>CM077159.1:67888629-68508795 GCA_039583875.1 Platanthera guangdongensis
AACTTGTACTTAAATCCTCAGCAGCACATACTCCCTCAGCGGCCGTAGATGTCTCAGGAACATGAATACCTGCAGATTGTCAGGCAGAAACGACGCCTAACGTACCTAACGCTGTTGGAGCATCCACCAGCAGCTCTCATAGACATATTTGCTTGATTGTGCGAAAGTGTGTGCTCATGCTTTCTTGAAGCTCGGCCAACTTAGCTATATACTCTTTCTCCCCCTTTTTGGCTTCGACAGCGATGCAGTTTTGCATATGAGTGCAGGGAGTCATCAATATGCTTGGTGGTCTTGGAGAATTCAGAGACAAGGCCTGCTGATTGGCGTTAAGAGTTACCATATTACCGTCAAACTTCTGAATGTTGTTGGCTACAACATGTGCATTCTGATTGACGACGGTAAGAGTATCAGTATTCTTTTCAATCCGACCATAAGGAGTGTGACAGCTTCGCCGGCCGCGGTATACTTTTCTTCAAATTTCTTCTCCACACGTCCAGTTTATGGTTGATTTCCACCATATTCTGAGCATCAGATTTCAGAAGTCTTATATCAAACTGTTCAGCAGTTTATTCTGAGCTTCATCAAAGGAGGCTTTAAGTTCATTCATAATGCCTTGAATGATATTGACAGTGTGAGTGGCTAGCATCTCGTAACGGAATAGCCGGAGGCACTTGTGGGCCTTGCATTTCAGCAGACGCATCTGTAGAGCTGGATACAATCACAGTCTCTAATGGAGGAATGCTGGCGGCCCCTCTGGAGATTTATCGGACTCCCCTCCACTGGTGCATGCTTTTCAGATGGAGTTCAACAAGATCCGGATGCTCCAATACTTCATGCCCCTCATTCCCATCTTCCTCTCCGTCATCCATCCAAGAAATCATCTATATCAGCAGCCTCTTCCAATTCTTGAGTCAGCAGTTTCCAGTACAACATCACTTTCTTCTTGAATTTCGGCCACAGCAGCCCTGGCCACCTGGGCGATTTCAGATACTACATCAGTATGCGAGGGTAGAGGCTCCCCCTCGATTCCTGCAGTCAGGGTATCAGGAATTTCACTGGGGGTGACTGCTGGAGATACTCCCTGTTGCTCTTCCACTGCAGGCTGCCCAATACGCCTCTCCCATCGATCAAACACACTTGCGTCCATCCTCTTCAAGTAGTGGAGAGGAACACCTTTGCTCATGTCAAACTTGTCTCCATTCAGCTGGTTTAGATATAGGCTTATGATGCGCCCAAAACTCGGAGTGCCCAAGGTGTCCTTGATCTTCTCGAACAGCAACTCCCCCAGTTGAACCTCTTGCGGCAGACAACAGCTATGAGGATCTTGAACATATCTCCTGAGATATGGTCATGAGAGCCCGACTTGCAGATGAGTACTTTTCCAATAATGTCAGACAGGAGCTTCCCTTCTTCATTCATATCCTTCCTCTTTATTGATCGAGTTTCTCGTGCGAGACCGCAAAATAAGAGAGTTCTGGTCTTGTCCTCGTCCTCCAGATAGTCCTCCTGCTCCGAGCTAGAAAGCTGTAGATAGCGGGTCAGCTTGCCGGCAGACATCTTGATTTTTGCCCCAGCCACCTTGCTTTTGATGAGGGAGTCGCCATTTCGGAGTCTTGCGGTAGCAAAGAACTCCAGCACCTCTTTGTCCAGGATTTTGCAAGGGTGCTCCAAGACGAAGGTTAGCCCAGCCTCTTCCAGCATCAGAATGATGTTGCGGAATTCGTCCGAGGCGTGAGAAAACCCAGTTCGAACCAGCTCGCAGCCAGAGACCAACCCAGCAGTTGTCCTTGGAGCCATTGTAGATCTAGAGAGAGAAGCCCTACTCTAAGCGTTAATAAACTTTCAAAAAGAAAGCATCACTAGTGAGCGCGTCCAAGTACGAGTGAGTAAGAGGTTACCTAATGGCGTATACGGTGAGTTAGTTCGAGTGGAGAAGAATCGAAACTTGAAGAGTTCGTCGGTGAAGGCTTCGACGGGATGCTTGCGGGAAACCTTTGATGGAGGCGAGCTTTCCAGCAGGAGTCGGCGAGGTGTCCTTCCGGTAAGTGTCCCTTGCGGCGATTAGTGGCCCCTCGGCGAGTGTCCAGAGGAGGAGAGTCGGCGGGAGCTTGCTAGAAATTTTCACGTTGATGTTTGGCGTAGGCGAGGAGCTTGCTGCGGGTCGTCGGGAAAGCTCTTGCGGGTTTCGGCAAGTCTGCGGAAGAACTCTTGCGGGATATTTGCTGCGACGTGAGGCGGGAGTCGTGAGAAGGCGGCGAAGGGTGGCGGGATTTGACTAATTCGGCGAGATTTGTCTAATTCGGCGGGATTCGTGAAGAATGCGAAGGTCGGGGGGATTTGTCTGACAGGAGATTTGTTTAATTCGGTTTCTGATACCATTTGTCTAATTCGAAATTGAGAGGTCTCTTGACTAGAAATTTTCACGTTGAGAAGCTTGCAACATTTTTGAAATTTTCTGATGTCAAGTCAATATAAAGATGATAAATACATGTATATTTTAAAGTCAATCTATTTGGATTTGAACGAGGCTTTTCCAAAAACTTCTTGATGTCAATTGTGAGTTGTCGAGATTCACGATGACATATCTTCGTTAAACCTTTATTGATGTGTAAAGGTTTGCATGCATCGAGTTAACCTATCCTTAGAGGTGCACACATACATGTATAAGCATAAGTATAAATATACACATGGATAGAAATATATATATATATATATATATTTTAAATGAGGATGCAATATGACGCAAGTCCTTGAACTGATCAAAATTACCTGGGATTTTGAGAGTCATCGTCTTAGTCCGACAGGTAGAACACATTAGAGGCTCAATGTGAGTATGCTCAAACAGATAGCACATCTGTTATTGCAGACGCTTGTTCCAATTTAGTCTTGAGCCACCTACTGTCTAGTTCCCATCATATTCAGGGGACCTAGACTACCCTGCAAGAAAGAATTACTTTACCTTAGGAACCCAAATCATATTGGGTCCTAGGTTCCTGTGAGCATAAGCACGCAACTGCCTTCCTTCAGAAAACCTGTCTGGAAGACTACCTCTGTCCCGAGAATGAGGATAAGCCCTTGCCGTAGGCACAGAGGGGTTGTGCCAACAGTCGATGGCAAAGTGCCCCACTTTGCCGCAGCACCAACATGGGTGAATGTTGTATCGCCGTTTCCGACCTGATCTAGTGACTGATGTAGTCACGGTCCTAGGTCTAGACGGGATAGGGCATGGTCTTGTCAACAAAAATTCCTCTTCATCGTGACAGGTGGAAGGGTGGAAAGAATGCATGTTGTGAGCTTTATGAGGCCGGGAAGGTGGTGCCATTCTTTCAGGCATCTCCCTTACAGAGGCCCCATGGAACCTGACATCATAGCTTCTATCCTCTCTATCCCGTGTCCTCGAGTGATGAGAAGTCTTCTGTGAGCTGGGACATGCAGATCCACACTGTGTTGAGGCAGTGGCAGTGAATACGAAGGGCTTAGAATGAGCCTTAGGTATTTCCTCATGGGTGGCCATGACGGCCCTAACACTATGGACGTTTCTACATGGGGACAGATCACCCTTGCCGTGACCACGACTATTCCTGTGGTCATACCTGAAGGCATGATGAGTTGCCTTCCTGCTTGGAGTGGGAGGTCGGAATACCGTTTCCCCATTTCTCCACGAATTGATAATCCGGGAGATCCACCCGTTTTCTTGCTTTCTCTTAATGGCATCAACCTTGGAGAAGTTTGATACTATTCTTTTCTCATTCTCCAGACTACTCTCTAGAGCTGAGATCTTAGAGTCCTTGGCCTTGTTGGACGCCAATTGGAGAACCAACAAGACCTTCAGTCGAGCAATCTCTTGAGCTTGCTCCTCAGCAAGTAGGTTGCTTGACTGAAGGGCTCTCTTCAGGGAATCAGCATTTTCTGAAGGAGGGCAGTTCCTGTCTTCAGAAATTTCAAGAGATACGGGGCAGGATGAAGAAGTTACCTGCTCTTCTGTGTTGTTGTCATTAGATTAAGTGACTATTGTTTCATCCACATCAGAGCTGCTTTCATCACTGTCCTCTTCAGTCTCTGACACGGACACTGGAGCTCTGATGCAGTCCGAGGGATCCTTGCCTTCATCTTCAGAAGTGAGGACCCCCACATACGCTTCATCCTCTGATTGACAGCATATTCCAGCTTTCTCTGACCCCCCCATCAGCTCTGAGATCATCATCCACAGAGATTTAGCCGTTCTACATTTTTCCAATCTAGAGCGAGAGGCTCCGGACCAGATATCCATGATAATTTGACGAATCTCTCGTCCAAATGAAATAGTGATAGTTCCGTCTCTGACATCTCAGCAACGCCCATGGGCACTTGGATCCCAGAGTCGGAGGTCTTCATGGGAATAAACGGACCCTCTTCCAGGATGAAGGATGCTCGAGGATCGATAGCATCAAGGTGAAATGACACTCTCATTCTCCAGATGGGATAATAATCCTTTGTGCATGCGGGGAGTTTGAGTGGCGGTATCTCATAATCCAGATCCATGCTTCTGACACTGGTGGCAGGATTCTACTCAAGGTGTTAACCTTTTTGAAGAGCAACCTCCCTCTGATACCACTTGAAAGTCCACCTAGTGTCAGCTATGTGCACCTATGGGGGGGGGGGGGGGAATAGGTGACGAGTAGCGCTTTTGCGGAATTTACGAACGTACCTGCACAATAAAAATAAAAAGCACAGCACACAAAATACACAGACAATTTATAGTGGTTCCCCAACTTGGGTACATCCACTTTCCCCCTTCGACCTATCTCCCCAACAAGGGACTACTCGGTCACTTCTCCAACGTGATTGAAATCCAATCCCTGCACTACCGGAAGGAACCCTTCCACACGTGAGAGTCAACACTCCCACAAAACGGGTTGCACCCAACCCTTACAACACGGAACAAAAGTTCCTTTACAACAAAAGTAAATATAGAATGTATACGAGATACAAACTTCTTTCGGAGACTACGGTGTTCCTCTTCGTTCGACGACGTGTTCGTGAAGTCAACGAAGAGTCTACAACCTTGGTCTCTCTTGGAGAGGATCTCCCCGGAACCGGCGGCGACAACACGAGCGGCGGCTAGCTTTGGGATCGGCGGCTATGATGATGAGCGGCTGCTGAACTTGGAGATCCAAACTTCGTTGCGAAGCAAGCTAGGTCTACCAACGGTCACTCTAGGATCAGTCGTCTCGATCGATTGGACGGGGGAGTTTTTCCCGGTCAACAAATCGAGAGACAAGAGATCTCCGGATAGACACGTGAGACTCAGAGCTTTGCTAAGCTTCTGTCGCCGGAGATCACGAAGGATTCCCGATTGTTGACGGCGACCAACGTTCCCGAGCGCGACGGTGACGACGGAGAGATTTCGCGATTTTAGGGTTTGCACTCGCTCGGCTTCTTTCTGTCTAGGTATTCCGTTCAAAATACCCGTGTATAAATACTGTAGATGCTTTCCAAAATGACCGTTGTGGGACCCACAAGCTGAATCCCTAAGTCCCGGTCCAGAATCTTAACAGCGGCAGAATCCGGTTCAGGAAGTTCCAGAAAAACGCCAAGTCAAAATCGGTGAGAATCGAAAGTGATTCTCGCCGAGTCGCCGAGAATCAAAGGTGATTCTCGACGATTCGGCGAGAATCAAAGATGATTCTCGTCGAATTTGCCTTGGTTGCACGCATTGCTTTAGGCCAGGTCGAGACGGCGAGAATCAACCAGTGATTCTCGTCGATTCGACGAGAATCACTAGTGATTCTCGCCGAATCGGCGAGAATCACTAAGTGATTCTCGTCGATCACTAAGTGATTCTTACTTAGACGCAGAGGTGCTTGCTTAGAAGTGGCTGGAACTTGTTCGGCGAGAATCAACCATTGATTCTCGACGAATCGGCGAGAATCCCGTGTGATTCTCGACGAATCGGCGAGAATTCCTTGGTGATTCTCGTCGATTTACACTTAGACGAATTTTCGTCTTTCCACCCATGAGCTGCTCCTTGACCCATCCGTGCTCCTTGTCTTCTCTTGCATAAATACGGCCCTGTACTTGAAAGTAAGTGCACTCCAATAGAGAGAGTACACGTAGGCCAACACACTGATCTGCTCAACGAGGGATTACGTCTTGCAGACCCGTGTATATTGACCTACTGCACCCTGACATTGGTGTGCACTTAGCGTGGAGGAGCTGCAAGTACAACTTAAGATGTTTCATCAAATACATTGTGAATTCATCTTAGCTTGACAGGTGGCTTCCTCAAATCCAGGTAATTGTGGATACAATACCCAACAGTTAGACACTTCCCTGAACGTCAAATTCCCATCAGGAGAGCTGGTGATGTCAAGTTAGGATATCCTAAAATGCCCTATCTTCCTAGGTGGTTTTCTAGCCTTTACGGATATGAAGATGTTAGACTTGGAAGGCTTCGACGTGATTTTGGGCATCGGCTGGCTATCTAGCTATGATGCTATCATTCAGTGCAAGCACAAGCGCTTAGATTTCAAAGGAGACAAAGGCCAGACCATGAGTGTGTATGGTTTGTTGCGTCAGGAATCTCCAATCATTTCCGCGGTACGTTGAAAGTGAGGGGTTAGATCAGAAATATTCTAGAGGGCGGAGGGGGGGGGGGGAGTGAATAGAGTATCTTTACAAAACTTTACAACTTTTTTGTTGTAAATAAAAATTAAGAATTAAACTATTCTAGGTTAAGTGATTCTACCACAGGTGCTGCAGAAAATAAACAAACACAAACACAGTTATCCTAACTAGCACAGCCACAACAAAAAACAAAAAAAAGAGCAACCAGACAACACAAGAAATTTATAGTGGTTCCCCAATCTGAGTATATCCACTCTTCTACCACCCTGGTAGGAATCCACTCAGATTTTTGATCAGGTACCTGACACCAATGAGCTTTTGATCAGGTGCTCAAAAACCAAACCTCAAGTCTTTTGGTCAGGTGACTTGCAAGCAGAAATAACTTTTGAAGGGAGTTAATAACCCTTTTTTACAGTGGGGGGATGAGAGATTGATTATGTCTTCTCTTTCTCACAACCACTGAGAAGACTTTTGTGGATTTGATATTAGCAAAGGCGCCCCCCTGAGATATTGAATGGTTCAGGAAAAATGGAGCTTCGCTTTAGGGTGATAGACCTTCAAACTGTTGCTTAAACCAGATGAACTCCAGGAACTCCTTGACAGATAGAAGATTTGTTGTCCTTTGAAGAGTCCTGCCAGAAGACAAAAGAAGACTCTTGATTTTGGATTAGCTGTTCTTCTTCTTCTTCAGCTTGATGTTCTTTCTCTGGTTAGGGCTTCTTTTTTCTGTATCAGCTTTCTATTTCTCTTTTTCTCAGAGTGCTGTCGAGAGAGAGAGCAGCAGAAGATTCTTGATCCTTGATTAACAAACTGTCTGTCTGTCTATGTGTAAAGGAGATGAAAAATCCCTTTTTGTATTTTTCATATTATCTTCCTTTTGAAATTTGAAATTCTTCTGCATTCATTACTGACGGTCTGAAGAATATTTTGCATTGAATGATTTCCCCAACTGTCCCATTAAAAACGACAAACAATAATCCTGATGAAGACCGTAATCAATGCTTGCTTCTAACAGTAATATTCAGAGAATATTTTAGCATTGATTACTCAGGAATTCTTGTCATAGAATAAGGACAGATTGGTGAAAATAACTAAGTCTGGTTCTTCACAGAATTCGTCGAGCTGAGTCCACAGTTCGTCGAGCTGAGTAATTAAGTTCGTCGATCTGATAATAGCTGTTCGTCGAGCTGAGATCTAAGATCGTCGACCGCAGAACATACAACTGCTTTCTCCAGAACCTTGCCAATTCTGTGCATGAAGTTCGTCGAGCTGATAATCTAAGTTCGTCGAATGGTGTTCAGTAAAGTGTCTCTGGAATGAAGTATTGAAGTGAAGATGCCAGAAATCGTCGACCTGAGAACTAGATTCGTCGACCTGAGAACTTCTAACTGCTAGATAAGTCTTGCCAGGAATGTGGTCTAAGTTCGTCGAGCTGAGAAGGTGAATTTGTCGACTGGAGTATGATCCTAGACTTAGAATATTTACTTGTTTCTGAAATAAGTTGTTGAAGTAGAATGCCCATAGATCGTCGACCTGAATACCAAGTTCGTCGAGTGGAGTTCAGAGAAATTCTGGACTTTAAATGTTGAAGTAGTGTCCATAAATTGTCGATCTGAGTCCCAAGTTCGTCGAGCTCAGCTCAGAGAATTTTCTCTGAGATCGTCGAGCTGAGCACGGCTTTCGTCGACCTGAATTCGACGAACGTCGAACTCATTTTTTGAGTCTTGATTTTTCTCTAAGTCTTGAGTCTTTATGCAGTCTGCTGATGGCTGGTCCATGTAGTGTTAACTCTAAGGACTTGGCCTATACTTTAAGACATAACCATGACCCTGGCTATACATGTTGGGTCAGATGATCCTAACTTAGTGAACCTAGCCCAAATCAAACTAGGGATCCAACATATGTGCTCATAAATTTCTAGAGTCTGGATGCGATTCTTTCCTTGTTTTCGTTTCTGTTCTGGAAGCTGCCCCTGTTGTGGCTCGGGTTGAAGACGTTTCTGTGGTGCGTGAGTTTCCAGATGTCTTCCAGTTAATCTTCCTGGACTCCCTCCACAGAGAGAGGTGGAGTTCGTTATAGACCTTGAGCCAGGCACCCGGCCTATTACAAAAGCACCGTACCGCATGACGCCGCGTGAGTTAGAGGAGCTGTGTACTCAACTGGATGAGTTATTGTAGTGTAGTTTTATTAGACTCAGTTCTTCACGCTGGGGTGCACCAGTCCTCTTCGTGAAGAAAAAAGGATGGAACGATGAGGCTGTGCATAGATTATTGTGAACTGAACAAGTTGATTATCAAAAACATATATCCGTTGCCTAGGATCGATGACTTGTTTGACCAACTGCGGGGTAGTTCCGTGTTCTCGAAGATTGACCTCCGTTCGGGCTACCATCAGTTAAAAATCCGCAAGTCAGACTTTCCGCGAACTGCTTTTCATTCCCGATATGGTCACTTTGAATTTCTGGTAATGTCATTTGGATTAACGAACACACCGTCAGCTTTTATGTACATGATGAGCATTGTGTTCAAAGACTTTCTGGATAAGTTCGTGGTTGTATTCATTGACGATGTCCTGGTATATTCCAGAAATGCAGAAGAGCACGCCTTGCACTTGCGCTTGGTCTTGGATACTCTAAGGGAACACAAGCTGTATGCGAAGCTTAGTAAGTGCGAGTTCTAGTTGTCTCAGGTGTCATTCCTAGGACACATTGTAAGTAAGGACGGTATCTCAGTGGAACCTGCAAAGATAGCCGCAGTCTTGGATGGGAAGAGACCTACATCGCCTAAGGAGATAAGGAGCTTCTTAGGGTTGACAAGTTACTATAAAAGATTTGTGAAAAGATTCTCCATGCTTTCTGCGCCGTTGATCAGGCTTACGCAAAAGAGCTCAGCTTTTGTTTGGAGTGATGCGTGTGAGGAAGCTTTTCAAGAGCTAAAGAGAAGACCGTGCTCTGCTCCAGTTTTGGCATTGCCGATGGAAGGAGTAGAGTATGCTGTTTATGTGGACGTCTCACGAATTGGACTTTGTTGCGTTTTAATACATGACGACAAGGTGATTGCGTATGAATCGAGACAACTGAATGTCCATGAAAAGAATTATCCTACGCATGACTTGGAATTTGCTGCCGTCATTTATGCCTTGAAGTTGTGGATACATCTTCTGTATGGAGTGTCATGCAAAATCTACACGGACCACAAAAGTTTGAAATATGTCTTCACTCAGAAAGAGTTGAATTTACGCTAGCGTAGATGGTTAAAATATGTTGCGGAGTACGAAGTCGATATCCTTTATCATCCCAGCAAGGCTAATTTAGTAGCAGATGCCTTGAGCTGAAAGCCCGCACATACTTTAACCTCTCGGTGCAATCCCTTGTAGAGGAGTTTTTGCTCGTGGACATAACCATAAAGAATAACGCTTCACCGAGTAGCTTAGTGGTGGAAGAGCCTTCATGGATTACTCTCACTAGGCTACATCAGAAAAAAGATCCAGATTTGCAACACCTCCGCAGTAGGACTGAGAATGTGGAATTACCTTACTTTTCAATTGATGACGTTGGTACCCTAAAGTACTGCGTCAGATATTATGAAAATGTTTTAAGTTGTCTTACCTAATTCACCTAGAGGGGGGTGAATAGGTGAGTTGTGTGTCTTTTTGCGGAATAAAAAATTTAACGATCTATGCACAGAGAATCAAATCAAGCAATCACAGACGACAACAAGAATTATAGTGGTTCCCCAACCTTGGTTTCATCTACTTTCCACTCACCGATGTAACAAAGCACTATACTCGGCTACTCCATTAATCTCAAATTGAAAACAATCCTACACCTCGGAACAACGTTCCTACAACTCAATCCCAAATCTGGATCTACACTCGGAAGATAGAACTTCCTACAATAACTCGGAGAAAACAACTCCTACAAGTCGGAGAAAGATCTCCTACAAGAATAAAATGAAATAGCAAATACAAATAGTGATTTATTCTCAGATCTGAAATCCTTCTGCCTGTTCTTCTTTCTTTGAGCTTTGCGGCTTTATCAGAATTTATTGAAGAAGAATCAGCAATCTCTGTGTTGATGCACGAAAACACAAAGGGGGTCGAGCACCGGGGAATAGAGAGACTGCGAGTAGTAATCTACTAAGCGGATGGGAGCAGGAAGAACAGCAGGGCCGTGAGCCACGACAACAACAGACTTCGCCCGTCGCGGCCTGAATGCCTCTCTTGCGACGGGCTTTCCCTTGATTGAAGAATGATTTGGTTACAAGTGAAAGGAAAAGGTTGACAAGAGCAGAGCGAGGAGGAGTCCGCAAGGCACAAGATTCGAGTCCGCAGCCTTTAACAAGTAGGCTCCTGAGTCCGAGTCAGCGTGCCTTGGGTGCACCACCTCCCCTATTTATAGGATAGGGGGCCTGCCCAAACGGGTTGGGCTAAAATAACCAGCTGCCCGGGGTACAAGAGAACCGGGCAGCGGCGACGGGAAGCAAAAAGAAAAGAACACGCCAGTCCGCACAGAAGGGGCGAACTGGGCTCGCGGGCTGGAGCTTCCTCTGCTGCTGCTAGGCGCGATCCTGCTGGAGGACGGTGGCCTGGGCGGACGGGACACTGAGTCCGCCGCCGTAGAAAATCCAAAGATCCCAAGGCACGGCGGACGGAGCGGACAGATCCTTGAGTCCGCTGCTGGGGATCATCCTTGGTGGCCGATTGGTTACCTAGACGGACTGGGCGGACTGCCTAATTGAGTCCGCGAGTGTTTAAAGGGGGGTCTTGGCATCTTGTAGGATATTGCGGACTGAGGGGTTAACATAATCCCCGCACATTTTTAAGTTTCCAGAAAACTTCGAAAATATTTTCTTAACCGCCGAGTCCGCACGCCTTGTAAATGTCGCCAACGCTATAAATATCGCTGAAGGGCCTGGAACTGTTGAAAATCCCGATCGACACGGGGCGCTATTTACCACTTGCGGTCTCCACTTTCCAGTCCGGCATGGCAAGGCTCGGAGCTTTCTTCTCTAGTCTCACTGCAAAAGGCGACTCAGCACTGACAACGCCTATGAAGACCAAGAAGATAATAAAGAGGTCGACGAGAAAGGATCCTGTCCGCCCTACTGGAGAAAGTTCTCACAGCCAGAAGCCTGCGGAGAAAACAGTCCGCCGCGCTGATGTATCTGTGCGCGAGGATGCCGCAGTTCTTGATGCTGAACCGCTGAGAAGTGAAAAGATGGTGACTCTATCGGACTCTGCCCCTTCCCAGAAAACTGCGAACTCCGCGGACACCGTTGGTAAACATAATGAGTCCGAAATATCTTCCCCCAATGCCCAGGTGCCCATTGTTAACTTGGATGAAGAAGATAGGCGGACTTCAGGAGAAGAGGTTGGCAAGGATGCGCCTTCAAAGGCATTGATTGCCGCGGACCCTGAGACTGTCCGCGAGAGTCAGCCCGACTTAGGAGAGGCCGCCGCGGACTCTGCCGAGAAGAGAGCTAAAAGAAAGAAGAGGAAGAGGGACGGGTCGACCGTTGCCGAGCGGGTTGAGAAGAAACTGCACGCGATGAAAGAGAAGAATATCTCCAAGCAGACTGGAGAAGCGGATTTGCAGCACAGACCGCGCGACAAAGAAGTTCCGGACATCGATTTGATTACACCGGAGGCACAAATTCGGGGAGACAATTCCCTCTCCACGGTCAGTTTAACCACGGATGAGATGCTTGACTCTATAGACGTCAATGAAGTAGATCTAATCAACGAATCCCTGCTGATTGTACTGCAGCAATCTTAGGCGGATGCCACTGGGAATAAAGGTAGCGAACTCCCTTCTTTGTCCGCTGCGGAGGAAGAAGAGAGGGAGAGACTGAAGCAGAAGATAGAGGAGTAGAAGAAGCAAATTGCTGATCAAGTAGCTGTGGTGGAAGCGGCCTCGAAGCAGGTCGCGGCGGACAAGAGCGCTGAGGATCTGCGGACTGCTGCGGAGCTACTGCGGTCAGGTAAACTTCAACCGGCGCCTAAGTATTTTAAGCGTCAGTGGCTTTACAGGTCGCTGCCGCGGAAGTCGAGACCAGTCAAGATTATCACTGAAACTGAGGACATCGTGGTTTCAAAAAGCTCTGCTGCTGAGAACAGAGCTAAGGTCCATCGCGAATGGAATAAGCGGTTAAGGCTTTTTGACCCGGAGCAGGCAAGGCGGCCTGTCTTTCTCGATAGTCGGCAAATCGCTGCGGATATATCCAAATGTGATCTTTCATCCTTTCTTTGAGTCCGCCGCAGACTGTTGTTGAATGATGAAGTTGACCTTCTTTCTTGCAGGTAGAAAGTCGCCGCCGGGCTCCGTTGAGAGTGGCGAGATCGTGGTTACACCGAATACTGGTGTTGACGCGGTCTCGCATGAGGAATCCGCAGGGGATGAGCTTCCCAGCCTGAACATCATCAAAGAGTTAGAAAAGAAATTTCCCGCTGAAGTTCAGGATATCAAAGCAGAGTTAAAGGCGGCAAAAGTGCGCGAGAAAGAGTTTGCGGAGCGGGAGAAAGCCCTGAAAGACCAGATCGCCAGTATCTCCATGGCGCTGGAGAGGTCCGATAGGGAGAAGAAGAGGCTCGCGGACGACGTCCGCTTTTATAAGGGGAAACACTTGGCGTCATGAGGGAAGAGAAAGGGAAGCGAGCTGCTGAGGTCGCCGAACAGAGGTCGCGATTGCAAGATCGCGCTGCTCCGGTGGTTGCAGCACCAGCGGGCGATCAACAGGTTGCGGACGAGGAGCAGAGGCCGACAGCGGAGCCAATGGTGCCCCTTAGCCGGGTAGACCGCGAGGCTGCCCACATGCACCGGACTATAAATGTTATCCATCATCATATCTGCCGCTTGTACAGCGAGATTCTTCAAATGAGCTGAAAGTCCACTTAGTGTCAACTACCTTCACCTACGGGGGGGGGGGGGGGGATATGTGTCTTACAGCGTTTTTGCAGAATTAAAGTCGTACATGCACAAGAAAACAAAACAACACAGCACAGAAAGGACACAAGCAATTTATAGTGGTTCCCCGATTTGGGTACGTCCACTTTCCCCCTTCAACCTATCTCCCAACCCGGGACGACTCAGTCACTTCACCAACAGGATTGAAATCCAATCCTTGCACTAACGGAAGAAACCCTTCCACACGTAGGAGTCACCACTCGCACAACACAGGTTGCACTCAACCCTTACAACTAGGGACCAATCGGTCCGTTACAAAGAAATTGAAAATAGATTGTATAAGAAATACAAACAACTTATGGAGACTAAGGTGTCCCTCTTCGTTCGATGACGTGTTCTTGAAGTCAACGAAGAGTCCACAACCCTAGATCTCACTTGGAGAGAATCTCCCCGAAACCGGCGGCGGCAAAAAGGGCGGCGGCTTGGTTCTCGGGATCGGCGGCGACAACGGCGTGCTGCGGCTGTTCTTTGGAGATTCAATCTTCGTAGCAAAGCTAGCAAGATCTTCCAACGGTCACACTAGGATCGATCGTCTCGATCGATTCGGAAGGGGAAGGTTTTCCCGATCAACGAATCAAGAGATAAAGGATCTCTGGTTAGACGCGTGAGACGCTGTGCTTGGCTGTGCTTCTGTCGCCGGGAGATCTGGAAGAAACCACGATCAAAGACGACGATCAACTGGCACGAGCGGCGACGGAGGCGGAACGAGTTTCACGATCTAGGTCACGTCGGCGGCTCGGCTTCTTCCTTTTGAAATTTCTCTTCTTTTACTGTTCAAAAATACAGATGTATTTATACATTAGGTCTTCAAGATGACCGTTGTGGGCCCCACCAACAAGAAACCCCAAGCCCGGTTCAAAACAGCGCCAGCGGCTGAGTCCGGTCCAGCGGGTTCCAGAAATTCGCCTAAGTCAAAATCGGCGAGAATCGAAGGTGATTCTCGTCGATTCGGCGAGAATCAGCCAGTGATTCTCGACGATTTTGACTTAGCGACAGATTTGCACGCTCTGATTTAGCCGGATAGAGACGGCGAGAATCAGCCAGTGATTCTCGATGATTCGGCGAGAATCACTAGTGATTCTCGCCGAATCGGCGAGAATCACTTGGTGATTCTCGTCGATTATTACTTAGACGATTTTTCGTCTTTCCACCCATGAGCTGCTCTTTGACCCACCCTTGCTCCTTGTCTGCTCTTGCATTATCACAACCCTGTACTTGAAAATAAGTACACTCCAATAGAGAGAGTACACGTAGGCCAACACACTGATCTGCTCAACGAGGGATTACGTCGCGCAGACCCATGTATATTGACCTACTGCACCCTGACATTGGTGTGTACTTAGCGTGAAATAACTGCAAGCACAACTTAAAAGATTTCATCAAATACATTGTCTATTTACCTTAGCTTGTTCAGGGGCTTCTTCAAATCAGGTACGTTGTGGATACAATACCCAACAATCTCCCCCTATTTGAAGAAGCCTAAACCCTACAAGCTAAGGTGAATAGAGCGTATGTGAATGAAAATCATAAACTTAAAATTGAGTTGAGAGAGATATTCATTACCAATACCAATTTTTGAGAGAGATATTCATTACCAATACAAATTTCTTGAGAGTTAACTTGGAGCCACCTTAGCCTTAGCCGAGAGGGTAATCTCCCCCTTTTTGGCTTCTGTAAATCTGGGTCTGTTGCATTTGACCCCTTGCTCCCCCTCAGTTCTTGCACCTGTGCTCACACTTGAGTTCCTGGCAGAGGCTCCCCCTAGATGCACGAGCCTGGAGCTTCTGTAGTCTTCATTCATCATAGTTTAGCATCCCCAATTCAGTTTTGAAAAGACTGAACTTGGCTTCGTCTAAGGGCTTTGTGAAAATATCTGCAATATGCTTGTCCGTGGGGACATAACAGAGAGAGATGTCCTTGTTCTCCACGTGCTCCCGAATGAAGTGGTAGCGCACTTCAATATGCTTCGTTCTGCTGTGCGATACCAGATTGTTGGCAATTGCAATTGCACTGGAGGAGTCGCAGTACATTGGTACTTCCTTGAACTGAAGGTCGTAGTCGGCTAACTGGTTTCTGATCCATAGGAGTTGTGCGCAACAGCTGCATGCCGAGATGTACTCAGACTCTGCTGTGGAGGTTGCTACACAATTCTACTTCTTGCTGTTCCATGAGATAAGCCTTCTTCCGAGGAATTGACAAGTCCCGGAAGTGCTTTTCCTGTCATCCCTACTCCCTGGGGGTTGAGCGACGTATACTTCCTCTTTCAGGTCTCCGTTCAAGAATGCTGATTTCACATCCATTTGATAGACTGTGAATCCTTTGTGCGAAGCATACGCTAGGAACAATCTGATTGCCTCGAGCCTTGTCACTGGTGCAAAGGTCTAGTCGAAGTCAATCCCCTCCTCCTGTCTGTAATCTTGAGCCACCAGCCTGGCCTTGTTCTTTATGATGACATCATGTTCATCCAGTTTGTTTCTGAAGATTCACTTGGTGCCAATCACATTCTGCTTTTGCGGTCTGGGAACCAGCATCCAAACGTTGCATCGTTCGAATTGATGCAGTTCATCTTGCATGGCCAAAATCCATGCCGCATCTTTGTTCGCCTCTTCGAACTTCTTTGGCTCAACCTGTGACAGGAAGCTAAGATGCAAAATCTCGTTAATAGTACCTCTTCGAGTTCTGACACCGTCACGAGGATCTCCGATGATCTGATCTCTAGGATGATCCCTCACGTGCCGGAGCTCTAGAAGTCTGGCGTCTGGAGCTTCGACTACTTCTTGGGCTTCTCCTTCTTCTAAGAGATTTGCTCCATTTTGATCTTCAACATTCCCAGTTGACGTTGAGGTGGAAACTTTGACGTACTTAGGAGTTTCATCTTTAGCGGTCTCATCGAGACTCAGCTGTTCAAGTCGTGCACCTGCATCTTCAAGAATACCGCTGGAAGAATTGCTGTTAAGCAAGCTTCCTTCATCAAATACAACATTAATTGATTCTTCTACCACTAGGGTTTTCTTATTGAAGACTCTATATGCCCGACTGTGGGTACTATAGCCCATGAATATGCCTTCGAAGCATTTTTCACCAAATTTAGTACGCGGGTACTTCCCATTATTCAGTACATAACATCTGCAACCAAAGATCCTCAAATGGGACATGGTTGGTTTCCTGCCTTTCAGTAGTTCGTAGGGCGTCTTACGATGACTTTTTTTGATCAATGCCCGGTTTTGAACATGACAAGCCGTATTGACCGCCTCAGCCCAGAAGTATTCTGGGTGTGAAGCGTCATTCAACATTGTCGTGCAGGCTTCAATGAGTGTTCTATTTCTCCTCTCCGCCACTCCGTTTTGTTGAGAAGTGCGCGGGGAGGAAAACTCATGAAAGATACCAAGTTCTTCACAGAACTCTCTCATAGCAGCAGACTCGAACTCTGTTCCATGGTCACTTCTGATTTTGACCACTGAGCAGTTAAGTTCGTTCTGGATCTGCTTGACAAAGCTGGTGAAGATGTCAAACGTATCAGACTTGCGTTTTAAGAAGAACACCCAGGTAAACCGAGAGTGATCATCTACAATCACGAGCGTATAAGACTTCCCTCCTAAGCTATGAACTTGCATTGGACCAAACAAGTCCATGTGCAGAAGATAAAGACATCTGGAGGAGTCTTTGTCTGAGATGCCCTTAAAGGTAGCCCGAGTCTGTTTGCCCATCTGGCATGCAGGACAGGGACTATCTTTGATACACTTAATAATGGGAGCATCCCTCACTAAATATTTGGAAAATAGCATATTAATTGTCTTGTAATTAATATGTGACAATCTCTTGTGCCATTGTTCACAAAGAGATGCACTGCCTTTTGCTACTAGGCATACGGGGGTAGATGAATCTAAGCTAAGAAAATCTAAGCAGAAGATATTTCTGCTCCTAATGCCTGATAATACCGTCTCAGAAGAGGCACATGATATTATCAGACATTTATCCTTGCAGAACTTAACGTCATAACCTTTATCACATAACTGACTTACACTGATCAGGTTATGGTTTAACCCTTCAACATAAGTCACGTTGGTGATAGAGATTATACCGTTGGAAATCATACCATAACCTCTGGTGACTCCTCGATCTGACCCCCCAAAGATGACTTTGGGTCCATTCTCGACTGGAGTGTAATCACGCAGCAGGCTTCTTGTCCCAGTCATATGCCGGGAGCATCCACTGTCCAAGTACCATATTGGAGTTTTGGTGGCCTTTGGACATTCCTGCAAAACAAAATTAATTTCCCTTAGGAACCTAATCGAACTTGGGTCCTAGATTCTTGGTTAGCATACTCCCCCTCAGGTGGTTAACCCTACGAGTGGTCGGCCTCGCATTGCTAACATAAGGAGTCTCGTTATACCTCGGATTAAACCAACAATCCACGACAAAGTGACCGACTTTTCCATAACACCAACAGTCAAATTTGTTGTACCTCTTCCTAGGCTCCTGCTTTACCCTGGGAATGGTGGGTACAGCCGGGGCCTTGGATCTGGAGGTGGAGGCATCATAGTGATTGCAGTCACATGACTTCTTCACCTTCTGTTCCTTCAGTATAACAGGCTTGGCTTTTGGTGCCTGCTTTCTATTATGGCCGCTAGAGAATTGACCATAATTTCCTTTGTGGATTTCCTCATAAGGTGCCTTGAAAACACTCTCACCGAAGTTGCGGGGAAAAGTCCAACCATCATATCGGCTCTTTGGCTTTGCAACCGAGGGCCGAAAATGATGACCAAAGGTTGAATCAAAGTCATGTTGGTTGCAGGGAAAGCTAGGCTTTCTGAACGCAACATGACTGAGTGGGGCCTTTCCCTTTTCAGCAGCAGAGGCCTTCTTGGCGGCCTTATTCTTTCTCTGGTTCCTGTTTCTCCTGGATGAGAAACCAGATACCCCTACATGCCCCAAGCCAGCTCCTTTGGCCTGAGCAGAGAAGGTATCAACTAATGGAAGAACTATTTTTGGCATAGAGAAGCTCTTGACGATCTTCCTTTCTGCCGCAAGTTGTTCTTCCAACTTGTCGACTTCCTCCTGCTTAAGATCAAGGAGCTTAAGAGACTCTGAATGCTTTGAAGTCAGGTCTAGGTGCTCCTGTCGGAGAGAGATCAAACTGGCGATCTCTTCCCTTAGGGAGACACTCTCACCCTTAAGGAATTTCACTTCCTTTTTCTCAGCATTCAATCTCTTACGGCACTCCTCGAAAGTGTTGAGCAGAAGCTCATACTTCTCGAGGAGCTCCGCTTCACGAGCCGAAGGGCTATCCTCAGGGTCATCATCCTGAGACTCAGGATCAGATTCAGAGTCGGAGAGAGGGGTGTGAGCTTTTACCTTCCCAGTAAATTGGGGGCATTCTCCTTCTGAGTCGGAGCGACCCACCAGCCCGAAGTAGGCTTCCTCATCATCACTGGAGTCCGAGGAATCAGACTCACTCAGTGTGTTTGGCTTTTTGGCGATATAGCTCCTCTCTTTCTTCTTATCTCTAGAGGACTTGTGCTCCTCTCCCTTCCCCTTTTCTCTCTTGCCTTGGTGGCAGTCGGCCACGACGTGTCCTAGCTTATTGCGTCCAAAATAAATAATGTCAGAGGAGCGATGTTTGTTCGGTTTAGAAGCATACCTGTCAGAAGAATAATTTTTCTTCTGATGCATGGAGGAGGAGCCGTCTCTCTTTCTTTGATTCCTCATCTTGAGGAACTTCTTGAATTCTCGGGTGATGAGGGAGAAATCTTCGTCAGACAACTCTGAGCTGGAGGAGCATGGCTCGGAGTCCTCCTCCTCATCCTTTTTCCCGGCACGGTATGAAACCGCACCCTTGCCCTTCCTGGAGTGAATGGCTTTTAGGGCCACAGTCTTTTCCTTGGCTGCAGCCTTCTCTGCTTCTTCTTCTGCTTTCCTGGTGTTCAGTTGAAGCTCATAGGACATCAGCTTCCCAAACAGAATTTGCGGGTCTATTTCAGCAAGTCTGCCAAACTCTCGGATGGCGCAGATCTTTGTGTCCCATTCCTTAGTAAGGGACCTAAGGAATTTATCATTAAGTTCACCATCAGTGAACACTCTTCCGTATTCTTTGAGGGCATTGACAATCTTGAGGAAGTTCTCGAAGGTGACTCCGATCTCTTCCTTAGGACCTTGTCTGAAGGCCTCATATTTCTGGTTCAGGAGGGATCTCCGATCATCCCTCACTTCATCAGGGCCCTCCATTAGGATAATCAGACAGTGCCAGATCTCCTTTGTTGTCCTGCAGTTGCAGAAGTTCTGCATCATTGAGTCATCGACCGCGCTGACCAGAATGTTCTGCGCCTTCTTGTCAAGTCCCACCAGCACCATCTCGTCCTTGTCCATTTCAGAAATTTTCTTTGGCACTTTCTTGGTAGGATCAATGGTGGAGGCCTTAGTGGGGACATAAGGTCCCTCCTCCACGATCATGAAGAGTCGGAGATCGACCGCTTCCATGTAGAACCTAATCCTTTCCTTCCAGATAGGAAAGTTTAGCCTGGTGCACACTGGGATCTTGCCTGTGTACTTGAGTCCGTCCATAGTAGAAGTCTGCCTTCTTCTTGACACTAGTGGCAGGAACTTACTCAAGGTGTTAACCTATTTGTTGAGTAACCTCCCTCTGATACCACTTGAAAGTCCACTTAGTGTCAACTACCTTCACCTATGGGGGGGGGGGGGGAATAGGTGTCTTGCAGCGTTTTTGCGGAATTAAAGTCGTACCTGCACAAGAAAACAAAACAACACAGCACAGAAAGGACACAAGCAATTTATAGTGGTTCCCCGATTTGGGTACGTCCACTTTCCCCCTTCGACCTATCTCCCAACCAGGGACGACTCGGTCACTTCACCAACAGGATTGAAATCCAATCCTTGCACTAACGGAAGGAACCCTTCCACACGTAGGAGTCACCACTCCCACAACACGGGTTGCACTCAACCCTTACAACTAGGGACCAATCGGTCTGTTACAAAGAAATTGAAAATAGATTGTATAAGAAATACAAACAACTTATGGAGACTAAGGTGTCCCTCTTCATTCGATGACGTGTTCTTGAAGTCAACGAAGAGTCCACAACCCTAGATCTCACTTGGAGAGAATCTCCCCGAAACCGGCGGCGGCAAGAAGGGCGACGGCTTGGTTCTCGGTATCGGCGGCGACAACGGCGTGCTGCGGCTGTTCTTTGGAGATTCAATCTTCGTAGCAAAGCTAGCAAGATCTTCCAACGGTCACACTAGGATCGATCGTCCTGATCGATTCGGAAGGGGAAGGTTTTCCCGATCAACGAATCAAGAGACAAAGGATCTCTGGTTAGACGCGTGAGACGCTGTGCTTGGCTGAGCTTCTGTCGCCGGGAGATCTGGAAGAAACCACGATCAAAGACGGCGATCAACTGGCACGAGCGGCGACGGCGGCGGAACGGGTTTCACGATCTAGGTCACATCGGCGGCTCGGCTTCTTCCTTTTGAAATTTCTCTTCTTTTACTGTTCAAAAATACAGATGTATTTATACATTAGGTCTTCAAGATGACCGTTGTGGGCCCCACCAACAAGAAACCCCAAGCCCGGTTCAAAACAGCGCCAGCGGCTGAGTTCGGTCCAGCGGGTTCCAGAAATTCGCATAAGTCAAAATCGGCGAGAATCGAAGGTGATTCTCGTCGATTCGGCGAGAATCAGCCAGTGATTCTCAACGATTTTGACTTAGCGATAGATTTGCACGCTCTGATTTAGCCGGATAGAGACGACGAGAATCAGCCAGTGATTCTCGATGATTCGGCGAGAATCACTAGTGATTCTCGCCGAATCGGCGAGAATCACTTGGTGATTCTCGACGATTATTACTTAGACGATTTTTCGTCTTTCCACCCATGAGCTGCTCTTTGACCTATCCTTGCTCCTTGTATGCTCTTGCATTATCACAGCCCTGTACTTGAAAATAAGTACACTCCAATAGAGAGTACACGTAGGCCAACACACTGATCTGCTCAACGAGATATTACGTCGCGCAGACCCGTGTATATTGACCTAATGCACCCTGACATTGGTGTGTACTTAGCGTGGAATAACTGCAAGCACAACTTAAAAGATTTCATCAAATACATTGTCTATTTACCTTTGCTTGTTCAGGGGCTTCTTCAAATCAGGTACGTTGTGGATACAATACCCAACATGAGCGACCAGGCCGCTCACTTGTGTAGAGATATACCTGAAAGGCAAGCGCGGACCGAAACTAGGGACCGCTGAGTCCGTGTTGCTATGAACTTTGATTTGTATAATTGTTCGTGCTTTTAAACAATGCTGTTGTAGATTGAACTGCGTTGCGAACTGTGCGGACTTAATCATATATCCGCAAAATATGTTATTTTTGCTGATTTGTGGCGAATTGTGCGAACTAACGCTATGTCCGCTTCACATTATCTAACTGCAGGTGGGAAATGTTGCGAACTAAGCGGACGGAAACTGTGTCCGCTTCTCATGTTTGATGTATGCAGGAAGGAAGCACTGCGAACTGGGCGAACTAAAACTGTGTCCGCCTTAATCTGTGCTTTGAATTTTGCTTGGCGTGTGAATCTATGTTTGTGTCCGAGTTATTTTTAATTTTTGCTGTGAATGGTTTGATTTTTGCGGACTATGCGAATTGGAATTGCGAGCTCTGTGGTCTGGTCAAAAAGCTGTCAGAACTTATAACTATAAATAGGCCTTGCCGCTTTCTTCTATGCAGGAAACAATTGAAGTAAAGGAACCCTGCGACCTGCAAAATGGTGTCCGCCAGAACTGATGCTACTGTCGCCTTCCACTCTGCCGACCACCGGAAATGCACCTTGACGGAGGCTGATTTGGAGGCCTTTGTTGAGAGACAGATGGCGAATTCAAATATCCTTGTCCGCCTTCCAGCTCACCAAGAAAGGCTAAACTTTTCAACAGCGACCCAGATCACAATTCCTGTGGGCCATTTTGATAGCGGATTCAAGTTTCCGCTTCTATGGGAGCTCTCCGAAATCTTTGAGCACTACGGAATGGTGCCGGGCCAGCTCGCGCCCAACACACTCGCCGCGATCTGCAGCTTCATTTCCTACTTGCGATCTGAGAAGATCGCTTTCTTCATGAACATCTTCCGCAAGATGTTCTCTGTCCGCTCGATCACTGCTTCTGGAGGCCGCCCCTACAAGGGGGTGATATACTTTTATTGCAGAGGTATGAAGGTTGTGGGCCTTCCCAACAAGATCCACAACTGGATCTCTAGGTTCTTGATCTTTGAAGGCGACCTAGGGTTCGCGCACACATATCCGCAAGTGCGCGCGGACTCCGCCTTCAAGGGCGTGCCGCTTGATGCTGTGGAGTCCGCCATTGTCGAGTTCCTTGCCGATGCCATGCTCGACATTGAGCATTATAATCCGCTGCTGGCGAGCTTGGCGGATGTTTTGCCTGAAGAGAGTAAGCTTTTTTGCGAACTAGCATTTTGCATCCGCAGCGACCTTGGTGTTAACTCATCTTTGTTTGCAGCGATCTTGGCGGTACCCGCCAACCTGCCGCAGACGCCTAGCGGCTTTTTCCCTACACAGAGAGAGAAGAAGCAAGAAATTGCAAGGAAGAGAAAGGAAGAAGGGGATCCCGCGGCGGATTACTCTTCTTCCGAAAGTTTTATGATGAGCGGCTTCGGAAACCGCCAGAAGGACCTTAGGGGAAACCCCATGATTCACTGGCACAGCAAGCACAAGCACGTCCGCTTGTCCACCGCGCTCCCCTCGTGGAAGAGTCCGCGATTAACCCGCCACGCCCATGTTGCAATTTCTGCTCTTTATGGAAAGCGCAATCTGAGCGACCTGAAAAAGGTGCCCGCTGCCGACCTCCCCCTGCTTGCCTCCCAGGCGGGTGCGAATAGTGTGGTGACAACCCACTATGTAGCCACCATGGCCAGAGACCTGCTAAAGCAGAATGAACAGCTTCAAAAAGATAATAAGGCGCTAAAGGAGAGGAATGCGCGACTAGGGAAGAAGGTTGTTCAACAAAGAGAAGAGCTCGGGGTGAGTTGAATTTGCAGCGACTTTAATTTTCTGTCCGCCGCGATCTGTCTGATGTTTGCTTTTGTTTTGCGCAGGTCGCCTATGACTTAGAGAACAACGGCTTCCAGGCCGCCATGCTCCCTTTCGTGAAGGAAACCGTCGAGGTCGCCATTGAGCGACTTATCCGCGGCAGCTTTACAAAGGAGGGAGTGGATGGCGTCCCTTTCTTGGAGCTCTTCCCTGAGTTGGCACCGCAGGTCGCGGCGATGGAGCGGGCTAAAAAGGGCAAGGACATCATTGAGGAAGAGGAAGGCGAGGAAGTAGAAGAAGTAGAAGAAGAAGAAGAAGAAGAAGAAGAAGAAGAAGAAGGAGAACAGGGCGAAGGGCAAGGCGCCGTGGAGACGGTAGACGGTATTGGCTCAAGCCAGCGAGTTGGAGATCAGTCCGCCGAGTCAAGCACCTCTGCATCCTCCTCTGCGGCCAGGAGCTTGCATAGCGAGTCCGCGTCAAGCACAGGATCAGATAGTAGCGGGAGCGGCTCGGGGGGCTACTCTCCGGAAGTCGACATTGTTGGCGAAAGCCCTGCACCTCCAGAAAAGAAACAAAAGACTGCAGATGATTAATGTATTTATTTTATCTTTTTTTTTATTTTGTAAATGGGGCGGACTCAAGACTGTAGTCCGCCGAATAGATAGAAAGATGTATAAATTTTTGATGAAATATAAAGAATATTTTTGCATCTGTGTGCTCCCTGCAATGTTCTTCCTTTTTCTGTGTTTAATGCAATTAAGTTTGATCTGATACTTAGCAGTCCGCACGACACGTTGATAAATCATACTGAGCATTTTAACTTGCTGATTATAAACAATCATTGTCCGTCGTTGGAATGAGAAGAAATTGTCAGGCGGACTCCATTGAGTTCCAATTGTAGTCCGCGAGATACAAAGATCATCGATAACGAGTCTTGCTGATTAGAGAATTCAACTTATCAATCCATTCATTGTCCGCCTTAAAAATGAAAATGAAAATAGTCGGCTGATAATAATATCAGGTGGACTTCATTGAGTTCTATTAGCAGTCCGCAATTCTCTTTATTAACTTATCAAATGATAACATATGAAAACCATTCGGCGGACTTAGCTGATATAATTTCGCAGTTCGTATATATGCCAATAGAAATAATCTATATATAGCTTGCGGTCTCAAGGAAAACATCGGACTGAGCGGATACAGAAAACCAGTCCGCCCAAGATAGAAATGACCTATAGATTGCGACCAGGTGGGCAGGTGCGCATGACATTGCTTTCCTCACCAGGTCACAAGCTATAAAATCAACCCAAGGAAACTGGCGGACTACGCGGATAGATAAAGCCAGTCCACAGCAAACAGAAGAAATGATCTACAGCTTGCGACCAGGTGGGCAGGTGCCATGGCATTGCTTTCCTCACCAGGCCACATGCTATATGATCAACCCAAATAAAACCGGCGGACTGTGCGGATAAAGAAACCCAGTCAGCACCAGGAAGATTCCCTGCGAAGAGCAAGATATTTGGCGGAACGGTTCCCTGCCCTCTTGCCTGGAGTACAGTCTAAGCTGTGGGTCTCCTGTAGGCACTGCTTGAGGGTACCATGGAGTGTTCGAGGGTTACAAGCTAAGATGATCGGTGGGCAGGTGCGCATGACATTGCTTTCCTCACCAGATCATCAAAGTTGTAACGATATCCCAAATGCGGCATGGTAGAGCTCTGCACCCACCCTGCCCTCCATAATGCAGAGGTGGGGTCAGGTACTAGCCGGGATCCGAAGTTCAGAATCCTACCGCACTAGAGCCTGCAAGCTCCCACTACACGGTGCGAAATATCCTCGCAACACGTGGTCTTCGTGGTGTTATGCTAATGACAACAGCTCTAGGGGAGGTCTAGCTGAACTCGGCGATGTCTCCTGGTATCAAGTAACCGTTATACATCTTTGAGAGAGAGAGAGAGAGAGAACACTTGAAAAAGTGTCAGTATGAATCTTTTGATTAATAAAATGTATTTGGAAAGGAAGCATAAGAAATAAAGAAGAGTTCAAGGGCAGAACCGTTTTTGAAATCTTTCTTAGCGTGTCATCTGTTATGATTACATAGACAAAACACTTGAAGAAGCGTTAGCAAGCAGTTTCTATTCATAATGACTCTTGAAGAGGATACAAAAAGTAGAAAAAAGGAGGTTCAAGAATAGAACCGTTTGAGATCATCCCCGCTCCATGTATGTGGCATATCCTCTCCTTCGTATGTCTGCAAGCGGTAAGCGCCGCTCTTTAACGCTTCTTTGATAACAAAAGGGCCGGCCCAATTTGGATTAAGCTTTCCAACTGAACCAGCTCTTGCAGCAGCATCAATCTTCTTTAGAACTAGATCTCCCACTTGGAAGTGTTTGATCCTTACGTTCTGATCAAAGTAGCGGGCCATCCTTCTTTTGACCTCCTCCTGTCTTATGGCTGCTTGATCTCTGATTTCCTCGATGTGTTCTAGGCTGAACCTCATCTCTTCATTATTCAACTCAAGCCAGTCCTCAACGCCTTATCTTGCAAGCAGAACTCTAGGTGACTGGACTTCAAACTCAACTGGAATGAGTGCCTCTGAGCCATGAGAAAGTTTGAATGGAGTCTCCCTAGTTGCGGATGATGGAGTTGTCCTAAGGGACCAGAGAACTGATGGAAGCTGATCAGCCCAGCTACCCTTGGGATTCTGCACTTTCTTTTTGAGCAAATTGAGGATCTGCTTGTTGGCTGCTTCAACTTGGCCATTGCTTCTGGGATGATGAACTGATGCAAACCGCAGCTCTGTTCCGATCTGCTTGCAAAAATCTATCATCTCTGAGTTGTTGAATTGTGGCCCATTATCAGTGATTATTGCCATAGGTATCCTATGCCGACAGACAATCTCTCCCCAAATGAAGTTTTTGACGACTTGAGTAGTTGTCTTAGCCAATGCCTTGGCTTCGATCCACTTGCTGAAGTAGTCGATCATTACGATGATGAAACGCCGTTGCCCGCTTGCCAAGGGAAAAGGACCAATGAGATCCATCCCCCAAACCGCAAAGGGCCAAGGGGTTGCTATCGATCTGAGGGAATGAGCTGCTTGGAGTTGAAGTGGAGCAAACTTCTGGCATTGAACACACTTTCTTGCATAGACCTCAGAGTCTCTCTTCATAGTGGGCCAGAAATAACCCTGCCGCAGGATCCGTCTTTCCAGGGTTCTTGCTCCCGAGTGGCTTCCACACTCTCCTGATTGAACTTCTTGCAAAACAAGGGGAGCTTCTTCTTCTGAAACACACCGGGCCATGGTAGAGAGGAATGTTTTTCTGTAGAGGATTCCCGCCACTAAGAAGTAGTGAGCTACTTTTATTCTGAACTTTTTCTAATCTTTGACTAAATGGTGATAATCTCCCGTTGATCCACTTGCATCAAATCTCCTTCCACTACTGCCGGGCGGAAGAGCTCGGAAGTTGTTCCTCCTGAAGGCATCCCATACTTGGAAAGAAAATCTGCCTCCTCATTTTCTGTTCTGGGGATATGCTCGATGGTAAAGCTCTTGAACCTGCCGACTTCTATCTTCACAAGAGCAAGATATTTCTTCAAGATCGGCTCTCTTGTTTCGAAGTTATCGAGGACTTGTGACGCCATTACCAGAGAATTGGTTTTGATATGAACATGATCGATTCCTAGTTCCCTTGCAAGTCTCGAGCCTGCTAGCAAAGATTCATACTCGGCCTGGTTATTGGTTACCGGAAAGTAAAATTTGATAGCTTGCTCCAGTTTGACGCCGTTTGGATTAATGAGAACCACTCCTTCTCCAGAAGAACTTCTGCCTGAGGCACCATCAACATAGATGGTCCAAGCCAAAGGTGACCTTTCTGCTCGATCAGAACTGGACTCCGGCATGTCAATTAGAAAGTCTGCTAGGACTTGAGCTTTGATGGCTATCTTGGGCACATAAGAGATTTCAAATTCACTCAACTCTATTGCCCACTTAGCTAGTCTGCCAGAATGCTCTGGTTTCTCCAACACACTTCTCAAAGGCTGATCGGTAACGACTTGAATTGAGTGTGCTTGGAAATACGGACGGAGTCTGCGAGCTGACATGACTAGTGCCAAGGCTAACTTCTCAAGAATTGGGTACCGTGTCTCGACACTCTTCAGGATATGGCTAACATAGTAAATTGGGAATTGCTTCCTGCTCTCTTCCCGAAGAAGAACAGAGCTGGCGGCCTCAGGGCCAACCCCTAGGTATAAGAAAAGAATCTCTCCTGGCCGGGGACTCTGAAGCAGGGGTGCTGAGGTCAGTTGCATCTTCAACTGCTCAAAAGCTTGGGAGCATTCTTCCGTCCACTCAAACTTGGATGCTCCTCGGAGAGTTTTAAAGAAGGGAGCACTCCTATCTCCAACCCGAGATAGAAATCTTGCAAGACCTGCCAGCCTTCCCCCTAACTGCTGAACTTCCTTAGGCAAACGAGGGGTAGGCATTTCAAGAATGGCTTTCACCTTATCCGGATTCGGAGCAAGCTCTTCTGGAGTAAGGAGATGACCAAGGAACTTCCCCTTACTCGCCCCGAAGGTTCACTTCAATGGGTTGAGCTTCATTTTGTACCTACGCAGAGTAGCGAACGTCTCTGCTAGGTCTCGCAAGTGCAGCGAAAACGACTTACTCTTAATCAAGAGATCGTCTACATACACTTCTAGGTTTCTTCCCTTCTGATGGTTAAACACACAGTCCATCATCCGTTGGTAGGTTGCACCGGCATTTTTAAGCCCAAAGGGCATCACAAGGTAGCAATAGCAACCATCATTAGTAATGAATGATGTGTGAGGAACGTCAGACTTATGCATTCTTATCTGGTGATAACCAGAAAACGCATCTAAAAAACTCATATAAGAGTACCCTACCGCGGAATCAACTAAAGAATCTATCAGAAGCAAGGGGTAGCAATCTTTAGGGCATGCTTTATTAAGTTTGGTAAAATCTACACACATTTGTCATTTTTTCCCTGACTTTTTAACCATTTCAACGTTTGATATCCAGGTGGGATATTGAACTTCTTTAACAAAATTAGCCTTGAGGAGCTTTGCAACCTCCTCCCTTATTGGCTCTGCAAGCTTTGTAGCTATGTCCCTTTTCTTTTGTTGTACAGGCTTGCAACCGGGATCAATATTCAAGTAGTGGCACGCAACATCAGGATCCACTCCTGGCATCTCTTCTGCTGACCAGGCAAAGACATCCAGGTTATTCAGCAAGCAGGAAATCAGCTCGGCCTTTTGATCTTCAGGCAACTCCGAGTTGATGGAGATCTTCCTCTCCTCCCCCTAAGCAATGGGGATTCCTTGCATCACATGGGCAGGTTCCATGTGAGCACCTTCATCAGCAACAGCTTCTGAACTGGGAGAGGCTTCTGCAGCTGCTGCTGGAGCAAGGGAAGGGCTGGCTTCAACCATGTTGACAGTGCGGACGTAGCACTCCCTTGCTCTCCTTGGGTCACTCCTGACCCGACACATCCTTCCATCTGCAAAGAACTTGATGGTGTGGTGGTAAGTGGAAACCACCGCTTGATACTTGTTTAACAGGGGTCTGCCGAAGATGGCATGGTAGCTGCAGGGGGCGTTTACCACTATGAATTGCACTTGCTTAGTTGCCCCTCCAAGCTTTACGGGCAGGATGACGCTACCTTCCACTTCTTTTCTCTCTCCCGAGAAACCATAGAGTGGCCCTTCGGTGGAAAGCAGAGGCTTTCCAGTCCTCAGGGCCTCAAAAGTAAACTTGAACAGGAGGTTGACCGAGCTTCCGGTGTCAACAAGAATTCTATCAACTGTGAAGTCCCCAACCACAGCCTTGATCACTACAGCATCATCAAACGGATTGGCTGTTTGGGGTAGATCTGCTGGACCAAAGGTGACAACCTCACTTGGAGGAGCAACGGAAGAAGAAGAGGCCACCTCTGCCCGGGTGACCCTTGAAATTGAAGATTTCCGAGTAGACTCGGTCCCTGTTCCACCATGGATAAAGAAGAGGCGTCCCAGAACCCCTTCATCATCTGCGTCGAAGCACTCCACCGGGACGTTGATCGGCCCCAGAAGGCCTTCGTCCTCGACCTCCACACATTCCTGGTATGCTTCGGCGACTTCTTTGCCCTTCGAGGTGGATGGCTTCGAAGAAGAAGGAGAATCCTTCTTGGCCAATTCAATCTTGCACTCAGCAAGCAGCTTCTCTATCAGCATGCGAAGGGCCTTGCAATCCTCGGTCAAGTGGCCCTTTTTTTGTGGAACTGGCAATATTGTGCATTATTCCTTGGCCTCCACACCTTCTGAGGCTCTTGCCTCTTTTCTTCTGATCTCCTTTGCAAGATCTGGATGACTTCGTCAAGGTCCAGATCTGCAATGTCCTCCATGGGGTTTGCATCAGATTGGCTCGGAGCAGGCAAGGCAGCTTGCTGGAGGATGGGAAGAGCTTGCAATGTAACGGCAGGAGTGGCGGCCAACGACAGTCTCTGCCCGTGAAACTGTTGATGGCCAAGGAAAGGTTTCTTGTGGCGGAAGTTCCCGCCTCTTTGAGACGGAGGCTGGAAGTCTGGGTGAGGGGGCTTGCTACGAGAGGAAGAAGCGGAGGCATCCCTTCCTTCAGCCTTAGCTGTCAGGGATGAGACATAGGTTGGATTGGCGTTTTCTCCTTCAATGAAATGGTTGACCATGGCGATCAACTCTTGATAAGTCTCAGGTGCCTTGGTTGTTGCTTTAAACTTCAGGGGGCCTTCCCGGAGGACATGGATTAAGGCGACCTTGTAATAATCAGGGTTCACATTCCTTACCCCTTGGATCTCTCTCTGAAAGCGATCAACGAATCACGCCACTGATTCATTGTCCCTTTGTTTGATTTCAAATAGGGCAGCTGACCCATTCTTCCTCTTTCTTGAGGTAGCAAACCTCAGCAAAAACTGGCTGCGAAGTTCTGCGAAAGAAGAGATTGTGCCCGAAGGCAGCTCATAGAACTACTCTCTCGCCTGTCCTTCGAGAGTGGTAACCAGGAGTTTACACTTGATTGCATCTGAGAGGCATCTCAAAGCAACTGCCCCCTCAAATGCTTGGAGGTGAGAGACTGGATCAGTCCCTCCTGAATAGAATGGGATGCGAGGCTTCCTGAAGTTGTTCGGAACCGATTCCCATCGGATTCGATCAACGAAGGGAGCCGGGGTCTCGAACTCTGCGGGGTAGAAGGGGCGGACTGAAGCCGGGGAGCCCGCGGGCTCGGCGGACTGGCGGTCAGCAAAATGAAGCTGGCGGGCAGGAGTGCCCCTGGCAGCTTCTCTGAAGAAATTCCTGAAAGCAAACTGCTCCTCCTGAGGGCGCAGAGGGGCGGCAGACTGAGCAGGATTCCGAGGAGTGGCTGGCGACTGCCGAAGCGGAGTTCGGCGAGCAGGAGTCTGGCGGACTGGCGAGTCCGCTGGTTCTGCTGCGGCCTGAGGAGCAAGACGCTGGGCTAGCGCGAGCAGGGCTTGGCTGATTGCGTCGAGACGCTGGTCAGTATGCCGGCGGGACTGCTCGGCCTCAAGGCGAGCTTGCTCAATTGCGTCCCAAAGAGAGTCCTCTGAAGAACTGGAGCGGTCTGAAGAGCGGGCTTTGCGGTCTGACATCTCCGTCCGCTGAATTCAAAACACTACTCGAATCTGAAGGTCGCGTGTTAACTGTTGATGCACGAAAACACAAAGGGGGGTCGAGCACCGGGGAATAGAGAGACTGCGAGTAGTAATCTACTAAGCGGATGGGAGCAGGAAGAACAGCAGGGCCGTGAGCCACGACAACAACAGACTTTGCCCGTCGCGGCCTGAATGCCTCTCTTGCGACGGGCTTTCCCTTGATTGAAGAATGATTTGGTTACAAGTGAAAGGAAAAGGTTGACGAGAGCAGAGCGAGGAGGAGTCCGTAAGGCACAAGATTCGAGTCCACAGACTTTAACAAGTAGGCTCCTGGGTCCAAGTCAGCGTGCCTTGGGTGCACCACCTCCCCCCTTTTTATAGGATAGGGGGCCTGCCCAAACGGGCTGGGCTAAAATAACCGGCTGCCCGGGGTACAGGAGAACCGGGCAGCGGTGACGGGAAGCAAAAAGAAAAGAACACGCCAGTCCGCACAGAAGGGGTGGACTGGGCTCGCGGGCTGGAGCTTCCTCTGCTGCTGCTAGGAGCGATCCTGCTGGAGGACGGCGGCCTGGGCGGATGGGACACTGAGTCCGCCGCCGTAGAAAATCCAAAGATCCCAAGGCACGGCGGACGGAGCGGACAAATCCTTGAGTCCGCTGCTGGGGATCATCCTTGGTGGCCGATTGGTTACCTAGCCGGACTGGGCGGACTGACTAATTGAGTCCGCGAGTGTTGAAAGGGGGGTCTTGACATCTTGTAGGATATTGCGGACTGAGGGGTTAACACTCTGGATCTAAAAATCTCTAGACTCACACGATCAAGTAGAAGATCTATCGTTGACAGTAATCTCGATCTGTAAATCAATGTTCTCTGAATCAATCTGAATCAAAAGCGCCTTAGCGATGAAGAAGAAGATCGGCGGCTCTCGATTTGGAAATAAAAATCGTATTCAGAAAACTTGGAATTTCTTCTTGCGGCGGCTGAAATTCTTCTTAAAATATTCTTAAAACTTCTTAGGGTTAGTCAAAAATGACAAGACCTTTTATAGGATTACCCTAACGGTCATAATCAACATTAATGACATCCACGTGGACCAATCACATGTTAATGATGTTTGAAATAACCATCTGTCTGGACTTAACAATTTTCAGAAAAATCAGAACGGGTGTTCTCAAGAAAAGGCTTTTACTCGCGAACAAATGAATTCTGTTACTCAAGAACAATACAGAAATTCTCGAGAAGAAGACTTAGAGAAAATTGATATGGAGAAAGAAAACAACGTTCTCGAGAAAGAAGTATATTACTCAAAAAAATAGTTTATAGTTCTCGAGAAGAACTATTTTGGTACTCAAAAACAAAAGGCTGTCAAGAGAAAAATACTTAGAAAAATATGTGGAGGTAGAAAACTGTAGTGTCGAGAATGAAAAGAACTACTCGAGAAAGATGATGTTTTGTTCTCGAGAAGAAACATCCTGCTACTCGAGAACAAATAGTCATCCCGAGAACAAAAGTTTGGCTCTCGAGAAAAGTACACTGGGTCTCGAAAATACCTTCTGCATCTCGAGAAAAGAAGATAGTTTTCTCGAGAATAATATTAGTATTCTCGAGAAAAAGACAAAAAAAATATTTGTCTGGAAAACAAACATCCCGAGAAGAAATGCCATATATTACTCCAGAACAAAAACCTTTCTCGAGAACAGCAAGAAGCTTCCTCGAGAACAACTTCTGTTACTCGAAATGAAGACAAGTCTTACACATGAATACTCATAAGTCTTTCTCGAGTACAAATATAGTACTCGAGAAAAAAACTTACACTTTTTCTGAAAACTTAAAATCTTCATTCTTCATAAAAATCAGCATCCATCTTTTCTCTTGCCCTTAGTGCTTGAAAAAGAAGTGTATCCCAATAGAGAGGTTACACATGAGTCAACACCATGGATCACACAATGAGGGATTACATTGTATGGTCATGTATTTGGAGACTCATTGTAAACTGACATTGGTCTACACCTAGCAATTAAGTCCTGTAAACACTTAATAAAAAGAGCATCGAATACAAACTTAATTCATCTTATTTTAAGGGTGACTTCATACAAATATGGGCTATTGTGGATGCAATACCCCAACAATCTCCCTCTATTTGTAGAAGTTAGAACCATATACACTAAGGTGAATTACATTAAGAGAAAAACACATAAAGATACTAATAGCATGAAAATTTAGAGAAATGCAATAATATGTAAAAATCAGATCAGAATTAAAGTTTATATAAGTAGAAAATTATTCAAGAGAATTAAATTCTACAATTTCAAAAATGAACCTCCATCATCTTCAGTTTACTGATCCTGTGAATGTTGGTTTCCTTGTCTCTCTTGCTTGTCCTGTTGTCTCTTCTGATAACTGAATGGCTTGGGAAAGTACTTAGGAGGTCTAGGTGGAGCCTTAGGATTATTTCTGCTGTGAATTCTGTCATAAATCCTTCTCTTTGTAAGAGACTTCTCATATAATTCTCATTCATCTGAACTGTAGTGCAAGCTTCAGTTTTCATTGAAGTTAACCAGTAGCTTTAAAGTTTCAAGAATGAGAGACTTAGAAGTAGAGCTCCAAACTTCAACATATTCTTGAGTTCTTTTCCCTTCAGCTTCTGGATGTGGAGTTGATCTACTTGCAGAGGCTCCATCACCATACTTTCTTCTTTTGACTTTTTGAACTTCTAGAGGATGAGGAGGCAGTCCTGTTTGTTCAGATTCCCATACCTGTTCATAGATATCAGGAGGGGGGCCTTCATAGTAATCTGGAGGAGGTCCTTCAAAGTGTGCTGGAGGAGGTCCTTCAAAATAGTCTGGAGTAGGAGAGAAAGTAGGCCTGTTGATATCTAGATTTGCAGGAGCATTTGGATCCATGCAAATTCAGGGAACAAATGATTGTGCAACCATACAGAAGTATCATAAGTATATAATTTTGTACTCTTGACTTCTTTGATGACAGATGTCTGAATTTCTTTTAACTGATCTTCCCATTGATTTTTCATAGTTGCAGCTTGTTTTTCTAGCAGTTGCTTCACTTTATCCTCCCCCTTTCTGACTTCTACAGAGAGGGTGTTGATGACATCTTCTTTGAATTTGCCAACCTCTTCACAAGTTTTAAAATTTCTTTCATCACCTCTCTTGTCTAGGAGAATTTGATTATTGGCAAGAGTAACAGATTGCTCTATGATTGTGCCAATGCTGGTAATAGTGTGGTCAATGGCTTTGCCACCAATTTGCAAAAGCCTTTTAAACTCATCTGTGTTGTCTTGGATTTCAGCAAATCCTCGACTCATTTCTTTTTCTAAAGCACTTACTTTGTTAGTGACAACCTTCAGAGAATCATCAAAGTACTTTCTCTGAGCAGCAAGCATTGTTTCATTTTTTTGTAGAATTGAACCTTCAGGAAAGACTTCTTTCTGAGGAGATGTAGGAGGCTGAGCAGGAACAATCCATGGAAGTATTTCTTCAATTGCAACAATAGAAGTAGAGGCTTTCCTTCTGTGTACTGTGCTGATTTCATCTTCATTAATTGTTGGCAGAATAGTTAAAATGTGGAAATGAAGACTGAGAAGTCTTTGTTCAGCAGCTTCAATTGGGATTTCATCATCTGAGTCATGAATTGAGACTACATCATCTTGCATATCTGCAGCAGGAGACTTATCAGCTTCATGTATATGAGATTGATCAGTTGGGGGAGAGGATTCTTGATGTTCTGGAGACTGTGCAGGAGTTGGGAATTTTTTTGGTTGAGCAGGAGATGATTGTACTGGAGACTTAGGAGAAGTTGTTGTAGATGGAGGATGATCTTCAGTAGCAGGGAAGAGGGGTGCTGAGGAAGATAATTCCTCTATCATTCTATTGATATCATCTTCAGTAGACAAAATATGAGCTTGAGTCTGGGCATCTGTCAGATTTTCAGCTTCTGGAATTTCTTCAGCAGCAGGAAATCCCGAGTCTGTATGCAGCAAAGTGGAAGAAGAAGCAGCAGCAGTAGGGGTAGATGGAAGATCTGTACCAGCAGAGGTAGCTGGAATCTCTTCTGAAGCTAAGTTAGCAGCAGCAGCAGTCACTAAGACAGGAATTTCTAGAGCAGCAGCTGGAACATCTTGAGAAGGAATGGCTGAGACAGCAGGAGCTGGAGGAGGCTTGGTTGAGACAGATTATGCAGGCTCTCCCTCAATAACTGAATCAGTTATTTGATGTGAAGGAGGAGATGGGGTCCTGTCCACCTCTTCTATGTCCTTTGGAGCTTTGTCTGATTTCTGCAATTTGACCTCCCATCTCTGGATGGAGGTAATGGAGACCTTTTTCATGTGATGGAGGGCTATGCCCTTTTTCATGGGAAAAATAGTTGGATTCATATGATTTAGGTAAAGGGAAATAATTCTTCCATAGTTGAGGCTCTTAATGCATGCCTTTATCTTCTCAAAAAGCATCATTCCCCACTGAAATCTCTTTCTACATATAACAGGTGTCATGTGATCAAAGAACTCTGGAGTAATGTAACTTATAGAACTAATTCTGCACAGAAGGACTTTTCCAAGGATGTCAGCCAATAGCTTGCTCTCTGCATTTATATATTGCCTTCTGATTGTGTTAGAGGACTGAGGAATACCACAGAAGCTATAAGCTCTCTCATAATCACTGCCTATTAAATCATCTTCCATATCTATGACTGGAAGTTGCAGAAGTTGAGAAATAGACAGAGCAAACATTTTGCCTTGATACTCTGAACTTTAGACTTGATTAATTTGTCATTTCTCTTAACCTCGTTCTGGAAGAATTTTTCTACTTCATAAGTGAAAATTCTGCAAGGATGTTCAAAAATAAATGACAAACCGGCTGTGTCTAGTAGAAGAAGAACATTTCTGAAATCGTCTGATATCTCTGCAATCCCGGAAGAATAGAGTTCACTCCCGATCCCTAGCTTTGAGGACGAAGCCATTGTTGAAGAGAGATCGATCTTTGCTGGTCAGTGAATGAGAAAAGTGACTTGCGGCATATGACGGTGATGGGGAAGACGAAGCGGCTTTTCTCGAGAAGGGTTTTGAAATCAAGACTAAAAATCTTTTGGATTTATTTCTATTTCTATTTACCACTAATTTTGATGATTTAACATATAAATAATCATTAAAAATACCTGGAAAGAGGCGGCTAAGTGTCTGTGTGCCGATATGAAAAATTGACCTTGAAGAAGATAATGACACCACATTTCTCGAGAAGAAGAATTGTTCTCGAGAAGAAATCCAGTAGCACTCGAATATAATAAGCCTTTATCTTGAGTAGAAATTAGCCTTGTTCTCGAGTAGCGATATCCTGTTCTCGAGTAGAACATTTCTTCTCGAGAAATAATCTCTTTGTACTCGAGAAGGAGCTTTGTTGTTCTCGAGAGGAATTTTGTTGTTCTCGAGTAGAATACTTGTACTCGAGTAATGAAGTCCAGAATATGAAATTTTCTGATTTTTGAAGTAAAATCTGATCTTGACCTTGCATGTCTCCTTTTTCTTCATTCTCCTTAATCCTTGTTGAGCATGCCAAGTTCTGTTTTGAAGAACGAGAACTTGGCCTCATCTAGCGGCTTCGTGAAAATATCTGCAATTTGCCTGTCTGTTGGGACATATTGAAGATCTATGTCCCCATGCTCCACATGTTCCCGGATGAAATGGTATCGCAGCTCTATATGCTTTGTCCGGCTGTGAGAGACTAGATTGTTGGCTATTACAATCACACTGGAGGAGTCGCAAAACAAGAGAGTGTTTTGGACTTGCAGATTGTAATCTTCAAGCTGGTTCTTTATCCACAACAATTGTGCACAACTACTGCCGACAAAAATGTATTCTGACTCGGTCGTTGAAATTGCGACACAATTCTGCTTTTTGCTGCTCCATGATATGAGCCTCATGCCAAGAAATTGGCAAGTCCTGGAAGTGCTCTTTTTATCATCTTTACTACCTGCAAAGTCTGCATCTGAAAAACCAATTAGTTTGCAGTCATTACTTCTTGGGTACCATAATCCAAGATTTGGTGTACCTTTAAGGTATCTCAAAATCCGCTTTGTAGAAGCGTAGTGAGATTCCTTAGAGTTCACTTGAAATCTAGCACGCACACATGTTGAAAACATTATATCCGGTCTACTAGTAGTAAGGTAAAGCAAGTATCCAATTATGCTTCTGTACTTGGTTTTATCGAAAAGTTTCCCTTTCTCATCCTTATCCAGATACATAGTTGAACCAATTGGAGTTCTTATAGAGGTTGCGTTCTCCATTCCGAATTTCTTGATCAACTCCTTTGTGAATTTCGTCTGAGAGATGAAAATTCCATCTTCAGATTGTTTCACTTGAAGTCCTAAGAAATACTTCAGCTCTCCCATACAGCTCATTTCGAACTTTCCTTTCATAAGTTTAGAAAACTTTTTGCAGAGGTTGTTGTCAGTAGAGCCGAATATAATGTCATCGACATAGATTTGTACTAGCAAAATTTTTCATTTTATTTTCCTAAGAAATAATGTCTTATCTATATTTCCTCTTGTGAACTTGTTCTCAAGAAGAAAGTTAGATAGCGTCTCATACCAAGCTTGAGGAGCTTGGTTCAAACCATATAATGCTTTAAATAAAAGATAGACATGATCAGGAAAGTTAGAATCAACGAAACCTGGAGGTTGTTCCACATACACTTCTTCCTTTATGTCACCATCAAGGAAGACAGACTTCACGTCCATCTGATAGACGGTGAAGCCCTTAAGTGCAACATATGCTAGAAACAACCTAATTGCCTCCAGCCTTGCTACTGGAGCATATGTCTGGTCGAAGTCGATTCCTTCTTCTTGTCGGTATCCTTTGACGATGAGTCTGGCCTTGTTATTTATGATTGTTCCATCCTCGTCCATCTTGTTCCTGTAGACTCATTTTGTCCCGATGACATTTTTACCTTTGGATCTTGGAACAAGCTTCCAGACATGGCAATGCTTGAACTGATTCAATTCTTCTTCCATTGCCATTATCCATGATGCGTCTGAGTTTGCTTCCTCAAACTTCTTCGATTCAACCTGTGATAGAAAACTCAAATATAAATTCTCATTAGCTGCACCTCTACGAGTTCTGACACCATTTCGGGGATCTCCTATGATTTGGTTCATTGGGTGATCCTTCAAGTGCCTGAACTCTAAGGTCCTTGCATCTGGAGCTTCTTCAACCACAGGAGTGACTTCATCAACTTGAATGGTCTCTTCATCTTGATCATCAACCTCTCCAATTGGGGTTGGAGTGGTGATCTTGATGAAATTTTCACTTTTTTCTTCAATTGGCTCATCCAAGTTTAATTCTTTAAGCTTTGAACCTGCATCTTCAATGAACACACTAGAAGAGTTGCCTTGCAGCAAACTCGTCTCATCAAATATAACATGAATAGATTCTTCTACCACTAGAGTTTTTCTATTAAAGATCCTATATGCCTTACTATGGCTACTATATCATACAAAAATACCTTCAAAACTCTTTTCGTTAAATTTGGTAGTGTGATACTTGCCATTTTTAAGGACGAAGCACTTACAGCCAAAGATTCTAAAATATGAAACAGTCGGTTTCCTGCCTTTTAGAAGTTCGTAAGGTGTCTTATTGTGGTTCTTGTTTATGAGTGCTCGATTTTGCATGAAGCATGCAGTGTTGACAGCTTCAACCCAGAAGTATTGCGATAGTGAGGCATCACTCAACATGGTCTTACAGGCCTCTATGAGTGTTCCATTTCTTCTCTCAGCTACTCCGTTCTGTTGAGGAGTACAGTGAGAGGAAAACTCATGAAAGATACATAAGCTTTCACAAAATTCTGTCATGGCCCCAGACTTGAACTCTGTTCCATTATCACTTCTGATTTTGACTATGAAACAGTTATATTCATTTTGGACCTGCCTGACAAAATTAGTACAAATATCAAACGTATCTGACTTGTGTTTTAGAAAGAACACACACACAAAGTGCGAGTAATCATCAACAATAACCAATGTATAATCCTTATCTCCCAAACTTCTAACTTGCAGTGGACCGAACAAATCCATATGAAGTAGATGTAAACATCTATTAGAGTCTTTGCCAATAATGCTCTTAAAGGTAGCCCTTATTTGCTTGCCTTTTACATATGCGTAATAAGGTCTATCTTTAGCGCACTTGACATTTGGGGCATCACGTACTAAATTAAGTGAAAATAATTTAGTAATGGTTTTGAAATTAATATGTGCTAGTCTCTTGTGCCATTGGTCACCAAGAAACGCACTATCTTTAGCCAAAAAGCACACTGGTGTAGAAGCGTCTATGCAAATGAAATTCAAACAAAATATATTCCTACTACGAGTGCCTGATAGAATCGTTTCCATATTGTCAACCGATTTTATCAAGCACTTATCTGCATGAAATTCAATTACGTATCCTTTATCGTAGAACTGGCTTATGCTTATAAGATTGTGTTCCAATCCCATCTGAGAAGGATACACTATCGTTAGAAATCATACCATAGCCTTTAATAATTCCTCGATCTGAGCCTCCAAAGATGACCTTTGACCCGTTCAAGACTATAGAATAGTTCTGAAGAAGGCTTCTTTTCCCGGTCATATGCCGAGAGCATCCACTGTCCAAATACAAGATAAGAGTTTTGGTGGCCTTTGGACATACCTGCAATCACAAATCAATTTGACTTAGGAACCCATACACGTTTGGGTCCTTGTTTTCTAGTTAGAACACTTCCCCTACGAGTAATAGCATTATGAGTGGTCTTTCCCATATTGCTAACTTGAGGAGTTATATAGTTTCTGTAATTAAACCAGCAATCAATGACAAAGTGAATAATTTTGTCACAGCACCAACAGTCAAACCTGTTGTATCTTTGTCTAAAATTCTTCTGCTTGACCTTTTGTGATTGTGGTCTAGCAGGGGCAGCAGTCTTGGAGGAAGAAGCTTCATGCTGATGATAATCACATGTATTCTTTCCTTGAGTGGCTTTTCTATAATAGGCTTTACCCTTGGTACTTTATTGATGTTATGGCCATAACTCTGAAGAGTAATCTCTTCATAAGGTGCCTTAAAGACACTCTCACCAAAGTTCCGAGGACGGGTCCATCCTTGGTAACGAGACTTGGGCTCTATATAAGTAGGCCTAGCAAAGTGACCGTATGATGAATCAAGATCAAACTCGTTCGTTGGAAATATGACCTTCTTAAAAGAAGTCTGATCTTGTGGAGCTTTCCCTTTCTCCTTGGCCAAAGCCTTCTTGGACGCCTTATTCTTTCTTTGAGTCTTATTTCTCCTAGAAGATACTAGGAGCATCGACATGGCCTAGGCCAGCACCTTTGGCCTGAGCTGAGAATTCAACAACAAAATAAAGGACAGTCTTGGGCTTTGAGAAACTTTCAACAAGTTTCTTTTCCGCTTCAAGTTGTGCTTCCAGTTCTTTTATGATCTCCTTCAGATCTAGGTGCTCGAGAGCCTTATTGTATTCTTCAATGAAAACATTGAAGTTCTCTCTGAGTGGGTCCATCCTGGCGACTTCCTCTTTCAGAGTACTCTCTTCAGCCTTGAGAGAATTTATCTTGTTGGCTTGAGTTTTCACGACTTTTCGACATTTGTCGTAAGCCTTGATCAACTCCTTATACTGGGCCATGAGTTCAGACTCATCGTTAGAAGAGCTGTCCTCATGATCATGATCAGAAACATCAGATTCAAAAAGAGGAGTATGAGAATTTACTTTCCCAGTGAATTGGGGTTCTTGTTCATCATCAGTTTGCGCCATTAGTCCGAAGTAGGCTTCCTCTTCTTCACTTGACTCAGATGAGTCAGAGTCACTAAGAGTCTCGCCCTTCTTGACTACGAGGCTCCTTTCTGTTCTCTTCTTATTGTATGAAGATTTCTTTTCCTCTCTCTTTCCACCCTCCTTCTTGTGAGGGCAATCAGCGATGACGTGACCTGACTTATTGCAACAGTAACAAACTATGTCAGAAGAAATATGTTTATTCTGTTTCGATTGATACCTGTCATGGCTGCTTGAGCCTTTTCTGTGTCGATCACCATCATGACATGATCTTCTGTGCGAAACATCCTTGCCTCTCCATTGCTTCTCCTTGTTCAAGAATTTCTTGAACTGCCTTGAGAGTAGAGAGAACTCTCCTTCAGATAATTCTGAGCTTGAGGTGCTTGGCTCTGAAGTTTCTTCATCACTATCTTCCTGAGCAAGAGCTGGTGAAGCAGCTTTTATCTTCCTTGAGCTGTCTGCCTTCAATGCGACAGACTTCTCCTTGGATGATAACCATCTCTTCTCTTCTTCAGCTTTTCTAGAATTGATCTGCAGTTCATATGACCTCAGCTTTCCAAAGAGGTTCTGTGGGTCAGTCTCTGCTAACTTGTCAAACTCCATGATAGCACAGACTTTATTGTCCCACTCCTTAGTCAGGGAACTTAGGAACTTATCATTCAACTCTCCATTTGTAAAGACCCGGCTATACACTCTTAGGCCGTTAACAATTTTGAAGAAACTTTCAAACGTATCTGCAATTGAGTCCTTTGGTCCTTGTCGAAAGGCTTCGTACTTTTGATTCAATAGGGATCTTCTGTCATCCCTAACTTATTCAGTGCCTTCCATCAAGGTAATAAGAGACTGCCACATCTCCTTAGCAGATTGACAGTGAATCAGATTCTGCAGCATAGAATCATCGACTGCACTTGCTAGAATATTTTTAGCTTTCTTGTCCAAAGAGATAAGTGCAATCTCATCTTTATCGAGATCCATTAATTTCTTAGGAACCTTTTTAGTGGGATCTATTGTGCAGATGGTCATTGGAACATAAAGACCTTCTTCAATAATCATGAAGATCTTTAGATCCACAACTTCCATGAAAAACTTAATCTTTTCTTTCCACATGGGAAAGTTGGTCTTTGTGCACAAAGGAAGCTTTGTAAAATCCTTGGCCTTGTCCATGCTTGGATTATTCAAAAAACAACTTAGGGACAGATCTGTTCAAGGTGCTAACTTTTTTATTAACAACCTCCCTCTGATAATAATTGAAAATATTTTAAGTTGTCTTACCTAAATCATCTAGAGGGTGGTGAATAGGTGAGTTGTGCGTCTTTTTGTGGAATAAAAAATTTAACGATCTATGCACGGAGAATCAAACCATGCAATCACAGACGACAGCAAGAATTATAGTGGTTCCCCAACCTTGGGAACATCCACTTTCCACTCACCGATCTAGCAAAGCACTAGACTCGGCTACTCCACTAATCTCGGATTGAAAACAATCCTACACCTCGGAACAACGTTCCTACAACTCGATCCCAAATCGGAATCTACACTCAGAAGATAAAACTTCCTATAATAACTCGGAGAAAACAACTCCTACAACTCGGAGAAAGATCTCCTACAAGAATAAAATGAAATAGCAATTACAAACCGTGATTTATTCTCATATCTGAAATCCTTCTGCTTGTTCTTCTTTCTTTGAGCTTTGCGGTTTTATCAGAATTTGTTGAAGAAGAATCGACAATCTCTGGATCTGAAAATCTCTGGACTTACACGATCAAGTAGAAGATCTATCGTTGACAATAATCCCAATCTGTGAATCAATCTTCTCTGAATCAATCTGAATCGAAAGCGCCTTGGCGATGAAGAAGAAGATCGGAGGCTCTCGATTTGGAAATAATAATCGGATTCATAAAACTTGGAATTTCTTCTTGTGGCGGCTGAAATTCTTCTTAAAATCTTCTTAAAACTTCTTAAGGTTAGTCGAAAATGACAAGACCTTTTATAAGATTACCCTAACGGTCATAATCAGTATTAATGACATCCATGTGGACCAATCACGCGTTAATGATGTTTGAAATAACCATCTGTCTGGACTTAGCAATTTTCAGAAAAATCAGAACCGGTGTTCTCGAGAAGAAGGCTTTTACTCGAGAATAAATGAATTTTGTTACTCGAGAACAATACAGAAGTTCTCGAGATGAAGACTTAGAGAAAATTGATGTGGAGAAAGAAAACAGCATTCTCGAGAAAGAAGTAAATTACTCGAGAAAAATAGTTTATAGTTCTCGAGAAGAATTATTTTGGTACTCGAGAACAAAATGCTGTCTCGAGAAAAATACTTAGAAAACTATGTGGAGGTGGAAAACTGCAGTGTTGAGATTAAAAAGAAGTACTCGAGAAAAATGATGTTTTGTTCTCGAGAAGAAACATCCGGGTACTCGAGAACAAATATTCATCCCGAGAATAAAAATTTGGCTATCGAGAAAAGTACACTGGGTCTCGACAAATACCTTCTGCATCTCGAGAAAAGAAGATAGTCTTCTCGAGAATAATATTGGTCTTGTCGAGAAAAAGACTTAGAAAAAATATTTGTCTGGAAAACAAACATCCCGAAAAGAAATGTCATATATTCTCGAGAACAAAAGCCTTTCTCGAGAAGAGCAAGAAGCTTTCTCGAGAACAACTTCTGTTACTCGAAATGAAGACAGGTCTTACTCGAGAATAATCATAAGTCCTTATCGAGTACAAATATAGTACTCGAGAAAAAGATTTAGACTTTTTCTGAAAACTTTAAATCTTCATTCTTCATAAAAATCAGCATCCATCTTTTCTCTTGCCCTTAGTATTTCAAAAGGAAGTGTGTCCTAATAGAGAGGCTACACATGAGTCAACACCATAGATCACACAATGAGGGATTACATTGTATGGTCCTGTGTTTGGAGACTCATTGTAGACTGACATTGGTCTACACTTAGCAATTAAGTCCTATAAACACTTAACAAAAAGTGCATTAAATACAAACTTAATTCATCTTAGTTTAAGGGTGATTTCATACAAATCTGGGCTATTGTGGATGCAATACCCAACATATTGTATTCCCGCTGTTGGGGACATCCAAGCAAGAATATGCAGTGAAGCGCATGATTCAAGTGTTGCTTATCACCCTGGTTCCACGAAAATGTACAGAGATTTGAAGCTGATTATTTGGTGGTCAGGTATGAAGAACGACATCACAAGATTTGTATCTGAATGTTATACCTGCCAGCGTGTCAAAGCTGATCATATAAGACCGGGTGGTAAGTTAACACCTTTAGACATTCAAGTGTTGCTTATCATCTAAATGTTACTGTGTACAGACTAACCAAATGTGCCTATTTTGTGCCTTTCAAAATTGATTATTCTATGGAAAAGATAGCTGAGCTTTATATGGACGAAGTCATCAGGTTGCATGGTGTGTCTACGAGTATCGTGTCAGATAGAGATTCCCGGTTCATGTCTCGTTTCTGGCAAAGCTTGCCAAGAGCTCTAGGTACTGACCTTAGATATTCTACTGCCTATCATTATCAGACAAATGGTCAGACAGAGAGAGTGAATCAGATCTTGGAGGATATGATTAGATGCTATATTTTGGACCATGGTGGGGCTTGGGATAAACACCTCAGACTGATGGAGTTCGCGTTCAATAACAGCTATCAGGAGAGTTTGCAGATGACGCCCTTGAAAGCTTTATATGGAAGGCTTTATCGAACTCCCCTGTTCTGGGCAGAAGTTGGTGAGAAGCCTTTGCTCGATCCGGAAGTGTTGGAAGATATGAGCATTTCAGTGACGCATATTCGTGAAAAATTAAAGTTGGCTCCAGAGCGTTATAAAAAGTATGCAAATCACTGCAGAGTTGATCTGGAATTTGTAGTTAGGGATATGATATTTCTAAAGGTCTCTCCGATGCTAGGTGTTAAGAGATTTGGAAGGAACCATAAGCTATATCCCAGGTATGTGAGATCTTTTCAGATTTTGGAGCGCATCGGAGTTTCTGCCTATAGATTGAAATTGCCTGATTCTTTCCCTGGTGTTCATGACGCGTTTCACGTGAGCCAGTTGCGAAAGTGCGTTTGTAGTGATCGACATGTTCTAGACTCAGTACCCCAGTTGCAGCCTAATCTCTCGTATGTAAAAGAGCCCGTCCGTATTCTGGAGATGCAAGATCGTGTGCTAAGAAAGAAGGCAATTCCGATGGTTAAGGTTCTCTGGCGCAATCAGGACGCTAGAGGTGCAACTTGGGAATTGGAATCCGCAATGAGAGAATCTCATCCTCAGCTGTTCTTCTAGCTATCCCTGGTTAGTATAATTGTTTAATGAATTCTCCTATCATGTGTCTCCCTCTGCCCTCTTGTTTCGTTTCGTGTTCCAAGTTTCGGGACGAAACTTCTCTTTTGGAGGGGTGACTGTAACGCCCCTGATTTTCCGATAATTATTTAAGCCTCTTGGTGACGTCATAATGACGTAGGGGGCGTTACGTTAATGTGGAGTTGACGGCGTGTCACCGTTAGTGTGTTTTCGCGTATGTTCGGTCGAGTCGGCCAAATTCGTGAATCCTTGTCGAAAATGAAAATTTCACGTTAGGAAATTAAATTAATTAATTTTTGACATGCTCGTCAAGTTTCGTCGCGATGCGAGCGATATTCCAGCCTCGACGAATTTCCGAAGTTTTGTACAATTTATGTTCGCCGTATACTTTGAAAATTTATATCTCGAGAACGGAACCTCGGATTTTGGTTTCGTCTTCGCCGTTGAATTCGTAGCGTCAGTGTTCGCCTACGACACAAATTTCGTTTAATTCGGCGCTCGTTTGGACCTCCGTTTTGAACTTGTATTTTCTTGTTCAAAATATATAAATATGATTATCATAATATTAAAGCACTGTTCAAAAATGGAAAGAACTACTCATTCATAAAGTTTGATCAAGGGTATATTTGCAAAATACACTATTCACGAGGAAAAAACACTGTTCATGCAATTAGTTCTCGGGTAGTTTTTCTTCTTCTCGAGTAGTCTGCAGCTCTTCTCGATAAGCCCTAAAGCCTGTACTTGAGAACTCAAAACCCCCTTCCTGGAAGTCCTGAAGTAGTTCTCGAGAACTCTAAATTAGTTCTCGAAAAATCCCAGCCCCCTTCTCGAGAAATCCTGTGCTGCACTCGAGAAATTCGTAGTTTATCCCGAGAAATCCATTTCAGCCTGCTTTTGGGCGTCGTTTTGAGGGTCAAAACGACGTCATATGTAAAAATAGTTAACATAGATTTTATTCGTCTCGTTGAGATCTACAACTTCCGTGTTGAACAACTTTGGATTCGGAGCCATCTATAGCCTCTATTTTCATTTTCCGCGCACCCACTCTTAAATTGCCCGTCTCCTTCCTGTTTAGACAAAAGAATATATATATATTCTTATACTTAAGGATAAATAGAACATCTTCATTTTCTTCCTTAAATCTAGACCGAACCAGAGAGCGTGAGTGCCAGCGAAGGTTCTAAGTTCGTGAAGCTTTGAATCGCCACCGTCGGAGCTACGGTGCTCAGAATCGCAAACCGAGCATAGATCCGGAAAGCTCTTGAAGAAATCTTCACGATCGTGGTAAGTATTTCTCATTTCGTGGAAGTTTTTCGTTAAGGTTTTCGGCTCTAACCTCTCTTTTGGCCAAATCCTTATATATTCTGCTTTCCCGCGCCTTCTTTTGGCTAGATCCGTGACGTGGAGTAAATTCGAAAACCGATTGGAGTAGAAACCGAGGCAAGTGGTGTTCTTGCTCTCCCTCTTTCTCTTTTCTTCCAACTTTTTTAACCATATTTCTTAGATTTGACATGTATAATTATCTGGGATTATGACGTATGTTTCACATACAACCATTTCTCCCAAATTTTATCCCGTAGATTTGGTAAATAAATATAGTTGTCATGTCACTTTAACTATCGAGTCATTATGATCGTTGCGACACCTCATGCGTCCCATTGTTTTGATCGTACCTCACTTTGCTTAACCCTTGCAATGTCCTTATGCAGTCCAAATCGTTTGTTGACCCTCTTTGAATTCTCGTCGGGTAAGTCCTAGTTGATAGGTGTCCTTTTGATGTATCGGTTTCATTAAGAGTCGATTTATAATTTGTTGACCGTTAGTCCATGTTGAATAAGAGAAACTCTCCGTAGATAAATATGCAAGTAAAGAAAACTCTGATGGTCTGTGCGCGTTGGGGTTTCTCCCTCGGCACAATACCTTATGGTTGAGTCTGTGCACGTTGTGGACTTTCATCCCGACACATTACCTTAGCTGTTGGTCTGTGCGCGTTGGGGTTTCTCCCCCAGCATAGTGCCCTTTTGGCTAGTTTTGTGCGCGGTGTGGACCTTTTTCCCGACACAATAATTCTTTTTGATGTTGAGCTGATCAGTCTCATTTAAAATGATGAACAACATGAATAATAAAGTAGGATGAATATATGAACTTCTGATGTTTGACACTCTGTTTTGTCCAGTTGTTGTGATTAGCCTTTCTTGCTCAGCTAGATTCACTGTTTTATTTCTGTTGCTTTGCTACTGACTTTTGTTGCAGTTGATTTGTTGTCCCTCGTTCACTTCGAGATTTGTTGGTCTTTCTTTTACTCTTTTGCACCACTTGTAGCTTGCTTCTGAGGTATTTTTCTTTTGAATGCCTCAGGTCCAGAGCAGTAGCAGGTTTAGCTGACAGAGTTATGCTTCTGGTGCTCTGAGTTGCTGCGGCCATTTGTTTCCACCTCAGAGTGTTGAGGTAGTTGTTTTGATAAACATGACTGTTTCTTTATGGGTTCGTGTCAGTTGTTCACGCTCATAGTCTTAGACTTCTTATGACAGTTTACTTGTTAGTTTTACTACTGTTACTTATTGCTTGTTTATACTTGCTCTGTACGAAGGTTTTATGTTAGGGTGCATGTAGTTACTTTTTAGTATACAAGTTGCATACTGAAATGTTTACATGACATAACTTTTAAACCGTAAAACACACTACTTTGATGCGGCATAAAAAATCTCTTTTATTTATACTAAATTTAAAAGTCATATCTCATTACATTTTGTGCTATGTGATCATTCTCATATAGGTTAATAAATAAATCAAGCTTAGTATTTTTCGCTGTGTAAATCTATATTTTCTCACCTATGGAGTAGTTGTTCCACCCGACCGAGGGACACAGTCAGTAAACTCAAGAACTTAAATATGTTTTAACTTAAAACATAAGGCTCTTCCATTAAAGTAAATGTGAGGACATGATTGCCTGAACGTCTGAAGTTGTTCCTTGCACGGCGTGGCATCACGACGTGTATTTTCTCTTAATCTGACGTATTATTTAATATAGAGAAAATGCGGGTTGTGACAACGTCAGTTAGGGCTACGATTATATTGGCTTCTGATCATTCCAATTTCATTGCTGATCCTATCTGCAGCTGCTTCCGCTCCCGTCGTCGAGATTGGCTTCTTTTTTTGTCGATGGGAGAGACTTCTGATCTTGTCGACTATGCCTATTGCTTCCGTCGTTGACGTTCTCCCCGCCAGTTACTGATCCCGCGGAGACCGTCGATCCCGTTCGCTGACGACATCGTGTACTGTCGTTGGTGCTCTCATCGACGACGACTTCAATCACTGATGCTCTCATCCCGTCGCGTTAATCTCATCCCGTTCCTCTTGCTGGTGCTCTCATCGACGTTATCCCAATCTTTTTTTTTCTCTCATTCGACAATCTCCAGTCTGCTGCTTCCAACGACATCTTGTGTATCGCTGTTTCTACATAGTGAGCCTGTCGCAGATCCTTCTACTCTTCCTGCCAAAGATCTTATCCACCTACTACTTCAAGCTGCTATTACAATTGGAGATGACTTCCACGACGACATGTTTTTCAGAGGTTTAGATCCTGTGCATCAACCGTCGTGTTCAGACGTTACCTCCTTTTCTGCTTAGTGAGACAATGCTTCCAGCCGTTGTTATCCATTCCAGGGTGCTACCCTCTTTCCGTTGCTGAAGTTTTTTTGGGTCATTTTCTATGTCTTTAACAGTCTTTTATGTTGTATTGTTCTGTCTTACTGCTGCTTAGGTTTATTGTGTGTTTTATGCCTTCATTCATGTGTTTTTCACGTGAGCGGGAGTGTTTGGGTTGAAGGCAACTCAGATGTATTATCCTTTCTGGGGTGCTACCCTCTTGCGATTGATGAGGTTTTTTTGGGTCTTTTTCTATGTCTTTATCAGTCTTTTATGTTGTATTGTTCTGTCTCCCTGCTGCTTAGGTTTATTGTGTGTTTTATGCCTTCATTCGCGTGTTTTTCACATGAGCGGGAGTGTTTGAATTGAAGGCGACCCGAATGATCTTTCCCGACCTTTCACCTTCGTTCCACACGACCTCTAGGCGTATGTCATATGTTATGCGTCTCCCCATATTTTTTTTCCGATTGATCGTTTGTTGGGGTCGTGATTGATGTTAGTGTTCTAATCTCAATGGGTTATGCCCTGTGAGACCGTGTCGTGCGGAACTGTGACGTGGGGGACCGATATATCGATGGATACTTCGCAACAGTATATTAGCTGAATTTTTTAATTAATTTTATTTAAGGTCGATGATTTAATAGTGTCACTATCCGCATTTTCACCGTATTAAATAATACGTCAGAGAGAGAAAATACGCGCCGTGATGCCACACCGTGTAGGGGACAACTGCAGACGCTCAGGCGACTCGTCCTCGCATTTAATTTAAGTAAAAGACTTATGAAATTAAGTTTAAAAAGAAATATAAGTTATTTGAGTTACTGACCATGTCTCTCGGTCGGGTGGATCACTACCCCATAGGTGAGAAAATATATAAGTTTACGCAGTGAAAAATACTTAGTTTGATTCATTTATTATCCTATATGAGAATGAAAGCCTATCATCTTGTAATGATGATGCGACTTCTACATTTAATATAAATAAAAAGGATTTTTATAGCGCTTAAAAGTAGTATGTTTTGCAGTTAAAAATTATGCCATGATAATATTTCAGAATGCAGTTTTGCATACTTAAAAGTAACTATATGCATCCTAACATAAATCCTTCTCAGAGAGCAAGTATAAACAAACAATAAGTAACAACAGAAAAAGTAACAAGTAAACTGTCATGAGAACTCTAAGACTATGAGCGTCAACAACTAACACGAACCCATAGAAGAACAGTCATGTATAACAAAACAACTACCTCAACACTCTGAGGTGGAAACAAACGGCCGCAGCAACTCGCAGCACCAGGAGCATAACTCTATCAGCTAAACTGCTACTGCTCTGGACCTGAGGCATTCAAAAGAAGAACACCTGAGAAGCAAGTTACAAGTGGTGCAAAAGAGTAAAAGGAAGACCAATAAACCTCGAAGTGAACGAGGGACAATAAATTGACTATAACAAAAGTCAGTAGCAAAATAACATAAACAAAACGTTAAATCTAGCTGAGCAAGAAGGGCTAAATCACAACAACTGGACAAAACAGATTGTCAAACATCAAAAGTTTATATTTTCATCTTTCTTTATTATTCATGTCATTCATCATTTAAAATGAGACTGATCAGCTCAATAGGAAAGAGTACTGTGCCGGGGAACAAGGTCCACAACACGCACAAACCCAGACAAAAGGCACCATGTCGAGGGAGAAACCCCAACACGCAAACCAACAACTAAGGTATAGTGCAAGGGATGAAGGTCCACAAAACGCATAGACTCAACCGTAAGACACTGTACCGAGGGAGAAACCCCAACACGCACAGACCATCAGAGTTTTCTTTAGTTACATAATTATACACGCAGAGTTTCTTTTATTCAACATGGATTAACGGTCAACAAACGATTTGTACTGCATAAGAAGATTACAAGGGTTAAGGAAAGTGAGGTACGATCAAAACAACGGGACGCACGAGGTGTCGCAATGATCATAATGACTCGATAGTTAAAGTGACACGAAAACCAAATTTGTTTACCAAATCTACGGAATAAAATTTGGGAGAAAAAATTCTAGGTGAAACACACTTCGTAAGCCAAGACAATTAACTAGCAATTCCTGGATAAGGTTAACTTAAACATGTCAAATCAACAACATATGACTAAAATTTGGAATAAAAGAGTAAGAGGGAGGGCAATACCACCACTTGCCTCAGTTCTACTCCAATCGGTCTTCCAATTTACACCACGTCGTGGATCTAGCCAAAAGAAGGCGCGTGGAAGCAGTATCTACAAGAATTTGGCCAAAAGAGAGGTTAGGGCCGAAAACCCTAACGAAAGCTTCCACGAAACGAGAAATACTTACCATGATCGTGAAGATCTCGGCGAGATCTTTCCGGATCTATGCTCGGTTTGCGGTTCTGAGCACCGTAGCTCCGACAGCGGCGATCCGAAGCTTTACGAATTTAGAACCCTCGCCGTCTCTCTCGCTCTCTGGTTCAGTCAAGAGAAGAAGATGAAATCATTCTATCCTTAAGTATATGATTATATATATATATATATATATATATATATATATATATATATATATATATATATATATATATATATATATATATATATATATATATATATATATATATATATATATATCATTTGTCAAAATAGGAAGGAGGCGGGTAATTCAAGTGCGGGCGCGCGGAAAATGAAAATAGAGGTTAAAGATGGCAACACTTGAACCATGCGCTTCACTGCATATCCTTGCTCGGATGTCCCCAACAGCGGGGATGCAATATCTATCGCGGTACTTTAGGGTACCAATGTCATCAATTGAACAGTCAGGTAATTCCCCTTTCTCAGTCCTACTGTGGAGGTGCTGCAAATCAGGATCGTATTTCTGTGTAGCCTAGTGAGAGCAATCCACAAAGGCTCTTCCACCTCTAGGCTACTCGGCGAAGCGCTATTCCCTACAGTTATGTCCATGAGCAAAAACTCCTCTACAAGGGATTGCACCGAGAGGTTAAAGATATGTGCGGGCTTCCGGCTCAAGGCATCTGCTACTACATTAGCCTTGACAGGATGATAAAGGATATCGACTTCGTAGTCCGCAACATATTCTAACCATCTACGTTGGCGTAAATTCAACTCGTTCTGAGTGAAGTCATATTTCAAACTTTTGTGGTCCATGTAGATTTTGCATGACAGTCCATACAGAAGATGTCTCCACAACTTCAAGGCATAAATGACGGCAGCAAATTACAGGTAGTGTGTAGGATAATTCCTTTCATGGACCTTTAGTTGCCTCGATTCATACGCAATCACTTTGTCGTCCTACATCAAAACGCAACCGAGTCCAACTCGCGAGGCGTCCACATAAACATCATACTCTACTCCTTCCATCGGCAATGACAAAACTGGAGCAGAACACAGTCTTCTCTTGAGCTCTTGAAAAGCTTCCTCACAAGCATCATTCCAAATAAAAGCTGCTCTCTTTTCCGTAAGCTGGGTCAACATCGCAAAAAGCACGGAGAATCCTTTCACAAATCTCTTGTAGTAACCTGCCAACCCTAAGAAGCTCCTTATCTCCTTAGGCGATGTAGGTCTCTCCCAATCCAAGACTGCGGCTATCTTCGTGGGATCCACTAAGATACCGTCCTTGCTTACAATATGTCCTAGGAATGACACCTGAGACAATCAAAACTCGCACTTGCTAAGCTTCGCATACAACTTGTGCTCCCTCAGAGTAGTCAAGACCAAACACAAGTGCAAGGCGTGCTCTTCTACATTTCTGGAATATACCAGGACATCGTCAATGAATACAACCACGAACTTATCGAGAAAGTTCTTGAACACCCTGTTCATCATGTCCATAAAAGCTGACGGTGCGTTTGTTAATCCAAACGACATTACCAGAAATTCAAAGATACCATATCAGGAACGAAAAGTAGTTCGCAGAACGTCTGACTCACAGATTCTTAACTGATGGTAGCCCGAGCGGAGGTCAATCTTCGAGAACATGAAACTACCCCGCAACTGGTCAAACCAGTCATCGATCCTAGGCAACGGATATCTGTTTTCGACAGTCACCTTGTTCAGTTCTCGATAATCTATGCACAGCCGTATCATTCCATCCTTTTTCTTCACGAAGAGGATTGGTGCACCCCACGGGGAAGAACTTGGTCTAATAAAACCGCACTGCAATAACTCATCCAGTTGAGTACGCAGCTCCTCTAACTCACGCGGCGCCATGCGGTACGGTGCTTTTGCAATAGTGCAAGTGCCTGGGTCGAGATCTATAACGAATTCCACCTCTCTCTCAGGAGGAAGTCCAGGAATACTAACAGGAAAGACATCCGAAAACTCATGCACCACAGAAACATCATCTTCCCAAGGCACAACAGGTGCAGCTTCCAGAACAGAAACGAAAACAATGAAAGAATCGCAGCCAGAATCTAGAAATTTATGAGCACGTACCGCAGAAATGATTGGAGATTCCTGATGAGGCAAACCATACACAGTCATGGGCTGGCCTTTGTCTCCTTTGAAATCCAAGCGCTTGAGCTTGCACTGAATGACGACATCATAGCTGGACAGCCAGTCCAGGACCAAATCACGTCAAAGTATTCCAAGTCTAACACCTTTAGATCCGCAAAGGCTAGAAAACAACCTAGGAAGATAGGACATTTTTGGATACCCTAATATGACATCACCAACTCTCCTCAAGGGAATTTGAAGTTCAGGGAAGTGTCTAACTGGTCGAGAGCCCAGCGATGTCGGTGTACAAAAATGCTTGCCACAAAGGAGTGAGTGACACCCAAATCGAACAGAACACTCACCCACTTATTCTTCACCTTAAATTCACCTAAACATATTGTGCGCTCAACTAAAATGCAGAAACTATAAATCTAGCATAAGAGATTACTTGCTGAGTCGAATACTAACCTGAGATCACTTGAGTCGATGATTGAGCTTCCTCCTTGGTCAGTACATTCAACTTTCCTTTTCCCTTGTCCATGATAGGCAGGGGCGGCGGTAGAGTCTGCAACGGAACTGCATGCAGCGCAGGCTGGCTCTGCGGGCAATTAACCCTCATGTGTCCTTTCTGGCCACAGAGAAAACAAGCTCTAGCCTTCTTGCGACAACGGGCCTCATCGTGTCCACTCTTCTGGCAATAAGTACAGATTGTAACGCCCCCGTTTTCCTGTGATTGTTTAATCTTTGTTTGGCGTTACGTTGATGCGTTTCCGGCCTTTGCCATTGTTAGAGCATCGTCTTAGCTCTTGATGAGTTCTTAGTGGCTTGTTTTGTAGCCTGTTTGCAAGGTTCCCCAGCTAGCCGGAGTCTGTTTTGGTGACTCGGCAGAGCCTCTCAGGGAATGCTTGTGTTTTGGCTTCGGGAGATGTTAGCCCGAGTTTTGATCGTCGAATGTTATTCTCGACTTTGCCGTTGTTTTCGTAGCATGAGTGTTTAGCTGCGGTGCGAGTTTCGTCAAATTCCGAGATCGTTTTTTTTTTCGCATCAGTGGCCGATTTTGCTTGGCTTCATATGTATATATATATTAGCTTGATTTTTAGCTTGAGATTTAGCTTGATTTATATATATATATATTTATATATATATGTTTAAGCTTGAGTGCTGGAGCTCAAGTGGCTGATTATATATGTTAAGTTTTAGCAAGTGGCCTAACTTCTTAAGCCTTAGATTATTTTATTAGGTGTTGTTGAGTGAGTGGAGTGGGATTTAATTTAGGCTGGCTTGGTGCTCTCTTTATTTCTCCTTTCCCGAGACAGGAGTTAGCTTACAGCGGAAGGCATCGGGAGACGGAGGTGCTGGAGCTCCGGCCGGCGATTTCTGGAGGTTTAGAGCTCATTTTTCTCGCGTAAGGTCAGATTTGGACTGCTCTCACCCGGATCTTCCTCCCTAGGTATGTATTTCTTATTTTAGGGTTGTCTTGGTTAGCTAGTGTTTTTAGGGTTTGTTCTTCTTCCTCTAACAGCTTCAGGTTTTCCTCTTAGGTGGCCGACCTTGCCGACGGTGCCAAATTTTGGAAGACAGCTGCTGTTTCCTGGAGGTAGAGGCAAGTGGCGCCCTTTGCCCTTGCCAACCTTGTTTTTTTACTCCAATTAATCTTGTTGTAGTAGCTCATTCTTTTTTTTCCTAGAAGCTAGCGTTGCTGCAGTTTTCATCCCAGCTAGATCTTGCTCAATTTTGTCCAGTTTTAATTTATTCTCTCTCTTCTTTTCAATGTTTTGTGTCCAGGTGCTGGCTGGAGGTTGGATTTTTGTTTGGTAGTTTTAGCCTAGCTTGGGGGATAGCTGTAGCCGGGTAGAAGAGGTAGAAAGAGGAAATAGAATTTTATTTTTCTCTAAACCTTCTGGCTTAGTGTAGACACCTTCTGGCTTAGTGTAGACACCTTCTGGCTTAATGTAGACACCTTCTGGCTTAGTGTAGACACCTTCTGGCTTTGTGTCGACACCTTCTGGCTTTGTGTCGACACCTTCTGGCTTTGTGTCGACACCTTCTGGCTTTGTGTCGACACCTTCTGGCTTTGTGTCGACACCTTCTGGCTTTGTGTCGACACCTTCTGGCTTTGTGTCGACACCTTCTGGCTTTGTGTCGACACCTTCTGGCTTTGTGTCGACACCTTCTGGCTTTGTGTCGACACCTTCTGGCTTAGTGTCGACACCTTCTGGCTTAGTGTCGACACCCTCTGGCTTAGTGTCGACACCTTCTGGCTTAGTGTCGACACCTTCTGGCTTAGTGTCGAAACCTTCTGTCTTAGTGTCGACACTTTCTGGCTTTGTGTCGACACATTCTGGCTTTGTGTCGACACCTTCTGGCTTTGTGTCGACACCTTCTGGCTTTGTGTCGACACCTTCTGGCTTTGTGTCGACACCTTCTGGCTTTGTGTCGACACCTTCTGGCTTTGTGTCGACACCTTCTGGCTTTGTGTCGACACCTTCTGGCTTTGGTGTCGACACCTTCTGGCTTTGGTGTCGACACCTTCTGGCTTTGGTGTCGACACCTTCTGGCTTTGGTGTCGACACCTTCTGGCTTTGGTGTCGACACCTTCTGGCTTTGGTGTCGACACCTTCTGGCTTTGGTGTCGACACCTTCTGGCTTTGTTGTCGACACTTTCTGTCTTTGGTGTCGACACCTTCTAGCTTTGGTGTCAACACCTTCTGGCTTTGGTGTCGAGAGGCACTCGACACCTTGTGCTGAGTGTCGAGCGGGACTCAACACCTTCTGGCTTAGTGTCGAGAGAGACTCAACGCCTTTCTCCTTAGGCTGGTGTTTTTCTCCTGAGTTGGTTAGGATGGGCTTATTTAGGGTTGTTGATGTTTCTCGGCTGGTTTTGAAGGCCGAGTCGTGAATTATGGCAGGTGGTTTTGTTTGATGGATCTGTGAGGGTTGGAGTGGTGTAGTGCCTTGGTCACCACCATTTTGGCCCCGAGATGGGCTGTTTGTTTTAGTGTGTTGCCACCATTTTGGCCCCGGGATGGGCTATTGTTTTGGTTTGATGTCACCATTTTGGCCCCGGTTTGGGCTGGTTGTGTTGGTGTGTTGGACCTTAGGGCTGCCACCGTCGAACCCTTGAGTATTTATGGGTCTTGTTGTTTGGATGAGGACTGTTTTTGGTCACCAACCCAGACCCATGGCTTTACCACTGCTAATGATTCACAAGTTAGGACTTCCTTTCTATAAAGTTGTTATTTTTTGGCATATGCTTGCCTTGTTGCTGCTGCAGGTTTTTAGCAGAGCATGTTGTTTATTTCTCGCACTTGGTGCGTTTTGATCTTGCCTTGGGCAGTGTTTTACCCTTGCTGTATTGTTCATTTTACCTTCGCTCTTTTGATAACACTTGTTGTGGGGTTGGTAAGCCTCTCTTTTATTACTTATGAATCTAATGCTCCACTTCTTTTCATTCATTCTTGCTGAGGTATTCTTTCTTTGAATGCCTCAGGTTCAGGTTGTGGCCGATTGGGCGGCTAGTGTTCTGGTGGAGCTTGCTTGTGGCCTCCGGGGTAACTGAGTTTGCTGTTCCTCGATTTTGTGAGGTAGTTTTCTTCCTTCTGTATAGACATGCATACTCACCAGTGGGTTCGTGTCAGGTTGTTGACGCCCACTGGTGGTTTGCTTGTGATGCCATATGAACTGAAACAGCTATTATTGCCTATTTGGAGGTTGTTCACTTGCTTTCTGGGAATGATTTATGCTAGGTTGCATGTTATGTATTTTAAACCCTAAAAGCATTACTATATGTATCTCATGCACGTCATGTTTATAAAACTAAAGCAATACTTTCCCAAGTAACGTAAATGCTATTTTTTTGTATACTATATTAAATTTAGAGTCGTGCATACCATGAGTCGTCCCTCGGGGACACTTATGCTCATTTAGAATATAAACTTAACCAAAGTATTTTCCGCTGCGTATAAAAATATTTTTAATTGTGGTCTAGCTGATCCACTGTGCCGAGGGATACGACCATCAAATTTAACTGGTTTTCTTTCATATTAAATTATGATTTTATCCAAAGAATTAGAGTCTGGGGTTTTGCCTAAGCGTGTGCAGTTATCCCCTGCACGATGTGGCATCATGACACGTATTTTCTCTTGCTCTAATATGATTTAATTGTTGAGAAAATGCGGGACGTGATAGTTGGTATCAGAGGGAGGTTGCTTGACAATTGGTTGGACAACCTTTCCCTTGTTAGCATTAGTGGTTTAACGTCATATCATACACACACCGATATGTCATTAGTACATCTTGGCTGAAGCATGAACACTACACTCATAAGCATAAATATAAGTATACGGGGCATATTATGTAGTATGGGATGCATAATATGTATTTGTATATGGATCCACCATAGGTGGCAACATGTGAGGGTTATGTAGTATGGGATGCAGAACCTCACCACATGAATGTCCATTAGCACGTTTTCTTTTTTCATTGCATGCAATGTTATGTAGTATGAGATGCATAACATTGCATGTGTATGCCGCTCATAACATGCATTAAGGCCTTTTTAGAACACATAGCACAACATGTATAACATAACATAGCATAAGCACAACGTGTCAAGCTAAAGATTTACATGATGACATATGTACACACATGGTTTTGAGTCAAAAAGAATATAAATTCATGCATTCATGGTCTAAGCAAATGAGTTAGTGTGATGATGGTGAATCATCCTAGGTTAGGCATAACATCATTATTGAAATCCTAGAGCAAGTTAGCAGTTGAAGCTCATATTTAAGTATGTTTTGTCTGTACCGGGTAGTTTTGTGCTAGCAGTTGGGCTAGGTCTTATTGGTGTCAATTCGATTATAGGATGTCGAAGCGTCCTTTAACGAGGATAACTCCCCAGTCTGAGGGTGAGTCTTCGGGTGTGCAGAGCAATGCAATGATTGAGAGTCTGCGATAAAGCAATGAGGCCTTGTCAAGGCAGATGGTGGATGTGCAGTCCCAGATCCAGTCTATGTTGACAGTTGTGTCTGGGCTAGCTCCGAGAGTGCAGGACCCTGCTGTGGGTCTAGCGGACCCTGCCCCTCATGCTCCTCTAGTGCCTCTGGTAGTGGTTCCACCAGAGATGACGTTTATCTCTCAGTTTCAGTGACTCAGGCCTCCAACTTATGATGGAAAGGCAGACTTTATGGTCTTGGATGATTGGCTTATATCGATCGAAGAAATGTTTTCCTACTCTGTAGTTACTCACGATCAAAGAGTGATGATCGCCGCCTACCAGCTCAAGGGGTTAGCAAAAAGTTGGTGGCTGAGAGAGAAGGAGAGCTTGAAAGAAGAATGCTCTTGGGAGTCTTTTAAGGAGATGCTACTGGGAAAGTTTCTACCCTCGGTCGAGCGGGACTGCCTGACGAATGATTTCTTACATTTGAAGAAGAGGCAGCTCACAGTTAGTGAGTATGAGATCGAGTTCAGCAAACTGAGTTGGTTTGCCCCCGGCTTGGTAAGCTCTGAGGAGGATCGAGTTAAAAAATTTCTAGGTGGTCTAAGAAGTGACATCCAGCAGCTAGCTGGTGCTTATGGAGCAGTGAGTTATACCAGTGTGGTAGAAGCTGCCTTGAAGGTCGAGGAAATCGACAATGCTAAGAACAGAGGCCAACAAATGAGAAAGGATAAGAGGAAATTGGTTGAAGGAAAGAGCCCTCACGTGCCTGATGCTGCTTCAAGAAAGAAGAACAAAGAGGTTTGTAGCTTCTGTGGCCGGTCAGGCCACCCCTTTGAGAGATGTTTCAAGAGGATAGGAGCTCAGAAGGAGCAGGTTCTTGCGATTCAGGGTGCTCCTAAGAGGGACTTGGAATGTACCTTATGCAAGAAGAAGGGGCATGATGTTGCCCATTGCTGGTTAAAGGATAAGGTTTGCTATCAGTGTGGACAAAAAAGGCATGTTAAGGCTCAGTGCCCGCATTTCCAGCCTGTGCTTCAACCAGTCCCACTTCAGGCATTGCCACTGCCTCAGCAATTGGATAAAGGTAAAGGAAAGTTGAATGTGATTTCCTCAGAGGAAGCTCAGATTCCGACTCAGGTTGTTTCAGGTTAGACTTCCTCCCTAGTTCTAATGTTTTAGTTCGTAATTATAGCTTTACCAATTGTTTCCTTGGATGCGTGCGCAACTTTATAGGAAGATTTAAGGTAAAGAACCGTTGGGCGCGTGTTCTCTTCGACTATGATGCTATCCACTCATTTGTGGCTAGAGCTTTCGTGGATCAGTACCGTTTGGATCTAGATCGAGTTGGGGATGCCTTCTGCGTCAAGTTCCCTTCTCGTGATTCTGTGGTTTCAGATCAGGGCATTCAGGATTGTCCGATTGTTTTAGGGGATTTTCTAGCTAAGGCAGATCTGAAGGTGATCGACTTGGAAGACTTTGATGTTATCTTAGGCATGGATTGGTTGTCCAGGTATGATGCTGTTATCCAATGCAATGGTAAGCGCTTGGACTTCGTTAAGGACAACGGTCAGCCTGGGAGTGTTTATGGTGATTCGCGCCAGGATTCTCCAGTTATTTCTATGGTATGTGCACGGGCGCTGCTAGTTTCCGACTGTTTTACTTGTTTGGTCTTAGTTTTGGGGACCGTTGGTAGTTTGATGCGTTTAGAAGAGATTCCTGTTGTGCGCGAGTTTTCTGATGTTTTTTCCTGATGATCTTCCTGGTCTTCCACCTGACAGAGATGTTGAGTTTGTGATAGATTTGGAGCCGGGTACGCGTCCTATTGTGAAGGCGCCGTACTGGATGGTCCCGCGAGAGCTGGAGGAGTTGCGTATCCAGCTGGATGAGTGGTTAGGGAAAGGTTTTATAAGGCCGAGTTCGTCGCCTTGGGGTGCTCCTGTTCTGTTCGTAAAGAAGAAAGATGGATCGATGAGGCTTTGCATCCATTATAGAGAGCTAAATAAAGTCACTATTAAGAACAGGTATCCTCTGCCGAGGATCGACGATTTGTTTGATCAGTTGCGCGGTAGCGCGGTATTTTCTAAGATTGATCTTCGTTCTGGTTACCATCAGCTCAGGATCCGTGAGTCGGATATTCCACGGACTGCTTTTCGATCGGGACATAGACATTTTGAATTTCTGGTAATGTCGTTTGGTTTGACCAACGCGCCCTCAGCCTTTATGGATATTATGAACCGTGTGTTCAAAGATTTCCTGGACAAGTTCGTAGTCGTGTTTATCGACGACGTTCTAGTATATTCCCGCAATGCTGAGGAGCATGGCCAGCATCTGCGATTAGTTTTATCTACTTTGAGGGACCATAAGCTGTTCGCCAAGTTGAGTAAGTGCGAGTTTTGGTTGCCTCAGGTTTCGTTTCTGGGCCATGTAGTTAATAAGAATGGGATTTTAGTCGACCTAGAGAAAATAGCTGCAGTGATGCAATGGAGTAGACCTGGCACACCCAAGGAGATTAGGAGCTTCTTGGGGTTGGCCGACTATTACAGGAGATTTGTGGAGGGTTTTTCTACCCTAGCTGCACCTTTGACGAGGTTGACTCAGAAGAATGTGGATTTTGTTTGGAATGAGAAGTGTGAGGAAGCCTTCCTAGAGCTTAAAGTACGTCTTCACCCAGAATGAATTGAATCTGCGCCATCGGCGATGGTTGGAGTATGTTGCCAATTATGATGTTGAGATCCAGTACCATCCGGGCAAGGCTAATGTGGTGGCCGATGCCCTAAGTCGGAAGATGTGGAAGATTTTTAATCTCTCCGCCGAGCTATTAGTGAAAGAATTTCTCTTGATGGATATTTCTGTGGGGCGATGCGACTTGCAAAGTAGTTTGGTAGTAGCAGAGCCTTCTTGGATTGCGCTTACAAGGTTGCATCAGAAAGATGATCCAGATCTGCTGCATTTATATCTTAGAGATGAGAAACGGGAGTTACCAGATTTCTCGATTGATGATGCGAGTACTTTGAAGTACCACGGCAGATTTTGTATCCCCGCCGTTATGGATATCCGAGTTATGTTATGCAGAGAAGCGCATGGTTCGAGCGTTGCCTACCATCCTGGATCTACCAAGATGTACCATAACTTAAAGCAAATTGCCTGGTGGAATGGGATGAAGAGAGACGTAGCTAGTTTTGTCTCTCAATGCTATACTTGCAAGCGTGTTATGGCCGATCATGGTAGGCCTGGTGGCAAGTTGACTCCGTTGGAGATTCCGACTTGGAAGTAGGAAAGCATTTCGATGGATTTCATCACAGGTTTACCGAGATCTCCTAGGGGATATTATTCAGTTTGGGTGATCGTGGACAGATTAACGAAGTGTGCTCACTTCGTACCTTTTAAGATCGACTATCTGATGAAGAAAATAGCTGAGCTGTATTTGAATGAAGTTATCCGATTGCATGGTGTTCCAGTCAGCATTATTTCAGACCGAGACTCACGGTTTACATCTCGCTTCTGGAAGTATTTGCAAGAAGGTTTGGGTACGAATTTGAGATATTCTACCGCTTACCACCCGCAGACCAATGGTCAGACAGAGCGAGTTAATCAGATAGTGGAGGATATGATCAGATGCTACATTTTGGACCACGGAGGAACATGGGATGAGCGTTTGCGACTTATGGAGTTTGCTTATAATAAAAGTTATCCGAAAAGCTTGCAAATGGCTACTTTTGAAGCTTTGTATGGGAGACGCTGCAGAACTCCCCTATTTTGGACTGAGGGTGGCGAGAGATCTTTGTTGGGTCCGGATGCTCTTGAAGAAATGGAAGTTGCTGTGAAGCTTATTCGGGAGAAGCTTCAGATAGCTCAAGAACGATATGAGAAGAACGCCAACCAGCGTAGATCTGATTTGGAAATGGCTGTGGGGGACTTGGTTTTTCTTAAAGTCTCCCCGATGGTTGGAATCAAGAGGTTTGGTAAGAACCGAAAGTTGGATCAAAGATTTATGGGACCGTTTAAGATTATTGAGCGGATTGGTGTGGCAGCCTATAGGCTGGATTTGCGCGCAAATTTTCCTGGTGTGCACGATGTTTTTCACGTTAGCCAGCTGCGGAAGTGTGTGCTGAGCGACATGCAAGTTTTGGATTCTGTGCCTTAGTTAGAACCAAATCTTTCTTATGTGGAGATGCCTGTCCGCATTTTGTATACGCAAGATCGTGTGTTGCGAAAGAGGGCCATTCCAATGGTTAAAGTTTTATGGAGAAAACAGGACGTGGAAAGCGCGACTTGGGAATTGGAGTCGGCTATGAGGGAAGCTCACCCTCATCTTTTTCCCTGACTTTTGCCTGGTATGTTTTTCATTTTCTAATATAGCCCTTGCTCGGCTATTTCTTTTTCCTTCTTGATAGAAGTGTTGTGTGTAAAGTTTCGGGGAGAAACTTTCTTGTAGGGGGAGTGGCTGTAACGCCCCCAGTTTTCCTGTGATTGTTTAATCTTTGTTTGGCGTTACGTTGACGCATTTCCGGCCTTTGTCGTTGCTAGAGCGTCGTCTTAGCTCTTGAGGAGTTTTTAGTGGCTTGTTTTGTAGCCTGTTTGCAAGGTTCTCCAGCTAGGCGGAGTCTGTTTTGGTGATTCGACAGAGCCTCTCAGGGAATGCTTGTGTTTTGGCGTCGGGAGATGTTACCCCGCATTTTGATCGTCGAATGTTATTCTCGACTTCACAGTTGTTTTCGTAGCATGGGTGTTTAGCTACGGTGCGAGTTTCGTCGAATTCCGAGATCGTTTGTTTTTCGCTTCAGTGGCCGGTTTTGCTTAGCTTTATATGTATGTATATATATATATTAGCTTGATTTTTAGCTTGGAATTTAGCTTGATTTACATATATATATATATATATATATATATATATATATATATATATATATATATATATATATATATATATATATATATATATATATATATATATATATATATATAAGCTTGAGTGCTGGAGCTCAAGTGGCTGATTATATATGTTAAGTTTTAGCTAGTGGCCGAACTTCTTAATCCTTAGATTATTTTATTAGGTGTTGTTGAGTGAGTGGAGTGGGATTTAATTTAGGCTAGCTTGGTGCTCTCTTCATTTCTCCTTTCCCGAGCCAGGAGTTAGCTTCCAGCGGAAGGCATCGGGCAACGGAGGTGCTGAAGCTCCGGCCAGCGATTTCTGGAGGTTTAGAGCTCGTTTTTCTCGGGTAAGGGCAGATTTGGACTGCTCTCACCCAGATCTTCCTCGCTAGGTATGTATTTCTTGTTTTAGGCTTGTCTTGGTTAGCTAGGGTTTTTAGGGTATGTTCTTCTTCCTCTAACAACTTCAGTTTTTCCTCTTAGGTGGTCGACCTTGCCGACGGTGTCGAATTTTGGAAGACAGCTGCTGTTTACTGGAGGTAGAGGCAAGTGACGAACTTTGCCCTTGCCAACCTTGATTTTTTTACTCCAATTAATCTTGTTGTAGTAGCTCATTCTTTCTTTTTCCTAGAAGCTAGGGTTGCTGCAGTTTTCATCCCAGCTAGATCTTGCTCAATTTTGTCCAGTTTTAATTTTTCTCTCTCTTCTTTTCACTGTTTTGTGTCCAGGTGGTGGCTGGAGGTAGATTTTAGTTTGCTAGTTTTAGACTAGCTTGGGGGATAGCTGTAGCCGGGTAGAAGGGGTAGAAAGAGGAATTAGAATTTTATTTTTCTCTAAACCTTCTGGCTTAGTGTCGACACCTTCTGGCTTAGTGTCGACACCTTCTGGCTTAGTGTCGACACATTCTAGCTTTGTGTCGACACCTTCTGGCTTTGTGTCAACACCTTCTGGCTTTGTGTCGACACCTTCTGGCTTTGTGTCGACACCTTCTGGCTTTGTGTCGACACCTTCTGGCTTTGTGTCGACACCTTCTGGCTTTGTGTCGACACCTTCTGGCTTTGTGTCAACACCTTCTGGCTTAGTGTCGACACCTTCTGGATTTGTGTGGACACCTTCTGGCTTAGTGTCGACACCTTCTGGCTTTGTGTCAACACCTTCTGGCTTTGTGTGGACACCTTATGGGTTAGTGCCGACACCTTCTGGCTTAGTGTCGACACCTTCTAGCTTAGTGTCGACACCTTCTGGCTTAGTGTCGACACCTTCTGGCTTAGTGTCGACACCTTGTGGCTTTATGTCGACACCTTGTGGCTTTGTGTCGACACCTTCTGGCTTTGTGTCGACACCTTCTGGCTTTGTGTCGACACCTTCTGGCTTTGTGTCGACACCTTCTGGCTTTGTGTCGACACCTTCTGGCTTTGTGTCGACACCTTCTGGCTTTGTGTCGACACCTTCTGGCTTTGTGTCGACACCTTCTGGCTTTGTGTCGACACCTTCTGGCTTTGTGTCGACACCTTCTGGCTTTGGTGTCGAGAGGGACTCGACACCTTGTGCTGAGTGTCGAGAGGGACTCAACACCTTCTGGCTTAGTGTCGAGAGGTACTCGACGCCTTTCTCCTTAGGCTGGTGTTTTTCTCCTGAGTTGGTTAGGATGAGTTTATTTAGGGTTGTTGATGTTTCTCGGCTGGTTTTGAAGGCCGAGTCATTAATTATGGCAGATGGTTTTGTTTGATGGCTCTGTGAGGGGTGGAGTGGTGTAGAGACTTGGTCACCACCATTTTGGCCCCGGGATGGGCTGTTTGTTTTGGTGTGTTGCCACCATTTTGGCCCCAGGATGGGCTGGTTGTTTTGGTGTGATGTCACCATTTTGGCCCCAGTTTGGGCTGGTTGTGTTGGTGTGTTGGACCTTAGGGCTGCCACCGTTGAACCCTTGAGTATTTATGGGTCTTGTTGTTTGGATGAGGACTGTTTTTGGTCACCAACCCACACTCATGGCTTTACCACTGCTAATGATTCACAAGTTAGGATTGTTAGTTCCTTTCTGTAAAGTTGTTATTTTTTGGCATATGCTTGCCTTGTTGCTGCTGCAGGTTTTTAGCAGGGCATGTTGTTTATCTCTCGCACTTGGTGCGTTTTGATCTTGCCTTGGGCTGCGTTTTACCCTTGCTGTATTATTCATTTTACCTTCGCTCTTTTGATAAAACTTGTTGTGGGGTTGGTAAGCCTCTCTTTTATTACTTATGAATCTAATGCTCCACTTCTTTTCATTCTATTCTTGCTGAGTTATTATTTCTTTGAATGCCTCAGGTTCAGGTTGTGGCCGATTGAGCGGCTAGTGTTCTGGTGGAGCTTTCTTGTGGCCTCCGGGGTAGCTGAGTTTGTTGTTCCTCAATTTTGTGAGGTAGTTTTCTTCCTTCTGTATATACATGCATACTCACCAGTGGGTTCACGTCAGGTTATTGACACCCACTGGTGGTTTGCTTGTGATGCTGGGTATAAATTGAAACTGCTATTTTTGCCTATTTGGAGGTTGTTCACTTGCTTTCTAGGAATGATTTATGCTAGGTAGCATGTTAGGTATTTTAAACCCTAAAAGCATCACTATATGTACTCATGCACGTCATGTTTATAAAACTAAAACACTACTTTCCCAAGTAACGTAAAGGCTATTTTTTTATATACTATATTAAATTTAGAGTCGTGCGTACCATGAGTCGTCCCTCGGGGACACTTATGCTCATTTAGAATATAAAAATATTTTTAATTGTGGACTAGCTGATCCACTGTGCCGAGGGATACAACAATCAAATTTAACTGGTTTTCTTTCATATTAAATTATGATTTTATCCAAAGAATTAAAGTCTGGGATTTTGCCTGAGCGTGTGCAGTTTTCCCCTGCACGACATGGCTTCATGACACGTATTTTCTCTTGCTCTGATATGATTTAATTATTGAGAAAATGCGGGACGCGACACAGATAGGGCCTCCCTTTGGTGCATCCTGGATCGCGTGTACTTGATACTGCTTCTGTGCATCCAGTCTGTTAAAGCAGTTTTCAAAAGGATGGCCTGGCTTACCACAGAAGCTGCACGCTTCCCTTCGATTGTTCTTCGCTGCAGGGCCAGATGCCCTAGTATTTCCCCCATCATCAGATTTCCTCTTGTCCTTCTTTGCATGCAATCCCCGATTTTTCGCATTATCTATCACCTCAACCTTCAAGGCGGCTTCAACTACTTCTGCAAAGGTCTCAGATTTGTACGTGCTAGCCAACTGCTGGATGTCATACCTCAGACCACCCAGGAAGCGTTTTACTCTGCCTTCTTCGGACGCTACCAGATCTGGGGCGAAACGACTGAGCTTGCTAAACTCGATCTCGTACTCACTAATAGTGAGTTGCCTCTGCTTCAGGTGTAAAAAGTTGTTCATCAGACGGTCTTACTCGACCGATGACAGACACTTCTTCTGCAATATACTCTTGAACAAATCCCAAGAGCACCCATCAGTAAGATTCTCCTTTTCTCTAATCCACTAACTCTTCTCAAGTCCTTTGCGCTGGTACGCCACAATCATCACCTTCTAAATGGAGGAAATGCCAGAATAAGAAAACATTTCTTTGATGACGATGATCCAGTCATTCAACGCCATGAAGTATGCCCTACCATTATACATAGGAGGTCCGAGTCACTGGAAGTGAAATAAAATTCATCTCTCGCGGCAGTGCAACTGGGGAACTAGAGTAGTAAGAGGAGTAAGAATAGCTTGACCCACGACATGGTCCTGCGCTCTAGTCTGCTGCCCGGCGACGACAACCAACAATGATTGTATTTGCGATTGCATGTCCACCATATGCCTTATTAGGGACTCATTACTCTGTCGTAGTCCTTCAATCACTACTTTGCTCTGGCCACCAGAAGACTCACCCTTCGACTGTGGAGTCGACCTCGTCGCAACGCGTTTAGGCTGCATTTCTACAGAGCAAGCATATATCTAGTCAAAACCTTGCCTAAGATATCACAAACTGGGAAGATATTCCCTTAGCAAAACTATTTCATGGTCATATTCTACCGATATGAACAAATGACTTATCAAGGACCTAGATTAAGATAACTAAGCTAGTATACTCGAATACCCTGACTCCGATCAGATCAATAACAAATAGACTCAGATGAGATCAGAAACGAACAGATACTTGCTCTTGCTGTTATCTTTCTCTGGGAAATCATGAAATGATGCTATGCTTCTAACTTGTGCCTATAATATGAATGCATGAATGTTTAAATTTCATTTCAAATCATGGGTGTACATATGTCATCATGCAGATCTTTAAATTGACACGTGTGCTTATGCGATGATATGTTATGTATACAGTGCTATGCATTCTAAAAAGGCCTTAGTGCATGTTATGAGCGACATACACATACAATGTTATGCATCCCATACTACATAATATTGTATGTAATGAAAAAGTAAAATGTGCTAATGGGCTGCCATATGATGATGATTATGTATCCCATACTACATAACCGTCACATGTTGCCTCTTATGGTGGATCCAAATGCAAACACATATTATGCATCCCATACTAGATAATATGCCTCGTATACTTCTTATCATGCTACGGGTGTAGTGTTTATGCTTGCACCAAGATCTACTGATGACATATCGATATGTGTATGCAATGACTTGATACGATTAGAGTTTTGCTTATGGGAAAGTTGTTTGACTGGCTTGCCAAACCAAAACCAACCAACCCTCTTGCAAAACCTCCCTCTAATACCAATTGTCACAACCCGCATTTTCTCCGTATTAAATAATACGTCAGAGTGAGAGAAAATACGCGCCGCGATGCCACGACGTGCAGGGGACAACTGCAGACGCTCAGGCAACTTGTCCTCACATTTACTTTAAGTAAAAGACTTATGAAATTAAGTTTGAAAAGAAAATATAAGTTATTTGAGTTATTGACCGTGTCGCTCGGTCGAGTGGATCACTAGTCCATACGTGAGAAAATATATAAGTTTACGCAGTGAAAAATACTTACTTTGATTCATTTATTATCCTATATGAGAATGAAAGCCTAGCATCTTGTAATGATGATGCGACTTCTACATTTAATATAACAAAAGGACTTTTATAGCGCTTAAAAGTAGTATGTTTAGCAGTTAAAAATTATTCCATGACAATATTCCAGAATGTAGTTTTGTATGCTTAAAAGTAACTATATGCATCCTAACATAAATCATTCTCAGAGAGCAAGTATAAACAAACAATAAGTAACAGTAGTAAAAGTAACATGTAAACTGTCATGAGAAGTCTAAGACTATGGGCTAACAAAACAACTACATCAATACTCTGAGGTGGAAACAACTCGTAGCACCAGAAGCACAACTCTGTCAGCTAAAACTGCTACTGCTCTAGACCCGAGGCATTCAAAATAAGAACACCTTATAATCAAGTTACAAGTGGTGCAAAAGAGTAAAAGGAAGACCAACAAAACTCGAAATGAACGAGGGACAATAAATCGACTGCAACAAAAGTCTGTAGCAAAGCAACATAAACAAAACCTTAAATCCAGCTGAGCAAGAAGGGATAAATCACAACAACTGGACAGAACAGAGTGTCAAACATCAGAAGTTCATATATTCATCTTTCTTTATTATTCATGTCATTCATCATTTAACATGAGACTGATCAGCTCAACAGGAAGGAGTACTGTGCGGAGGAAAAAAGGTTCACAACACGCACAAACCCAGCCAAAAGGCACCATGCCGAGGGAGAAACCCCAACGCGCACAGACCAACAACTAAGGTAAAGTGCCGGGGATGAAGGTCCACAACGCGCATAAACTCAGCCGTAAGGCACTGTGCCGAGGGAGAAACCCCAACGCACACAGACCATCAGAGTTTTCTTTAGTTACATAATTAGACACGCAGAGTTTCTTTTATTCAAATGGATTAACGGTCAACAAACGATTTGGACTGCATAAGGACATTGCAAGGGTTATGCAAAGCGAGGTACGATCAAAATAACGGGACACATGAAGTGTCGCAACGATCGTAATGACTCGATAGTTAAAGTGGCACGAAAATCAAATTTGTTTACCAAATCTATGGAATAAAATTTGGGAGAGACGGTTTTAGGTGAAACACACTTTGTAAGCCAAGATAATTAACTAGCAATTCGAGAATAAAGTAACTTAAACAAGTCAAATCTACAACATATGGCTACAATTTGGAAGAAAAGAGCAAAAGGGAGGGCTAGAACACACTTGCCTCGGTTTCTACTCCAATCAGTCTTCCAATATACACCACGTCGTGGATCTAGCCAAAAGAAGGCGCGGGGAAGCAGAATATACAAAAATTTGGCCAAAAGAGAGGTTAGGGCCGAAAACCCTAACAAAAACTTCCACGAAATGAGAAATACTTACCAAGATCGTGAAGATCTCGGCGAGAGCTTTCTGGATCTATGCTCGGTTTGCGATTCCGAGCACCGTAGCTTCGAGGCGGTGATCCGAAGCTTCACGAATTTAGAACCCTCGCCGTCTCTCTCGCTCTCTGGTTCGGTCAAGAGAAGAAGATGAAGTTGTTCTATCTATCCTTAAGTATATGATTATATATATATATATATATATATATATATATATATATATATATATATATATATATATATATATATATATATATATATATATATCAATTCATTTGTCTAAACAAGAAGGAGGCGGGTAATTCATGTGCGGGTGCGCGGAAAATAAAAATAGAGGATAAACAATGCTCCGAATCGAAAAGTGATCACCACGGAAGTTGTAGATATCGTCGAGACGAACAAAAATCATGTTAACCAATTTTCCATATGACGCCGTTTTGACCCTCAAAACGGCACTCGAAAGCAGATTGAAACAGATTTCTCGGGAGCAGCACAGTAATTCTCGAGAAGGGAAAAGGATTTCTCGAGAACAATATTAGACCTCTCGAGAACTGGCATTAAGGTCTTGAGTACCTGCCAAACAGATTTATCGCAAAGGAATTGAGTTCTCGAGTACAAGAACCGCATTTCCCGAGAAGATATATGAGTTCTCGAGTACAAGATTCCGATTTCCCGTGAAGATATAAAACTAAATTGCATGAACAATGTTTTTTTTGCAAATATATCCAAAAAATTAAAGTGTAGAGATGAATAGTAAATGACATTTTTGAATAGTGCTTTAATATTATAATAATCATATTTACATTTTTGAACAAGGAAATACGAGATCAATACGGAGGCCCAAACACGCGCCGAATTAAATGAAATTCGTACCGTAGTCGAACACTGACGCTACGAATCCAACGGCGAAGACGAAATCATAATCCGACGTGCCGTTCTCGAGATATAAATTTTCAAAGTCTACGGCGAACATAAATTTTTCAAAATTTCTGAAATTCGCCGGGACTCGAATATCGCTCGGATCGCGACGAAACTTGACGAGCATGTCAAAAATTAATTAATTTAATTTCCTAACGTGAAATTTTCTATTTTCAACAAGGATTCACGAATTTGGCCGAATCGACCGAACAGACGCTAAAACGCACTAACAGCGACACGCCGTCAACTCCATGTTAACGTAACGCCCCTTACGTTATTATGACATCACCAAGAGGATTAAATAATTATCGGAAAATCAGGGGCATTACAAATAGATAACAAAACAAAATCGATTTGGTGTATCGAAGCCATGTATATCAAAAATCTACGTAAATCTAATTAAGGAGTGCTAATATGAATCATCAAAATCAACTTTTTGAATAAAAGTTAATAACGTAACAAAGTTGCAGAAAGGGATATTAAAGTCATGTTGATTCTATGGTCAGATCTTGCTACAGTAAGGGATATTAAATCCACTCTTGCAAACACATTTGACATGAATGACCCTGATCCTGTTGATACTCTTCTAGGAATGAAAGTTAGATTAGACAAGAATCGGGTTACTCTTTGAAAAACTTATTATATAAAACAAATTCTGTCTCCCTGGGGTTATAAAAATTGTAGACCTGTAGAGACACTGTTTGATCCAAATGTCAAGTTGTGTCCAAATGAAGAGACCAGTGTTGACCAAGTAAAGTACTAGAAGATCCTTGGTAGTCTCATGTACGCTATAAGGTGTACAAGACCCGACATTTCCTCTCTGTTTGCATGCTGAGTCGCTTTACTAGTAGCCCAGATAAAGAGCATTGAGATGCCTTAGACAAGCTGATGAGATACCTGAGAGGTACTAAAGATCATGATTTGTGCTACACTGTTTACCCTCGTACTGTGGATGGACACTGATGCGTCGTGGTGTTCAGAAGTTGATAATAGTAAGTCTACACGTGGATTAATATTCACTATAGGTGGAGCTGCTGTTGCTTGGAAATCCAAAAGATAGACTTGTATATCTTTGTCGTTTATGAAAGTCGAATTGTTTGTCTTAGCTTCGGCTGGTGAAGATGCAGACTGGATCATGAATTTGATTCTAGACATTACCTTCTGTAGGATACAAGTCAATTCTTTGAGTCTGTACTGTGATAATCAGGCAGCAGTTCAAGTTATTAAAAATGGCTTCTTTAATACTAAGAGAAGACATGTACGACTGAGACATGCTCGATTGAATTATCTGAAAGAACAAGTCGTTATCATCTTGATCGATGTGCAATCGAAGGATAACCTGACTGATCCACTGACGAAAGGAATGCTCAAAAACTGATTAATTAAAATAGTGGGGGAAATGAGACTCAAGCTGATTTAAGTTCAGGCTTAGTTCAAGGTTAGGCAATTCAGTTTAGGTTTAGTTCAAATGTTTTGATTTTTTTCACTTTCCTTTGTAAAAGCAAGCGTGTTGTGCTCCGCTGATGTTCGTGATTGCTGAGTATGAATCTAGTAAGTTATTTCATTCCACATCTGATGATAACAACTTCATCGAGATTCATCTTCCTTACCTTGGAGGAGAGTGTTATTCCACATTTGATAACCCGATTTGACTCAGTTTGACTCTTCTTTTGTTGATTGGTTCCATTCCACATTTGATAAGTTTCAGTTAACTTGAGAAAAATATTAACCGTGACATTCCCCATAGGAACACAGATACAACAGCGGTGTCCAAAAGTCTATAAGATCGTTTCTTTGAAAATAGATAATAAATTCTAAGATAAAACCTAAAATACTCTGTGAAGGTATTCTCTTAGCTAATTAAAGTAATATATTCTTATAGTAAAACTAGATACGTGTACATTTTCATAAGTTTGAATTTATTTTAAATAAAATTTTCTGTTGGAAATTACAAGAGATGTTGATAATGTAGGAACACTTGTTGTTTGGGATCTTTATGAGGATGCACTACTGTACATCTGAGGATGATGACAGTTAGAGTGTTATTTGGGTTCTGACATAACTCTGCTTAAAACATTATTTAACTCTTTTGAACACTTATTATTTGAGGTACTTCTGCTATTTTGTTGATCATTAGTCACTAGGTATGTTGTGCATGTGCTATAATTGTACTTTATACTGCTATATGATGCTGTTGTGATTTATATTTATTCTTATGTGTGCTCACAGATTAATCGCCTGCTTCATTGTCAATGTGATTTCTAATTCTTCTGTCCTTCTATATAATTAGTGCATGAGTATAGAACTGAATCATTAGTTAAGTCTATAACTTTTATTGCTATGCCCATAACGCTTTCAGCACAAGAACTCTCAAGTGCGATGCACTCGACCTCTGGGTTTTAAAGACACTTAGGCTCCGTTTGAGATGACTTATTTTCACCGTTCAAGCGGTTACGACCGCATGAACCAGACCTTAATTAAGATCTGATTCATACGGTCGTGACCGCCTGGCTGTTGAAAATAAGTCCCACCAAACGGAGCCTTATTTTCATTTTTTTGCTAGATCGCGAGCAGTGACAAATTAGGATTATAGTCTTAACTTTGATTAAGCACTTGTACTATTTTAACACAATTTTAGCACACTAAGGTTCTGTTTGGCGGGACTTATTTTCACTGGTCAAGAATTAAGGTCCGGTTTATATGGTCGTAACCTCTTGAACGGTGAAAATAAGTCCCCCCAAACGGAGCCTAAATCCCAAAATTCAGAAAATGTAATAGTAGATCTGTGCCTGGATTCAATGTAGTTTCGGTCGATTTCAATACAAATCTTGAAATCACACTGGAAACGTATGGTTTTTGATTGAATTTTTTTCCAAGAGAGTCCGTGCAATGCAGTTTGTCTTCGCTGCAATTTTTGCGGCTTATGATGATGTTCCCTTTTTTGGTGCCAAGAGACGGGCAAAGATAAATATTATATTGAATATTGATGGAGTGCACGATATTGGCATCGAAGATCTGTTGAGTCGCTCGAAGCATCCGGATGGGGATCAAAGTGGAATCACCTACTCGTTGCCCCTAGGCGGGTATAAATAGGCAAACCCAAGGAGTTTCTACGGGTATCAGATCTACACGTGTCCGAACTGACCCGTTATGCCTCCGAACCCGTTATTCGTCCAAATATACATTAACAATCTCCTCCTATATTTGTGATAAATAACGTGTACGTTTCGGAGTGCAGAAAGTGGAGAATATCAAAATAAATTTCCGACTTTACACATTACATAAGAGTTAGCACATTTTTAACATAAAACATGGACATAAGTTTTAAACAATAATATAAAACATCACAAAAATATAAATGTGCTAATTCATAACAAATAAGTCTGGAAAATAAAAAAATGACTACAAATAAACGTGTAACAATTCTACTCAGAGAGTAGATCATCATCATCTATGTCAAAATCCACTTTCTCTCCTCCATCTTCACCAGTGCCTGCAAGGAATTTCATGAGTCAGACTCTATGAATTCATAAACATATGCAGTGACGTATCAAAGTAAACTAGCTCTACCTAAATGAGCTTAGCACTTGTAGCAGTAGTGAAGTAACACTGTCAGCATCTCTATCCAGTCTAGCTAGGACCAGTCAAGTTTTGATTTAATAAATCAAACGTTGTTATCTTGCGCATTAGTGACCACTATGTACCTCATCATATGATTTGGCACATCGTAATTTGCAACATTATCAAATGTAGAATAATGTGATATGATCACTAATGTTAGATTAACACATACAATGACTTTCTATTCCCAGTTGAATAATTCTCAAATCTGCTTACAACGAGAAAGATGTTAAGTCATCAGGTGTGGAATGACTAGCATCTAACCATCTTGGGCTTTCATTAAGAAATTATTTGGGGTTTTCAGTCTGTTATTAGATGCTTGAATGTTGCGAGTATAGGTTCTTACTATGAAAATATAACATAGGAGGAAGTTTCATATTTCTATGAACTTTAATCTCATCTCCCTCGATGTTTTAATGGTGAGAACTCTATTTAAGCCCTTTGTTAAGGCGTCTGCAACATTATCTTTTGACCTCACATCAACGAGGTTCACAATCCCTTGACTCGTAAGGGAGGTCAACCAGGCTTGTTTCATCCTGAGTTGCCTTCTTTTGCTATTGAACAAAGTGTTCGTAGCAATCGTTTTAGTAGCCTGATTGTCGCAGTAAACTGCAACAGAACTCAACTTCAGGCTTGACAGTGGAATGTCCATCACCAAATCTCCTATCCACTCTGCTTCTTCTCCTGCTGAAGCTAGAGCATAGAGTTCGGATTCCATAGAAGATAATACAATACATGATTGCCTCAGGGACTTCCAGGCTACAGCTGCTCCTCCTAGTGTGAATATAAATCCACTAGTGGACTTGCTGTCGTTTAATTCTGAGCACCATGATGCATCAGAATATCCTTCCAAAACTGGAGGATGACCATGGTAACATAAAGCATATTTTTGGGTGTGTGTTAGGTATCGCATTAGCCTATCAAGAGCATCCCAATGATCTTGGCTAGGATTACTAGTGAATCTGCTTAACATGCCGACCGTAAAGGCTATGTCAGGTCTTGTGCAGACCATAACATACATGAGACTACCAATTAGTTTAGCATAATCTGACTGTCTAACTGCAACTCCATCATTGGGCTTCAAGCGATTATTGTAATCATAAGGTGTCTCCACTGCTCTACGTTCACTGTATCCCTACGTGTCCAACAAGGACTTTATGTAGTGGCTTTGACTTAGGGAAATGCCATTTTTCCCAAAGCTCACTTGCATGCCTAGTATAGTCTCAGCTACACCTAGGTCTTTAATGCTAAACGTCCGCATTAGTTCTAACTTAACGTCATCCACCACGGATTGATCAGAACCAAGAATCAGCATATCATCCACATACAAGCATATTATAGCGACTTTGTTCGATCTATGACGTATGTAAAGACATTTGTCCGAGAGACTCAACATGAATCCCATGTTCCTTACACTATAGTCAAACTTCTCATGCCATAATTTTGGTGCTTGTTTAAGTCTGTATAGCGATTTGATCAACTTATAGACCTTATTTCATGACCGTGTACTATGAAACCTTCAGGTTGGCTCATGTATATCTCTTCGGTCAGATCTCCGTTCAAAAACGCAGTCTTAACATCCATTTGATGAACAATAAAGTTCTCAATAGACGCAATAGCAAGGAGTATCCTAATGGTTGCTAAGTGACACACTGGTGAATATACATCAAAGTAATCCACCCCACTAACTTATGTGAAACCTTTAGCCACCAAGCGCGCTTTATACTTAGCTATGCTACCATCAGGATTGAGCTTCTTTTTCAGAACCCACTTACACCATATAGTTTTAGCATCTTTTGGCTTATCAACCAACGTCCAGGTGTTGTTCTGAAGCAAAGAGTTCATCTCTTCATCAATGGCCTCTTTCCAGAGTAGGGAATCCCTTGATCTCATCGCGTCCTTATAGGTGGATGGATCAGCCTCAACGTGGTAAGTGACAAAATCACTACCGAAGGTTCTGGGAGTTCTCTCTCTCATCGAAGTCCGTCTAGACTCTAGGACATTATTATCTACCGGGACTGAATAGGAGGTGCTCGGTACTGATTCAGGTTCTTCCTCAGTAATAGTTGCTTGCATACCTAGGATTGTCAGGTTCTTATCCTTAAGGAACTTATCCTCAAAGAACACAACATCCCTAGATTCAAAAATTATATTATTAGACAGGTCTAAGAATCTATCTGCAGCACTATCTTCAGCACAACCAAAGTAGACGCACGTGTTGGTCCTAGGTCCAAGTTTAGACCGTCTAGGGTCAGAGTGTAATGCCCCGAAACTCAAAGGAGCAAAAGGGGGACGTTTTGGGCCAGTTTGGGTTCTGGTTGCAGGCACACGGCCTGGGACACGGGCGTGTCCCAGGGCGTGTCAAGCCTGTGTGGACACTGAGATGGGAAGTCGACACTTTGGTCTCGACATTATGTCGAGACTGGGCACACGGCCTGTGACACGGGCGTGTCGCACGGCGTGTCGACCCGTGTCGACACTTAGCCCGCGAAGTCGACACTCTGCGTTCGACGAAGTGTCGAGACATGGTACACGGCCTGCGACACGGGCGTGTCGCAGGGCGGGTCAACCCGTGTCGACACTCGTCCCAGGAAGTCGACACTTTGGTCTCGACATTGTGTCGAGACAAGGCACACGGCCTAGGACACGGGCGTGTCCAAGGCCGTGTCAGTAGGTCGACGATCTTCGCTCGACGAAGTGTCGAGTGTCGAGACCGTGTACACGGCCTGGGGTCCAGGCGTGTTGAGGTAACACGGGTAAGGACACGGGCGTGTCCTAGAACCCGTGTAGTGCTCGGGTTGTTTTCGGGGAAAAATGATAGGGGTGCACGGCTGGCCACACGGCCGTGTCACTTGGAACACGGGCGTGTCAGCTCGAACACGGGCGTGTCAGCTCGAACACGGGCGTGTTCGATACCCGTGTGAGGTTCTAGGCGAGCCGATTTTGACGGCGAATGAGGCACACGGCCCTGGACACGGGCGTGTGCCATGCCGTGTTCGGTCCAGATTGGGCATTTCAGTCCCGAATCAGAGCCGTTCGTTTCTTTATTTTGGGATCCAACGGCTGGGGGTTGTTCCTGAAGGGATATACCCGGGATTGGACTTAGAAACCCTCACTTTTCATGAGTGGTTAGCTTTCTAAAACCTTAGAGAAAGTAGAGAGCCAAGGAAGGAAGAAGGAGCTAGATCCGGCCATTGGAGGAGCTTCGAAGCTCCAAATCGCGAGCCGACTCCGGATCCACGGAGGCAAAGCTAGTGCGGTGCTTTTCATCCGATTACTTTTCAATGGCGCCGAAGAGGAACGCTAGGGTAACGATCCTCATCTTGAGCATGAGTAGCTCTCTTTCTTTGCATAGGAAGCCCGCTCTCGCGAGTTTGCGGAGAGTTGGAGGCGTTCCTTCGGGTAGATATGTGAAGTCCCCGTTGTTTAGAGTCCGTAAGCGTGAACGGACATAGGCATGATGTGTGAAGCCTACCCGGACATGTTGGTTTGGATCGGTGATGTTGCATTGCTTAATGCCGGAGAAGACTCCGTGCTATTGGTTGTTTTTCGGGTTTTCTACGCGGTAGATTGCAGCAGGGAGCCTTGGGGACTAACCCAAAGGTGCACCCGGAAAACTGGGCGGATACGAGATCTTGCCAACTTGGTGGCTTGAGAGCCAACTTGAACATAACCGGGTTATGTGACTTGTGATGGAAATGGGACTCGGTGGAAGTTTGACCCGCGCATATGACTTATTTAAATTGTCGTTGCGATGTGAGCATGTGTTAGATGGAACCGTACCCGTTCTATGTCGTTCGGTTAAAGAGACCTAAAGGCACGTGGCACTTACCGTTGACATAGATTATGGTCTTTGGCGGTCGATAACTTAAATTGTCGTGACCCAGGCCAAGAAGACAAATTGCTCATAGGTTTGGCCGTCCAAGTGGCGGTGGTGAGTCCGGAATGTCTATGGCTTTAATTGACGTGACATTGACCAGTTCACCGAGAATGTGCCCTGAGAGCACGAGGCGTGTGGCCGTGAGAGCCAACGTCTGTGATGAAATGGCTAATTATATATTGCTCGCTTATGCTAATGAAATGCAGGGAAGGAGCATCGCCGCCCCGAGTTGGGGGCGGGATCGTTATAATTTGGTCAGCATTGCTGACCGTTGCCTTGTTTTGCCACCGTGCGGTGGTATGTTGCTTGCAGGTGCAGCTGGACCAAGCGGTCAATAGCGGGCTAAAGCCCGAATGCGAAGCCGGCCCTTGAAGGCCTAATTGGAAGTGTTTACTGCTTTATTCATGTGTGACCGGCCTGCGTGTCGTGGTTTGTAAAACATGTAATTTGAAGTGAAACATTTTGTAAGGCCTTAAGGCTTATTTTGAGTATTTTGTATAACATTCCTATTTTGTATTAGTGGACATTCATGCTCTAATGCTGGGTTCTTTATTGCAACTCTTATAAACTACTTCCGCTAGAATGCTCTGTGTAGGATGTTGAGATTGGTTGGATGGTTTCCATAAGTAACCACACGGTATGTCTGTAATATATGGCGTCGGGCCCCGGCCGGACCTACTGCTATATGCTATGCGATGGATAGGGGGTGTTACAGTTTGGTATCAGACTACTGGTTTTGGTCGGGCTTAAGATGAATTCGTGGATGAATTCTTTTTAAGGGGTGGTGAGCACATTGTGTGCATCATCGTAATAACAGTAAAAAGAACCCATGAATGTCCACTTAGGAATGAAAATACTCATGTTTGAGGAACCTGCGTGTTCCTATAATTGCTGTTTGCAATTTATTTGGTCGCTTAACGGTGTTTTGTACCACTATAGGTGACCAGAAGTGGTGTTGGGCCGTCAGAACGCCGAGTTTCTGAGGCTAGTAGTGCACCGGATGTTGCTCCTGCAACACCTCTGTCGGCTGAGAATATTCGATTGGTGGCTGAAGCGGTGTTGGCCGTGATAAATGCGCAGCCTGCAAGGCAAACGCAACATCCCGCTCCTGTGATGGAGCAGGAACCTCTTCAAGAGGCTGAGCCGAGGAGAGTGCAGCAAGTGGTTGTGGAACCGGTGGTGCCAAGGAGGGAAACTGAGAGGCAGCTTAAGCATGTAATGAGCTTTAACCCTCCATTATTCTCGGGGTTGGAAACCCCATCTTAGGCTGAAGACTGGCTCTCCAGGGTGAAGAGAGTCATGACAGCAACGGAGACGGAGGAGTGGCAAATGACCACCATCGCTACGTTCCTTCTGGACGGTGAAGCGAGAATGTGGTGGGAAGGATTGGAGCTGCACTTACTGAGAGGTAGGCAACTTGGTGATGTCTCAATGGAGGAGTTCTCGAGATTGTTCTTGGCTAGATACCTTCCTTCGACGCAGAGGATAGCGTTGGAGAATGAATTTCTGAAGTTGGTTCAGGGTGAGAAGAGCGTGGATGAATATCTCCACGAGTTTACTCATTTGAGTCGATATGCTAGCTCCACCATCGTGGATGAGGAATGCAAGACTAATCGATTCTACGAAGGCTTGAGAGATGAGTTGAGATTACTACTCTCGGGGCCAATGACGCAGGGTTTCTTAACCTTGGTCAACACTGCCCGGTCCTTGGAGAAGGACATGAAGAATGTACAAGCAAAGAAAAGCTTGGGTGAGAAGAAATCTGAATTTAAAGTGCCGACTACTTCAAAGACCGGCTATCGGAGGTCTTTCAAGAAGCATAGGACTTCGGGTCCAACTCCTTCTGGCGCTTCTGGGGCGACTACGGGTCGGACCCCGGGTGCGTGTTTTACTTGTGGAAAGACGGGGCACTTTGCCCGTGACTGTTGGAGCGGACGTCCTAAGTCCGAGAGGAAGCCGGGAGCTACTTATGAGGAGAAGGGAAAGACGGTGGAGTCGACCGCATCCCATTATGCTCCGGCCCAACCAAGGGTCTACAATCTTGGCCAACAGGAGGCCATCAAACAGGCTGATGTGGTGACAGGTACGGTTTAATTTATAGTAAGTCTATTTCTCTAAATACTTATTATGCACATGTTACCTTACCACTGCTTGTTTAGGATTTGTATTGATTTGCGAAAATCCAGCACGAGCACTCTTCGATACGGGAGCTTCACACTCCTTCTTGTCCGAAGGATTTATATCACACATCGGAGTCCCTTCTTCGATGTCGAAGGATAAGTTGGATGTGTTATTGCCCGATGGGTGTTCGATGCGAGCAGATAGGATCTGCGATGTTAAGATTCGTATTGGGGAGCAGGAGTTCGACCTGCGAGTGTCTTTACTTCCGTTGGTGGAGTTCGACGTCATATTTGGCATGGACTGACTCTCGGAGCAGCAGGCCCATATAGATTGCGGTAGCAAGGAAGTCAAGCTGGGAGCAAGTCGTGAGACGACTTTTACGGGCTTAAAGGGGTCGAGCAAGATGTTGATGTCTGCTCTTTAGGTGGTGAAGGTGGTTCGTGCCGGAGCAGAACTGTTCTTTACACTAGTGGAGGTTGCAAAGCCGAAGCCCGCGTTGGATTGTATTTCAGTGGTATCGGAATACCCTAATGTGTTCCCCGCAGATCTTCCTAGAGCCCCGCCTCAGCGGGAGATAGATTTTACGATTGAGCTAGTGCCAGGTGCAAAGCCTGTGTCACGATCTCCTTATCGGCTAGCGCTTAAGGAAATGGCGGAGCTGAAAGTTCAACTGCAAGAGTTGTTGGAGCAAGGGTATGTGCGCCCGAGTTCTTCTCCTTGGAGCGCACCGGTCCTCTTTGTTAAGAAGAAGGACGGAAGCTTGAGGCTATGTATTGATTATCGGGAGCTCAACAAGCTGACGGAGAAGAACAAGTACCCGATCCCCCGGATTGATGATCTTTTTGATCAGTTAGTCGGGTTGACGGTGTACTCGAAGTTGGATCTCAAGGCTGGGTACTATCAGCTGCGTATAAGGGAGAGTGATATCCCGAAGACAGCGTTTAGTACGAGATACAGACATTATGAGTTTACGGTCATGCCGTTTGGGCTGACTAATGCGCCGTCAGTGTTCATGGATTTGATGAACATGACTTTCAGGGAGTACTTGGATCTTTTCGTGATCGTCTTCATCGACGATATTTTGGTGTACTCTCAAAGTGAGGAAGATCACTTCAAGCATCTTCATTTGGTATTGGAGACGCTAAGGAGAAATCAGCTGTATGCCAAGTTCTCGAAGTGCGAGTTTTGGCTATCCTCAGTGGCGTTCCTCGGGCATATAGTGAGTGGAGAGTGTATTGCTGTGGACCCGGCGAAGATTGTTGCGATACGGGAGTGGCCTGAGCTTGCTACTGTAGCAGAAGTCCGGAGTTTTCTGGGGCTTGCCGGCTATTATAGGCGCTTCGTAGAGAACTTCTCGCGGATAGCGTTACCTCTCACTACATTGACGAGGAAGGAGCATAAGTTTGTTTGGACGCCGGAGTGCGCACGAGCTTTTGAGGAGTTGAAGTGTCATTTGACCACGGCGCCTGTGCTGAGTTCGCCATGTGGGGCCGAAGGCTATGAGATTTATAGCGATGCTTCAGGCAGCGGTTTGGGTTGCGTGCTACTGCAACACGGAAGTGTAATAGCTTATGGCTCGAGACAGCTAAAAGTGCATGAAAGGAGCTATCCGGTCCATGACTTGGAGTTAGCGGCCGTGATTTTTGCCTTGAAGCTGTGGAGACACTACTTGTACGGTGTGAAGATTGATATCTACACCGATCACAAGAGTCTGAAGTATCTTTTTGATCAGAAGGATCTGAATATGCGGTAGCGTAGATGGATGGAGTTCCTGGGGGACTATACATTCAAGATCCACTACGTGTCTGGCAAAGGGAATGCGGTTGCGGACGCATTGAGTCGCCGAGCCCCAGCTCAAGCCAATTGGCTATCGGTGCATGATGAGCGGTTGGTGCGGGAGTTGGAGGCGTTGGAGATTGTTTGTGTGGACATGCAATCAAGTGCTGAAGCAGTTCTGAATTGGACTGAAGTCCAATATGACCTGGTTGATCGTATTCGGCAGGCTTTGGATATGGATGCTCATATGAAGCAGTTCATGGTAGAGGCTCTGGATGGGTCAAATTCCCAATTCGTCGTGGAGGACGGATTGCTTTGGAAAGATGGTCGTTTGTGCGTCCCAAGTGTGGGCAATTTGCGGGTGGAGTTGTTGTACGAGGCACACCATACCAAGTACTCGATTCACCCGGGGAGCACGAAGATGTACCGTGATGTGAAGAAACTGTTTTGGTGGCCGGGTTTGAAGAAGGATGTGGCGCTATACGTAGCGAAGTGCTAAACTTGCGCCTTGGTAAAGGCGGAGTGCCAAAAGCCGGGAGGATTTCTTAAGTCCTTGACTATTCCGGAGTGGAAATTTGACGACATCTCTATGGACTTTGTGCACGGTTTGCCAAGGTCGCAGAAGGGGAACGATGCCATTTGGGTGGTTGTTGATCGATTAACGAAGGTATCGCATTTTATTCCGCATAGGAAGGATGATCAGGTGGAGAAGTTGGCAAAACTTTATGTGGATAACATAGTACGGCTTCATGGTGTGCCCCGCAGCATCGTGAGTGACCGAGATGGGCGGTTCACGTCTAATGATTGGAGGCTTGTGCAGCAAATGTTGGGAACAAAGCTGAAATTCAGCACAGCCTTCCATCCGCAAACGGATGGGCAGACCGAGAGGGTCAATAAAACCATGGAAGACATGCTTCGCATGTGTGTCTTGGATTTTGGAAAGCAATGGGAAGACCACCTTTATTTGGTGGAGTTTGCATACAACAATAGCTACCAAGCGAGTATTCAGATGGCGCCTTTCGAGGCCCTATATGGTAGAAAATGTTGCACGCCGTTGTCTTGGTTAGAAACGGGTGAGTCAAAGTTGTATAAGCGATCGGAAGTGGAGGGTGCTACTTCTTTGGTGAGAACCATTCTGGAGAGGTTGCTTACCGCTCAGGACCGGCAAACAAAGTACTATAATGCCAAGCACAAGAACGTGGAGTTCGCTGTGGGCGATTATGTATACCTAAAGATCAAGCCGTTCAAGGGTGTCTCGCGAGTGCGGCGGTTGAAAAAGCTAAGCCCGAGATACCTTGGACCGTTTGAGGTTCTGGAGCGAGTTGGTGAAGCGGCCTATCGGTTGAAGCTTTCAGTGGAGCTTAGTGGATTACATGATGTATTCCATATTTCGGTACTTCGGAAGGCGGTACAAGAGCCTACGCAAGTGATCGCGGTTGATCAAGTGCCGGTGGATAGTGGGCTAACGACAAAGGTCAAGCCCGTGCGGATTGAGGACTCGGAGGTCAAGCGGCTACGCAATAAAGAGATCAGGATGGTCAAGGTCCGGTGGGACAATTGCGGTCGTGAGGAGCTCTCTTGGGAGCGAGAGCAGACTATGCTTGACGAGTATCCGGAGTTGTTCCGCTCAGGTACAAATTATGGTTTTGTACATGTCTTTCCTTTATATAATTTCGTGGACGAAATTCTTTTAAGAGGGGGAGAGTTGTAACGCCCCGAAACTCAAAGGAGCAAATGGGGGACGTTTTGGGCCAGTTTGGGTTCTGGCTGCAGGCACACGGCCTGGGACACGGGCGTGTCCCAGGGCGTGTCAAGCCTGTGTCGACACTGAGACGGGAAGTCGACACTTTGGTCTCGACATTGTGTCGAGACTGGGCACACGGCCTGCGACACGGGCGTGTCGCAGGGCGTGTCGACCCGTGTCGACACTTAGCCCGCGAAGTCGACACTCTGCGTTCGACGAAGTGTCGAGACATGGTACACGGCCTGCGACACGGGGGTGTCGCAGGGCGTGTCAACCCGTGTCGACACTCGTCCCGGGAAGTCGATACTTTGGTCTCGACATTGTGTCGAGACAAGGCACACGGCCTAGGACACGGGCGTGTCCAAGGCCGTGTTAGTAGGTCGACGATCTTCGCTCGACGAAGTGTCGAGTGTCGAGACCGTGTACACGGCCTGGGGTCCAGGCGTGTTGAGGTAACACGGGTAAGGACACGGGCGTGTCCTAGAACCCGTGCAGTGCTCGGGTTGTTTTCGGGGAAAAATGATAGGGGTACACGGCTGGCCACACGACCGTGTCACTTGGAACACAGGCGTGTCAGCTCGAACACGGGCGTGTTCGATACCTGTGTGAGGTTCCAGGCGAGCCAATTTTGACGGCGAATGAGGCACAAGGCTCTGGACACGGGCGTGTGCCAGGCCGTGTTCGTTCCAAATTGGGCATTTCAGTCCCGAATCAGAGCCGTTCGTTTCTTTATTTTGGGATCCAACGGCTGGGGGTTGTTCCTGAAGGGATATACCCGGGATTGGACTTAGAAACCCTCACTTTTCATGAGTGGTTAGCTTTCTAAAACCTTAGAGAAAGTAGAGAGCCAAGGAAGGAAGAAGGAGCTAGATCCGGCCATTGGAGGAGCTTCGAAGCTCCAAATCGCGTGCCGACTCCGGATCCACGGAGGCAAAGCTAGTGCGGTGCTTTTCATCCGATTACTTTTCAATGGCGCCGAAGAGGAATGCTAGGGTAACGATCCTCATCTTGAGCATGAGTTGCTCTCTTTCTTTGCATAGGAAGCCCGCTCTCGCGAGTTTGCGGAGAGTTGGAGGCATTCCTTCGGGTAGATATGTGAAGTCCCCGTTGTTTAGAGTCCGTAAGCGTGAACGGACATAGGCATGATGTGTGAAGCCTACCCGGACATGTTGGTCTGGATCGGTGATGTTGCATTGCTTAATGCCGGAGAAGACTCCGTGCTATTGGTTGTTTTTCGGGTTTTCTACGCGGTAGATTGCAGCAGGGAGCCTTGGGGACTAACCCAAAGGTGCACCCGGAAAATTGGGCGGATACGAGATCTTGCCAACTTGGTGGTTTGAGAGCCAACTTGAACATAACTGGGTTATGTGCCTTGTGATGGAAATGAGACTCGGTGGAAGTTTGACCCGCGCATATGACTTAAATTGTCGTTGCGATGTGAGCACGGGTTAGATGGAACCGTACCCATTCTATGTCGTTCGGTTAAAGAGACCTAAAGGCACGTGGCACTTACCGTTGGCATAGATTAGGGTCTTTGGCGGTCGATGACTTAAATTATCGTGACCCAGGCCAAGAAGACAAATTGCTCATAGGTTTGGCCGTCCAAGTGGCGGTGGTGAGTCTGGAATGTCTATGGCTTTAATTGACGTGACATCGACCGGTTCACCGAGAATGTGCCCTGAGAGCACGGGGCGTGTTGCCGTGAGAGCCAACGTCTGTGATGAAATGGCTAATTATATATTGCTCGCTTATGCTAATGAAATGGAGGGAAGGAGCATCGCCGCCCCGAGTTGGGGGCGGGATCGTTATAATTTGGTCAACATTGCTGACCGTTGCCTTGTTTTGCCACCGTGCGGTGGTATGTTGCTTGCAGGTGCAGCTGGACCAAGCGGTCAATAGCGGGCTAAAGCCCGAATGCGAAGCCGGCCCTTGAAGGCCTAATTGGAAGTGTTTACTGCTTTATTCATGTGTGACCGGCTTGCGTGCCGTGGTTTGTAAAACATGTAATTTGAAGTGAAACATTTTGTAAGGCCTTAAGGCTTATTTTGGGTATTTTGTATAACATTCCTATTTTGTATTAGTGGACATTCATGCTCTAATGCTGGGTTCTTTATTGCAACTCTTATAAACTGCTTCCGCTAGAATGCTCTGTGTAGGACGTTGAGATTGGTTGGATGGTTTCCATAAGTAACCACCCGGTCTGTCTGTAATATATGGCGTCGGGCCCCGGCCAGACCTACTGCTATATGATATGCGACGGATAGGGGGTGTTACACAGAGACCCTGACATAGGCTATGCAGCCCCAGGTCTTAAGTTTAGTCAATGTCGGGGGTCTCTTAAACCAAAGCTCATAGGGTGTGACATCTAACTTAGCATGAGAGACTTTGTTCAGAATGTTGTTTGCAGTTAAAACTGCTTCTCCCTAATAGGCAGTAGGCATGCCAGCAGTGAGCAACATAGAGTTCAACATCTCTGTTAACGTTCTATTTTTCTGCTCGGCTATACCATTCGATTGGGGTGAGTAAGGAGCAGTGGTTTCTGCTATGATCCCTTGAGAGGCAAGGAAACCCCGGAACTCACTGGACATGTATTGTCCTCCTCTTTCACTTCTAAACCTCTTAATTCTCATGTCTAGTTGGTTCTCTACCCTGGTTTTGAAAAGACAAAACTTTTCAAACGCTTTATCTTTAGTTTTAAGAAGATAAATGTGACAGAACCTAGAGCAGTCATCTATAAATGTGATCATATACTTCCTTCCTCCTCTGGTGACAAAACGTTTAAAGTCACATATGTCGGAATGTATAAGCTCTAGGGGTGTTGTGCTCCTAGTAACCGCACTAAAAGGTTTCCTAGTGATCTTAGTCTGAGCACACACGTCACATTTCTCAGGCTGTGACTTAGTGTCTAATATGATCTGGTGAGTTCTAGCTATTTGGAACATTTTCCTATAGTTCACGTGTCCTAGTCTCTCATGTAGAGTCTTAGGGCTAACTAAGTTTGTTTGAACTTGTTGAACTACTTCGTTTGCCAGACTTAGTCGGTACATCCTATTTTGGACGTATGCACATCCAAAATAGTGGGAGTTAACTGACAGTGTTACTCTACTACTACAAAAAGTAAATGACATACCAGCATCACATAATAGACTAATAGACACTAAGTTAGCAGCTAGTGAAGGAATAAATTTGACATGCTTTAAAATTAAAGACTTACCCAAGGACAGCAGCAAGGTTACGTTCCCCACCTTCAGTACGTCAGCTGTCTCACCATTGGCCACCGTCACAGACTCTTTCACAGTAGTGAGACCTGTCATAAGAGCAGAATTGTTGCAAACGTGGCACGTCGCCCCCAAATCCAAGTACCACTCCGTGCTGGCTGTAGCGTTTCCGACCATTGTAACAAAGTCGGAAGGCTCAGCTTGGCTAACCATATTGGCTTGGTTGCCATCCTGTGGTGCTTTGGTTCTTTCCCTTTTAGGGAGCCTGCAATCAGATGCGCTGTGTCCCCACTTGTTGCAGTTAAAACACTTGCCCTTGAATATTTTATTGCATTTGTTAGGGCCTGCAACTTGGGAGCAACCATGGGAGGGTCTGGTCCTGTTAGGGTTCGGCACGCGTTTAGAACAAAGAAGCATGTTAGCTGCAGCCTTCTGCTTGCTAACAATTTCTAAAGCGTGTTGAGTTCTATTTTCATCCTCAATGCGAATAAATCGCTTGAGGTCATTAAGACCGACCTGCATCTTCTTGCGCTACATTTCAGTTTTAAAGTTGTAGCATGTAGAGGGCAGTTTAAAAATAATCGTGCCAGCAACAAAACTGTCTCGCAGAGAAATGTTCTCACTATATAAAGAATCTACTATAGCTTCAAAATCCGATAACTGAGGGAGAATCGCCTTCTCCTCGTCGAACATGCAGGAGTGGAATTTGTCCACCAGGTGTGCCTTGGACAGATCCTCCTCTTGCCTGAAGTGCTCCTCCAGTGCATCCCAGATTTCCTTGGCGGTCTTCATTTTGATGTACGTCTTCGCCAGGCTGGAGGACAAGCAATTCAGCAGGTAGTCGCGGCAGAAGTCCTCATCAGCAATCCACTGGGCTTTATCGTCAGTCCCCATAACAGCAGCACGATCAGATTGAACTGTGTAGAACACGTTCAGATACTTCATCCCAAATTGCGTATTCAACTTCCAGTCGTTGAATTCGGTTGCCGTGAATTTCTCCAGTTTTATCATCGGGACAGGAGAGGAGAAACTATTCCCCTTCATCATTGTTCTTCACTATCTTTGATCTTCCTTGTAAAGACTAAAACCTTAAAGCAGAAAGTTCAGTCCACTCTTAGACCCAAACAGTGCCTGAAATCCTCACTTGGAGAAGCGTTGGTGTCAACTAGTAAGGGCTTGATCTGAATGAGTCTTTAGGTGAAAAACTATTTGAGCTTTCCATTAAGATCAGTAGAAGAGGAATTTGGATATTTCACAATTGGTGATGAGTTAGCACTGTAAATGAAAAAGAAAATTTCCAGCCACTTAGATCAGAACTCCAGATCTTGTCCCAGATCCACGAGAAAAGCGGCGGCGAGTCACTGCTTCCCGATCGAAAACAAAATCGACGGCTTTTTTTTTCGATTAAGAACAGCGATGGCGGAGTTTGACGCGAAACTGTAATGGAGGTGTTTGACTGCCAATGTTTTCCTTTTGTTTCCTGTATCAATAAATTTCCTCTTAGGTTTGCAAGATGGCGGATCTGCTCCACAAACTGCAACAGCTGAGATGCACAGCGATCCAGAGGCAGCGGCCACAAAAATCGGCAACAAAACCGACCACTGCAGAAACTCCAGGCAGCGGGATCGATCACTGCAGGCAACGACAACTCCACGCGAGTAACAACGACGGGAAACTCCTTTCCCAATCTCAGCGGAGACAAATTTTTTTTTCTTACCTAACGAGCGTCGGTTCTTTCCTTATTCTGATGACCAAACGGGGTCTGATCGGGATTCCGCCGCTCGATTTGCAACCCTGGGCGGCGACGGGAGAACAACAAAGGCGGTGGAAGATCCGCACAGGAACGGCAGCTTGAGGTTTCCTCCTCCGATTCTAATCGATCACCGGCGTCGCGTTGTTTTTGATCTCAAGGAAGCGAGAGCGAAGGAGCGGTTACGGGAGAAATGGATGTCGTGAGCGACGGGGCACACTTCGAGAATGTTGAGTCGCTCGAAGCATCCGGATGGGGATCAATGTGGAATCACCTACCCGTTGCCCCTAGAAGGGTATAAATAGGCAAACCCAAGGAGTTTCTACGGATATCGGATCTACACGTGTCCGAACTGACCCGTTATGTCTTCGAACCCGTTATTCGTACAAATATACATTAACAAGATCTACACCAATTCTTGCAATATTTTGTCTTGTAAATCAATTTTTTTTATCTTACCTAGATGTAGTGAAATAAATCTGAAAGTGAAGAGATTCTTTTCATAAAGCAAAATTTGCAAATGCAATCGATTTTCTAAACAATAATATATTGATGCAGCATGGCATAATGCAATTTTGCAACTTAAAACTTTACCTGGTTCTCTTTTATTGCAGCTTTTGTGCAGCTCATTTTTGTCTATCAGTTATGATTTTAGACTTGGTATTGTGTTGAAAGTGGTCAAATTTGTAGGTCTTGAACCAATTCATATTCTGCTATTAAAATCCTTATGCTATGAATTTCTTCACATTCCCTAAACTAGTTTAAATGAGAATGTTAAGTTTAAACTTTATTTTATAAATTAAGCTGGTGAAATGGTGTCCTTTAAATATTACTATGCATGCAAGTTTTTTATTTTTTATTTTTAGACAATTTTCATTGAGCTTCCACTTGTCTAATGATGGTGATTCTTCTTCGATTCACTTCTTATGTAATGCATCGGTCTAGTATGAGTGCACTACAGGTGATGAAAGAGAGAAACGACTTCCGTGGAATTCGGATCCCTTGGGGAAGGGGTGACCACACACTTCTAACGAGGTTGGCTGACTGAAGATTTAGAACTCAAAACTTATCCAAGGCTCCAGCACGAAGGTCCCACCACACACCCAGGATTTCTTTGAGCGCTTCCCCTCCTTAGCCTGTGCTGAGCTATGGGTACCTCAGAAAACGCTAGAAGACCAGAGAATAAGAAAGTATGAAAGCGTGGCTTCTGAGGTACCCCCTTGGATCTATTTATTGATTTTTGGGTCTGGCCTGAAAATAATGCAACTCCGCTGTTCTAAATGGCTACATGCAGCTCGAAAGAGTACTGCCAACATTGAAATTCCTTTGTTTAGTGAGGATATTGTCAGAGCAAATCACATTAATCATAAGATATCTACACCCCCCACATGGGAAGGATGCGAACCAGCTCGCCTGTAATCTGGACGGATGCGACCTGACTCGCCCAACTTGCATTCGTATCAAGCGAGTCCCGATTCCTGCGGCTTGCTCGCTTTCTTTGCAAATGCGGGCTGGCTCGCCCGCCTCCCTAGCGAACGCGGTCTGGCTACCTCTTGGGCTCGCTCGCCCTCTTGGAGGATGTGGACTGCCTTGCCCCCCTGCCAGGCGGATGCGGGTCGGTTATATAGAGGGCTCCTTTTCTACCCTGTTGGACCACTCAGCGAGCACTGGGTTGCGCAAAATCCCCGCTATTTTTGAGCTTTCGCAAAGCTCAGAAAGAATCATCCAACCCCACGTGTTCGGTGAGTGCCTGCTGAGCTGGAGAGAATCTTTTGGTGGGTCCCACCTTCTTGCTATATATATACCACCAGGCTCAAAGAAATTTTCCGACCTTCTGCTTCACTTTTTCTTCGAGAACTACTGTAGCTGAATGATGCCAATATAAGAAGAGATCCGTGCTCGCCTAGCGGCCGCGAGGGAGGGTACGCAGACACAGGTCATTGATGTCGCCCCTTGGTTGGCTCGAGGGTCGCTCAGCCCTGCCTCCAGACCGAAGAAGGCCAATATGGTCAGGCGGTCTCCCCCGAATGGCACCCCTTCTAATCCAGTGGTCGGTCTGGAAGTTCCCACCCGGTATGCGAGCCGCTTTTTTTGATTTTTATCACCCTGGTTCTGACACTTCTCCTCTAGGAGGCGCCTCACGAGGAAAGAGGTGGGGGAATGGAGCCGAGACGCTCTTCCCCGCGAGTAACCGAGCGTGTTGCCAGCCCCTCGGTTGCGGGATCTGCTCTTCTCGCGATCCTGAACATTCCTCTAACCACTGTTTAGTTCTTGACTCTTCGCCTTCACTTTCCATCTGATTGCCCCTCACCTTTCGATTGTTTGTTATTGCAGCCTCCACCCCAGGAGCCGTCGACCAGCCTCCGCTAGTTCCGCGATCGCCGACCTGCCCTAGGTTGGGAAAATCCTTTGCGACTGTTGATGGCGAGCCCTTCCAAGGTCATCCAGGTACTTCCCTCCCGCATACCAGCGCGGTGGATGTGCCGACCCCAAGTGAGTATATGCGTTCGCTTGCTTGTGACTGTCCGCCTGCCTTTTCCAACATTTCCTTTATTTCTACAAGTTTTAATGCAATCTCATCATCCGACGTTGACATCAACGAGGGGTACTCGCCTCCTCCTTCCTCGGACCGCATCTACGAAAACCTGGGCGACCCTCAGGACACTGAGGAAATGAAGAGGCGGGTGACCCGACTGTTTCAGAATCACTCCCTGATGTTGCATGAGGTTTGCGGCAGGGTGGATGAGGACAAGGCGGAGGCGGAGGAGCGCTTTGCAGTTCTGGAGGGCATGAGGCACCCAGAAGACGACGACAGGACGAGTTCACCAGGAGCACACATCGCACAGGCAGAGGAGCGACTCAGGCATGCCATGGAATAGGTCGACCTGGACCAGCGGGAATTGATGGCGGTTCGCGAGTACTTCTATCCTCTCCTACCGCCTTGTTCCAGGGTGCGAGAGCGGGGCAGGTGGAAGTGGATTCAATACTGAGTCCTCCGCCTCCCCATTGTCAGCCTGCAGGCCTGGGTTGCACCTGTTTTGCAGCTCGCGCGACCCAATTATGAACTCTTGTTATTCATTACTTCCCCTCTCTCTCGGAATGCTGAACTTCTTTTGTTATTATTTGGAACTGCTCGCCCATTAATGGGCCTATGCATATTAATAATTTTTCTCTTTTGCTGCATGCTACAGCTTGGCTTTTCTTAGGCGGGTGCGGGAGAGCTACCCTATCTTCTTAGGCGAACGTGAGCCAGAGTGGCTCGCTCGCCTCTCGGGCGGACGCGAGACGGCGTGGCTCGCTCGCCTCTCAGGCGGATGCGAGTGAGCATGGCTCGCTCGCCTCTTACCTCACCGCTGCATATCTTTTATAAGACCGCGACGAGTAGGTAGAAGGAATTAGGGGGGACGGGCTCGAATATCGAAGTGTCGAACCACATTTTTACTATCCGCACCCCTCCCGCCAAAAAGGAGCTTTCCCGCCTTTTTCTCTCTATAAATACCCCCCCTTTTCCCTTTACCTACCGCATTAACTCCACTCCGAATCTCTTCTCTCCTGCACCCGATTCTCAGCTCACCGCTTCCGTGAGAACTCCCTTGTCCAACCCGCTTACCGAATCGCGAGATGGTTGGAGGTGGTGGCGGTGCTGAAGGGAGAAGCAAATGCGGGTGGACCTTCGACGACTATCCCTTCTCCTCCACACTCATCGAGAGCGAGCTTGTCTCGGTGGTCGCCAACTTCATTCCGCCCGGGTTTGAGGCGAGACGACCAGGAGAGGAGGAGAAGATCAATGATCTCTCCGACGTGGAGCTCGCCATCCCCATTGCCACTTCGATGCAGGCCTCCGAATTCCCTTATGGCCTGAGGCTCGACAAATATTGAAGTACTTTGGGGTCGTACTCGGCCAGCTGACCCCCAACTCTGTAGCCGTCGTGATCGCGTTCACCTGCTTCTTGCGGGCCAAGTGCCTTAGCTTTCAAATTGCCACCCTCGAGAAGGAGAATGAGGCATTCCGGACGCGGGTGCGAGAACTAAACGCTGCAGCTCCCCCGCTGCCTTCCAGCAACAACGTTCGACTTGCCCACTACTCCGACTACGATCTAGAGGAGATGATGGAGACGAATGCCCCCAAGGCCGCAAAGTTTACTCTCCAGACCATGCAGCGTGCCGGCCTAGTAATTAGCGAAAGCACGGGGCTCTCGACGAGCAACGTGGTCCCGAAACTATTTCTTCCGGTCCCGAAGCCGGGCGACGAGTGCTTCCAATCCCTTTGTGAGAGCTCGCTGCTCGAGCGCTCGTCTTGAAGAAACAGTGCATTGCATTTTCTTTTTTTATCAATCATGTATATATATATAAGTATATCTTTCACTATTATATGGGAAAAGTTGTCTTTGGTGAAACATTCAAAAATACCAATTATGCCCTCATTTTTATATTTTAATGACTTGACATATATTATAATCTATTTCAAAGAAATTGAAATGCCATGTCCATTCAAGTAATTACAGTATCAAAAAATTAGAAGTAATGATAAAAATCCATTTAAATTCAAAAAGTTATTTAGTAGAGCTCCTACACTTACTATGATAGGTTGTCATTCGACATGTCAGCGGTCTATTCAATGAAGGTTGTCATTAGGCATATCAGTGGTATTTTCGAGGTGATGACATTAAATTAATCAACTTTATTAAAATCAAAATTAATATTTTTAGGTCAAGACGTATATTGTTTTATAAAATAAAATTGTAATTTTTATGTATATGTTTTTACGATCATTTTGAGTACTCATATGTATATGTTGCGGGCGAAAACCGTCTTGATGGGGCGGACGAAACCCGTTGTCTCCGGTCGGGTTTCGCCCCCATCCATTTCCTGGATGTAGTCGAAGGCTGCCCGAGAGCATCGAGCTGGGGCGGGCGTAGCCCGCCGTCGCCGGCCGGGTACTGTCACAACCCGCATTTTCTCCAAAATTTTGGAAGTATCAGAGTGGAAGAAAACGCGCGTTGTGATGCCACGTCGGGCAGGGGATAACTGCCGACGCTCAGGCAACCACCAACTACTAAGACTAATAAAAAAACAAAAGCTTAAATGATGAGAAAATCAATTATATTTTAGAGGCCGTATCCCTCGGCTTCGTGGATCAACTAGTCCACCCTTCAAAATTATACTTATACGTAGCGGAAAATACTTTATTCACTTTTTAACATCCTAAGAGAATGCATAAGCATCCACAGGGGACACCTAAGACTATGCAAGACCCTAGATTTAACTTATATGGTATATATAGAAAATGACCTTTTACGTGTTTTTGAAAGTAAAGATTAAGCTTTTTGAAGAGAAAACATGATGTCTATGTTTTAGATATAATAATTGTTTTCTTTTATAGGTTTTAAAGTAACTAGCAACCTAGCATAAATCATCCCAGGAGCAAGTTTAATAAACTCCAAAACAGGAAAACTAGCAGTATAAGCAAAGTACAAAGCATCTAAAAAAGAGAAACCACCAGTGGACGTCAACAACTGACACGAACCCACTGGTGAGTAGGCATATTTTTACTACAATTCTAAAGAAACTACCTCCCAGGAGTGAGGTAAAGAAAAACTCAGCAGCAGCTGTAGCACTAGCAAGCTTCAGAAGAAACCTAGCCGCACAGTCGGCTATATACCTGAACCTGAGGCATTCAAAGAAAAGAACACCTCAGCAAAGAAATTTATCAATAGGAGAATGAAACAATAGTATAAAGGAGAAGTGAAATAGGTAAGAATAAAGTAAACAAGTGAAGGAAAATTACTCGCCATGAGTGAGTAAAAAGGGGGTGCACCAAGTGCACAGGTGAAGTCAAGCCTCACAAATCTCTGCAAGAAGGATTAGCAAATAAATAAATCCTAGCATAAAGCTAGAGCAGAAATAGCCACCTAATACTGGAGATGGACAAAATCAACATCAAGGGCCTAGGCTGGTGGCAACGGTCCGACCAAGTCTATCAGGCCTAAATATCTCAAGGTGCTGTGGTGGTGTCATCGGTCCAACTCAACCAAACAGCTCACATTGTCTTAATAAGACAAGAAGTAAAACAAGGGTGGCGGCATCGGTCCGACCCACCTCAAAATCACATCCTACTCCAGCACTAAGTGACTCGGAAAAAAAAACCCTTACTGGTAGTTCCATGAACCACCAAGAAGTCAGCACAACCCTATTCCAACTAGAGCACCCCACCTAAGAACCCTAAGTACCAACCGACGGCCTAAACGTCGAGTTGCCCAAATTAGTGATTTGACATAAATAAGTTGAAAACAGAGCGATACTATAATTATGCAAGTAGTTCGACACTCAGCTAAACATGTATCATTAGTTGGTCACCGAAAAAAAATAAGTTAGCCACCGAAACATGCATAATTAATTTGACACCCAACCCTAAACAATGATTTTTTTCCGGCGCCCAATATATTTACCATTAGGCTGCGTGGTTTGAGTCTAAACTATACAAGCAATGAAGTGAACAGGACATAGTTACGCCTAAAGAAACAATGAGAAAAACAACCCAACAAGCCCTAATGAAAATTTTGTAGAGAACCGGCCACCCCAAAACGAATAACTCAAATGGTAAATAACCATATCTAACATTCCTAATCATACTAACCACAACATAATACCAATGGGGTTAGCCCCAGGATTTCCAGGTGATCAAACCTTAGGAGAAACAAAATCTGAATTTAAGCAATACAAAGGTACAAAAAGAATTGAGGTAGTATTGGCAAGAGCGGAGGGCGCAGTTGCCTTGATATTTAGTAGAACCTTGGCCAACGGTGCACCTCTTAACAAACCGGCCGCAAGCAATATTTTTACGAAAAAAAATCTGGACAAAACTGGGCTAGCAAGAGCCGGCCAACGCAATCTCTTCCAAACCTCCAGTCACCAAAACAAACGGGCAGCACCTCTTTCCTCCAAAACCACAACCTCAAGTGAAATACTTTCACCACAAAAATATATGGACATAGAAAGAAAAAAAATGAAATCCCTAGCATGCTTGAAATCTAGACCCTAACATACTAGAAATTTGGGCACAAAATCAAAACAACAAAAGAGGCTCTTACCTTGAGAAAGACGGGACGAATTTGGTCAGCCCTAAGCTCCTACACCGCCGGCCTTAAGCAACCTAGATCACGAAACTTCATGGACAACCCAACCGGGAAGAACAACACCATAAAAACCAAGAAAAAACTGCAAACCTAAACTACCAATCGGGCAAAAGAGATGGTGAAATCCCAAAATAGTTACCTCGGAATGAAGGTCTAGCCTAGTGGAGTTCGGATCCGACCTCAAACCGTGATTTCGAGCGGATCTGGGCGGTGAACGGGCGGTCGGAGCAGCGCCGGGACTTCCGCCTCTATTCTTCCGCTCGGGTTCTGCAGGCAGCCGTCGGGTTTGGGGGGTGGGAAAGATCTCCTAACCTAATGAAAACTCTAATATTATATATATATATATATATATATATATATATATATATATATATATATATATATATATATATATATATATATATAGATATATATATATCATATCCTAATTAACAAAACCCTAACCTAACTTAGTTGGCTTAAGCATAAAAGCAGCCCCTAATCGATCCTATTAACTAAACACCAAGTAGTCCACTATATATATCATCTCATATAAATTAACACCTATATGTACATTAATACTTTCACTTACATATATATATATATATATATATATATATATATATATATATATATATATATATATATATATATATATATATATATATATATATATATATATTATATATATATATATACATACCAACACACATCTATATATATATACATACTAACACATAAACATAGACACGCACACGCAAATTATTAGAACCTTGCACGTCTAAATCACGCGCTATGCCCCAAATGCGTAAACATGTAAATACGCTCACATAAATGACGACTCGCTAACTAGCAACCGTCGAAATGACGCAAAAATTAATGGTCTCGGATTCTGAACAAATCTGCACCGAAGCTAAACACTCGGGCTACGAAAACATCGGCGAAGTCGGACACAACCTCCGACGACCACACACTCGGGCTAACCTCACCCGAAGCCAAAGCACAAGGATTCCCTAAGAGGCTCAGTCGGGTCTCCAAAAAAGACGTCGGCTAGCTGGGGAAACCATACAACAGGCTAACCTCTAAGAACACCTAACGAGGTACTCTAACAACGACACGAGCCGGAAATGCGCCAACATAACGCCAAACGAGGATTTAAACAATTGCCGAAAAAAAATCGGGGCGTTACTGTCACTCCCCCTAAGGGAAAGTTTCGTCCTGAAACTTTACGTACACTACTTCTACTATAGAAGGAAAGTAACAAAATAAAAGTTACTAGGAAGAAAACATACCCAACAAATCAGGAGAACAGGCGAGGGTAAGCCTCCCTCATAGCCGACTCTAGCTCCCAAGTCGCGCTTTCCAAACCTTGATTCTTCCAAAGAACCTTCACCATCGGGATAGACTTTGACCGCAGCACCCGATCCTGAGTATCCAAGATGCTGACCGACACCTCAACATATGAGAGGTTAGGCTCCAACTGGGGCACGACATCCAAGACTTGCTCACTGCTCCGCACACACTTCCGCAGCTGGCCCACATACCTCGGATCCAGCTTATGGTTCTTTCCGAACCTCTTCACTCCAACCATCGGAGACACCTTCAAGAAGACCAAATCCTCCACCGAAAATTCAAAATCGGACCTACGCCGGTTGGCGTTCTTCTCATATCTCTCCTGAGCTAACCGAAGCTTTTCCCGAATGAGCTTCACAACAACCTCCATTTCCTCGAGAGCATCAGGACCCAACAAAGGCCTCTCACCAACCTCAGTCCAGAACAACGGGGTTCTACAACGCCTCCCATACAATGCCTCGAAGGGAGCCATTTGCAAGCTCTCTTGGTAACTGTTATTGTAGGCAAACTCCATGAGCCGCAAACGCTCATCCCATGCCCCACCGTGGTCTAGAATGTAGCACCTGATCATATCCTCCACAATTCGATTCACACGCTCGGTCTGCCCATTTGTCTGAGGGTGGTAAGCGGTAGAATATCTCAAGTCTGTACCCAAACCCTCCTGCAAACTCTTCTAGAAACGGGAAGTAAATCTGGAGTCTCGGTCTGAAATGATGCTCACGGGAACTCCATGCAATCGGATGACTTCGCTCAAATACAACTTTGCTATCTTCTTCATTGGGTAGTCGATCTTATAAGGTACGAAGTGCGTACACTTCGTCAATTGGTCCACGATCACCCAAACTGAGTCAAATCCCCTTGGAGATCTTGGTAAGCCCGTGATGAAGTCCATAGAGATACTTTCCCACTTCCAAGTCGGGATCTCCAAAGGAGTCAACTTGCCACCAGGCCTCCCATGGTCGGCCTTCACCCGCTTGCAAGTGTAACATTCAGAAACATACCGAGCTATATCCCCCTTCATACCATACCACCAGGCGATCTGCTTCAAGTCATGATACATCTTCGTGGATCCTGGATGGTAGGCAACACTGGATCCATAAGCCTCCTTGCATACCATACTCCTGATGTCTCCAACCGCGGGGATGCAAAACCTGCCGCGGTACTTCAAAGTACCCGAATCATCGATAGAGAAATCCGGCAACTCCCCTCTCTCAGCCCTGAGGTACAGGTGTAACAATTCCGGATCATCCTTCTGGTGCAACCTGGTGAGCGAAATCCAAGATGGCTCTGCCACTGCCAAACTGCTTTGCAAATCACAGCATCCCACGGAGATGTCCATCAACAAGAACTCTTCCACTAAACGGTCTGCCGAGAGGTTGAAGATCTTCCCTGTCTTGCGGCTCAGGGCATCGGCCACCACATTGGCCTTGCCTGGATGGTACTGGATCTCCACGTCATAATCGGCCACAAACTCTAGCCACCGCCGCTGGCGCAGATTCAGCTCCTTATGTGTAAACACGTACTTCAGGCTCTTATGATTTGTGAAAATCTTGCACTGAACCCCATAAAGTAGATGCCTCCACAGCTTCAATGCAAAAATCACCGCCGCAAACTCGAGGTCATGCGTAGGGTAATTCCGCTCAGGAGTCTTCAACTGCCGCGACTCATACGCAATCACCTTCCCCTCTTGTATCAACACGCCTCCGAGCCCAACATGCGAGACATCCACATATACGTCATAGTCCTTGCCCTCCGTAGGCAATGTCAAAACAGGAGCAGTGCACAATCTCCTCTTTAGCTCCAGAAAGGCCTCCTTGCACTGCTCGCTCCAGATGAACGCTGCATGCTTCTGCGTCAGCTTAGTTAAGGGCGCTGCCAAGGTAGAAAAGCCCTCAACAAACCTTCTATAATAATCGGCCAACCCCAAGAAGCTCCTAATCTCCTTGGGTGTGCTCGGCCTATGCCAATCCATCACTGCGAAAATCTTCACCGGGTCGATTGAAATGCCATCCTTGTTCACCACATGACCCAGGAAGGAAACCTGAGGCAACCAGAATTCACATTTACTCAGCTTGGCATACAACTGATGATCTCTCAAGGAAGATAACACCAACTGCAAGTGCTGATCATGCTCTACTGCATTCCCTGAATAAATCAGAACGTCGTCTATGAATACGACCACAAACTTGTCCAGGAAATCTTTGAACACCCAGTTCATCATGTCCATGAATGTTGATGGCGCGTTGGTCAACCCAAAAGACATAACTAGGAATTCGAAATGTCCATTCCTTGATCGGAAAGCCGTCCGTGGAATGTCCGACTCCCGGATCCTGAGCTGATGATATCCTGATCGAAGGTCAATCTTGGAGAACACAGAGCTACCACGCAACTGATCGAATAAGTCGTCGATTCTGGGCAGGGGATACATGTTCTTGATGGTGACTTTGTTCAACTCCCTATAGTCGATACAAAGGCGCATCGAACCATCTTTCTTCTTCATAAAGAGAACGGGTGCACCACAGGGCGACGAGCTCTGCCTTATGAAACCCTTCTCCAATAACTCATCCAGCTGGGTATGCAGCTCCTCTAGCTCTCGCGGGGCCATCTGGTATGGCGCCTTAGCAATAGGACGCGTACCCGGCTCCAAATCAATCACGAACTCGACATCTCTTACAGGGGAAAGACCGGGAAGGTCGCTAGGAAACACATCAAAAAACTCACGGACAACAGGAATCTCGTCCAACCGCGGCAAACTGCTAACAGTCCCCAGCACTGAGACTAAGCAAGCAAAACAATCAGAACTGAATAACCTCCGAACACATACCGCAGAAATCGCCGGAGAGGCCTGACGCGGATCTCCATAAATACTCCCAGGCTGACCGTCGTCCTTCTTGAAATCCAAGCGCTTACCCCTGCACTGGATCACTGCATCGTATCTGGACAACCAATCCATACCCAAGATGACGTCGAAATTTTCCAAGTCTATAACCTTCAGATCTGCCCTGGCTGGGAAATCCCCCAACATAATCGGACAATCCAAAATGCCCTGATCTGATATCACGGAATCACCCGAGGGGAATTTGATGCAAAAGGCATCACCGACACGATCAAGAACCAGCTGACACCGCTCTACAAAGGCCCTAGCCACAAATGAGTGGGTAGCACCTGAGTCAAAGAGAACGCGCGCCCATCGGTTCTTTACCTTAAAACTCCCTATATAAATATAAACGGGAAAATTGCACAATCAATAAAGCAAACAAAATCCAAACTAATCTGCAATGGATGTAAAAGACTAGCGAGAAGGTTTACCTGAAATGACTTGCGTCGAAGTTAGAGCCTCCGCTGAAGATATCACATTCAGCTTCCCTTTGCCTCTATCCATAGACTGAGGCAGTGGTAACGCCTGAAGAGGAACTGGTCTGTGCACAGACTGGAGCTGCGGGCATCGGGCCTTGGTATGACCTTTCTGTCCGCACTGATAGCAGACCTTGTCCTTCAACCAGCAACGGGACACATCATGCCCCTCTTTCTTGCACAGAGTACACACCACATTCTGCCTGGGAGCACCATGTATAGCATGCACATGCTCCTTCTGCGCAGCCGCCCTCTTGAAACATCTCTCAGCAGGATGGCCCGACCGGCCACAAAAACTACAGACCTCCTTGCTCCTCTTCCACGAAGGAGCACCGGGCACTTGGGGGCCCTTTGCTTCAACAGCCTTCCTCTTCTCATTCCTCGCCTGTTGTTCTCTCTGCTTCGCGTTTTCGATGGCCTCTACCTTAAAAGCGGCCTCCACCGCCCCAGCATAACTCACTACTCCATGAGCCACTGCTAGCTGCTGTACATCGCTCCGCAGGCCACCGAGGAAACACTTCACTCTATCCTCCTCTGAGCTCACCAAACTAGGGGCAAAGCGACTGAGTTTGCAAAACTCAATCTCATACTCGCTAACTGAGAGCTGCCTCTGCTTCAGATGCAAGAAGTCATTCATCAGCCTGTCTCGCTCCACTGACGGTAGAAATTTCCGCATCAAGATCTCCTTGAAGGAAGCCCAAGTGCTTCCTCCTACCATTCCCTCCTCCCTCATCCACCAGCTCTTCGCTAACCCCTTCAGCTGATAGGCGGCCAACATCACCTTCTGATCCTCAGACACTCCAGAGTAATGAAACATTTCTTCTATAGAAATCAACCAGTCATCCAATATCATGAAGTCCGCCTTACCATCATAGGTAGGGGGTCGCAGTCGCTGGAACTGAGTGATGAAAGCCATCTCCGGGGGCACCACCACTGGAGGCACCAAAGGGGCTGGGGGTACAGGAGGTGCGGGAACAGCTATACCCGCAGCAGGATCCTGCGCTCTCGGGGCTAGTCCTGCCACCACAGATATCAGGGACTGGATCTGAGACTGAATGTCCACCATCTGCCTCGATAGAGCCTCATTGCTCTGCCTCAGACTTTCCATAACTGCACCGCTTTGAGCACCAGAAGACTCACCCTCAGATTGGGGAGTCGATCTCGCCACCCTACGCTTAGGCGCCATACTAAAAAGAACAAACAAGCAATCATCAGAACCTAGTTCAACTACTAGGACAAAACAAATAGGTACAGACAAGCCTACATAAGTACTTGCTTTCACTGCCAACTTGCTCTGAGATTTATATATATATATATATTTTGTTTTTTTTACAGAGGAAACAATGTCATGCTTAACCTAAGATGGTTCACCACCATCACACTAACTCTTGTGCCTATATCGAGAATGCATGAATTTATATTCTTTTTGACTCAAACTATGTGTGTACATATGTCATCCTGCAAGTCTTTAGCTTGGCATGTTGTGCTTATGCAATGTTATGCTATGCATGATTGAGCTATGCATTCTAACAAGACCCGAGTGCATGTTATGAGTGGCGTACACATGAAAATGTTATGCATCCCATACTACATAACATTCCCATGCAACGAAAAACAAAATGTGCTAGTCGCATTCATGTGGTGAGGTTATGCATCCCATACTACATAACCCTCACATGTTGCCTCCTATGGTGGATCCATATACAAACACATATTATGCATCCCATACTACATAATATGCCCCGTATACTTCATGTTTTGCTATGAGTGTAGTGTTCGTGCTTCAGCCAAGACGTGCTGATGACATATCGGTGTGTGTATGACATGATGCTAAACTTCCAATAATTACAAGGAAAGGTTGCCCGACAAATTGTCAAGCAACCTCCCTCTGATACCAACTATCACAACCCGCATTTTCTCCAAAATTTTGGAAGTATCAGAGTGGAAGAAAACGCGCGTTGTGATGCCACGTCGGGCAGGGGATAACTGCCGACGCTCAGGCAACCACCAACTACTAAGACTAATAAAAAAACAAAAGCATAAATGATGAGAAAATCAATTATATTTTAGAGGCCGTATCCCTCGGCTTCGTGGATCAACTAGTCCACCCTTCAAAATTATACTTATACGTAGCGGAAAATACTTTATTCACTTTTTAACATCCTAAGAGAATGCATAAGCGTCCCCAGGGGACACCTAAGACTATGCAAGATCCTAGATTTAACTTATATGGTATATATAGAAAATGACCTTTTATGTGGTTTTGAAAGTAAAGATTAAGCTTTTTGAAGAGAAAACATGATGTCTATGTTTTAGATATAATAATTGTTTTCTTTTATAGGTTTTAAAGTAACTAGCAACCTAACATAAATCATCCCAGGAGCAAGTTTAATAAACTCCAAAATAGGAAAACTAGCAGTATAAGCAAAGTACAAAGCATCTAAAAAAGAGAAACCACCAGTGGGCGTCAACAACTGACACGAACCCACTGGTGAGTAGGCATATCTGTACTACAAGTCTAAAGAAACTACCTCGCAGGAGTGAGTTAAAGAAAAACTCAGCAGCAGCTGTAGCACTAGCAAGCTTCAGAAGAAACCTAGCCGCACAGTCGGCTATATACCTGAACCTGAGACATTCAAAGAAAAGAACACCTCAGCAAAGCAATTTATCAATAGGAGAATGAAACAATAGTATAAAGGAGAAGTGAAACAGGTAAGAATAAAGTAAACAAGTGAAGGAAAAATACTCGCCATGAGTGAGTAAAAAGGGGGTGCACCAAGTGCACGGGTGAAGTCAAGCCTCACAAATCTCTGCAAGAAGGATTAGCAAATAAATAAATCCTAGCATAAAGCTAGAGCAGAAAGAGCCACCTAATACTGGAGATAGACAAAATCAACATCAAGGCCCTAGGCTGGTGGCAACGGTCCGACCAAGTCTATCAGGCCTAAATATCTCAAGGTGCTGTGGTGGTGGCATCGGTCCAACTCAACCAAACAACTCACATTGTCTTAATAAGACAAGAAGTAAAACAAGGGTGGCGGCATCGGTCCGACCCACCTTAAAATCACATCCTACTCCAGCACTTAGTGACTCGGAAAAAAAAAACCCTTACTGGTAGTTCCATTAACCACCAAGAAGTCACCACAACCCTATTCCAACTAGAGCACCCCACCTAAGAACCCTAAGTACCAACCGACGAGATAAACGTCGAGTTGCCCAAATTAGTGATTTGACATAAATAAGTTGAAAACAGAGCGATACTATAATTATGCAAGTAGTTCGACACTCAGCTAAACATGTACAATTAGTTGGTCACCGAAAAAAAATAAGTTAGCCACCGAAACATGCATAATTAATTTGACACCCAACCCTAAACAATGATTTTTTTCCGGCGCCCAATATATTTACCATTAGGTTGTGTGGTTTGAGTCTAAACTATACAAGCAATGAAGTGAACATGACATAGTTACGCCTAAAGAAACAATGAGAAAAACAACCCAACAAGCCCTAATGAAAATTTTGTAGAGAACCGGCCACCCCAAAACGAATAACTCAAATGGTAAATAACCCTATCTAACATTCCTAATCATACAAACCACAACATCATACCAATGGGGTTAGCCCCAGGATTTCCAGGTGATCAAACCTTAGGAGAATCAAAATCTGAATTTAAGCAATACAAAGGTACAAAAAGAATTGAGGTAGTATTGGCAAGAGCGGAGGGCGCACTTGCTTGATATTTAGTAGAACCTTGGCCAACGATGCACCTCTTAACAAACCGGCCGCAAGCAATATTTTTACGAAAAACAAATCTGGACAAAACTGGGCTAGCAAGAGCCGACCAACACAATCTCTTCCAAACCTCCGGTCACCAAAACAAACGGGCAGCACCTCTTTCCCCCAAAACCACAACCTCAAGTGAAATACTTTCCCCACAAAAATATCTGGACATAGAAAGAAAAAAAAATAAAATCCCTAGCATGCTTGAAATCTAGACCCTAACATACTAGAAATTTGGGCACAAAATCAAAACAACAAAAGGGGCTCTTACCTTGAGAAAGATGGGATGAATTCAGTCAGCCCTAAGCTCCTACACCGCCGGCCTTAAGCAACCTAGATCATGAAACTTCCTGGACAACCCAACCGGGAAGAACAACACCATAAAAACAAAGAAAAAACTGCAAACCTAAACTACCGATCGGGCAAAAGAGATGGTGAAATCCCAAAATAGTTACCTCGGAACGAAGGTCTAGCCTAGAGGAGTTCGGATCCGGCCTCAAACCGCGATTTCGAGCGGATCTGGGCGGTGAACGGGCGGTCGGAGCAGCGCCGGGACTTCCGCCTCTATTCTTCCGCTCGGGTTCTGCAGGCAGCCGTCGGGTTTGGGGGGGGGGGGGAAGATCTCCTAACCTAATGAAAACTCTAATATATATATATATATATATATATATATATATATATATATATATATATATATATATATATATATATATATATATATATATATATATATCATATCCTAATTAACAAAACCCTAACTTAACTTAGTTGGCTTAAGCATAAAAGCAGCCCCTAATCGATCCTATTAACTAAACACCAAGTAGTCCACTATATATATCATCTCATATAAATTAACACCTATATGTACATTAATACTTTCACTTACATACACATATATATATATATACAAGCAGTCGTGCACGGGGGACCCCGTGCGGACAACATTTGTCGTGGGTGCGACATTTGTCGTGGGTGCGACATTTTTCGTGGGTGCAACATTTGTCATGGGTGCGACATTGCCCGTGGGGGCGACATTTGTCGTGCGGGCGACATTCGTCGTGGGGGAGACATTCGTCGTTCGAGACGACAATTGTCGTGGGGGCGTCACTTGTCGTGGGGGCGTCACTTGTCGTGGGAACGCCACTTGTCGTGGCGCGACATTGGTCGTGGGAGGGCGACAATGGTCGAGGGCGGGAACATTGGTCGTGAACGGCGACATTGGTCGGGGACGGCGACATTGGTCGTGGGAGGTGACATTTGGCGGGGGAGGAGGTATTCAGCAGGGGAGGCGACATTCGACGGGGGAGGTAACAACCTGCAAGGGCGGCGACATTTGGCAGGGGCTGCGACAATCAGCTGCGATGATAACATTTTGTGGGGGTGGCAAGATTCAGTTGGTCGGGGCGACATTGGTCGTAGACGACGACAATCGGCGAGGGAGGCGACATTCGGCGGGGGTGACGATAATTGACGGGGGCGGTGACACTCGGTAAGGGCGGTGACATTCGGCGGGGGCGGCGACAATCAATTGGGGTGGCAACATTTTGCGGGCGTGGCAAAATTCGGTTGGGGCGGCGACACTAGGCAAGGCGGCGAGATTCGGCGGGGGAGACGACATTTGGCGTAGGAGGCAACAATCGGCAAGGGCTTGATTTTCTAATCAAAAACGACAAATTTAATTCAACTATCCACATAAGAAGTTCATTCAAAACCCACTGCCATTTAGTAGTTCTATGAATATAAACCTAGGATGGGTGAAAGTTGGATTTCATAAAAGCAAAGCACAACCTTGCCTAAAAAGAAGAAAAAAGACCTGTTACGGAGTTCAAATTATTAGAAAAAAAACTCTTACTTGGATTGCTACACTATACATTTCTCCATCTTCATATCTATCCAATTTATGCTTAAATTGGAATTTAGAGCAAACTGCATCCATATTCCATTCACATGAGCTGAATTCTCTAAACTTGAATACTAATATTTTTCTGAAAAGATAAAATACACTAAACATCATGTCAATTGTTTCATCAATGTTAGTGGAGGTGAAAGCAACAGACAATCCTAAACATCATGCCAATAGATATCTTGGATAGAAATTTTAACATTCCTAAATTAATCATCCATCTTACAACCAATTTAAGAAAAAGAAAGAGAAAAAGACAGAGATAACATACAACTATAGGTTAAATGAAGAATGAAAGATTTTAAGAATTAGAAAATAAAAATAATTAACATGGAAAAAGGTTTTGGCACCGAGTTGAGTCTTCACCTAGAGTTTGGTTTGATTGTCCCCCAAGATTAATATGGCAAACCTTTTTTGACCATAAAGTGTACTGAACTGTTGAAGGAGCTTGGTTTGCACACATATCTTATACTATTTGTTTACATCTTTGAACAATTCAAACTTAAATTATCTTATTCTTATACATCAAGCAATCAATGAAATTTATAAGAAATAATAGTAGAGAACAAAGCACCACATTGTCTAGCAAACTCTGCCCATCATTATTAAGATAATGTGAGTTTTTTTCAAATGAGTTGTGACTACAAAATAATTATCAAGGCCTAGCTGTATATAAGTAGAGAAGAATCCCTTTCACTGTAATTGTTAAATTTTATATTTATAAGTGTGCATCCACTCTGTAGAGACCACTTACTCTCCTTAATCATTGAGCATGATACGTACAACCAATAAATATGGAATCATAGATTCAAAGAGTAATGGGCACCTAACTAAATATAGTAGAGATGCATTAAAAAACATAGAAAAATCACAGAATGAAATGGAAAGAGTAAGTGTTAGCTAATGACTCACCACCAACTTGTTACAATGTACCCAATCTTTTCTGCTTCAAGTTCTGAGGAAGTAATTTCTTTTGCAACTGGAACTACTTTGAAAAAAAAAGAGTAAATGATGAGATCGGCATACATATGAAGAAGAGGAGCAAAGAATGATAATATGTTACCTCCTCCTGTCGGAGCTCGGAGAAGGAGCGCAAGAAATAGCTTCAGCTTTAGTGACGACCATAGTCTCACACTCACACTCTCTTCTCATCTCAACTCGAATCTACAGCTGTCTGTGTGATAGAATCCCCATTCTGCTCCGAGAACTCGGACTGTAGATCTAAAGAAAAAAAAAGAAGAAGAAATTTTGACTGGAATCGAAAAGGCGAGGCAAAACTCCGAGGCTCGCCCTACCAAAGGAGCTATTTTGCAGCACAACACAAACTACTATAGGGTCCATCACTATTTTGCAGCAGAACACAAACTAAAAAGTGCTAGAAACACAAAAAAATGCGAACACAAATTACTGAAAAATACGGGCAGAACACAAACAAAAAAAATGCTTGAAACAGGAATGTGCTAAAATCAGGAATACAAACAGGAATGCTGCAGAACACTAATATTTTACAGCAGAACACAAACATAGGGCAAGTGCTGGCCGGCGAGATAAAGCTTTAGCCGCTGCGAAAGAAAAAATGACTGTAAATAGTAAGAGATGCGACTTGGTCGGCGAAGAAGGCGAGATTTAGGGCATCGGGAAGGCGAGATCGAGCGGGAAATGATTTCGGCGGGGCTTCGGCCTCCCGCAGATCAAGCACCGGAGGAGATGATAAAGGTAGCAGTATTTTGAGGGGTGGGGGATGAACAATGCACTGAGCTATGGGAGGAGGAGAAGTTGCCCTAGCTGCATAAAAGAACACAGGTAAAGAACTTACAGTGAGGAATCCGGCGCTCCGGCGGGTGCGCGTTTGGGGCGGTGAGTTGGCGCGGTGAAGATCGTGCGGGAAGGCGCGGTGAAGATCGAGCGGGAACAGTGCAATGCGCGACGGGAGAAGGAGAAGCTAACCTAACTGCATAGAAGAACACAGGTATCAGGATTTTAAGAGGCGTGAACAGTGCCGGTGTGTATTAATTAAGTGTTGAACTGACCAAAAGACCAAAGTACCCTCAAATTAGCTAACCAAAACCGTTTTTATAAGGGTATAACTGGAATAAAATGTTACACCATATGGTACTTAGGCCTTTCCTTATAGTATAAAGATATATATATATATATATATATATATATATATATATATATATATATATATATATATATATATATATATATATATATACATACCAACACACACACACACACACATATATATATATATATATATATATATATATATATATATATATATATATATATATATATATATATATATATATATATATATACATACTAACACATAAACATATACACGCACACGTAAATTATTAGAACCTTGCACGTCTAAATCACGCGCTATGCCTCAAATGCGTAAACATGCAAATACGCTCACATAAATGACGACTCGCTAACTAGCAACCGTCGAAATGACGCGAAAATTAACGCACTCGGATTCCGAACAAATCTGCACCGAAGCTAAACACTCGGGCTACGAAAATATCGGCGAAGTCGGACACAACCTCCGACGACCAGACACTCGGGCTAACCTCACCCGAAGCCAAAACACAAGGATTCCCTAAGAGGCTCAACCGGGTCTCCAAAACAGACGTCGGCTAGCTGGGGAAACACAACAGGCTCACCTCTAAGAACACCTAACGAGGTACTCTAACAACGGCACGAGCCGGAAATGCGCCAACGTAACGCCAAACGAGGATTTAAACAATTGCCGAAAAAAAATCGGGGCGTTACAGGTACTGTCGCACCAGGACGTAGGGGCGGAGCCCCGTGTCGGGCACTCGTATATATATATATATACTATTATACGAAAACTACTATTTGGTGAAACATTGTCTGATGTCCCTATATTGCCCTTATAGTTGTATTCATAATTACACAATTATACCAAAATTTATATTAGTATATTATAAAGACAATATCCTTTTAGGTAATTACACAACTTTACAATATTAAAATATAAAAAATAAAAACACTAGATACCCTAAATCTATTGTCTCTAGCTAGAAATGACAAGAGAAAGATTAATGTTTTAATGTTAAAATATAATTTGTTTTACAAAATAAAAATTGTATTCTTGATTTATATATTTTTACGGTCATTTTGAGTACTCATATGTATATGTTGTGGGTCGGGCGGAGCCAACTGCGGACGGGCGAAGCCCGCTGGGAGCGGCCGAAGCCCTTCGGGAGCGGGCGAATCCCGTCGTCGCCGGTTGGGTACTATCGCGCGAGGCCATATGGGCGGGTACTATCCACGACAAATGTCACCGCCCACGACAAATGTCGCCGCCCACGACAAATGTTGCCGCCCACGACAAATGTCGTACCCACGACAAATGTCGCAGTACCGGCGAATGTCGCATCCCGGCGAATGTCACACCCAGCCGAATGTCGCACCCTGCCGATTGTCGCACCCCCGCCGAATGCCCCCCCAGGCCGAAGGCCCGTGCCTGGCACTTATATACGAGTCGCATGCACGGGCCTCCGGCGCGATGGCTACACGCCACAGTACCTGGCCGCCGACGGCGGGCTTCGCCCGCCCACCATCCCCCGGCAGGCTCCGCCCGAACCCCCCCGGCGTGCTCCGCCCGCCCAATTTAAATTTTTATATTAATTTAAATTAACATTTTTAAAATATTTTATATATTAATTTAAATTAACATTTTTAAATTTTATATAATATATTATATATATTAATATTTTAATTTTTATATAAAAAAAGAAAAATCCCCCCCCCCCCCCCCCCGCTTTCACGGTGTCCTCCACCGCCGGCGGCGGACCCGCCGGCGGCTTGACCGGCTGCCCCCGGCAGGTTCGCCGGGAGCAGGCGAACCTGCCGACGGTGATCGGGCGGCGCTCCGGCGGGGCCACCTCCGGCGGTGGCCCTGACCATGAGGCCCAGATGTAGGCCTCATGGTCAGGGCCACCGCCGGCGGTGGCCCCGCCGGAGCGCCGCGCGAACACCGCCGGCAGGTTCGCCTGCTCCCGGCGAACCTTCCGGGGGTAGCCGGTCAGGCCGCCGGCGGCTCCGCCGCCGGCGGTGGGGAAGACCGTGAAAGGGGGGGTGCGATTTGGGTGATCGGGAAAGAGGAGAGAGAAGGCTGCAGTTTTTTTGGGTTTTTTGTTTATTTGCAAACCTAAATCACTATTTGCAGTCCCAGATCCAACGGTTCAGGAATAAAACGTTCAAATCCGATGGCCCATATAAATAGCCTATTTTTGAACTCATTGTTATTGGCAGACCCTTATATTTCTTTTTAGAATAGTAATATATATATATATATATATATATATATATATATATATATATATATGTATATGCGGGCCGCGCCCATATTTTGTAACCTTTTGACAACTAATGTGTATGCACTTTTCTGAAATGATGTCTCATTGTTTTTGATAATTTTTTCCTTTCCTTCTTTTTTTGTGTACTCGCGACCCGGCTCAGCCTTCCCGCTCGCCTCCTCCGAACCTACGCCTCGCTAGTGAGATCGTGCGATCCTTAAGGACTTAGCTTAGGAAATGATATGACCCTAAGTAGCTGGCCCGCGAGTTGCGATCTGCCCCCTTTTATCAGAGAGCTTCTCTTATGCCGCTTGTAAGGTCGAGGAACAAGCCTGCTTCGACTCGCGCCCAGGCCATTCGGCTTCATGCTATACAAGTTTCATTCGGTCGTGACGCGGCCTGAGAGTGATCGCCTCGCACTACTAAGTGCTCGCGACCTGGGTCGCCTTGCGGGTGTCAGACTAGATTCGTGAGAGCGGGCACCTGAGGGGTGAGATCCAACTCGCCCGTGATTCTCTCCCATTGGCGATATTGGCCTCTTTCAATTCTTTTTCTAGCGAGTTGTTAGGAATTTCCACTTTCCTTCTTCCCATTTTTTGTTAGCTGATAGGAGCCTGACGACGGGAGATGATCATAAACCAGGACTTTTCTCTTTGGCCAGTCATCGGGCGCTACTACCAGCCCAATCAGTTGGTGAGAGCCTGATGATGGGTGTTGTGTATCAACCAGACTTTTCTCTTTGGCCAGCCACCGGGCGCTACCACCAGCACAATCAGCTAGTAAGTGCCTGACGGCGGGTGTTGAGCATCAACCAGACTTTTCTCTTTGGCCAGCCACCAGGCTCTACCATTGGCCCAATTAGCTAGTGAGAGCCTGACGGCAGGTGTTGAACATCAACCAGACTTTTCTCTTTGGCTAGCCACCGGGTGCTACCACCGGCCCATTCAGCTAGTGAGAGCCTAACGACTAGTGTTGAGCATCAATGAGACTTTTCTTTTTTGTCAGCCTCATCCCATATTCCACATGTTGAGCAACGAACCACCAATAACATGCAAGAATATGAAAAATGGATTGATTTATTACTTTCATGGGTAGAAACACTTCAAGTCATCACCGCTCTAGGCATGACTTAGGGGCTCTCCCTCTACATTCTGGAGATGATAATCTTGATTGGTCTCGACTTCCGCGGCGGCGACCTGTAATGCCACTGACGCTTAAAATACTTAGGCGTCGGTTGAAGTTTACCTGAGTGCAGTAGCTCCGCAGCAGTCCGCAGATCCTCAGCGCTCTTGTCCGCCGCGACCTGCTTCGTGGCCGCCTCCACCATAGCTACTTGAGCAGCAATTTGATTCTTCTGCTCCTCTATCTTCTACTTCAGACTCTCCCTCTCTTCTTCCTCCGCAGTGGACAAAGAAGGGAGTTCGCTACCTTTATTCCCAGTGGCATCCGCCTCAGATTGCTGCAGTACAATCAGCAGGGATTCGTTGATTAGATCTACTTCATTGACGCCTATAGAGTCAAGCATCTCATCCGTGGTTAAACTGACCGTGGAGAGGGAATTTTCTCCCTGAATTTGTGCCTCCGGTGTAATCAAATCGCTGTCCGGAACTTCCTTATCGCTCGGTCTGTGCTGCAAGTCCGCTTCTCCAGTCTGCTTGGAGATATTCTTCTCTTTCATCGCACGCAGTTTCTTCTCAACCCGCTCGACAACGGTCGACCCGTCCCTCTTCCTCTTCTTTCTTTTAGCTCTCTTCTCGGCAGAGTCTGCGGCGGCTTCTCCTAAGTCGGGCTGACTCTCGCGGACATTCACAGGGTCCACAGCTATCAATGCCTGTGAAGGCGCATTCTTGCCAGCCTCTTCTCCTAAAGTGCGCCTATCTTCGTCATCCAGGTTAACAATGGGCACCTGGGCATTGGGGGAAGATATTTTGGACTCATTATGTTTTCCAACGGTGTCCGCCGAGTTCGCAGTTTTCTGGGAAGGGGCCGAGTCCGACAGAGTCACCATCTTTTCACTTCTCAGTGGTTCAGCATCAAGTACTGCGGCATCCTCGCAGACAGATACATCAGCGCGGCGGACTGCTTCCTCTGCAGGCTTCTGGCTGTGGGAACTTTCTCCAGTAGGGCGGACAGGATCCTTTCTTGTCGACCTCTTTATTATCTTCTTGGTCTTCATAGGCGTTATCAGTGCTGAGTCGCCTTTTGCAGTGAGGCTAGAGTAGAAAGCACCGAGCCTTGCCATGCCGGACTGGAAAGTGGAGACCGCAAGTGGTGAATAGCACCCCATGTCGATTGTGATTTTCAACAGTTCCAGGCCCTCCAGCGAAATTTATAGCGCTGGCGGCATTTACGAGGCTTGCGGACTCGGCGGTTAAGAAAACATTTTCGAAGTTTTCTGGAAACTTAAAAATGTGCGGGGATTATGTTAACCCCTCAGTCCGCAATATCCTACATGATGCCAAGACCCCCCCTTTCAACACCCGCAGACACAATTAGGCAGTCCGCCCAGTCCAACTTGGTAACCAATCGGCCACCAAGGATGATCCCCCAGTAGCGGACTCAAGGATCTGTTCGCTCCGTCCGCCGTGCCTTGGGATCTGTATTTTCTACGGCGACGGACTCGGTGTCCCGTACGCCCAGGCCGCTGTCCTCCAGCAGGATCGCGCCTAGCAGTAGCATAGGAAGCTCCAGCCCGCAAGCCCAGTACGCCCCTTCTGCGCGGACTGGCGTGTTCTTTTCTTTTTTACTTCCCGTCACCGCTGCCCGGTTCTCCTGTACCCCGGGCAGCCGGTTATTTTAGCCCAGCCCGTTTGGGCAGACCCCCTATCCTATAAATAGGGGGGAGGTGGTGCACCCAGGGCACGCTGACTCGGACCCAGGAGCCTACTTGTCAAAGGTCGCGGACTCGAATCTTGTGCCTTGCGGACTCCTCGCTCTGCTCTTGTCAACCTTTTCCTTTCACTTGTAACCAAATCTTTCTTCAATCAAGGAAAAGCCCGTCGCAATAGAGGCATTCAGGTCGCGACGGGCGAAGTCTGTTGTTGCCGTAGCTCACGGCCCTGTTGTTCTTCCTGCCCTCATCCGCTTAGTAGATTACTACTCGCAGTCTCTCTATTCCCCGGTGTTCGAACCGTTAGCTAGTGGTGCTCGACCCCCCTTTGTGTTTTCGTGCATCAACACCCAGAAGAAGGGACAAGGGACAAAGCACCAATTTTGTAAGAAAGAGATTGGATGGAAGCAGAAAGTGGAGCTATAGCATCAGTTATAAGTTTATTATGGGTGAGAGAAATGAATGCTAGAAGGTCTTTAGCAATATCAAAAAAATTGAGATAGAGGGATTCTGGAGTAGTGGAGGAGTATGGAGTGTGATGTCCACAATTTGAGCATACAGAGAATAGACTGGAAGGATCTATATGTGTGGAGTCTGGAACAGTGGATGGTATGTTATTGTGGGGAACTGAAGGAATAGCAGTTGAAGGAGTTATAGTGGTAGAAGGTTGGACTGAGGTTATGGGGGAAGAGATGGGTTCCTGATGTGGAGATGGTGGAGGAAACATTCAGCAGATATATTTCTCCTGCTTTGTGAATATAAAAAGAAAAATATTCACAAAGCAGGAGAAATATATCTGGCAGAAAATTAAAACATTCAGCAGATATGTACAATTAGTAGCTTTGTGACAGTTAACAGATAAAGTTCAGATAGTCAAAATTAAACAGAGTATATCATTTCTTCTTCTTCTTCTTCTGCTTGTCATCTTTGTCTTTCTCAGAGGGCTGGGTGAATAAGATTTCTCTATCAAGATTTGCTGCTTCTCTCTTGGAGATGGTCATATCAGCAGCACCAATTATATTAAGAGAAGTTGCTCTTGGTACCACAGCCTCTGGATGCAGATTCATGTTGGCATCTACATTGAAAAATTTATTAGCTTTATCATACCTTTTTAATTCTTCCTTTCGGTAGGTTGACATTGTTGAGTATTGAGATGGATCTCTCCCTTCAACTTTAGCTTTATTGATCATTGATAATCCAAGAAGCTACCAGAATCTGGCCATTCTTGAAGTGTTTTCAGTTTCAGGATCCACAAATGGAATAGGTGTAGATTCAGGCCTTTTTGGGCTTTCATAATTTTCTGTTTCAGAAGTTTGTTGTTGCTGCTGCTGTTGATGTTGTTGTCTGCTGGAATACCTGTGTTGACTGCTTTCTTGATATCTTGAGGATCTACCCTGATGTTTTTGGTAAGTTTGAGCGTAGGAGGTAGATCTTTGAGAACTGCTTCCTGAAGCACCAGCAGTAGGTGGAGGAGGAGGAGGAGGACCTCTCCAGTTCCTTTGAGGGGGAGGGGGAGAGTACTTCCTGCTTTTCTTTCTAGCTTTCTGTTCATTCTTTGAAAGCCACATCCATGCTGACATCCCAGGATATGCAGTGATCTTCTGTAAGATATAATATGGTGTATCATGAGAAGGGTTTGGTTTGGGAGCAGCAATGGGAACAGCTTTTCTCTTCTTTGAGACTTTCTTCTTCGCATCAGTGTTGTCATCATCATCAGAATCATCATCCTCATCTTCATCAGAAGATCCCTAAGGATTATAATATAGATCATCAAGAGCTTTCAGAAGATCTTTTGATATTTGCTTTTCAGCCTGGGGCTGCACTGGAGTTTCTGGAAGATAAACTGTTTCTGCATCATTTTCTGAAATTAACAAGTTTTCTTCTTCTATATCTGCCATAATGATTTCATCTAAATTAGGGAGGGGACTGTCATCCATCTTGTAAGTTGGAGCTGAGACAGCCTCTGGAGAAGAAATATCCTTGGGAGCTAATACTATTGGAGTCTCTGCAACTGCAAAACTAGACTTATGATGCTTAGCAACTGTGGGGATTATTGGAGTAGTGTATGGAACTAAAGACAAAGAATGCTAATAAGAAGGACTAGGTAGAGTATCTCTGTAGACAAAACTAAATAAATCTAGTAAAAAATTCAGATTAATTGTGTGATTTATAAAATAATCACCAATAGTATTTATTTCTGGCATAACTGACTCATCCATATTTAAATCAGAATCAGCTAGATCAATTATTTCAGCAGGAATGGCTTCTTATTTTGAGTCATCAGACATCACAGAATCTTCTGCTTCATCTTCTGCTGCTGTTAGAACAGGAGCTTCTTCATCACAGAGCATCTCCCCCTGACTGGTTTCAAGGGGCCCTGAAGCAAGTCCCCCAAAAGAAGGGACATGGGACAAAGCAACAATTTTAGAAGAAAGAGATTGGATGGAAGTAGAAAGTGGAGATATAACATCAGTTATAAGTTTATTAAGGGTGGGAGAAATGAATGCTAGAAGGCCTTTAACAATATCAGAAAAATTGAGATAAAAGGATTCTAGAGCGGTGGAGGAGTATGGAGTGTGATTTCCATAATTTGAGCATACATAGAATAGACTGCAAGGATCTGTATGTGTGGAGTCTGGATTATTGGATGGTATGCCAGTGTGGGTGAGTGGAGGGATGGGAATAGAGGTAGTTGCAGCAGTAGAAGGTTGGACTGAGGTTGTGGGGGAGGAAATGGGTTCCTGATGTGAAGATGGTGGAGGAAACAGTAGATTAAAGGTGTGGGATGACATAAATGTGTCCTGGTGTATGTCATTTAAATGAGGTGGAAGTGGAGATTGAGGTGGAGTGATGTGCTCAGGAGATGGAACTGGGATTGATGCTGGTGTGGTTTGATGTTGTTGGTGAGTTGGTGGAGTATGAACTGGAGAGTGAACTGGTGATGGAGCTGGTGTGGGTATATGTTGTTGTTTTTGTTGTGGTTGAGGTTGAGGTTGAGGAGGAGAAGGAATGTTGGTGGAGGGGAGGACATCTTCTGTAGGTGGAGGAGTAGCTAGCACAACCCTGGTGCTCTCAGAAGTCCTTGTAGAGGATGAAACCTTGGATGACTTGGTTATTTTCCTCTCCCATCTGCCAAACAGGGCAGATGTAAGTCTCTTGGAGGAATTTATGAACACTGTAGTGGAGACCAGATGTTCAGGAGCCTTTTGTTTAAGGACGATTCCCAGAATCCATCTAAAGCACACTTCCTTCTTATTGTTTTTCTTCTTGATTAAATCATATAGCAGTTTACCCAAATTTACTGCTCTCTTCTCAACCAGAGAACCCATCACCAAGAACTGGTGCCTGGTGATGTAGTCGAGGGCGGTGTGTTTGACCAACAGCACTTTGCCAAATACATCGGCTAAGAACTTCTATTCAGACGATAGGTACTTCTTCAGCAATTTGTTTGGGTTTTCGCCAGAGTGGCGCATCTTGATCAGCATATTCTCATACTCATCATTGTCCATCTCTATTTCTTCATTTCCATTTAATAGACCGAAAACTTTGATTCATATAGCGGGGGAAAGGGCAACTTGATTTCTAGATATTGTTATCGTCAGTGTATCTTTCTCTGATGTTGTAGATGTAAAGACCCATTCCTTAATCTCAGCCATTGTTATCTTTATTTGTCGAGTCATGAACTTCTTCAGATTTTGCTCTTCAAACAGTTTCAGAATTTCCATAAAGACCTGGTCGGAATGCTGGAAGGATTCGAAGTCAATATCAAATCCCATGTCAAATTTCATCGCAACAAGGATGTTCTCCGAAATCGCCATTGTTTTTGCCCGCACAAGAAAAATATGGATCAAGTGCAAAGGAACAGAAAGCGCGGGACAGAGCTCGAAGAAAACCTAGATATATGGTTTTCAGAATATGAAGCGACAGTCTCCATCAGACGAAATAAATAAAATTCTTCGATCGCAGTTCGACGAAATATTTTATAGATAAAAGAGTTTGTCGATCTCAGTCAGAAGAAGTGAAAACAGTTTGTCGATCAAGTTTGTTCCTAAATACCCATTTAGTTCCAATGATTGGGTAGTCTTTTGGTCTTGGAACTAAATCCCAAACTCTGCATCTCTCAAATTGATTGAGCTCCTCTTGCATTGCAACAATCCAGTGGGGATCTTGCTCTGCATCTTTAATGGATTGGGGCTCAATTTGAGATATGAAGTAGGCATGCCACAAGTCTTAGTTGAGTTGATGCCTGGTCTGCACACCAACTGCAATGTCTACAATCACTTGAGATACGGGGTTATCTCTAAGTGTGACAAATTCAATAGGAGGAGTTGGTTGTTCAACAGCTTGGGGAATAAATTCCTCTTGTGGAATTATAGTAGTTGTTGGAGGTTCTTCACTGATTCCACTGTCTTCATCTTCACTTTCTTCAGCTTCATTGTCTTCAGCAATTTGTGAAGAAGGATGACTAACAGCCTCATTGGTGAGGGTCAGTTCATTTAACTTCTCACACAAGTTTGATTCCTATAAAGAATTACTGGTAGAAGGAATCTTCTCCTTATAAAACATATTAGTTTCATCAAAAAAACACGGATAGATTCTTCAATTTTCATGGTAGATTTATTAAACATCCTATAAGCCTTGCTTACTTGGTAATATCCAAGAAAAATTCCCATCTCAGCTTTGGCTTCAAATTTTCTAATGTGTTTCTTATTGTTGTTGTGTATGTAACATAAGCAACCAAAAATTTTGAAGTAGTCTAATTTTGGTTTCTTTCCTTTAAGTAGCTCATAATGAGTCTTATTCTTAAGTTTGTGTATAAGACTTCTATTCAGTACATAATTTGCTGTACTCACAGCCTCTGCCCAAAAGGATAGGGGCAAATGAGCATCTGCAACCAATGTGTCTGCTAATTCAATTAGGGTTCTATTCTTCCTTTCAGCAACCCCATTTTGTTGAGTTGTTCTAGGAGCTGAGAAGCAGTGTTTGATACCTTTCTTCTCATAGAACTTTTGCATAAGAAGAGACTCAAACTCAGTACCATGATCACTTTTGATCAATGCAACTGGAGTAGAGTACTCAATCTATATGTTCTTGAGAAAATCTGTAAGAAACTTGAAGTTATCAGACTTAGATCTCAGAAAGAATACCCAAGTGAATCTAGAGAAGTCATCTACACTCATTAGACTATAAGATTTCCCTTCTAGACTTTGTACAGCAATAGAGCCAAAAAGGATCATATGTAGCAAGTACAATGATCTATGCGAGAGTCACTTTTGTTTAATGATTTAAAGCTACTTTTAGTTTGCTTGCCTAATTGACAAGCCCTAATGAGACTTTCCTTCTTGTAGGGGCAAGAAGGCAATCCTCTAATAAGGTTGTCCCTAGATAATTTGGCAATATTTTTCAAGTTTACATGACCTAATTTCCTATGCCAAAGGTCATTGTTATTGCTAGTTGAATTAAATAAGCATATTTCTGTTTTTGCAGATTTAAAGTTAACTATATAAATATTTCCTACTCTGGTGTCAGTCAAAACTACATGGTTATCTAGAGAAGTAATAATACAAGAAGTTTTAGTGAATGATACCTGAAACCTTTCGTCACATAATTTACTTATGTAGATAAGGATATGCTTCAGTCCACTTACATAGGCTAACTTCTTGAAGGTGACAGCTCCAATCTTGACTTTTCCATAGCCTTCAGTCTGTCCATAATTGGAGTCACCAAATATTACCTTGGGTCCTAGCTTTGACTTGTAATTAGTTAGGTTGCCTTATTTCTAGTCATATGTTTAGAATAACCACTATCCAAATACCACTGTTGCTCTGTGGTAGGATAGTCTTTCACCTGCAATAAAACAGATTAGACATTCCTAACCCAGGTTACCTTGGGTCCTTCTTTCTTTATATAGTTAAAACTGAAAATGAATGAATATTCAGGTTGACATTTATAACCTAAAGAATGATATTTCCTAGGTGTTATGATCCATTGATTAATTTGATTATAGGAAAATCTTGGTTGATTATAGTTTTTTGAAGAATTAAAGTTTCTATTATACTGAACTGCATTCGGCGAATTCAAGTGAGTTTGTCGACCTGAGTTCGACGAATGGGGGGAGTTCATCGAACTCCACTCAGAGAATGAAAATAGTCATTTTCTGGGCCCCAAAATCGTCGATCTCTGGTAGACGAACCATACTGGTTTCGTCAATCATAGTTCAACGAATTATTATTATAGAAATTTGCGTTCGGAGTTCGTCGATTGGAGTTCGACGAACTGTACACATTTCGTCGATGTGCGTTCGACGAAATCTGTTGAACATTGTTATAGTTAGGATTTTTCTTATTCTGTTTCCTTTTCTTATTTTTTGGCTTTAATTCAATTGGTTTAACATTTTTATCATTGACTATTTTCTCTTTTTCCTTTTCGGAAACAAATTTAATTGGAGTTGTTAGAATATTTTTCTGAATTAGTGGGGGTTGGCTTGATGATGCACCTAAGCCCAGCTTGCCATTAAGTCTAACATTAACTATTCTTGTGATGTCCATCAACTTGATGCTTCTCCCATTTAGTGATTCTTCAAGTTTCCTAGCTTTAGCTAAATCAGACTTTAGTGATATAATTTGTTCTTGTGCTAAAGCTAATTAATCTTTTAATTTAATGTTTTCTGAAAAAAAGTATTCTTGTTCAGATAACATTTCGCTAAGCATTTTGATTTCTTTTTCAGAATTTATTAAATCAATACATGAGGATTTAAATTCAGTTTTAAAATTATCAGAATAATAATCAAAGGATGATAATACCTGATCAGCTTCAGATTCTGAAAATTCTTCATTATCTGATTGTTCTGCTGTTTCTACCACATCAGATGGGTTGAAAGAGGCATTGATAGCAATGAGGCAAACTTCCCTTGCCTTAGCTTCTTCTTCATCTTCACTGGAGCTGGAAGATGAAGATTCCTCTTCAGTATCACTCCAGGTGTCAGCAACAAAGCCTTTCTCCTTTCTTTTATACTTGCTGGAGGAGGGCTTGCCTTATTGATGCTTCCTGGAGCCTCTTTCTTTTCTTTTCTCCTTCTTTTGATTCTCAGGACACTCGGAGATGAAATGTCCTGGCTTCCTGCATCCAAAACACACAATTTCTTTAGTGGGTGTTTTGTCATACCTGGGTTTGTCATCATGCCTGGATGACTTTCTCCTGAAGTCCTTCTTTGCCATTTTGTAGAATCTCTTGGCTAAGAGACCTAGGTGTTCTTCATTTGATGTTGGAGCTTCAGTTTCTTCAGCAGCTTTAAAAGCTATATTCTGCTCCTTTCTTGCTAGTGGAGGAGTCCTTTGTTCTGCAGCTTCTCTGGACTTGATCAACTGCTCATAAGATTTGAGCTTTCCCAGGAGAGATTCTGTGGAAATCTCATTCAAACTTCTGGCCTCCTTAATTGTCCATATTCTGGAATCCCATGAGCTTGGGAAGCACATGAGGATTTTGTCATTAATCATAGTGCGAGATATTTCTTTGTCCAAGGTCTTCAGTTCACTGATGATTGCACTTAATCTGTTGTACATGTCACCAACAGATTCTGTCTCTTCCTTCTTGAAGTTCTCATACTGGGAGTTGAGAGTTGATCTTCTATCCTTTCTTTCATCAGCTAAGCCAACAACCATCTAGTTTAGAGAGTCCCAGATTGCTTTTGCAGAATTGCATTTAGCCACTTTTTGAAATATGTCATTTGACATAGTTTGTGTTGGGTATTTTATCCACACTAACCCAGATTTGATGGAGTGACCCTTGAACTAAGATGAATTAAGTTGTATTTGTTGCTTGGTTTGAGTTATGTGTTTGCAAGATTCTAATGGGAAGTGTAGACCAATATCAGTCTACAGTGGGTCACCAAATACAGGACCATACAATGTAATCTCTCATTGTGTGTTCCAAAGTGTTGACTCATGTGTAGCCTCTCTATTGGGATACACTTCATATTCAAGCTCTAGGAGTATGTGAAAAGACTTGATGCTGATCTCCCTTAGAAGAATAAAATCTGTTAGAAAAATTTTCCTAAGTAAAGTACTCGAGTACTTCCTTACTTACTCGAGTAAGTTACTGAGTTTATACTCGAGTAGTAATTAACTTACTCGAGTAGTTAAGGTATACTCGAGTAGTCCAATTATGGCTATCGAGTAATTCATCTTGTGTACTCTAGTAATTTCCTCTTATCTCTCGAGTTTTCAGATTTTCTCTTCTCAAATTTGTCTAAGTGAAATACTCGAGTAGTATTATATATACTCAAGTAGTTCTATCTTTTATCTCGAGTTAATGGTATTCTGACTCTCGTGTAGTTCCTAGTTACTCGAGTAGTCTAACTCATATACTCGAGTAGTTCATCTACTACTCGAGAAGTCAAATGCTTTTACTCGTGTAATCCAGATTTCTATTCCAAAAAATTCACTAAGTGAATTACTCGAGTAGTTCATGTTATATACTCGAGTAGTTCAATTTTTCCTGTTCCAGAAAATTTTCTAAGTGTTTGTCTCGAGTAGTCTCTTATATACTCGAGTAGTTCATTTCTATATACTAGAGTAGTACTTCTTGAACTCGAGTAATATACTCCACCTCTCGTGTAAGTACTTTAGTACTCGAGTAAGTCATTTTTGTTACTTGAGTAACTGAGTCCCTCTCATTCTTATTTACTCGAGTAGTTGACTCCATGTACTGGAGTAATGATTTCTTTTTCTCCCAAGTAATTTCTCTCATGTACTCGAGTAGTCACTTTCTACATACTAGAGTAGTGTTGCATATACTCGAGTAGTCCTGCTTGACTCGAGTAATTTACTTTGAACTTTTTTAGAAAATTCTTTAAGTCCAGACCTAACGGTCTTATTCTTAAACTCTGACGTGATTGGTCCACATGTCTTTCTCTTTATGAATCATTTAAGTCTAATCCTCTTGTCTCCTATAAAAGGTCTTGTCAAACCGACAAACCCTAAGTTTTCAAAAGAAAATTATTCTAAGAAAGTTTTTGCAGCCGTCTCTTTCCAAAAAGATTTCTGTCTCCTCTCTCTCTCTCTCTCCAAGATCCGGAAACTCGCCGACGGCATCGCTATTTTCCGAACGGCCAGGGTTTCTTCTTTTCAGAGGATTCGGATTAAGAAGACTCTACAGATCGAGATCTCCGCTCAACGCTTCATCTACTCATTCAATCGTGTAAAGTCGAGAAGTTCCAGATCTGATTTTGCCGAAATTCTTCTTCAATATTCTGATAAAGCCGCACGCCTAGAAGAAGGATTTTCTGATTTTCTGTTGCAGATCTGATCCAGATAATTTATTGTTTCTATTCCTGTACTGCTGTATTTCATTATTGTAGGAGAAGATTTCTCCTAGTGTAGGAGTTTTCAACTCCGAGATTGTTGGAGGTCTTTTCTTCCGAGTGTAGATCCGTTTGTGGATCGAGTTTGTAGGAACGTTGTTCAGAGGGTAGGATTGTTTTCTAATCCGAGATAGTGGAGTAACCGAGTCTACTATATTGCTATATCTGTGAGGGAAAGTGGATGTACCCAAGGTTGGGGAACCACTATAAATCTTACCTTATTTGTGTTTGCTTGTTTGGTAGGTAGATCTGTGCTTTGGTTGAGATTTTTTTTATTCCGCAAAAAGACGCACAACTCACGTATTTACCCCCCTCTAGGTGATTTAGGTTGGCAACTATTATCTTTCAATTGATATCAGAGCGAGGTTGATCGTTAAAAGGTTAACACCTTGATCAGATCCTTAAATAGTTGTCATTTGAATTCTACCAAATGGACAAGGCTAAAGATTTTGCCAAGCTTCCTTTGTGCAACAAAATTAATTTCCCTATATGGAAAGAAAGGATCAAGTTCTTCATGGAAGCTGTGGATCCAAGGATCTTTATGATAGTTGAAAAAGGTCCTCATATTCCCATGACCGTCTCCACTATAGATCCTACTAAGAAAGTCCCCAAGAAACTCATGGATCTAGATAAGGATGAGATTGCACTTGTCTCATTGGACAAAAAGGCGAAAAATATCATAGCAAGTGCAGTCGATGATTCAATGCTGCAAAATCTGATTCACTGCCAGTCTGCAAAGGAGATGTGGCAGTCATTAGTTACCTTGATGGAAGGTATCGAAGAAGTGAGGGATGATAGAAGATCCCTACTTAATCAGAAGTATGAGGCTTTCCGACAAGGAAACAAAGAAACCATTGCCGACACATTTGAGAACTTCTTCAAGATAGTAAATGGGGTAAGGGTCTATGGAAGAGTCTTCACTAATTGAGAGCTAAATGATAAGTTCTTGAGATCTATGACTAAGGAATGGGATAACAAGGTCTGTGCTATAAGGGAGTTTGAAAAACTAGCCGAGACAGATCCTCAGAATCTCTTCGGGAAGCTGATGTCCTATGAGCTCCAACTTAACACCAGGAAGGTTGAAGAAGAGAAAAATAGGTTTGCATTCAAATAGAAGTCTGTTGCTTTAAAGGCAGACACCTCTAAGAAGTCCAAGGTTGTTCCTCCTACTCCAGCACCAGAAGTTAGTGAAGAAGAAACCTCAGAGCCAAGCACCTCAGGCTCTGAACTATCAGAAGGAGAGTTCTCACTACTCTCTCGGCAGTTCAAGAAATTCTTGAACAAGAAGAAGCAATGGAAAGGCAAGGATGCCTCTTATAGAAGATCACGACGCGATGGTGATCGACAAAGAAAAGGCTCAAGCAGCCATGACAGGTATAATTCTAAACAGAACAAACATATTTCGACTGACATTGTTTGTTATTGTTGCAATAAGCCAGGACACGTCATCGTTGACTGCCCTCACAAGAAGGAGGGTTGTAGAAGAGAGGAAAAGAAGTCCTCGTACAACAAGAAAAGGACAGAGAAGAGCTTGATGGCCAAAAAGGGTAAGACTCTTAGTGAATCTGACTCATCTGAGTCGAGTGAAGAAGAAGAAGCCTATTTTGGACTCATGGCTCAAACTGATGATGAACAAGAGCCCCAGTTCACTAGGAAGGTAAACTCTCACACTACTCTCTCTGATTCTGAAGTTTCTGAACATGATTGTGAGGATAGCTCTTCTGACGATGAGTCAGAACTCATGGCCCAATTTAAGGAGTAAATCATGGCTTACAACAAATGTCGCCGAGTCGTGAAAACTCAGGCTAAAGAGATAAAGTCTCTCAAAGCTGAAGAGAGCATCTTGAGAGAGAAAGTCGCAAAAACTAACTCCCTCGAAGAAAACTTCAATAATGCTATTGAAGAATATAACAAGGCTCTTGAGCACCTTGACCTCAAAGAGAAAATCATCAAGGAATTGGAAGCCCAACTTGCTGCTGAAAAGAAACTAGTTGAAAGTTTCTCGAAGCCCAAGACAGTTCTTCCATTCGTTGCTGAATTCTCAGCCTAGGCCAAGGGTACTGGATTAGGCCATGAAGAAGCTCCTAGTAAATCCTCTAGGAGAAATAAGGGTCAACGAAAGAATTAGGCCGCCAAAAAGGACTTAACTAAAGAGAAGGGGAAAGCCCCTCAAGATTAGACCACGTTCAAGAAGGTTATATTTCCTTCAAATGAGTTTGATTTTGACTCATCCTACGGGCACTTTTATAGGCCTACCTATGTTGAGCCAAAGTACCATTATCAAGGATGGACTCGACCCAGAAACTTGGGTGAAAGTGTCTTTAAGGCACCTTATGAAGAAGTCATTCTTCAGAGCTATGACCCTTTCAATCATGGGCATAACTTCAAGAAGGCACCAAAGACAAAGCCTATTGTAGAAAAGCCTGTAAAGGAGAAGAAGCCATGTGATTGCCATCATCATGAGGCATCTTCCTCCCAGAATGCTGCCCCTGCTAGACCACAATTCCAAAAGGTCAAGCAGGAGAAATTAAGGCGTAGATACAATAGATTTGATTGTTGGTGTTGTGGCAGAATTGGTCACTTTGCCATTGATTGCTGATTTAATCCTATAAGTGCTGCAACCCCACATGTTAGCAATATGAGGAAGACCACTCTTAATGCTAATACTCATAGGGGGAGTGTTCTAACCCGAGACCAAGGACCCAAACATATTTGGGTTCCTAAGGCTAACTGATTGTGATTGCAGGAATGTCCAAAGGCCAACAAAATGCCAATCTAGTACTTGGACTGTGCATGCTCTCGGCATATGACCGGGACAAGAAGCCTTATTCAGAACTTTACTCCAGTTGTGAACGGACCGAATGTCATCTTTGGAGGTTCAGATCGTGGAATTACTAGAGCCTATGGTATGATTACTAACGGTAATGTATCCTTCTCAGATGTGGCTTACGTTGAAGGTTTGGAAAATAACCTTATAAGCATAAGCCAACTCTGCGATAAAGGATACATAGTTGAGTTTCACGCTGACAAGTGCTTGATAAAATCCGTTGACAATATGGAAACGATTCTATCCGGCACTCGAAGCAGAAATATCTTCTGTCTGAATTTCATTTGTATAGATTCTTCGATACCAGTGTGCCTTTTAGCAAAAGATAGTGCATCTCTTAGTGACCAATGACACAAGAGATTAGCACATATTAATTCCAAAACTATAAATAAATTATTTTCAGTGAACTTAGTACGTGATGCCCCAAATGTTAAGTACATCAAAGATAGACCTTGTCATGCATGTGTAAAAGGCAAGCAAACAAGGACTACCTTTAAAAGCGTTATTGGAAAGGATTCTAATAGATGTCTTCATCTACTACATATGGACTTGTTTGGTCCACTGCAAATTAGAAGTTTGGGTGGTAAGGATTATACGTTGGTAATTATTGATGATTACTCGCGCTTTGCGTGAGTGTTCTTTCTGAAACACAATTCAGATACCTTCGACATTTTTACTAATTTTGTCAGGCAAGTTTAGAATGAGTATAACAGCTCCATAGTCAAAATCAGAAGTGACAACGGAACATAATTCAAATCTGGGGCCACGACAGAATTTTGTGAAAGCTTATGTATCTTTCATGAGTTTTCCTCTTCTCGTACTCCACAACAAAATGGAGTGGCCGAGATAAGGAATAAAACGCTCATAGAGGCCTGCAGGACCACGTTGAGTGATGCTTCACTTCCGGAATATTTCTAGGCTGAAGCCGTCAACACTGCATGCCACGTGCAAAACCGAGCCCTCATAAACAAAAACCACGATAAGAGACCTTACGAACTTCTGAAGGGCAGAAAACCAACAGTCTCATATTTTAGAATTTTTGGCTGTAAATGCTTCGTGCTAAACAATGACAAATATCATACTACTAAGTTTAGTGAAAAGAGTTTTGAAGGTATTTTTGTAGGGTATAGTATCCATAGTGTAAGAACCCCCCTCCCGGATCCCAAAACATGTCACGAAGGGGGGTCTTATGCCCGGAACAACCGCCTTGCGGTAGCATTAGCACACGGGCTAACCTGTACCACTAGAAGCCTATTCCGCCGACTACAACAATATCAATATAACATGCCAACCCAACAAAATATAAGCAAGAGAAGTCAATCCACACTAAGCATATAAGTCCAAATAGTACAATAAGAGAAGCTAAAACATGCTTCTATAATATATCAGAGTATAACTATCAAATGCCCAAACGGGCTACATCAGAGTCTCACAACACTCACATCAGCAACCGACGGTAGCGACGGTACCGTCCCCTTAGGCCCTGTCGTCCTGGCCTGGCTGTCCTGCTGCATAGTCTGCGATTGCTCTACCTGCGGCGTGACCTCCTAAAAAGGAAGACGTAGCAACCGTTAGTCGAAAAGACTAAGTGGCTTCACATCCGCTCCCCCGGCGACTCCTCGGCACTGGGCGGGGAGAAGGAACAAGGATAATATATATATATATATATATACAAATAATAAAAGAAGTACAAGCCGGTGGCAACAGTGTAAGAGTAACAGTATCATAATCTAGCAGTTATTTAAGAGCTATAGCAAACTAATAAGTAAGGTAACAGTAGCAGGAAAGTAACTTAACTTATAAGGATGCCCATACAAACTTATAAGTTAAGTATCGGGTTACATAAAGGTAACTCATCGTATAAGAGTGCCCATACAAACTTATACGATGAGGATCTTGTTGTGCAATGTTATGAAATGCTATGTATGCTATGCAATGACTTACCCATGCTCACACACATGTAACTGCCATGTCGACACAGACTGTAGTTCCCACTTTTCGAGCAGGTAGCTAACCTCTCAGGCATCAGCCGCCGTGGCCAAGCGGTGATAGTAGAACGGGCACATCTACTACTAGGCGGGTATCCACACTACTTCACCTAGGCCTCCGTACGCCTCAACGCTAAGAACACAACAGCGGAGCCCATGCGTACTATGGCCCAGCGAGGTCTTGGGTAGATGTGCACCAAGAACACAGCCCGAACTGGCCTTGTGTGACCCAGAAGGGGCCTCAGAAGTAAGCACGAGGACACAGCCCAACCGTTCACTTGGCGCGGAAGGGGCCCCGGGACGTGAACACCGAGGACACAGCCCAACCGCCTAAAGTCTAACTGTCAACTCCCGTCGGTGTGACGATCGGCGAGCCCGGAGACCTGCCACACTATCCTTAACCCAGGATTACGATACCGCGTGTCGACTCACACCGCATGCAAATGCCTCCTCGCCATAACATGTAAGGGGCCTCGAAAGTAAGCACGAGGACACAGCCCAACCATCCATCCATACCTTATCTCAACACAAACCAAACAAGTGACGGTCAACACCGCACTCTCATCCTCTCACAATACTACCCGTAGGGAGACGACGCTCTAAGTATTGTACTACTAAACTAATTTCATTAATCAAACATACTCATGCCCATAATTTATTCTTCTACATGACTTTCCAAATGATGAAAACATAATATAAACATGATGCGCATATAAAGATCTATCAATCTTTCCAAAAGTACAAACATATTATAAACATGATGCGTGTATAAAGATCAATCAATCTTTCCAAATGATAACAACATATTATAAACATGAAGCGCATAAATAACCATCTATCAATTTCTATCAAGTCAATTCGTTTAAGTAAGCTTGCTTCACAATTGGATTATATGAAATCTGATTAATAAACTCCATCAATCATGCAACTAAAATGATTAATCATAAAAGAGTTCATCCAAGCCAAGTAACATGCAAGATTAATTCCACCGAATCCAAATCCATATTATATAAGCCCAGAATTTAGGTGTAGAGTAAATCTGGGCAGCAACTTCGACCAGAGATTCCCGAAGCTACAGGAATCCGGTGAAGACGTGTAACCCATCGATGGAAAGGTATTTCCATGGGCTACAACGTTTGGATTCAGAACTCAACCCAGATTTGACTGTATCCTATTAGAAACCAGCCTTGAGGTCCGCTGCGTACAAAACACAATTTCTGCATGCAGGATTAATTGAACACCATTTTCGTTCAGAATTTCCTGTGGCTACAGACATCTCCTGAAGTCGTGCAGCCACTCATTGGAAAGGTATTTTCAAGGGCTGCAACGTTCGTGTTTAGTCAAAATCCCAGATCTGGCCATATCCTTCATGAAAATGGCCTAGAAGATTGCTGCGCGCATAATGCAGATTCAACACGCATCTTGAGGCGGAACGAATGACATCGGTTCATCTTCCTCCTCAAGTCGATCCTCTCAAATCTCCTCCAGAAATTTCCTCCACCCATATTCACCCTCATGAGGCCTTTACTCTTCACGAAACCGTCCCCCATCTCCACATAGAAGATCAGAGAGGTTGAAGACACCACTAACCAAGGGCACAAGCCCTAGATCGACCTCATCCTAGAGAAAAACATCTTCTCACAAGTCAAGACTCCACCGAGTCGACATCTCGCCTATATATCTATAGATCTAGCACCAAGGGAGAGGTTAAGAAACTCACTTCGATTCCAGAGGTACCACCATTTCCGGCCATGGATCGTGTAGTCCTTCGCGGCGGCATCTTCTCCTTCACGGCGGTGGCGGATTTCCCTCCCTAGAACTTGTTCCTGCTGTTCTCTTTCTACAGAAGTTTTCTCAGAAAATCAGGCTGGAAAGAGAAGTGAAACTGCTAGGGTTTTCTAAGCCCTTTTAAAGTGAAACGCCATCGGTCACGCCAATGGTCATGCCCGTGACATAGGGCGTGACCCCTATCAACTACCGAGAATTAATCGAACTCAACTAAAGTCATCGACCGGAGAACACGCCCCGGTCACGCCCATGGTCACGCCCGTGACACCGGGCGTGACCCTTATCAACTACTCGAGGATTCGTCGAACTCAAACAAAATCGTCGACCGGAGAACACGCCCCGGTCACGCCCATGGTCACGCCCGTGACACCGGGCGTGACCCCTATCAACTACTCGAGGATTCGTCGAACTCAACCACAATCGTCGACCGGAGAACACGCCCCGGTCATGCCCATGGTCACGCTCGTGACACCGGGCGTGACCCCTATCAACTACTCGAGGATTCGTTGAACTCAACCAAAATCGTTGACCGGAGAACACGCCCCGGTCACGCCCATGGTCACGCCCGTGATAACTACTAGTGTACTCGACAACTACTCAAGTACTTGACAACTGACTGGATAGTCACGGGCATGTTCACGCCTGTGTTGGACCGGTCACGCCCGTGACTTGGGCGTGAAACTCACTATGTTGAGAATTCACTACCCGTGTCCTACTCTGGATCTCTCGAGGGCTGGTTTCTCCTACATTCCCAAGTACAACCCAATTTCCAGCACTTCCCTGGACCCAAGTCAGCTCTCCTGACTCAAAAATGCGCACAAGGGGCCTAGTTCGAATCGGGACGTTACACATAGTAAGGCATATATGATTTTTAATAGAAAACCCCAGTGGTACAAGAATCGATACATGTTGTATTTGATGAGACGAGTTTGCTGCAAAGCAACTCTTCTAGCGTGCTTATTGAAGATGCAGGTGCAAAGCTGAAAGAAATTATCTTGGATGAACCGTCCGAAGAAAAAGGTGAAAAGTTCATCAAGATCACGACTCCAACCCCTATTGGAGAGGCTGATGATCAAGATGAATAAGTCACCCAAGATGAAGAAGTCACTCCGGTGATAGAAGAAAATCCAGATGCAAGGACTCTAGAGCTCAGACATTTGAAGGATCATCCCATGGACCGGATCATAGGAGATCCCCGAGATGGTGTTAGAACTCGTAGAGGTACAACTAATGAGAATCTATATTTAAGTTTCCTCTCGCAGGTTGAACCAAAGAAGTTTGAGGAAGCAAACTCAGATGCATTGTGGATAATGGCAATGGAAGAAGAACTGGACCAGTTCAAGCGCTGCAAAGTATGGAAGCTTGTTCCAAGACCCAAAGGTAAGAACGTCATTGGAACAAAATGGGTCTACAGGAACAAGATGGACGAGGATGGAACGATAGTAAAGAATAAGGCCAGACTTGTCGCCAAAGGCTATCGTCAAGAAGAAGGATTCGACTTCGACCAGACGTACGCTCCAATGGCAAGGCCAGATGCTATAAGGTTATTCATAGCATATGCTGCACTCAAAGGCTTCACTGTCTTCCAGATGGACGTGAAGTCTGCCTTCCTTAATGGTGATATAATGGAAGAGGTGTATGTGGAACAACCTCCAGGTTTCGTTGATTCTAACTTTCCTGATTACATTTATCTACTGCATAAAGAATTATATGGTCTGAAACAAGCTCATCGAGCTTGGTATGAGACGCTGTCTAGCTTTCTACTTGAGAACAAGTTCACAAGGGGAAAGATAAACAAAACATTATTTCTTAGGGAAATTAAGGGCAAGATTTTGCTAGTGTAAATCTATGTCGACGACATTATTTTTGACTCTACTGATGACAACCTCTGCAAGAAATTTTCAAAACTTATGCAAGGGAAGTATTTCTTAGGGCTTCAGGTAAAACAGTCTGAAGATGGAATTTTCATCTCGCACACTAAGTTTACCAAAGAGGTGATTAAGAAATTCGGAATGGAGAACGCAACCTCGATGGAGGACTCCAATGAGCTCAACATTGTCTCTGGACAAGGACGAAAAGGGGAAACCTTTTGATGAAATCAAGTATAGAAGCATTATTGGATCCTTGCTCTACCTTACTGCAAGTAGACCTGACATAATGTTCTCAACATGTGTCTGTGCTAGATTTCAGGTGAACTCTAAGAAATCTCACTACGCTGCTACGAAGCGGATTTTGAGATACCTTAAAGGTACACCAAATCTTGGCTTATGGTACCCAAGAAGGAATGATAGCGAACTGATAGGTTTTTCAGATGCAAATTGTGCAGGTAGCAAAGACGACAGGAAAAGCACTTCAGGGACTTGCCAATTCTTTGGAAGAAGGCTTATCTCCTGGAGTAGCAAGAAGCAAAACTGTGAGGCAATCTCAACGACCGAGTCAGAGTACATCTTTGCGGGCAATTGCTGTGCACTGTTACTTTGGATAAAGAATCAGTTTGAAGACTATAACATGAAGTTTGCAAAGATTCCATTGTTTTGCGACTCCTCCAGCGCAATACCAATAGCTAACAACCCAGTCTCGCACAGCCGCACAAAGCATATAGAGCTAAGGTATCATTTCATCCGGGAGCATGTGGAGCATGAGGACATAGACCTACAATATGTCCCTACAGACATGAAAATTGCAGATATTTTCACGAAGCCGCTGGACGAGACCAAGTTCTTGTTCTTCAAAACAGAACTTGGGATGCTCAACAAGGAAGACTAGAAGAGGCTGGACTTTCAAGAAGGCTCAAGGCTCAGAGGTTAGTCAAAAGTTGGATTTTTCCAAAAGTTTAAGTTTTTGACTCGAGTAAGTAACAACATACTCGAGTAAGTATATGACCTACTCAAGTAGTATAATGACATACTCGAGTAATCGACTTGACCTACTCGAGTAGTGGAATGCTATACTAGAGTAGTCAACTTGACCTACTCGAGTAGCAGACTGGCATACTCGAGTAGTCAACTTCACTTACTCGAGTACCTCATTGACCTACTCGAGTACTTCCATACATCTACTCGAGTACTCCAGAATTATCTACTCGAGATATTTCCTCACTCGTGTATATGCCGAGTCATCTCTTATTCAAATTTTCTTATGCGCAAACCATAGGCTTATGCCGCCTATTCTATGGCTTACTTCAGCATTTCTTTTCAAATAATTAGATCTGAACCTAGGGTTATATAAATAAGAAAATCCGGAAATTTCATCTACACAAATCATTTCCGTCTCTCGATTACCCAGCTGCCTCTTCGCCTTCCTCCATCAGTTGCAGAGCCGCGCCCCTTCCGTCCCCCCGTCGACTCTCTCTAGGGTTTCGCCATCTCCAAGACTGCTGAATCATGGCCGCCTCATCTAAGATCGGTGTTGGTTCAGAATTAGTCATCGTAGGGATTGCCGACCTATCCGACGATTTCCATAATCTTCTGATTTTGCTCGACACCGCCGGATTAACATTCGTTCTTCAAGAACCATGTCGTATCCTCTTCCCCGAAGTTGCAGATATTTTCAAGAATGTCAAGGTCAAGCGAAATGGCACCGTCCTCAAATCCAAAGTCAAAGGCATAAAGATCAAACTCACCAAAATGACTGTTGCTCAACTTCTTCGAATGCCGATCGTGGATGAAGAAGATTATTGATATTGATTTTATAAGTTTTGAAAATGATCCAAACTAAACTCTCAATTAGGCAAGTGCACCTATCGAAATTTAGTATAGGAAATATCGTATTTAAACTCGGGGACCGTTGAGTATTTGTACTCATAAGGACGAACTATTATTTTATCGATCGGAAAATTGGTTTTGCGAAAAACGAAAACGAACGTTAAATTAAGAGGAGAAATTCGATGAATAAAAGGCTAGCACTTGATCTAGAATCCCTTTGGGCTAGAATAAAATCCACAAAATTAAAGAGCACAAGCATCTAAATTATTAACTTTGACCGCGGAGGTTCCAAAGCTACGAAGCGCCTCTCTCGAGAATACGCACTCGACTAACCTTAGGTAGATCGATTAAGACCTCTCGGCCAGTCGAAAGACCTAAGCTTGCTTTAGGCGGTGAACCTCACTAATGGAGTTGACTCCAAGGCGGAAGAATTTTGCGTTCCTCTCTCGAGGGGTGCAAGAAACTCTCTTTATCCTTGAGTGATCTACTCGTATCCACAACCTCTCGGTAAATCTAGGATACGAATCTAAGCTCGAATAAACATAATTTGCAACTTATGAATTCGAAGAAAATTTAAATCAAAGATAAACCAAAGTTTAGAAAATAGAATGCATGCTAATTTGAGACAAAAATAAGAATTTTATTCCATTCCAAAGTTCATCATAATCAAGTGCTAATTGGAAAATTAGCTACTCATCATGATGGGAGAATTACATGAAGGCATAAAGAAAGACATGATTAAAGAACGACTTGAAAATAAAGCTTACACTATGAAATGAAAATGCAGGAAAAGCAGTAAAGAAAATAGAATTAAGCTCCCAAAAATTCTCCTCCCCTTGGCCATCTGAAGCTGTCTGGAATTTATAGAAAAAGTTACTGGGTGGTCACGCCCCTAGGTCACGCCCGTGACCTAGGGCGTGTCGGTCTCGGAACCGTCGTCTTCAAGTCCTCTGAACGTTGGCGCGAAACCGCCAAAAGTCGTTAATTTGCGGGTCACGCCCCTAGGTCACGCCCGTGACCTAGGGCGTGTCTTGATGGTTGTAGAAGAACGGCGGGAAGCAGAAACGGCGGGAATAACTCCGGCCGTTGTTGGAGGGGTCACGCCCTGGTCACGCCCGTGACCGCGGGCGTGTCTTGAGAAAACTTCCAGCGCCTGAAACTGCAGCATTAAGTCGGCACGCCGGGCTGTCACGGGATTAGTCACGCCCGTGCCAAATGTGTCACGCCCGTGACTTGTTGCAAATTGAAACGGCCGTTGACTGGAAGTCAGGGCAAAGCACTGGATGTCACGCCTGGAGTACACGCCCGTGTGATGATGGTCACGCCCGTGACCTTAGGGCGTGTACTTTTAATTGACGTGGCAGATAGCTCCTTCCACGCGCCGGGTTCTCGCCAGGATGTCACGCCCGTGACTATGTAGGTCACGCCCGTGACTCTGGCATGTCTTTTGAAATATTATTGCTTTTGCCCAGTTTTGTCTCCTGGTCAACCCTATAGACTTCAAATTGAGGTTTGCAGCCCAGATTGTCCTGAAATAAGAAATTAGAAAAATTCAATAATAAAATTACAAAAAATAATTATAAACTAATTAATTATTAAATAAAAATAACATAAAAACATGGACAAAATTAGAGTTATCAAATACCCCCATACTTACTCGTTTGCTCGTCCCGAGCAAACAACTTCACATGGAGAGTAGAAAAATTTTAACGCTAAAAACGAAAATTGAATATAAGAAGTAGAATGCGAAGTCTTATGCCTATGCTTGTAGTAATTATTGTAGAAGAACCTACTCAGCATACAAATTAGTTTTTTAATTTTCTAAAATGTGTTTCCACTTATTATTTTTACTTCAAAGATGGAAACACGATAAATCTTCGAATCATGTTTAGGGAGAAAGTAGCGTGTTTGCTAAGATAACATTGCACAAATCGAAGATCGGGATACCCTCCATCAATGTCGATGGCCATAGGCTTGCCCTTTTACACTCTCGCCACGGCACTAGGTTAACTTATAAGCACAAATCAGTAGGACTTAAGTAGGTTAGAATGTAGGCTTAGGTTTTTGGTTTGGAAAAACAAAGATAAATGCGATGGGTAGACACACCAAAACCTAAAGAGAGCTTGCACAAAAGACATAAATTGAAAATCTTCGCCAATTCCTTTGTTTTTTTTTTCAATATGTTGAATATTTTTTCAACTTCCTCTTTCTTTTTTTTTCTCTTTTTTTTGTTTTTTTTTTGGTTTTTTTTTTCTCTTTTTGTTTTTGGTTTTTTTTTTGTTTTGAGGAGAAGTGAAAAATAGAACAACTCTTGTATATTTTGTCAAAAGCCACCAAAATAAAATGGCTCCTAATCACACATAAACTGGTTTTATCTATAATTTTAAGCTCGATTTTAGGTGTGTAATTAGGATGCTTTTTAGGCTTTGGTAAAGTGTTGGTGGAGCTATAACAAAAGGAAGGGTATAGGCTCAAATTGGCTTAGCAAGGGAGAAACGTTAGGTACGGGTGCAAAGGCTCAAACTAGCCAAAAGAAATGCCTAAATCATTTTCATGCAAATGAGTTTAACCTATGCAAAGTCTTGAGAATAGCTAGAGGGCAAGTTCTAGACATCGAGAAAGAATACCTCTTTCTTGATCCGCGAAATATCTCTCTAGTAAACTTCTACACACTCTCCTAAAATATTTTTAGATTTTGTCGGTTTCCAAGTAGAAGTAAAATAAACTATTTCTACGCATTCAGAAAAAGAAAAATCTAATTGTATGCTGAATATTTAATTCTACTCAAATTCTACTAACATGTGCACTTAACTAGAAACACAGCATGGCCAACAGTTCTACTACAAAATTCAAAATTCAATTAAAGCATCAAAAAGTTTCTAAACTTATGTAAAAGTTGAATACCTAGAATTTCGCATGTGAGTAAATAGAGAAATAAAGATCTCCCTAATTTTGAAAGTAATCCTATGTTTTATTGTTATATATATATTTTTTTTAATTATTTTTTTTTGTATTTTTGTAAAATAAGCAAAAACAAAATTGCACAAAATAAATAAAATCCTTTTTTTTGTTTTATTTTGTTTTTTTTTTGAGACAAAAATAATTTTTGTATGTTTTGCTTGAGAAATATCCCCCCATACTTAAACAAGACATTGTCCCCAATGAAAAATAAATAAATAAAAAGAAAAGAGAGGAGACTTCCCTGAAGCGGGTCATGCAGCACCAAAAGGTACCTGGAAGAGAAAGCTGAAGCAAAACATTTTTTTTTTATTTTACGAAAAAAAAAAGATACATGACAAAGGAAAAGAAAATGATAAAAGAAAAGATACAATAGGGTGGTCTACAATCCCAAAGAAAAAAAAACAGGCTAATCCTCATCGCTATGCTGCCGCGGCTCCTGATAGTGCGTCCGGAGGTCGGAAAACTCACGCTCAATACGTGCCATGGAGGAGGCTTGATTTGTCGCTAGCGTGGTAAATCGACTGTCAAAACTCACAAATCGAGCGTCAAAATCGGCCTGCATCGTATCTAAGCGTGTGTGAAGAGACGCAAACTGACGATCCCAATAGCTCTGAGGGCCGGGCTCGGAAGAAGGGTCCTGCGGTGGTGGAGGAATCTGGGGAGAGTGAATGGTGCCGCTGGGACCCGCACCGTAATCAAGGCCAAGATCTCCACCAACGACTGCGGGGGGAATAGCCTCAAACTCTCCATCACGTCGCCGCGCTAGGCCGAGGGCCTGAAGGGTCTAGAACTGGATAACTTGCGGCGTCTGAACGCAGCTGAGGCGTGGAAGAGCATCCCAAATGCCGAGCTGCTTCGCGAGGAAAGTGATGAAGTTCCCGCCGTGCACTGCTCCCAACCTCGCATTTTCGGCCTGGTGCCGAAAGAAAATTGCGAGCAGATAACCAAGGTTGAGGGGGACCCGGTAAAACATACTATATAAATATAGTAAGTCTGCCCGAGTCACCACCCCGTGGCTATCGCCGCGACCAGAAATAGTGAAGGTAAGGAGGTTGTGGAGAATACGTAAGGCGGGAGAGATGAGTTGGCTGCCTTTGGATTTCTTTGGGGTGTAGGAGGCGGTGTCACTACTGATTTCCGCCCAAAAGGCGAGAAGGTTGAAATCAGTCGGGAAATCAGTAAGTAAATCGAGATAGGCGGGAGATTGGGAAAAAGCCTCCGAGCAGAAACCCATGACGACATTGAGCTGGCGGATGGTGAGCTGATGCACCATCCCACCAAGGCGAAAGATGATGAAGTCGTCATCGGCCGCCCAGCGGAACTCGAATGAAGCCAAGAACTCAACGGTGAGTTCAAGAAAGGCATGCTCGGAAATAGAGAAGAGGGAACTCCATCCAGGGGTGGACAGAAATCCCCGCACCAAATCCGCAGCTCCAAATGTGGCGAGGATCGCCCAATCTAAAATGCGGAACACGCCAAGGGGTTTGGCGCGTAGGCGCTCGCTGCGCTCCTGCTGGGTTTGGTTTTGAAATAGCAGCATGGCTTCCGCTGCGGCGGGATCCGCGGGGTGCTCGGAGGAGGAAGCGGTGGAGCGAGGGTGGTGGCGAGGCATTTTGGTAGAGGGGAGAAGAAGGAAGGAATCGGGTTAGCAAAGGGAGAAGAGAAGGGTTGGATGGTGTGGAGGAAGAAGAGGGGAAAAAACCCTTTTATAGAGTTTTTTCGGGAGGGTCACGCCCCCCTGTCACGCCCGTGACAGGGGGCGTGACAAGCACGGGACAAAACGAAAAGGAATCCGAGGCTGCCAGCCTCGGATTCGCTGGTCACGCCCTAGAGTCACGCCCGTGACTCTGGGCGTGTAAGGCGTGCTCGGCGCAGGAATCCAATGCGCTGGCATTGGATTCCAAGGCCACGCCCATGGTCACGCCCGTGACCATGGGCGTGTCTCATAAAAAAAAACTTAAAGGAATCCGAGGCGTTGACCCGGGGTCACGCCTCGGATTCGACGACACGGCCCAGGGTCACGCCCGTGACCCATGGGCGTGTAACTGAAACGAGAATTAAATTTTTTTTCCGTGTTGTCTTTTTTTTTTCGGGCTAGTCACGACCGTGACTAGTTAGTGTCACGGGCGTGACACTAACTGTCACGGCCATGACTGGGCATGAAGAGAAGTTTTCCAACTTCACTTCGTCGAACGAAATTTCGGGCTAGACACGCCCGTGACCAATGATGGTCACGCCCGTGATAGTACCGAAAGGCGAAAGGAACGCTGCGCTCGACGAAACCACTCTCGGGTTTCGCTCGACGAACTAAACACGTCTCGGTCACGCCCGTGACCCTTAGGTCACGCCCGTGACAGAGGCGTGTCGGAGCAGAAAAATTTTTTCTTTGTTTTTTTTTGTTTTCTTCTTTTGATTTTTTTTTTGTTTATAAATTTTTTAAGAGTCAAATAAATGATAATAAAACAAAAGTTACCGACTTGAAGAAACACGTAAACTTGACGCTCAACTCCTTCGATCGTCACGCCGAAAAAGATGTCCTTCAAACCTGCAAAAATTTAAATAAAATTTAAAAAAATAAGAAGAAAAGATAAGCATGGGGTGCCTCCCACAAGCGCTTTGTTTATGGTCATTGAGCTCGACCCAAGCGGGGCACTCGTTTATGGGTTCGGGAGGTTAATTTCCTCCCGGTACTCATTAGTAGTATCACCGGCGAGGAATATCTTCAACCGGTGCCCATTCACTTTAAATTCGCCTTGTTCCGGGTGCGAGATAAGCACTGTCCCATATGGCCATACCTCTTTTACAATAAAAGGGCCGGACCATCGGGACTTGAGTTTGCCCGGAAAAAGTCGGAGGCGCGAATTATAAAGGAGAACTTGGTCTCCCGGGTTGAAATCTTTAGGGTGCTTAATTTTTTTATCATGATAAAATTTTGTGCGCTCCTTATAAAGTTTATTACTTTCATAGGCTAAGGAGCGCCACTCATCGAGCTCGTTAATTTGGAATTTCCGAAGCTCGGAGGACAAATTTTCATCTAGATTTAAAAATTTAAGCGCCCAAAAGGCGCGGTGCTCAAGCTCAACCGGTAAGTGACATGCTTTCCCATAGACCAATCGGTACGGCGTACAACCGATAGCGGTCTTGTACGCGGTCCGATAAGCCCAAAGAGCATCATCAAGCTTGACCGACCAATCCTTTCTATTAGTAGAAACCGTTTTCTCCAAAATTCGTTTGATTTCACGGTTAACTACTTCTACCTGACCACTTGTTTGAGGGTGATAGGGGGTGGCTAACCTATGTGTAACGCCGTATTTAGACAAAACTTTGGCGAATTGTGCGTTACAAAAGTGGGTGCCCCTATCACTAACTATTGCCCGCGGTGCTCCAAATCGTGAAAATAGTTTTTTGAGAAATTGGGTCACGACTCGGGCGTCATTAGTGGGAAGGGCTTGCGCTTCCACCCACCGTGACACATAGTCGACCGCTACCAAAATAATTTGTTGCCATGCGATGTTGGTAGCGGTCCAACAAAGTCGATCCCCCATAAATCAAAAACTTCAATTTCTAAAAATGTATTTAACGGCATTTCATCGCGGCGGGAAATATTACCTGAGCGTTGGCATTGTTCACAACGACTTACATGGGCGTGAGCATCCTTGAAGATGCTTGGCCAATAGAAGCCCGCTTCAAGTATCTTCCGAGCCGTCCGATTAGCTTTATAGTGCCCACCGGCGGGTCCCTCATGACAATGCTTTAAAATTTGTGCGCCTTCCTCATGAGAAACACACCTCCGCACTACGTGATCCGCGCAAACACGAAAAAGGAAGGGATCCTCCCAAAAATAATTTTTCAAATCAGAAAAGAATTTCTTCTTTTCTTGATAAGAAAAATCATTCGGGAGGAGTCTCGCAACAAGATAATTTGCGAAATCGGTGAACCAAGGAGTGGGGAGGGTGATTACCTTATGAATGGCGAGAAGGCGCTCCTCGGGGAAAGTGTCGTCAATGTCCTCCTCCATGAGCTCCCCCGAATTTGGGTTCTCCAACCGCGAAAGATGGTCAGCCGCCAAGTTCTCCGCTCCTCTCTTGTCGCGAATCTCCAAATCAAATTCTTGGAGTAGTAAGATCCACCTAATCAATCGGGGCTTTGCATCTGTTTTTGCTAGTAAATATCTCAAAGCCGAAAGATCAGTAAAAACAATAATTTTAGACAAAGTGAGATATGAGCGGAATTTATCAAATGCGAAAATTACGGCTAATAATTCTTTTTCGGTGGTCGTATAATTTTCCTGTGCGGCGGTTAATGTTTTGCTTGCATAATAGATAGGATGAAAGTTTTTATTTACGCGTTGTCCTAACACCGCACCAACGGCAAAACTACTAGCGTCGCACATTATCTCAAGAGGAAGCTCCCAATTGGGAGCGATCATGATAGTAGCGTTAATCAATTTTTCTTTAATAAGAGAAAAAGCACGCAAACAATTTTCGTCAAAAATGAACGGCGCGTCTTTTTCTAACAAGTGGGTCAGGGGCTTAGTTATTTTAGAAAAATCTTTAATAAACCGGCGATAGAAACCGGCATGCCCCAAAAAACTACGAACGGCCTTAACATTTGAAGGGGGAGGTAGCTTTTCTATAGTTTCTATTTTTGCTTTATCTACCTCTATGGCCTTACTAGAAATTTTATGGCCTAAGACCAAACCCTCCCGTACCATAAAATGACACTTCCCCCAGTTAAAAACTAGATTCGTGTCCTCACATCTTTGGAGTACACGGGAAAGGTTTGCCAAACATAAATCAAACGAATCTCCAAAAACGGAGAAATCGTCCATGAAAACCTCCATGATATCCTCCACTAATTCGTCAAAGATCGCTAGCATACACCTTTGGAAGGTTGCCGGCGCGTTGCACAAACCAAAATGCATCCTTCGATAAGCGAAGGTGCCAAACGGACAAGTGAAGGTTGTTTTCTCTTGGTCCTCGGGCGCGATTGGGATTTGAAAATATCCCGAGAGACCATCAAGAAAACAATAAAATGAGTGCCCGGATAGCCGTTCAAGTATTTGGTCAATAAACGGCAAAGGAAAGTGATCCTTACGGGTGGCATCATTTAATTTACGGTAATCGATGCACACCCGCCATCCGGTAACGGTTCGAGTGGGAACTAACTCGTTTTTATCATTAGGAACTACCGTTAACCCTCCTTTCTTGGGCACCACTTGGACCGGGCTCACCCAAGAGCTATCCGAAATTGGATAGATGATACCCGCATCTAATAATTTTATGACCTCGGCCTTGACTACCTCCTTCATGTTAGGATTTAGCCGGCGTTGAGGTTGAATAGTTTTGTGAGCGTGTTCTTCTAAAAAAATTTTATGGGTGCAAAAGGAGGGATTAATCCCTCTCAAATCCGTGATCTTCCACGCAATTGCGCGGCGATGAAGTTTTAAAATATGAGATAATTTAATTTTTTCTTCATTGGTCAAGTAGGCCGACACAATAACCGGAAGTTTTGAATCCTCCGCTAAAAATAAATACTCTAAATGATCAGGCAATTGTTTTAGTTCTAACGCGGGAGGTTCATCATGAGAAGTTTTCAAACGATCACTACCAATGTCTAAAAGTTCAAAAATAGGTGCGTGCGTGATCGAGAGATTATCACTATTTTCATGAACAATTAAATCTAAATGTTCTAAATCGGCATCATAATCAATAGAAGATAAAGATTTTTCAGAAAAAAGAAAAGAGTCTTCTTCAAGAGAAGCCTCCAAATAATAACATGAGTCGTCATTTGAGAGCGAGTTTTTCATAGACGTGTCAATAGTAAAGGTAACTTCTTCATCTCCGACTCTAAGGAGAAGTTTCCCATTACTAACGTCTATAATTGCGCGCGAGGTGGCAAGAAAAGGGCGACCGAGAATGAGTGGGACCTCGGTGTCCTCTTCGATGTTAAAGATGACGAAATCTACCGGAAAGATAAATTTGTCAACTTTGACAAGCACATCCTCTATGATCCCCATAGGGAGCTTGACAGACCGATCCGCCAATTGAATGCACATTCTTGTGGGTTTAGGTTCTCCTAATCCCAACTTCTTAACTAAAGAATAGGGCATTAAATTGATTGAGGCGCCTAGATCGGCTAACGCACGTTTTACTAATAAATCACCAAACAAACAGGGAATGGAGAAACTACCCGGATCGGGTAATTTCTTAGGTAATTTATTAAGTAAAACTGCCGAACACTCCACGTTCAATTGAACCGTGGAGATATCATCAAGTTTCTTTTTATTGGATAAAAGATCCTTGAGGTACTTGGCGTATTTCGGCATTTGTGCGATTATTTCACAAAACGGTAGATTAATTTGGATTTGTTTAAACATTACTTTCAAAAATTTACCGTGATGTTCATCCACCCGGTCTTTTTTCATTCTAGATGGATAGGGAAGAGGTGGTTGATAAGCTTTTGGTTTATTAGAAGTAGAAGGTTTAGACGGAGGAGAAGATGGAGAAATGATTACCTCCGTATCAGCCAGAATTGGAATTGGAGAAGTATCAACCGGATTTGGAGAAGTGGTTACCTCCTTCCCGCTCCGTAGGGTGATGGCTTTTGCATGCTCCTTGGGGTTGGGCTCTGTATTGCCCGGTAGCGCTCCTTGTTGACGATCGGAGAGCATTTTAGCGATTTGCCCGATTTGCGTCTCCAAACTTCGAAGAGATCCGGTGAGATTCCGGATGTTGGCGTCATTTGTAGTCGTATATTTAGTGAACAATTCCTCGAGATTGGGAGCTTTGGGAGCTTGCGGTGGAAAATAGCCGGGTGGAATCGTGTTCGGAGGGCGCGCCGCGTTCCCCGGATTACTCCAAGAGAAGTTGGGGTGATTCCTTATACCCGGGTGATAGGTATTGCCAAAATTGTTACCCGGATTATAAGGTGGCCGATTCGGATTACCCATGTAATCCACATGCTTGGCAATAGTAGAAGGCTCCCAATATTGGGGCTCACAGGTAGATTTGGACGAGGAAGCAGACATCTCGTTCATCTGTTTTTGCAGTTGCTCAACCTGGAGAGACAAACTTGAAACCGTATCGATTTCATACATCCCGGCCGGTTTAGGTGGTTTAGACCGAGGTGTACTCCATTGATAGGTATTCAAAGCCATACCTTCTATAAGCTCTTGTGCGGCTGCCGGTGTTTTGTTATTAAGCGTTCCACCGGCGGTGGCATCAATATGTTGCCTAGTTTGAGAATTTAGGCCGTTATAGAAGGTTTGGATTTGTAACCAATCCGGAATTGCATGATGAGGACATCGACGAAGCAATTCCTTGAAACGCTCCCAAGTATCATATAACGTTTCCGAATCAATTTGGGAGAAATAAGTGATATCATTGCGCAATTTAGCCGTTTTAGCCGGCGGAAAGTATTTCGTAAGAAATCTTTCCGTCATTTGAGCCCATGTTGTGATGGAGCCTCTTGGTAGAGAACCCAACCACTGCTTGGCTTTAGTGCGCAATGTAAATGGAAATAACCTTAGCCGGATGGCATCATCGGATACACCATTAATTTTAAAAGTATCGCATATTTCTAAGAAATTTGAAATATGCGCGTTTGGATCTTCATCTTGAAGCCCATCAAATTGTACATATTGTTGTACCATTTGGATGATGCTTGGCTTCAACTCAAAATTATTGGGGGCAATAGCGGGGCGAACAATACTAGATTGAGTCTCGTCCAAGTTTGGACGGGCATAATAGGACATAGTCCTTTGTTCAACCGCATTTGGCTCACCCATATTTGAAGAAGCAGAAGATGGAGATCTAGGAGAATGGGAAGAAGAACTAAATGAAGAAGGAGAAGAAGAAGGCGGTGACGGAGAGAGGATTAATGAAGGATTAGGAGTGTCTCCTAAGGATTCCGTATCTTGAAAATTCGGAAATTGAAATCGTAAGCGATGCCGAAGGGTTCGCTCGATTTCCGGATCCAAATCAAAAAGAGGCGACGGATTCCCTCGGGTCATACACCAAAATAAAACAAAATAAATATTTTTTTTTTGATTTTGATATTTCTAAAACAAAAAGAAAATGATAAAATTAATAGAGCCTTGCTTTCAAAATATCAACAACAAAATCTCCCCGGCAACGGCGCCAAAAACTTGATATAGATTTTATAAGTTTTGAAAATGATCCAAACTAAACTCTCAATTAGGCAAGTGCACCTATCGAAATTTAGTATAGGAAATATCGTATTTAAACTCGGGGACCGTTGAGTATTTGTACTCACAAGGACGAACTATTATTTTATCGATCGGAAAATTGGTTTTGCGAAAAACGAAAACGAACGTTAAATTAAGAGGAGAAATTCGATGAATAAAAGGCTAGCACTTGATCTAGAATCCCTTTGGGCTAGAATAAAATCCACAAAATTAAAGAGCACAAGCATCTAAATTATTAACTTTGACCGCGGAGGTTCCAAAGCTACGAAGCGCCTCTCTCGAGAATACGCACTCGACTAACCTTAGGTAGATCGATTAAGACCTCTCGGCCAGTCGAAAGACCTAAGCTTGCTTTAGGCGGTGAACCTCACTAATGGAGTTGACTCCAAGGCGGAATAATTTTGCGTTCCTCTCTCGAGGGGTGCAAGAAACTCTCTTTATCCTTGAGTGATCTACTCGTATCCACAACCTCTCGGTAAATCTAGGATACGAATCTAAGCTCGAATAAACATAATTTGCAACTTATGAATTCGAAGAAAATTTAAATCAAAGATAAACCAAAGTTTAGAAAATAGAATGCTTGCTAATTTGAGACAAAAATAAGAATTTTATTCCATTCCAAAGTTCATCATAATCAAGTGCTAATTGGAAAATTAGCTACTCATCATGATGGGAGAATTACATGAAGGCATAAAGAAAGACATGATTAAAGAACGACTTGAAAATAAAGCTTACACTATGAAATGAAAATGCAGGAAAAGCAGTAAAGAAAATAGAATTAAGCTCCCAAAAATTCTCCTCCCCTTGGCCATCTGAAGCTGTCTGGAATTTATAGAAAAAGTTGCTGGGTGGTCACGCCCCTAGGTCACGCCCGTGACCTAGGGCGTGTCGGTCTCAGAACCGTCGTCTTCAAGTCCTCTGAACGTTGGCGCGAAACCGCCAAAAGTCGTTAATTTGCGGGTCACGCCCCTAGGTCACGCCCGTGACCTAGGGCGTGTCTTGAGAAAACTTCCAGCGCCTGAAACTGCAGCATTAAGTCGGCACGCCGGGCTGTCACGGGATTAGTCACGCCCGTGCCAAATGTGTCACGCCCGTGACTTGTTGCAAATTGAAACGGCCGTTGACTGGAAGTCAGGGCAAAGCACTGGATGTCACGCCTGGAGTACACGCCCGTGTGATGATGGTCACGCCCGTGACCTTAGGGCGTGTACTTTTAATTGACGTGGCAGATAGCTCCTTCCACGCGCCGGGTTCTCGCCAGGATGTCACGCCCGTGACTATGTAGGTCACGCCCGTGACTCTGGCGTGTCTTTTGAAATATTATTGCTTTTGCCCAGTTTTGTCTCCTGGTCAACCCTATAGACTTCAAATTGAGGTTTGCAGCCCAGATTGTCCTGAAATAAGAAATTAGAAAAATTCAATAATAAAATTACAAAAAATAATTATAAACTAATTAATTATTAAATAAAAATAACATAAAAACATGGACAAAATTAGAGTTATCAATTATCTAGGGCCTGAAGAATCTGACAAAACAAGTCAATTCTGTGGTCTGTACCCTGAGAAACATTACATCAATAGGTCTGACATGAATGCAGAAGGCAAATTCTTGGTGGATGTCATTGGTAAGATTCTTCTCTGCAAAACCCACTCCATCCGGGCCATACCTCTTTTCTTCTTTGACATCATGCAAGCAATCGTTTGTCGAAAGAGCTTCCAGTTTGGAATGCTAATCTTGGACAAGATTAAGGAGAGTATCAAATCCCCCAACTATGCAAGGGTAATTTCCCTGCTTCTCCATGAGATCAATCCAGAGGTTTTCAGTTTCACCAAAGGAAGTATCATTCATCGCATGAAGAAGGTCTTCATCTCCTCCATCCAGAGATGGGAGTTAAAGTTGCAAAATCCCTCTCAAGCTGCCAAAATTACTGAAGTTGCAGACACAAAGGACAGGACTCCATCTCCTTCTCCATCTCAGGTCCCCAGCTCCTCTGGTGCACCTATTGAGGGGGAGCCTGCTCCTACTGTTCAGGCCAGGCCACCTACTCCTCAAGTCACTCCAGAAGATATCCTCTCAGATCAAAAGGTTCAAGAAGCACTCCTTTCTACTGATGCTGCCATAAATGAAATGATAGAAGAGTTAACTGCAGATGAACCACCTCCTCCTCTATCTCCACCAGCTCCATCCTCTGAAATTCCCAAGGACCCAACTCCTGGACAATCTCCAAACACTTCTCCAGCAAGGACACCAGCAAAATCCCCTGATGCCCCCAAAGATCAGCCAGAAACAATTCTCATTTCTAATGAGCTCTCACCTGAGCCAGCTGAAGCTCCTCTCAGAAATTTGGATTTCTCTATCCCTCAGATTATGAATGAAGAGGATGCCATGATACCCACTATAAGAGCTCAGAGCTCAGAGCTCAGTAACTCTCTCTGAAATAGCTCCATGGGTGGCTCCTCCTATTCCTTCTGCTCCATCAACTTCTGCTCCTCCTGCTGCTTCAGCTCCTGCCTCCACAGATTTGATGAATCAGATTGTACTTCTTCTTCAAAACTAGAAAACATACTTTGATACTTGTATCAAGACTGTCACTGTTGGGTACATTGGTCAAATGTACCTGATTTGAAGAAGCCTCACCTAACTCAATGATATACATCAGAATGTATTTGATGTTTGTTTGAGTTATTTGTGCAGGTTAGGTATACACTGGACTGAAGCTGAAAATTTCTAAGTCCATGTGTCGACACCCAGAGGCAAAGTGTCGACACTTGAGAAAGCTTGTGTCGACACCCAGACAAGCAGTGTCGACACTTGGAGTCATTGTGTCGACACCTGGGAAGAAGTGTCGACACCAGTCAGAAAGTGTCGACACTTGGAGCTGTGTCGACACTCAGTGTAGAAGGATGCAGAAAAGCTGTGTCGACACTTAGCAGAAGTGTCGACACCTTGAAGAGCTGAGTCAACACCAGACAGTGTCGACACTTGGAGTTGTGTCGACACTCAGCATAATTCTGCAGAGACTAAGTACAAGTGTCGACACTCAACACAATGTGTCGACACTCATTCAGCAGAGTCAACATATGAAGAATGTGTCGATACTCTACACAATGTGTCGACACACACTCAAAGAAGTCAACACTTGAAGTTTGTGTCGACACTCAGCACAATGTGTCGACACACACTCAAAGAAGTCAACACTAAAGGAATGTGTCGACACTCAGCACAATGTGTCGACACATAACCAGAAGACTCAACACTTGAAGAAAGTGTCGACACAAGGAGCTGTGTCGACACTTAGCAAAGAACAGAAAACTTGTAAAATATTCTAAGTATAAGTGTCGACACTCATGGGATGTGTCGACACTCAGCTGAAGAATCAAGAATGAAGACTTGTGTCGACACCAAGAAGCAGTGTCGACACTTGACAGTTTCTACACATGAAGATGTGTCGACACAAAGGAGATGTGTCGACACTTAGAAGAATACAGAAAGAATGAAGTACAAGTGCTTGTGTCGACACTCAATTTCAGTGTCGACACATGCAGAAGAAACTGTGTCGAGACATACAAGGGAATGTGTCGACACCTTGTAGACTTGTGTCGACACTTACACAACATGTGTCGACACTTGGTCTATAAGTGTCGACACTTAAGAACAGAAAGTCTCGACACTAACTGACAGTTAGAGAATTTCAAGAAGTGACTGGTTGACATGACAGCTGCCAATCCAGCCGGTCTACAGCAACTGTCAGCAAAGTCAAAAGACTGTTATAAACCGGATCAGCCGGTTACCATGAAGGAAGCCTATAAATAGGCACCCACAGTCTACAGAAATGTGGAGATAATAATTAAGAAGTTCACAAACATTACATGGTGTGATTGAAGTAGTTGATCAGACTAAATCAAGAAGTGATACACAGAAGATCAACACAAGAAGATCAGGCAGTCCAACTGCAGATCTAAGTAGTTGGAGAGAGAGAGCTCCAACCAAGGATTCAGTCTTTGGAACTAAGGCTGAGAAGAAGAATTCAGAGTCATCTGGATTTCAAGAAGCAGAGATCAAGGATCAACTGCAGAAGATTCAGACTAATTCAGTTCTACTCAAGAAGCTTTGAAGAAAGCTAAGTCAGTTTGGATCAAGCTGAGTTCTTCCAAGAACTCTCCAAGAAACTCTCAACTCCTCTCATTCCTTCTGAGTTGTAGAGTTAGAATTTGTAATTTCTATTATAACTTGTAAGATCCATTGGATCTGAGTGATTGTAAGCCTATTTTATAAAGGCTGAGGGTAGGGCTTGGTGCCTGAGTGTAGGAGTTGAAGAACTCTGAGTGTAGGCCTTTGATTGGCTGAGTGTAGGCCTGGGTGGCTGAGTGTAGGCCTTTTGGCTGAGTGTAAGGCTTTGGGCCTGAGGTAGGAACCTTGTTGGGTTCTGAGCTAGTGGAGAAGTTTGGCCGAATCTAGTACACTGCTAGATAGGCGAAGGGGGAAAGTGGATGTACCCAAAGATTGGGGAACCACTATAAAATTAGTGTGTCTGCTGTGCTGTGCTGTGTTGTGGCTTTTCTGTGTGATTTCTGAAATTGCTGTTAACTGTAATAATCTGTGATAAACTGTTGTGCTGTCAAACAAAAGTTAAAAAGGTTTAGGTCACCTATTCACCCCCCCCTCTAGGTGTTTAGGTACCATATCTTTCAAGTGGTATCAGAGGGAGGTTCCTCAAAATCAGGACTAACTGTCTGAGGAGATCCAGTTTGGCAGATTCAGTTAAGTCAGGAAACAGGAAACAGTTTCAAGAAAATCAAGAACATGGGTTCTTCAGAGAATCATAAGGAGTTGGGTTCAATGAAACTACCTATATGCAGAAAAGAGATCTTTGGGATCTGGAAAGAGAGGGTTAGGCTGTTTATGGAAGCCTCTGACCCTAGAATATACATCACAGTCAAAGAAGGGCCATATGTGCCTATGAAGATTTCAGTTTTGGATGCAAATCAGAGGACTCCAAAGGATTTCTCTGAAATGACCAAGGATGAGATTGTCCTAGCAACTATGGACAAAAGGGCACAGAACATCATAGTCAGTGCAATTGATGATGCCACCTTCCAGAACCTTATTCACTGTAAAACTGCAAAAGAAATGTGGGATACCCTCATTGTCTACATGGAAGGTTCTGAAGAAGTAAGGCAAGATAGGAAGTCCTTGCTTAATCAAGAATATGAGAGTTTTAGGCAAGGAAGAGGAGATAGCATCACTGAATGCTATAAGAAATTTTATAGAATTGTAAATGAACTCATGTCATATGGAAGAGAGTTCACAAACTATGAGTTGAATGACAAATTCTTAAGGTCCCTAACCAAAGACTGGGACACCAAGATTTGTGCCATCAGAGAAATGGCAAAGTTGGGAGAAATTCCTCCTCCCACACTTTTTGGCAAGTTGTTATCCTATGAGATGCAATTGTCAGTAAGAAAAGAAGAAGAAAAGTCAACAAGGACTGAATACAGAGAAAAGACTGTTGCCTTTAAGTCAGATGTACCTAGAAAGAGCAGGACCAAGTCATCAACTCCTCCTCCTGAGGTAGTTGAATCAGAATCTGAAGAATCTGAAAGTACAAAATCTACAAGCAGTGAAAGTGATGAAGACTTTGCTGCATTCACCAGACATTTTCAGAAGTTCCTTAAGAAGAAACAGTGGAGGTCTAGACCTTCATCTTCCAAAGGGAAAGAGGTTCAGTATCTGGAAAAGAAGCCTTCAAAGAAGGACAAGAAAAGGACCAAGACAAGTAAGGCAACTGGATCCAAGATAATTTGTTACTGCTGCAATAGACAGGGCCATGTTATTGCAGACTGTCCTGAAAGAAGGAAGGAATCCAGTGACAAGAAGAAAACACACTTCAAAGGAAAGAAGGAGAAGTCCTTTGTTGCAAAGAATGAGAAGACTCTTTCAGATATGTCTTCTTCAGACACAGAGACAGATGCTGAAGCCTATATTGGGCTATTTGCTGAAGAAGAAGAAGAGTTCATGCAGATCATGGAATCTATCTATGAGCAAGAAGACTGTCAAAGCCAAGGACTGATGGCTTTGACTGAAAGTACCAAAAACCTGGAGCAGCCAGGACCCAGTCAGGTACAAGGCTTAACTCAAAGTTCTGATTCTAGTTCAAGTTCAGAGTCAGAGTATTCTTCATCAAGTGATGAGAATATGTCTGAGTCTGAGGGAGATATTCATCAACTCCTAGATGAATATCAAGTACTATTGCTAGCCTATAAGAAAAGCAAGACCCTAGCCAAAAATTTGGCCAAGGAAATTGCTGATCTCAAGACAGCTGCAATAGATTATGAGAAGAATTATGATCAAAAACTAAATGAAGTGGCCAGGCTGAAACACATTACTGTGATTCAGATGGGTACCATTACATTTAAGAATGATCAAATTAAGAAACTGGAGATTAATCTTCAGAAGGAGAAAGAGCTAGTAGCTAGGTTTTCAAAACCTAAATCAGTGCTACCCTTGATTGATGATTTTGTTCATCATAAAGGAAAGACTGGACTGGGATTTGTTAATCCAGCAAGGACTGTTCAGAATCAGTCAAAGTCCAAGGGCAAAGCCCCAACATTCACTAAGACTGCTGTAGTTAAGACAGCCAAGTCTGTACCTAAGCAAAGGTACAACAAATTTGAATGTTGGTGCTGTGGCAAAGTTGGCCACTTTGCTTTGGACTGTTGGCACAATGTTAGTGCCAAAGGTAGTAACAAGATACCTGGTGGAAAGCCAGTAGGTAGCCTTGTTAAGTTGCAAGCTAACAGTTACCAAGGACCCAAGAAACCATTGGGTTCTAAGGTTCAGTTAATTTGTTTTGCAGGAGAATCCAAGTGGCCATACCCCAACATGGTACTTGGATAGTGGATGTTCCAGACACATGACTGGAACTAGGGGACTACTGAAGGATTTCATTCCAATCAAGAATGGTCCAAAGGTGACCTTTGGTGGTTCAGAAAAAGGAATCATCAAAGGGTTTGGTAACATATCTTCTAACTTAGTTACCATTACTCAAGTGGCTTATGTTAAAGGTTTGAAACATAACCTCATTAGTATAAGTCAATTAAGTGATGTAGGGTATGACATCTCATTTGTTAAAAATGGTTGTCATATCAAGAGGTCAAGTGATCAAAAGATCATTTTGACAGGTTATAGGAAGAGAAATGTCTATTGTTTAGACATTATGGTTGAGAACAATAGTTCTCCAGTTTGTCTTGTAGCTGATGAGACAGTCTCTCAATGTGTCAAGTGGCACAAGAGGCTTGCTCATCTAAATTACAAGACTATTGGCAAACTCTTTAGTAAAGAGTTAGTGAGGAATGGTCCTCAAGTTAAGTGTGTCAAAGATGGCATTTGCTCAGCTTGTCAAAAGGGCAAGCAGACTAAATCCACCTTTAGAAGCATTGACAACAAGGATGCTGTGAGATGTTTATATCTCTTGCATATGGATCTATTTGGTCCAATGCCAGTTCACAGCTTAGGTAGGAAGGTCTACACCTTTGTAGTTGTTGATGACTACTCAAGGTTTTCCTGGGTGTTCTTCTTAAAGCAGAAATCTGAAACACCTAGTGTCTTCCACAGTTTTGTTAAGCAAATTCAGAATGAATTGAACTGTACAGTGGTCAAAATTAGAAGTGACCATGGTACAGAGTTTCAATCTGAAAGCATGACAAAACTATGTGAAGACTATGGGATATTTCAAGAATTCTCTTCACCAAGAACACCTCAGCAAAATGGCATTGCTGAAAGGAAAAATAGAACCTTGATAGAAGCTGGTAGGACTCTATTAAGTGATTCTTCACTACCAGAATATTTCTGGGCTGAAGCAGTAAACACTGCATGCCATGTGATAAATAGAGCTACCATAACTAAAAGGTTAAACAAGACCCCCTATGAAGTAGTGAAAGGCAGGAAACCAAACCTATCCTATTTCAGGATTTTTGGTTGTAAATGCTTTATACTTAACAATGGGAAGACTTACTTAACTAAGTTTGCTGCCAAATCCCAAGAGGGAGTGTTTGTTGGGTACAGCAGTAATAGTAAGTCTTATAGAGTCTACAACTTGACTACACAAGTTGTAGAGGAGTCTGTGCATGTAGTTTTTGATGAGACACTTCTTATTAACAATGAGTTGTCTAGTAGTGTGTGCAGCCCCACAGGTCTTTCTAAGAAGATGGACAAGCTAACCATAGAAGATGTACCTGCTGCAAGACAGCAAGTAGAAGAAGATGGCTTATGTCCAGGGGGAGAACTACATGTACCAGGAGCTGAAGAAGTTCAAGGAACTCAGCATGATGAAGATGATGAAGAAGTACAACCAGAAGTAAGGATGCCTCCAGCCAACAGGCATCTAAGAGATCATCCAGTGGAGCTGATCATTGGAGATCCAAGACAAGGTGTTCAGACAAGGAGCAGAAATCAGAATGCTGCAATATATTCAAGTTTTCTGTCTCAGATAGAACCAAAGAAATTTGAAGAAGCTATACAAGATCCACAGTGGACTGAAGCTATGCAGGAAGAGCTAAACCAGTTCAAGAGGTGCAAGGTTTGGGACTTAGTTCCTAAGCCTAAAGATCACAATGTGATAGGAACAAAGTGGATCTACAGAAACAAGTTAGATGAACAAGGAGTCATCATTAAGAATAAGGCAAGATTGGTTGCAAAAGGATATAGGCAAGAAGAAGGTATTGATTTTGATCAAACCTTTGCTCCAGTAGCCAGACTGGAAGCCATAAGGATGTTCTTGGCCTATGCAACCTACCAAGGATTCAAAGTATACCAAATGGATGTGAAGTCAGCATTCCTTAATGGTAATTTAAAAGAAGAAGTATATGTGGAGCAACCTTCAGGTTTTGTTGATTCTACTTTTCCACATTATGTCTATAGACTTAGGAAAGCATTGTATGGGTTAAAGCAAGCTCCTAGAGCTTGGTATGAAACCCTATCTAGTTTCCTCATTGAGAACAAGTTCACAAGGGGGAAAATAGATAAGACTCTATTCCTTAGGGAATCTAGAGGCAAAGTAATACTTGTCCAAATATATGTAGATGACATTATATTTGGGTCTACTGAAAGTAGCCTTTGCAAAAAGTTTGCAAAGCTTATGCAGAGTCAATTTGAAATGAGTAGTATGGGAGAACTGAAGTTTTTCTTGGGTCTCCAAGTTAAACAGACTGAAAGTGGTCTTTCCATATGTCAGTCTAAGTTCACCCTAGAACTCATAAGGAAATATGGTATGGATTCCTCCAGTACCATGAAGACTCCTATGGGGTCAAGTATGTCTCTAAGCAAGGATGATGCAGGGAAACCTGTAGATGAAACCTTGTATAGAGGGATAGTTGGCTCCTTACTATACTTGACTGCAAGTAGGCCTGACATTATGTATGCTACATGTGTTTGTGCCAGGTATCAAGCCTGCCCCAAAGAATCTCACTTGACTGCAGTCAAGAGAATCTTGAGATATCTAAAGGGCACACCTTATCTAGGCCTCTGGTACCCTAGGAATGGAGATTTTGATCTAACAGGCTATTCAGATGCAGACTTTGCAGGATGCAAGGAAGATAGAAAAAGCACAACTGGATCCTGTCAATTCCTAGGTGGAAGACTTATCTCTTGGAGTAGTAAGAAGCAAACCAGTGTGGCCATCTCCACAGCTGAGTCAGAGTATATAGCTGCAGGAAGTTGCTGTGCTCAACTTCTATGGATTCAACATCAGCTAGAAGACTATGGATGTCAGGTAAGTAGAACTCCACTTTATTGTGATTCTACTAGTGCTATTTCCATAGCTAATAATCCTGTATCTCATAGTAGAACTAAACATATTGAGATAAAATATCACTTTCTTAGGGAGCATGTAGAAAGAAATGATATTGCACTTGAATATGTTAAAACAGATAAGCAGATAGCTGATATGTTCACTAAGCCCTTAGATGAAGCTAAGTTTAATAAGTTCAAAATTGAACTAGGTATGATAAACTTAGACTAAGTATACAGAACAAAAATTGGCTAAGTAAAAAGGTGTCGACACATAGACAAGTCTATGTCGACACAGAATAGTAAGTGTCGACACTTCGGAAAAATGGTGTCGACACATCTAGGAAGTTAGTGTCGACACTTCAGAATGTTAGTGTCGACACATGTCGAGTATGTGTCGACACATCCACTAAGGTGTCGACACTTAAGTTTTACTCAGAATTTTTCTAAGTAAAGTCTCGACACATGTCGAGTATGTGTCGACACATCCACTAAGGTGTCGACACTTAAGTTTTACTCAGAATTTTTCTAAGTAAAGTCTCGACACATGTCGAGTATAGTGGTGTCGACACTTAACCAAGTGTCGACACATAGAATCTGTTAACTAAATTTGTGTCGACACATGAGTGTCGAGACATTATAGGTCAGTGTCGACACTTATTGACAGTGTCGACACATCATTAGAAATTCCTCCCGCCTGTTCGTCTTCAAACAGGAAAGGTATAAATAGGGTTCTGTCTTTGATTGTCGACACGCTTTCAAAGTTTCGAGACCTAAACTCTTGTGTCGACATTTCTCTCTTCTCAAGACTAAATCTTCAAACCCTAATGGCTCCCAAGCTGGAAGAGAACGTCAACGAGGGCTATGAGCTCGTGCGAGGCGCATTTGACGACAGCGATCAGGAATTCAAATCGGTGATTACCCTAGTCAGCGATTCAGGACTGGAATTCTTGGTTTCAGAACCAACGAAAATCTGGAAGAAAGAAGTAATTGAATTTCTTACTCAAGCAACTGTGGACGACTCTGGATTCAGAATCAAGTCCAGGGTGCATGGCACCAAAGTCAAACTATCCCCCAAGTCTTTGAGAAAGGTACTTCAGCTACCTAAGATTCAAGAAGAAGAGGAGGTAACTGCTTCTAAGACCAGGGAAGCTCTTACTTGGTGTGGACTGGATTCCCAGATGAAGGTGGGATCAGTCTTCAATAGGAAGGGGATGAACAATCAAGGCAAGTTCTTGTCAGAAGTAGTGGGCAAGGTAATTCTGTGCAAACCAGGAGGGCATGACAGGGTGTCTGCCTCCATGTTTGAAGTAATGACCAGAATCATCTTCACTCTGAAGACAGATTGGTCAATGGTGGTTTTTGAGAAAGTAAAGGAAAGCCTGAAGAAGCCCAATCTGGGCAGGATTATAAGTCTCTACCTGGCTGGATCCATTCCAGAGGTAATGAGCACTGCTGCAGGAACAAAGATAAATCATATGAGGAGAATGGACTCCAGAATATTCTCCAGATGGGAAAGGGTGCTGGTGTCAAAGGACTTGGCCACCCCTGAGAAACAAACTTCTAAAACAGACTCTCCTCCCAGGAAGAAAAGGAAGACAGCTGCTGTGCCTCAAGAGTCCTCAAGCAGCTCAGGCAGTGAAGAACAGGTGGTCTTCACTCCTGAAAGTCCAGTAGATGTGACTGCAGCAAAGTCACCTGCTCCTCAGGAGCCAGCTGATATCCAGGGGGAGCCTCCAGCTGTAGAACATCCATCTACACTGGATAGTGAGCAGGCTACTCTCATCATTCAAGAGGTACTTGTTGATCTTAACACTTTGAATTTTTGTATAACAAATTCTGATTTGTCTGATGATCATCAGCAAAATCAGCCAGCAAACCCAGAACCAGATGTTGTTCTTCCAGACACATCTGTTGTGATACCTGATACAGTGGTTGAAGAACCAAGTACATCTCCTGCACAGTCTCCAGCAGAGTATACCATGGAAGATCTGTTTTTGAACTTAGATCAAGATGATTTTGATATGGAAAAGACTGCTGCTGATGCAGTGAAGGATGCTGTTGCTGAGGGGGAGACTTTGGATAGTCAAGAAGAGCCTATAAGGCTAGATTCTGAGAAGGCACAAGATGTGCATACTGAAAGACCATCCAGCCCTAAGGATAGGGTGGATATAGCAAGTACATCTGAATCTGAAGATGATGAAGCTGAGCAAGCTCAGAAAAAGAAGTTCTTTGTTTTCAAGAGGAGGAGCCAGAGCTATAAGAAGGCTCTCCAAACTGTTGCTCAACATTCATTAGTTCAACAAGCTCCATCCACTGATTATAGTGCTCTACTGCTTGCAATGCAAATCAAGATGGATGAACAAAGGAAAGCCTTAGAAACTTATGTTGATGAAGGGCACAAGGCACTGCAAACTGATCTAGGCCAGGAAATCAAGTCTATAAGGTTTGAAATGAACCTTAATAAAACAGCAATGACTGATTGTTTTACCAAGGGTGCTAATGCTGTGGTCTATCTAGCTAAACATCAAGAAGCAATTAAAGAGAAAGTGGATGATATAGCAGTCAAGCAAGGCTATGTGCTGGAGAATCAGTTGAGAATGAATGATAATCTGACTGCATCTCACAATGCCATAGTCACTGAAATCAAGAATAAGTCAGATGAACCTTCAACTTCATCTGCTGCTGCCAAAGCTGATTTTGATAAGCTATTTCAAGCAGAGATTGCTGCTGTTAAAAATGCCATAAAAGATTCCCAGAAGGTCATATCAGAACAGCTTACAAAGCTTAGACCTTTCTTTAAAGAGGGCATAAGATATTTGGATAGCCAAATCCGATTTCAGAAAGATGATGTAAGGGATCATATGGCTCAAGAAGTCATAAAGGGGGAGAGAGTGTTAGTCAAGGCCAGTTCTGAGCATGCAAAATGGATTTCAAATTCTATAAGGGCTACACTTGGATATCCTCCCCTGTGTGATGACAATGAAGTAGGTGAATCTGGTATTCAAGGAACATTTCTTGGAGGTGAGCAACAAGCAGTGGCTGATGTAATCTATCCACCTCCAGACTTTGAAATGATTCATGCTGATGTAAGCACTATGTATAGTCCAACTGCTGGCAAGCCAAATGTTATTCTGGAAAAGGTTGTTCAACCTATCACAGCTGCTATGCAAGAGGCATTGGATAAAGAAGAAGAAACTAGGCTGTCAAAGAAGAAGTTTAGGGAAATTGCTGAGCAAAAGCCAGATTTTGAACAATGGAGCCCTACTTCTAGAAACATAATTCTTACAGCCTGGAAAGCAGCCAAGGATAATGCCCATGAGAGGAACAAGTGGTTCTCAGAGGCTGAATGGAGAAAGCATGAGATTAGACAAGAAGCCATTGTCCAACACAGAAGGAAGGCCAAGTTAGGAAAGCTACCTCCAACAGCTGTGGAGCCTAGCAAGTACTTTCCCAAGCCTTATCATTATTTTGAAAGGCAGAAGATCAAGGCAGATAAGCAAGATCTAAAAGGGAAGAAGACTGCTGAAGCTGAGCCTGCTGCTGCTGCTGCTGTGAAAGCTCAAGTTAAAGCTGGAAAAGGGATTGTTATCAAAGAACCTGATCAGCACTAGATTAGGAATTAACTTGTTGCTTATTGTAATTTTGATAAGAGAAAAACATTGTAATACTTCATTGAAAATGTATAAGAAACATTATTGGAACAGTATATGATAAATATAGTTTGAATGTTCTGAAATATGTGTGTTTCTTAATTGTTCTGCAATGTTTAATAAGTATACATGTGTGGTTTATTACATGTTCAAGTTTTCCCTGTTGTCATTTATATGTTTTACATCATTTTGTAATTTTTAATTATGAGTGGTGTATATCATTGACTAAGGGTTATGACTTCTCCAAATAGGGGGAGATTGTTGGGTACATTGGTCAAATGTACCTGATTTGAAGAAGCCTCACCTAACTCAATGATATACATCAGAATGTATTTGATGTTTGTTTGAGTTATTTGTGCAGGTTAGGTATACACTGGACTGAAGCTGAAAATTTCTAAGTCCATGTGTCGACACCCAGAGGCAAAGTGTCGACACTTGAGAAAGCTTGTGTCGACACCCAGACAAGCAGTGTCGACACTTGGAGTCATTGTGTCGACACCTGGGAAGAAGTGTCGACACCAGTCAGAAAGTGTCGACACTTGGAGCTGTGTCGACACTCAGTGTAGAAGGATGCAGAAAAGCTGTGTCGACACTTAGCAGAAGTGTCGACACCTTGAAGAGCTGAGTCAACACCAGACAGTGTCGACACTTGGAGTTGTGTCGACACTCAGCATAATTCTGCAGAGACTAAGTACAAGTGTCGACACTCAACACAATGTGTCGACACTCATTCAGCAGAGTCAACATATGAAGAATGTGTCGATACTCTACACAATGTGTCGACACACACTCAAAGAAGTCAACACTTGAAGTTTGTGTCGACACTCAGCATAATGTGTCGACACACACTCAAAGAAGTCAACACTAAAGGAATGTGTCGACACTCAGCACAATGTGTCGACACATAACCAGAAGACTCAACACTTGAAGAAAGTGTCGACACAAGGAGCTGTGTCGACACTTAGCAAAGAACAGAAAACTTGTAAAATATTCTAAGTATAAGTGTCGACACTCATGGGATGTGTCGACACTCAGCTGAAGAATCAAGAATGAAGACTTGTGTCGACACCAAGAAGCAGTGTCGACACTTGACAGTTTCTACACATGAAGATGTGTCGACACAAAGGAGATGTGTCGACACTTAGAAGAATACAGAAAGAATGAAGTACAAGTGCTTGTGTCGACACTCAATTTCAGTGTCGACACATGCAGAAGAAACTGTGTCGAGACATACAAGGGAATGTGTCGACACCTTGTAGACTTGTGTCGACACTTACACAACATGTGTCGACACTTGGTCTATAAGTGTCGACACTTAAGAACAGAAAGTCTCGACACTAACTGACAGTTAGAGAATTTCAAGAAGTGACTGGTTGACATGACAGCTGCCAATCCAGCCGGTCTACAGCAACTGTCAGCAAAGTCAAAAGACTGTTATAAACCGGATCAGCCGGTTACCATGAAGGAAGCCTATAAATAGGCACCCACAGTCTACAGAAATGTGGAGATAATAATTAAGAAGTTCACAAACATTACATGGTGTGATTGAAGTAGTTGATCAGACTAAATCAAGAAGTGATACACAGAAGATCAACACAAGAAGATCAGGCAGTCCAACTGCAGATCTAAGTAGTTGGAGAGAGAGAGCTCCAACCAAGGATTCAGTCTTTGGAACTAAGGCTGAGAAGAAGAATTCAGAGTCATCTGGATTTCAAGAAGCAGAGATCAAGGATCAACTGCAGAAGATTCAGACTAATTCAGTTCTACTCAAGAAGCTTTGAAGAAAGCTAAGTCAGTTTGGATCAAGCTGAGTTCTTCCAAGAACTCTCCAAGAAACTCTCAACTCCTCTCATTCCTTCTGAGTTGTAGAGTTAGAATTTGTAATTTCTATTATAACTTGTAAGATCCATTGGATCTGAGTGATTGTAAGCCTATTTTATAAAGGCTGAGGGTAGGGCTTGGTGCCTGAGTGTAGGAGTTGAAGAACTCTGAGTGTAGGCCTTTGATTGGCTGAGTGTAGGCCTGGGTGGCTGAGTGTAGGCCTTTTGGCTGAGTGTAAGGCTTTGGGCCTGAGGTAGGAACCTTGTTGGGTTCTGAGCTAGTGGAGAAGTTTGGCCGAATCTAGTACACTGCTAGATAGGCGAAGGGGGAAAGTGGATGTACCCAAAGGTTGGGGAACCACTATAAAATTAGTGTGTCTGCCGTGCTGTGCTGTGTTGTGGCTTTTCTGTGTGATTTCTGAAATTGCTGTTAACTGTAATAATCTGTGATAAACTGTTGTGCTGTCAAACAAAAGTTAAAAAGGTTTAGGTCACCTATTCACCCCCCCCCCTCTAGGTGTTTAGGTACCATATCTTTCAGTCACAGACAATGTAACTGCTCTAGAAACTGAGATGAGCAGAGGATTTGCTGAGATCCAGCACAACACTGATCAGCTCAAACATCTCTTCCAGATTTGTGGCAAAGCCTTAGACCACATCATCACCAGAGTTGGACAGGTTATCGAGCAAGGCCTGACTCTTGCCAACAATCAAATGGAACTGGACAAAAGGGCTGAAACAACCAAGATGAAGATTTGTGAGGAAGTTGGAACTTTCAAAGATGATTCCATCTCCCAGCTATCTATTGAAGTCAAAAAGGTGGAGAAGTTGGTAAAAGAATATTTAGAAAAATTTGATGCCCTCCAGAAAGAATTATGGGAAGCCAAAGTTAAAGAGGTCCATGATGATATTCTAGCTCAGATACAGAGTGTCAAATTCCACACTTATGATACTGTTGTTTGGATGCACAACCAGATTCTGCCAGAATTTGTTGTTGATCCTAACATTATTCCTCATCAACTGAACCCACTAGCTGCTGCTGATGCTCCTGCCCCCGCTCCTCCTCTGCAACCCACATTTTCTCCAAGGCCTGGTGATTCTGTTGCTCCTCCAGATTCTTATGCTCAGGATTGGGAAAATGATCCTGCTGATATCTTTCTCAAAACCCCTCCTGTGATTTTGACTCATAAGAAGAAAAGGAAATATGGTGAAGGTCCTTCTGCTAGCAAGTCCGTTCCTGCTAAAGCTCCTGAACATGCTGAGGTCTGGTCTCCTACTTCCAAGTCTCTCATCCTAGAAACTCTTAAGTTAGTTCTGGACTTCCGTGAAAGCAGAAACATTCACTACAGTTCCCATGAATGGGAGTTGTATGAGAAGTCCATGACCAAAAGGAGAATCTATGACAGAGAATATAGAAGAAATAATCTAGCTGCTCCTCCCAGACCCCTCAAGCATTATCCTAAACCCTACAGCTATCAGAGAAGACAACAAGAGAAACAAGACAAGCAAAATCATCAGAGCTAGCCCAAAAGAGTCATGAGCTATGAAAATGGATTTTAGTTGTTTATGATATTTCTGGATAATCATATTTACATAATTCAAAGTTTTGGATCTTATTATCTTTTTCATAGTTCCTTGTTTGCTTACACTACTTTATTACTTAGCATTCTTTTTATGTCCATAATTCACCTTAGTGTAAAGGGTTCTGACTTCTACAAATAGGGGGAGATTGTTAGGTATTGTATCCACACTAACCCAGATTTGATGAAGTCACCCTTGAACTAAGATGAATTAAGTTGTATTTGATGCTTGATTTGAGTTATGCGTTTGCAGGATTCTAATGGGAAGTGTAGACCAATGTCAGTCTACAGTGGGTCACCAAACACAGGACTATACAATGTAATCCCTCATTGTGTGTTCCAAAGTGTTGACTCATGTGTAGCTACTCTATTGGGATACACTTCATATTCAAGCTCTAGGACTATGTGAAAAGACTTGATGCTGATCTCCCATAGAAGAAAAAAATCTGTCAGAAAAATTTTCCTAAGTAAAGTACTCGAGTACTTCCTTACTTACTCGAGTAAGTTACTGAGTTTATACTCGAGTAGTAATTAACTTACTCGAGTAGTTAAGATATACTAGAGTAGTCCAATTATGGCTCTCGAGTAATTCATCTTGTGTACTCGAGTAATTTCCTCTTATCTCTCGAGTTTCAGATTTTCTCTTCTCAAATTTGTCTAAGTGAAATACTCGTGTAGTATTATATATACTCGAGTAGTTCTATCTTCTATCTCGAGTTAATGGTATTCTGACTCTCATGTAGTTCCTAGTTACTTGAGTAGTCTAACTCATATACTCGAGTAGTTCATCTACTACTCGAGTAGTCAAATGCTTTTACTCGTGTAATCCATATTTTTATTCCAAAAATTTCACTAAGTGAATTACTCGAGTAGTTCATGTTATATACTCGAGTAGTTCAATTTTTACTGTTCAAGAAAATTTTCCAAGTGTTTGTCTCGAGTATTCTATTATATACTCGAGTAGTTCATTTCTATATACTCGAGTAGTACTTCTTGAACTCGAGTAATATACTCCACCTCTCGTGTAAGTACTTAAGTACTCGAGTAAGTCATTTTTGTTACTCGAGTAACTGAGTCCCTCTCATACTTATTTACTCGAGTAGTTGACTCCATGTACTCGAGTAATGATTTCTTTTTCTCCCGAGTAATTTCGCTCATGTACTAGAGTAGTCACTTTCTACCTACTCGAGTAGTGCTGCATATACTCGAGTAGTCCTGCTTGACTTGAGTAATTTACTTTGACCTTTTTCAGAAAATTCTTTAAGTCCATACCTAACGGTCTTATTCTTAAACTCTAACGTGATGGGTCCACGTGTCTTTCTCTTTATGAATCATTTAAGTCTAATCCTCTTGTCTCCTATAAAGGGTCTTGTCAAACCGACAAACCCTAAGTTTTCAAAAGAAAATTATTCTAAGAAAGTTTTTGTAGCCGTCTCTTTCCAAAAAGATTTCAGTCTCCTCTCTCTCTCTGCAAGATCCGGAAATTCGCCGCCGCCGCCATCGTTATTTTCCAACCGCCCAGGGTTTCTTATTTTTAGAGGATTCAGATTAAGAAGACTCTAGAGATCGAGATCTCCGCTCAACGCTTCATCTACTCATTCGATCGTGTAAAGTCGAGAAGTTCCAGATCTGATATTGCCGAAATTCTTCTTCCATATTCTGATAAATCCGCACGCCTAGAAGAAGGATTTTCTGATTTTCTGTTGCAGATCTGAACCAGATAATTTATTGTTTATATTTCTGTACTGCTGTATTTCATTATTGTAGGAGAAGATTTCTCCGAGTGTGGGAGTTTTCAACTCCGAGATTGTTGGAAGTCTTGTCTTCCGAGTGTAGATCCGTTTGTTGATCGAGTTTGTAGGAACGTTGTTCCGAGGGTAGGATTGTTTTCCAATCCGAGATAGTGGAGTAACCGAGTCTAGTATATTGCTAGATCGGTGAGGGAAAGTGGATGTACCCAAGGTTGGAGAACCACTATAAATCTTGCCTCGTCTGTGTTTGCTTGTTTGGTAGATAGATCTGTGCTTTGGTTGAGATTTTTTTATTACGCAAAAAGACGCACAACTCACATATTCACCCCCCTCTAGGTGATTTAGGTTGACAACTATTATCTTTCAGTTTGTGCCAATATGTTCATGGCTTTATAATTTGCAATCTTGGCCTTTTTCTGTGCATCTGTCCACTCAGGTTGTGGAACAACATGAGTGCTTGATGTAGAAGTAGATGCAGTTGCAGCTGTTGGTTGAGGAGGACCTGTCAAAATAGAATTATAGATGTCCTCATCAACGAAATTCATATACAGCCTGATTCTTGCCTTCCAGATTGCAAATTTATTCAAATTGCAAACTAGAGGTCTGGTGCTTGCATAGTCTTTGTTCTATGCCATGCTGTGAAACAATCTAAACTTAAGATCAGATCAAACAAAAGATATTTTGGTTCAAGGGTTACCTTGTACAACCAACGGAACACTGCTCTGATACCAATTAAAATATGGGGGTTAGATCTGATTACTTTAGGGGGGGGGGGGGTGAATAGAGTATATTAAAACTTTTAACTGTTTGAGATTTTAATATCAGAATAATGTATGATACCAGTAGTAGTAATAGATAAAAAGAAATTGACCTAAACTAAACTACCCCAGCACAACAATCTAAACTATCACAGCCACAGCAAGAACAATAAGTAAAGGGCAACCAGACAACATAAGAAATTTTATAGTGGTTCACCAGCCTGGGTACATCCACTCTTCTACCACCCTGGTAGGAATCCACTAGCAGGTTTTGATCAGGTGACTGCCACCTTTGAGCTTTTGATCAGGTGTCCAAAAACAAAAATAAACTTTTGAAGGGAGTTAATAAACCCTTTATATAGGTCGGGGAAGATATATTGATGGTGTCTTCTCTTTCTCAAATAACTGAGAAGACAAGTGGATTGCTGTTGTCAAGGATTCTCCAGAAATCTCTCGAAGCCTTGCACAGGGTGTAATAGGTCTTCAACCTTGATTTATGATAATCCAGGAACTTCTAACTGATAAAGATTAGTTGTCCTTGAAAGCTCCTGGAGTGAAAATTGAAGAAGCCTCTCGATAGTGATTGTTGTTGTTCTTCTTCTTCTTCAAAATGATCAAGGAGAAAACAAACTATTTTCTGTGCAGAGAAGAAACAGATGATCTTGAGTATGTTTCTGTAAAAAATCTTCTTTGTGTACTGTTTTGTCGTATTCTTCTGAAAATAAAATCTCTTTTATATGTCTCTGTCGAATTCTCTTTTGAATTTTGAATTCCATTGCATTGAATGCCGATTGCCTGGAGAATGAAATTCAGCTGGAGAATATTTGCATTGATGAGTTTCCCCAACTGTCCTGATTAATTAAGCAATTAATTAACCTGATGAAGATCATAATTAATGCTGCCAAATAACGGCTATATTCAGAGAATATGTGCATTAATTACTCAAGAAATTATTGCCAAATAATATATTAAATATGGACGAAAAAGAGGGAAAACTCTAAGTCTGGAACTACACAGAAATCGTCGACCATAGAACAACTTTCGTTGACCTGAGATCCAAGATCGTCGAGCAGAGAAATCATGTTTGTCGACCTGAGAAAACTTGTTTGTCCTGAGATCCAAGATCATCGACCTTAGTTCAACGAGCTGATTTCTGTGAATAACTTGCCAATTCTACAGTCCAAGTTCGTCGAGCAGAGATTTTGACTTCGTCGACCTGAGTTCAGCGAAAGTAATCTGAAGGAAATAGTTAAAGGCTGAAATCCAGACTTCGTCGACCTGAGCCCGAATATCGTCGAGCTTAACTTAGAGAATTAACTCTGAGTTCGTCGAGCGGAGCACGACTATCATCGAGCTGAGTTCGACGAACGTCATACTCAGTTTCTGAACTTGATTTTCTTCTAAGTCTTGAGTCTTCTGCTGGCTGGTCCATGTATGGTTGAACCTAAAGACTTGTCTTAGACTCCGGGACTCAAAACACTTGACCCTGGCTATACATTATGAGTCAGACATCCTAGTTAGTGAACCTAGCCCAAATCCAACTAGGGATCCAACACTAACTAAGAAATTTGAAAAAGGGTTTTGACATCTTCAAATAGTGGGAGATTGTTGTTTCCATTGATCCCAATATCCCGGATTTGTAATAAGTCAAACAAGTCAATGACATACATATAAGTTGTATTTGTTGTGTGTTTAACTTCATGCATGCAAGCTAGTCCTCATCACATTGATTGGACAGCTGGACACCAAGTAGGTTGCTGGTCAGGCAGAAATTTACTAAGTCCATAGGCGTTGAGTGTAGCAAGCTCACTCAATGCCAAAAGTTAAGGGAAGATGTTGGCAAGAAAGGAATTCTACTAAGTCCACAAACATTGAGTGAAGCCAGTTCACTCAACACCATATGCCAAATAAAAGCGCTAAGCCAAAGGATAAACATCAGCAAGTAGAAAAATCGACCAAGTCCACAGGCGATGAGTGATGTCAACTTACTCAACGCCATACAACTTATTCATCAAGTAAAGCTCATTTTATCAAAGCCACAGAAACTCTGTCCAAGAAAAAGATTCTAAGTACAAAGGCGTTGAGTGAAGCCAGTTCACTTAATATCTGATGATAGAAGCGTCGAGTCATGCTGTTGCAGTCAAAGCCTAAGAAGAAAGAAAATAGAAAGAGGATAAGTACAAAAGCATTGAGTGATGAAGCTTCACTCAACGCTCTCAACACCATATAACTAAAAGCGTTGAGTGACGAACGTTCACTCAACGCTCTCAACGCCTAAGATGTAGAATGGCTTTGGCAGTTGACTAAGGGTTTTGGCACTGAGTGAAGGCCATTCACTCAACGCACTCAACGCCTGAGTTGATTCTGAGAAATTGGCTAGGTCCAGAAAGGGTGACGTCAGCATGAGTCAGCAAAGATCAACAAAGTCAACACATTTCAAATTCTTTGTGGGAAAGATGCAGTATGACTTTAATGGCGGTGGCGACCAGCTGTTTGGTCTTCTATGAAAAAGGAAGGTGATATATCGACAATTAAAGCTGGGCCCACATCGGAAAGAGCCATTGATCAACGATCTATAAAAAGAAAAAGATTGTCAGGCAGTAAGAAGGAATTAGGGTTTTCTGATTACGCATAGCGGCAGAACTTCGTCTTCTTCCTCGCCATTATTGTCGAGCCTGAAGCACAAGTTCTAATCAGTTGACCTGAAAGCTAAAATAGATAGTTGATGCAATTTTCATCAGCAATAACAAGATCAGAAGTGATTTATGAGGAAGTGAAAAGGAGAAGCAGAGATTTCATTTTTCTGTAGTCAAGGTTAGCTGTTTGAGGAAGATTCAGAACTGTCAAATCCACAATCTTAAACAATATATCAGAATCTTGATTCTGAGTCACTTCCAGCTCAAGCAGCCCAGAACTGAAGTGCTTTTAACTTGTTGTTGTGAAAAAGTTAGGGCAGAGGATTTCTCAGCCCAGGAAGTAAAACACAGGGAAATCTCTCTAACATCAATCATCTTAACCTCATTTCTATTTTCTGTTGGATCCAGTCTAGGATCTGAGTGTAAGATTCCTATGCGAATCTGAGTTGTAGGACTGTGTTATAAAGGCTGAGATATGATCTAGTTTGGATCTGAGTATAGGGCTTAGGCCTGAGTTGTAGGATCTTTTGGATATAAGGTAGGGCTGTCCTTCCAGCTTGAGTTTTAGGGCCTTTGGGGCCTGAGGTAGGTGATTGTTTAATCACTGAGAGGTAGGGCCTAGTGCATGAGTTGTAGGTCTTGAATGAGACTGAGTGGTCCTGCGGGATCTTATTGTAAGCTCCTTGGAGCGGAGTATTAGTGAAGAGCCTTGTCTAACACACTATTAGAAAGGCGGGAGGGACTGTGGACGTGCCCATAATCTGAGAAACCACTATAAAATATATGTGTCTTCTGTGTGTGTATCTTGAAAGCCAAACAAACAAATCATAAAGCACAGGATAATCACGTATAGGTCTAGATAAATTAAAATAGACCAAAAACCTATTCACCCCCCTCTAGATGTTTAGCTAACCTTGAAAACAAAGATTTTAACGTCATCCAAAGAGAGTTTGGTATTTGACCCATCCGCTGCATAGCGTTTCATACTCTCATCGATTTTCGTTGCTCGTTGAACCCTATCCACAAGGTCATACTGTACCTTCGTCCAATTCAGGCACGCATTTGCAGTAGTATTCTTGTCAACACAAGAAATATCTAAGGCCTCCAACTCCTATATCAGACACTCATCATTTATCTGCAACAGTCCTGACCTTACCAGAGTCCGCTGTCTCATGGCTTCTACAACCACATTTGCCTTTCCGGGAGTATAGTATATCTAGAAGATGTAGTTCCCGAGGAACTCCATCCACCACCGCTGCCGCATATTCAGATCATTCTTATCTATTAAGTACTTCAGGCTCTTATGATCCGTGAATATATCCACTTTCATGCCATACAAGTAATGACGCCACAATTTTAGTGCAAAGATCACAACCACCAACTCCAAGTCATGGAATGGATAATTTCGCTCATGCACTTTTAACTGGCGTGAGCCGTAAGCAATAACCTTTCCGAACTGAAGAAGAACGCAACCTAAGGCATTCCCAAAAGCAATAACCTTTTCGAACTGTTGTATTTATGACATCAGGGCGTTACGTTAACAAATGATTGGCTTATGACGTTGTTAGAGCGTGAGTTTTAGCTCTTAGGTTTTCCGTGTGTGGCTGGGTTTAGCCTGTTTGCAAGATTTCTTAGCGAGCCTGGTCTGTTTTGGTGACTCGGTGGAGACTCTTTGGGAATGCTTGTGTTATGGTATCAGCAGGTGTTTACCCGAGTTTGGTTCATCAAATCGTAATTTCGACTGCGACATTGGGTTCGTAGCATCAGTATTTAGCTACGGTGCGATTTTCGTAGAATTCCGGGTAAGTTCAGTTTTCAGGTTGTTTTGACGTTTTATTTAATTAATTATGATATCCTATATTAAAATAATCGGATAAAGAAGTATAAATAGAAACCCATCGCATCAGAACGCTAATCATTGTCTCCCTCATGAAACCGTCGGCCTGTTGCGAAAGAACGAGAGCGGCGGACATCCAAAGCTTTCCGCCGCCAATTTTTGGAGCTTTGGTGCTCGATTTCATCTTTGGAGAGTAGATCCGGGTAGATCTTGCCTAGATCTACGTTTCTACGGTATGCTTTTTCAGTTTCTTGGATTTTTAGAGGTCTAGGTATGCGATTTTGACCCTCTTTCATCATCAAAAGTTTCAGGTTTTGTGCTTAAGCATTCTTGCGGCCAAATCTGTGAGGTGGGACGTTTCTTGGTCGGATTTCAGGTGATTTGAGGCAAGTGGTGATTTCCCCCTTGCTTGTTCTTTTTTTTCTCTTTTGTTTTCTTGTTATCCTCCCGGTATAGTGGGATCGGATTAGTGTAGGATTCCCTCCATGTCAAAAAAAAATGATTTTCTGTAGATCTTGAGGCAAGTGGTGTTTACACCCTTGCCGAGCCTTTTGCCCCTTCGGTTTCCTGTTCTGGTAGGCCAGATTACTCTTAGTATGACTGTAAAATCATCCTTTGTCTAGGTTAGATATAATTAGAAGTTGTTAGTATAAGATTGCTGGAATGATAACCCTCTGGCAGGTTTATGTCTAAAAGCTTTGAGTGGAGCTGAGTGTATACAGCCTAAAGCTTTGAGTGTAATCTTAGTGTAGAAGTTCAGTTTTTATCCTAAGTATAAAGCGTTGAGTGTATTGAATGTACTCAACTCCTTGCTGAGAGGTCTGAGAAGCTAAGTTAAAAAGCATTGAGTGAGTGATATACACTCAACACGGTGTTGAGTGAGATTAGCACGCTCAACGCCATTCTATAAAATTATAGAAGCCAAGTGTAAAAGCGTTCACAGCGTTGAGTGAGCTTAACTCACTCATTACCGTCACTTTAATCAGTAAGTAAATTATGAAAGCGTCGACAGCGAGCTTAGCTCACTCAACGCTGTCACCTAAATCTGTTAAATCTAAGTAGAAAGCGTTGATAGAGTTGAGTGAGCTGAACTCACTCAACGCTGTCCCTTAATTCTATAAATCTATGTAAGAGAGTGTTGACAACGTTGAGTGAGCTGAACTCACTCAACGCTGTCGCTTTTATAGAAAAGCATTGACAACGTTGAGTGAGCTGAACTCACTCAACGCCATCTCTTTAACTCTGCAATCTAAGTGTTAAAGTGTTGACAGTGTTGAGTGAGCGGAACTCACTCAACACCGTCATCTGATTTTGGCAGCTCTGTGCTAAAGCGTTAAGTGAGCTGAACTGACTCAACGACATCGTCTGTTCTTGCTGCTGTGTTTAAGCGTTGAGTGTGCTGAGTTATGGCATCGAGTGCGTTGACTGCACTTGACGCGGCGTCGAGTGCACTCGACGCTTTTCCCTTAGATTTGTGTCCTTTCCCCGATTTGATGTGTATCTCTAAAGGTTTAGTTTTGCCAAGTTAGAATCATCTGGTTTCTGCTGAATTTGTCGAGTTTGGGTTTTATGAGTATTTGGGATATGTGGTTTGTTTTGGTTGGCTTAGTTTCGTGAATCATTACACCCGAGAATATTTGGGTCTTGTTTTTGGGTTGTTGGGTTGTGTTGGACTAGATGGCCACCACCGCAGCCCCATTTTGAGATGTTTGGGTCTGTTAGTTCGGGTTTGGCCGGTTGGTCCCGACTCAGATCCAGTTGCGTTACGGTGTTAATGATTCACATGTTTATTGAGCCTTTGTCTCATTTTTGTTTTCTATGGATTAAACTTATGTTATTTCTACTTATTCTCGCAGATGTTCTAGGAGTATAACTTCTTTCTCACTTGGTGCAAATTTCATTACCTTTTAACTTTATATGTTAACTCTTTTATTCTTAATCTTTAGTTAATTTTTTGTGTTTTTTTGACAGCTATTCAGGTTTGGATTAGTAATCTTGCTACTCTGTTGTTTACTGATAGTTTTGTTTGCCACTTGTATTTTTCTTGATGAGGTGTTCTTTTTTTGACAGCTACTTAGGTTTGGATTAGTAATCTTGCTACTCTGTTGTTTACCGATAGTTTTGTTTGCCACTTGTATTTTTCTTGCTGAGGTGTTCTTTCTTTCCTCAGGTTCAGGGCAGTAGCCGGTTGAGCGACTAAGTTTGGTGTTTTCTAGTGGACTGCAGTGTTGCAGAGGTTTCCTCTACCTTGAGAGGTAGTTCTTTGTTGTTTTCTTATTAGTACAGACACACATACTGACCCGTGGGTTCGTGTCAGTTTGTTGACGTCCACTGGTGGTTTTCCTTTGAATTGCTGAATACTTTGCTAAGCTGCTAGTTTTGCCTTTGTTGGTTGTTTTTACTTGCTCTCTGGGAATGTTTTATGCTAGGTTACATGTTAGGTATTTTCACTTATAAATGCATTACTACTAGTACTTCATACATCTCATATTTTCTAAAACTAAAATACTATTTTCTACCTAACGTAAAGACAATTTCAACACTTATAATAAATCTAGAGTCTTGCATGCAATGAGTTTCCATTTAGGGATGTTTATAGTTATGTAAGGTGTTAATCAACATAACCAAAGTATTTTCTGCAGCGTATAACTATACTTTTACTCGTGGACTAGTTGATCCACCGTGACGAGGGATACAGCCATCCAATTTAAACTGGTTTTTACTTAATAACTTATGAATTTCATATAAACTACAGAGTTTGGAGTTTTGCCTGAGCGCTTGCAGTTATCCACTACACGATGTGGATTTACGATCTGTATTTTCTCTTACTCTGATATAACTTCAATGTTGAGAAAATGCGGGTTGTGACAGGAAGTGTCTTAGAGCCTCACTAGATCACCCGATCTAGACGTCCCTTCCCTGGGACAATTTCTCACGGAATCCTCCCTGGATTCCGACGACCTACACCGGTCGATTTTTCTCACTACAATCACCTAGAAAAAAGAAAAATACAAAGTGATTAAAGAATAATTAAAGTTGAAACTCCCTCAAAAAGGATTTCTCTGTTGAGCGATGCGTGATCGGTGTTAATGATCTTCGTTTGGATGCAGCCGATCAACTCCTCATAGTCGTTGTAGTCCTAAGTTTACCAGATATTTTTGTGCGTGAACGAGAGGGAGGCAGCTTTCTCTTCCTTTGATGAAGACGACGGAACAGTGCTTAGAGGCGACTCCCGAACAGAGAAATACGCCTATATCGAATGAGAAAAACAATTTGTCCGTCTGTATCGAATGAGAAAAACAAACGCCTTTTATACGTCTCTGAAAAACAGACTACTGTCGGGGGTAAGTCTAGCGCCCGATGGTAGGTCATTGCACGTCAACGTGATAGCTATCCCACATAATTGGAAAAATATTCCGAAAAGATTATTTTCCGCTTTTTAATGCTAGCGTGGCGCGGTAACTAGCTATCTCCTGGCGGAAGCTCAAGAGTCTCGATGAATCCATTTGATGATTGTTGAGTGAGCTAGCATTGCACGGTAGCTTCCAAAGTGATTGTTCAGATTAAATCCAGAAACTAGCGCAGGCGGTAGGATTAAGAGCGCCTATTCAAGTCGAATCTAGGCTCGTGCTCGATGGTAGCTCTAGCGCGCGGTAGTAGGTAACAGAATGGAGTTCTTCGCTTCGCTTGAACCAGTAAACCTGCACACTATACCCAACACAAAATATGATCAAATATAATATGAGAATTGATATTATTAAACTAAGGATATTTGAACCGTCGGTTCTAACAAACTCCCCCTTTTGATAATATCAAATCCCGTTCTTGAGATATAATGCTGAGATGCATGATACAATGCAAATAAAAAAATAAGCTTTAAATAGTCAGGCTTAAGTTTACTTGTAACTCCCCCTACACACACGCTCCCCCTATCTACGTGCTCTACATGCTCCCCTATCCACATGCACACAGTTCAACATGCTCCCCCTACATGTGAGCTTCCGTAGCTCATGACTCATGAACATTCTATTCTCCCCTTTTGATATTATCAAAAGTCTTGGGCTAGATCGAAAGATGACTATACACATATATGGGAAAAAAATTCAGTCTAAAATAATCTTGATAAAGATAAAACAATGCCCGTTATAAAGTAAATTTAGAAGCAAACACAATACAGGTGACGAAACAAAAATCAGAGAATATAATGCGTATAGGTCACATATACGAGTGGAGTACACAAATGCAAATCATATGAGTTTTTTGAGCAAAGAGAATTGGACAACACATGTGATACTAAGTACATAATGATTTAGAGTACAATGCTAAGAGATTTATAGAGTTAACACATTGGAATACTGTAAAAGTCAGGAATTGAAATCATGTACTAGTACCTATGTGCTGTATACATATAGTGCATTTTCAGTACAATTCTTATGCATGGAAGAGTTAGATAGAGCAATGACATTGGTACATGTAGCATTAAAAGAAAAAAAACATCAAATTGAACTAACATTTAGTGCACGTTTTATCTCAATAAGTCACTATGCTATCATGAAAGAAATAAAGTGACAAATCGCGTCACAGTTCTATCGACTTCATACCAAGATTAGAACAAGGGGCACTACACTTAAGGTTTATTCTTTGCACAAGATCAAAATGATTCTTTTAACCAAGTTGCTCATCCTTATAATGCTCATGAAGACTTTTCAGGAGGAGTAAGTAGTGCTTGGGGGGTATCCTTGGCACATGATTTGATATCATGCATAGTTGTTTTTTTTTATTGATTTTCGTACTATCCTGTTTATAACACTTAATTAAAGAACTCTGAATCAATCAAAATCTACCTAGATAGATGCACTTTAACTTGTATACAAAAGACACGAGCACTAGAGATTTGGCCCAAATTTCTAACCTTTACACAAGCACATGTATATCGTGACATTGAGTATTCAAGTTATTTCTAATGTATTAGACATAATATCACGAGTTATAACATGTAAGCATAGAGTTTATATATGAGTGCTTTGTCTAGGGATGTGTAAACAGTGTAAACTCATTACGCTACCTAAATTCACACATATACCCAGAGGCATATTCAACAGACACTATCATGTCTAGTCGCACTCAGTAGCTAAACACTTATAGATTCGACAAATCATGGCAAAAGTAGATAATTCACAGGGATTAACAATCCTAAATCAAATATTATACGTAATCATTGTGCGCAAGGTTCTAGCCATGTGTGTCCTAAGAATGAACGATCCACATTTTTTTTTGTATTTAGGGTTTTATAATTTTTGTTTTGATTTTCTGTCTTTTTTAAAGTTAAACAAAGCAAACAAAACATATGAAAACAATACAAATATAAATAGGAAAACACTATAGAGTATTATGCATGATATTAACGAACATGATAATGAGACATGAAATAACATTTGTGCTATGAATATGGACAATTATGAGAATACTCAAGACATAAATGACCCAAGCAATATGTCGACACCATAGCCCCGTACTAAGTGACGGATGGGCGTGAGGAGCTGCACAAGTGCCGTAGGATTGCGTGTTAATCCCATATGCACACAAGAGGACTCGCTCAACCTAACACACTTTCCCCCCAGCACCATACAAGGACCTACTCGAAACCTTTCCCAGTTAAGGACGGGACATGGATTATAAGTTAGCATTCCTAATGAAAACAAACCTACACACCCCGCTATTGTAAGACACATCACAATGAATCATGTGTTATTGTTCATATCAACTAAGAGGCAATGAAGATACCAAAGCTAATTGTCAGAAATCAGTACGAAACGGTGCTACCGTTGGCGGTAGAGATACCGCGACGCGGTAGCTCGAAATTATATAAGATCTGGTCCATGCTGAATTCTACATTCTTCCGTTTCCATTCTCTCTCCTCTGTGTATAGTTCTTTTACAGGCGCTTTCGAGATATAGGTAATCCCATGTCACAACCCACATTTTCTATGCATTTCATAATTTATCAGAGTAAGAGAAAACATGATTCATGATGCCACGTCAGTAGGTGATAACTGCAGATGCTCAGGCAAAACTCTAACTTAACACTTTTATGAAAATCCATAAGTTATTAAGAGGAACATCCAGTTAAAGTTTAAGCGGTTAGCTGTATCCCTCGACTTAGTGGCTCATCAGGTCCACGAGAAAAAATAATAATTATTATACGCTACGAAAAATACTTTATTTACAATAGCTATGAAGGTAACTTGTATGACTGTTAAATATAGTGATTTACATTTCAAACATGGCATGTATGAAGTAATAATAGTATTTTTTATACTTTAAAATAACTAACATGCAACCTACCATAAAACCATCCCAGAGAGCAAGTACAACCAACCAAAAAAGGTAAATTGGCAGATTAACAAGGTATTGAATATTCCAAAAGAAAACTACTAGTGGACATCAACAATCTGACACGAACCCACTGAAAGTATGCATGTCTGGACTAAAACTAAAAACAACAACTACCTCACAACGGTGAGGAAAACCACTACAACAACTGCAGTCCACAAGCTACCACCCAACACAGCCGCTCCACCGGCTACAGCCCTGAACCTGAGGAATTCAAAGAAAGAACACATCAACAAGAAATTTGCAAGTGGCAACGAAAGTAAGCAGGTAATAAGTAGAAAAACAAGAAAGTCTTTACCAGACCCAACTATAAGAAAAGCTGAAACCACAGCTGATTAGCCAATTGGAAACAGGTAAAGTGAAAAATTTGCAATAATGAAGTTAAAAGAAATTCGCACCAAGTGCGGAACGAAGCCATTCTTCGACCAAATCTGCAAGAATAAAAATAAAATAACATAAACTTAACTATACGAAGCAAATTGAGCACAAAACAACTCGAACATATGAATAATTAACACTTGGTAAAACAATCGGACCGGAGTCAATGACCAAAAAGTCCAATACCAGGCTTCCAGACAAAAACGTCTCACAAAAGGCACTGCGGTGGTGGCTACCTAGCCCAACATAACCCAAACAGTACCACAAAATAGAGACCTAAACATCCACGAAGTGTAATGAATCACAAATCGGCGTCCAGCCAAAGAAAACATCATACCCAAACACCCCGAACCAAAAATCAATCCTAAACCCAAGGAAAATACCTTGACGAGCCCTAAATTTGCTCTAAGGACCATACACGACATATCCTACACAAAACGATAGAATATTCTAAGTCCTGGACAAATTCGGCAAGAATAAATGAACTACATGGATACTCGACGAATTTCTACAATACTTGGTGAAAAGGATTTGGCGACAAAACTTCATTCGGCGATACTCGATGAATCGGCTTGATTCAGAAGGTAAACTCGACGAATTTGCCTTGGTCACCCGATCACTCAATGCTTTCTAACCTAAGCTACACTCGACGATTTGTCGAATATACTGGATGAATCTACCTCACTCAACGCCGCGCTAGTAGACACTCGATGAAGTCGGCGCCTTGATATTTGATGAATCTACCTCACTCAACACCATGCCAGTCGACATTCTACGAACTCGACGCTCAAATAATCGATGAAAATGACTCGGCTAATCTAACCTTGCTCGACGAATGATACTAGACGAAAATGACCCAACGAAGCTAACCTTACTCGACGAATGATACTCGACAAATTTTCACTTAGTCTAAATCCTTATATTTGACGAATTTCCTGATGGTTTACTACCATTATATTTGGCGAATTTTCCTTTGGCCTGTACACTATACTTGACGGATTTTTTTGGCCGAAATCTTTAACTACCAAATGGGTTCTTTCAAGACTAAGTCCTATATTATTAAAACCTCCTGAGGAGAAGAAATGAACCGAGTGAAAGGCAAGAAACGGTTGCAAGAAGAAAATCGCCACTGGCCTCAAAACTTCGGAGATCTGCCGCTCCGTGACAAGGATCGGCCGCCAAAAGCCTTAAGCAGTGTTTCCTGAAACTTTTGGTGGGAAAAAGTAGGTCAAAACTACAAACCTTAACAGAAAAAAATCAGAGAAACAAAGAAAGATTACCACGAACGCGTAGATCTCGGCGAGAGCTTTCCAAATCTCTAATCTATTGAGAAATCTGACCACCAAATCGCTAGAAATCGCCAGCTGAAGGAACGTGGAGACGCCAAACTCCTCCTCTCTTGCGAAACAGGCGATGATTCTGATTTGGAAGATGATGAATAGGGTATTGACTCGACCCTTATAACCGGCTATATATATACATATATAAATAATTTTCCAATATTATATTACCATCAATAATAAATAAACCCAAAATGACCAGAAGTCCAAACCAACTCAAAATCTTACAAAATTCGCACTATAGCAAAATACCGACGCTACAAACCCAACAGCGAAGTCTATATCCAAATCCGACAAACCAAACTCAGGTAAAACACCACCTGAAGATAAAACACCACCACATCCCTATAAAAAGCTCCACCAACTCACCAAAACATACACAGGTCGCGAGGGAAGGTGCACAACCAAGCCAAAACCAACCGCACAGGAAAACCCACTGAGCAAACCCATGCTCCAACAAACGACACCCGTTAACTATGCATCAACGTAACGCCCTGACGTCAAAAATACTCCACTACGGGAATTAAAATAAACACCAAAAAATCAGGAGCGTTACATCCCCTCCCCCTTTTCTCTTCATTTTTATATACGATAAGATTATAAGTGTAATTTTTGTAGTTCTAGTCATTTTCGGCAAGATCTGTGGTGGTTTCAAAACGTTTGTGAGTTGGATTTGAGATTTTTTGCCACAGATCTTACTTGATTTCACCGATCAAACTTCTATGTGCTTGGATCTCTTTCCCCATAACATTTTTAAGTAAAATTTGTGGAAAATGGTTTTTCGGGGGAGATTCGGCGGAAGGGGACAGATTCCAATTCGTCACGCTACTGCGTGGAGGTAGCAGATTACTGTGCCGCGGTAGCCCCCGAAAAATGTTTTCTCAAACTTTTGAAGGGAGGATTTTTTGTGTTTTGCAGATTATGGCTTCTTTCAGCTCTCAACCTGTTAACCCCTCAGTCCGCAACATACTACAGGATTCCAAAGCCCCCCTTTCAGCAGGCGCGGACGCGCTTTGTCATCCGCCCAGTCCGACAATATTACCAGTTGGACCAAGGATGGTACCCCAGCAGTGGACGCGAGGACTAGTCCGCTCAGTCCTCCAGCGCTTGGGGTATCAGGTTCTACAGCGGCGGACGCAGTGTCTCGTCCTCCCAGGCCGCCTCCCTCCAGCGTGCGCACCCAGCAGTAGTGGAAGCTCTAGTCCGCGAGCCCAGTTCGCCCCTTCTGCGCGGACTGGCGTGTTCTTTCTTTTTGCTTCCCGTCACCGCTGCCCGGTTCTCCTGTACCCCGGGAAGCCGGTTATTTTAGCACTGCCCGTTTGGGCATGCCCCCCTATCCTGTAAATAGGGGGGAGGTGGTGCACCCAAGGCACGCTGACTCGGACCCAGGAGCCTACTTGTTACAGGCTGCGGACTCGAATCCTGTGCCTTGCGGACTCCCCCTCGCTCTGCTCTTGTCCAGCTTTTCCTTTCACTTGTAACCAAATTCTTCTTCAATCAAGGGAAAGCCCGTCGCAAGAGAGGCATTCAGGCCGCGACGGGCGAAGTCTGTTGTTGCCGTGGTTCACGGCCCTGCTCTTCTTCCTGCCCTTATCCGCTTAGTAGATCCCTACTCGCAGTCTCCCTATTCCCCGGTGTTCGAACCGTTAGCTGGTGGTGCTTGACCCCTCTGTGTTTTCGTGCATCAACACAACCATCATGACTGAAAGTATCTAGCATTTACCGAACTCAGCTCGACGTGAGTGAATAGGTGATGTTTGTGTTTTTTCATGGATTAAAAATTATCTAAAAATTCAAGCACACAAACATAGAGATTTATAGTGGTTCCCCGTATTGGGTACGTCCACACTCTCGCCTCGCCTATCTACCACGAAGGGATAGATTCAGATACTTCACCTTTCTCAGATTATCACAATCTTACAAGTCAGAGCAACGCTCCTGCACTTCGAAAAACAAACTCTCCTACACCTCGATCCACAACCGGATCCACAACTCGATCCACAAACCAGATTGACAAACTCTCAATCCACAAACTGATATACTGACTCTCGATCCACAAACGGATCTACTAACTCAAAGAAAAATCTCCTACAATATTCTAAAAAATATTACAATCAATAAACACGATTGCAAGTCTTCGATCCAACGTTCTTTGAAAGTGTTGAACTAGAAACTCGGAGAACTCAGAAACTTGAAATCGTTGGATCTTGAATCTTGTACCTTCGATCTTCAAATAACTTGGACTGGAGTAGATTAGATCTTGAGAGAAGATAAGATCCAGTCGAAGAAGTAATCGAAGAAGAAGATCGTTCAAAGTCACGGCCGATCGGAAGAAAATTGCGAAGTGCGTGAGTGCAGCTGACGAGTTCAAATTATGGAAAGTTCTTTTTGAAATCGAATATAAATTGGTTTAAGATTCTTTATTTCGAAATCATCCTTGTTGATGCACGAAAACACAGAGGGGTCAAGCACCACCAGCTAACAGTTCGAACACCGGGGAATGGGGAGACTGCGAGTAGGGATCTACTAAGCGGATAAGGGCAGGAAGAAGAGCAGAGTCGTGAACCACGACAACAACAGACTTCGCCCGTCGCGGCCTGAATGCCTCTCTTGCGACGGGCTTTCCCTTGATTGAAGAAGAATTTGGTTACAAGTGAAAGGAAAAGCTGGACAAGAGCAGAGCGAGGGGGAGTCCGCAAGGCACAGGATTCGAGTCCGCAGCATGTAACAAGTAGGCTCCTGGGTCCGAGTCAGCGTGCCTTGGGTGCACCATCTCCCCCTATTTATAGGATAGGGGGGCCTGCCCAAACGGGAAGGGCTAAAATAACCGGCTGCCCGGGGTACAGGAGAACCGGGCAGCGGTGACGGGAAGCAAAAAGAAAGAACACGCCAGTCCGCGCAGAAGGGGCGGACTTGGCTAGCGGATTAGAGCTTCCACTGCTGCTGGGTGCGCACGCTGGAGGGCGGCGGCCTGGGCGGACGAGACACTGCGTCCGCCGCTGTAGAACCTGATACCCCAAGCGCTGGCGGACTGAGCGGACTAGTCCTCGCGTCCACTGCTGGGGTACCATCCTTGGTCCAACTGGTAATATTGCCGGACTGGGCGGACTGAAAAAGCGCGTCCGCGCCTGCTGAAAGGGGGCTTTGGAATCTTGTAGTATGTTGCGGACTGAGGGGTTAACATAATCCCCGCACATTTTTAAGTTTCCAGAAAACTTCGAAAATGTTTTCTTAACCGCCGACTCCGCAAGCCTCGAAAACGCCGCCAACGCTATAAATATCGCTGGAGGGCCTGGAACTGTTGAGAATCTCGATCGACACGGGGCGCTACTCACCACTTGCGGTCTCTACTTTCCAGTCCGGCAAGGCTAGGCTTGGAGCTTTCTTCTCTAGTCTCACTGCAAAGGGCGATCCCGCACTGTCGACGCCTATGAAGACCAAGAAGATTGTAAAGAGGTCAACAAGAAAAGATCCTGTCCGCCCCACAGGAGAGAGTTCCCAGAGCTAGAAGCCTGCGGAGAAAGCAGTCTGCCATGCCGATGTATCTGCTCGCGGGGATGCCGCAGTCGACGCCGAACCACTGAGAAGTGAGAAGATGGTGACCTTGTCGGACTCCGCCCCTTCTCAGAAAACCGCAACCTCGGCAGACACTGCTGGCGAACACCTTGGGGCTGACGTATCTTCTCCCCATGCCCAGGTGCCTATTGTTAACCTGGATGAAGATGATAGGCGGACTGAGGAAGAGGACGATGCGCCCTCAACGGCATTGACTGCTGCGAATCTTGAACCTGTCCGCGAAAACCAGTCCGATTTAGGGGGGTCCGCCGTGGATTCTGCTGAGAAGATTGCTAAGAGGAAGAAGAGGAAGAGGGACGGTGCGACCGTCGCCGAGCGGGTTGAGAAGAAGCTGCACGCAATGAAGGAGAAAAACGTCTCCAAGCGGACTGGGGAAGCGGACTTACAATACAGGCCGCGCGACAAAGAGGTTCCAGACAGCGATCTGGTTACTCCGGAGGCCCAAATCCAGGGAGATAATTCCCTCTCAACGGTCAGTCTATCCACGGATGAGATAATTGATTCCATAGACGTCGATCAACTTGATTTAATCAACGAATCCTTGCTGGTTGTACTGCAGCAATCTGAGGCGGAGACTACTGGAAATAAGGGTGACGAACTCCCTTCCTTGTCCGCTGCGGAGGAAGAGGAGAGAGAGAGACTGAAGGAGAAGATAGAGGAGCAAAAGAAACAAATTGTTGCTCATGTTGCTGCGGTGGGGGCGGCCTCGAAGCAGGCCGCGGCGGATAAAGCCGCTGAGGATCTGCGGATTGCTGCGGAGCTGCTGCGGTCAGGTAAACTCCAACCAGCGCCTAAATACTTTCAGCGTAAGTGGCTTTACAGGTCGCCGCCGCGGACGTTAAGACCAATCAGAATCATCACCAAGACAGACGATATTGTGGTTTCAACAGGTTCGGCTGCTGAGAAGAGAGCGAAGGTTCATCGTGAATGGAGGAAGCGGTTAAGCGCCTTTGACCCAGACCGGGCAAGGCGGCCAATCATCTTCGATAGTCGGCAACTCGCTGCTGCTATGTCTAAAAGTGATCTTTCATCCTTTCTTTGCGTCCGCTGCGAGCTGCCTTTGAATGTGGAGTTGACTTTGTTTGTTGCAGGTAGAAGGTCGCCACCGGGCTCCATTGAGAGTGGTGAGTTCGTGGTCACACCAATTACCGGTGCTGACGCGGTCTCGCACGTGGAATCCACGGGGGATGAGCCTCCCAGCCTGAATATGATTAAAGAGTTAGAGAAGAAATTTGAAGCTGAAATGCAGTGTGTCAAGGCTGAGTTAGAGAAAGCAGAGGAGCGCGAGAGGGCGTCCACGGCGCGTGAGAAAGCGTCCGCGGAACGCGAGAAGGCCCTAAAAGACCAGATCGCCAGCATCTCGCGGGCGCTGGAGAGGTCTGAAAGGGAGAAGAAGAGGCTCGCGGATGACGTCCGATTCTACAAGGGAAAGCACTTGGCATCAGTGCGTGAAGGAAAGGAGAAGCGGACTGCTGAGGTCGCTGAGCAGAGGCCGCGAGCGCCAGATCACGCTGCTCCGGAGATCGCTACACCGGCAGGTGTCCAACAGCCCGCGGATGAGGAGCAGAGGCCGGCGGCGGAGCCGATGGTTCCTCTCAGCCGGGTAGATCGGGAGGCTGCTCACATGCACCGGACCATAAATGTCATTCATCATCATCTCTGCCGTGTGTACAGCGAAATTCTCCAGATAAGCGATCAAGCGGCTCATCTATGCAGAGACAGGGCAGAAAAGCCTGCGTGGACCGACAATAGGGACCGCTGAGTCCTCAACGCCTTGAGCTTTTATTTGCTTAATTGTATAATTATTTGGATAATTGTGCTTCAAGCAGTGCTGTGTTGTAAAATGAACTCTATTTGATCTGTGCGGACTCAGATTATATATCCGCAAATTATGTAGCTTAATCCTTGTGATGTGGCGAATTGCACGTACTAATGCTGTGTCTGCTCGATATTTAACCTGTAGGTGGCAATACAACGAACTAAGCGGATTGAAAATGTATCCGCTCCTTGTGACCTTCCGGGAGAAAAAAGCGCGATCTGAGCGGACAACAAATCGTGTCGGCCACAACTTTTTGTTTTGTTTTCCTTGGCATGTGAATCTGTGTTTGCATCCGCGTTATTGTTTGGCTGTTTTAACTGTTTGCGGACTGTGCGGATTTGAAATGCGAGCTCTGCGGCCTGGTCAAAAAGTTGTCAGACTCTTTTGCTATAAATAGGGCCTTCTGCTTTCTCTTATGCAGGAAATAGCTGAAGTACAAGGAACCCTACGGCCTGCAAAATGGTGTCCGCGCGGACTGATGCTGCTGTCGCCTTCCATTCCGCGGACCACCGGAAATGCACCTTGACAGAGGCCGACCTGGACGCCTTTGTTGAAAAGAAGATGGCGAACTCGAACATCCTCGTCCGCCTTCCCGCCCATCAAGAAAGATTGAACTTCTCAACCGCGACCCAGATCACCATTCCAGTGGACCATTTCGACAGCGGATTCAAGTTTCCGCTTCTATGGGAACTTGCTGCGATCTTCGAGCATTATGGAATGGTGCCTGGCCAGCTTGCGCCGAATACACTCGCTGCGATCTGCAGCTTTGTCTCTTACTTGCGATCTGAAAAGATTGCTTTCTCAATGAATATCTTCCGAAAGATATTCTCTGTCCGCTCTATCACCGCTTCCGGAGGCCGCCCCTACAAGGGGGTCATATACTTCTACTACAAGGGAATGAAAGTTGTGGGTCTTCCCAACAAGATCCACAACTGGACCTCTAGGTTCCTGATTTTTGAGGGCGACCTAGGGTTCGCGCACACCTATCCGCAGGTGCGCGCGGACTCCGCCTTCAAAAGTGTGCAACTGGATGATCTAGAGTCCGCCATTGTCGAGTTCTTGGCCAACGCTAGGCTCGACATCGAGCATTATATTCCGCTGCTGGCGAGCTTAGCGGACGTCATGCCCGAAGAGAGTAAGTAGCTTCCAAACTCAGCTTTTGCATCCGCCGCGACCTTGGTGTTTAACCCTTTTGTTTTTGCAGTGACCTTGGCGGTGCCCGCTAACTTGCCGCAGACGCCCAGCGGCTTCGTCCCTACACAGAAAGAAAAGAAAGAAGCAGTCGCCAGAAAGAGGAAGGAGGAAGGGGATCCCGCAGCGGATTACTCTTCCTCAGAAAGCTTCTCCATGAGTGGCTTCGACATCAGCCAGAAGGACCTCAGGGGGAACCCTATGGTCCACTGGCACAGCAAGAATAAAAACGTCCGCTTATCCACCACGCTTCCTTCGTGGAAGAGTCCGCGGATAACACGCCACGCCCATATCGCAATCTCCGCGCTTTACGGAAAGCGCAACCTGAGCGATCTCAAGAAGGTGCCCGTCGCCGACCTCCCTCTGCTAGCCTCTCAGGCTTCTGCGAACAGCGCGGTGACAAACCGCTATGTTGCCACTCTGGACAGAGACCTGTTGAGGCAGAACGAACAACTTCAAAAGGATAATAAAGCACTAAAGGAAAGGAATGTGCGGCTGGGAAAAAGGGTTGCTCAGCAAAGAGAGGAGCTGGGGGTGAGTTGAATTCGCAGCGGCCTTAATTTGCCATCCGCCGCGGTCTATCTGACGTTTGCTTCTTGTTTTGCGCAGGTTGCCTATGACTTGGAAAACAACAACTTCCAGTCCGCCATGCTCCCTTTCGTAAAGGAGACCGTCGAGGTCGCTATTGAGCGACTTGTCCGCGACGGCTTCATAAAGGAGGGAGTGGATGGCGTCCCTTTTTTGGAGATCTTCCCTGAGCTGGCTCCGCAGGTCGCGACGATGGAGAGGGCTAACAAAGGCAAAGATATTATCGAGGAAGAAGGCGAGGAAGACGAAGAAGATGAAGAAGAAGAAGAAGAAGAAGAAGACGAAGATGGAGGGCAAGGCGAAGAGCCAAGCGTCAAGGAGACAGCGGACAACGCTGCCTCAAGCCAGCGAGTAGAAGAACTGTCCGCGGAGTCCGACACTTCTGCATCTTCTTCTGCTACCGGGAGCTCGCATAGCGGGTCCGCCTCGAGTACAGGATCGGATAGCAGCGGGAGCGGCTCCGGGGGCTACTCTCCAGAAGTTGACATTGTTGGTGACAGCCCTGCACCTCCAGAGAAGAAACAAAGGACTACAGATTGATCAATGTATTTTTATCTTTTTTTGGTTTTTGTAAAAGTGGCGGACGCAAGATTGCAGTCCTCCGAACATATAGAATGATGTAAACAATTTTTGATGAAATAGAAAAAGGATATTTTTGGCATGTGTGCTTTCTGCAATGTTCTCTTTCCACGCTCACCGCACCGACACTTAGCAGTCCGCACGTCATGCTGATAAGTTTGAGCTTTTATCTTGCTGATTAAAGAATATTATTGTCCTTCGGAATAAGAAGAAATTGTCAGGCGGACTCTGTTGAGTTTCAATTGCAGTCCGCACGACACATCATTTATGACGAACTTTTGCCGATGAGAGAATCCAACTTATTCACCCATTCAACATTTGCCCTTAAAAAATGACAAGAATGGCCAGCTGAGCGAATAGCCTTGAACAATGTCAAGTGATACTTCATCTTCTAGTAGAGTCCGCATTTCTCTTTATTAACTTATCAAATTGTAACACATGAAAACCATTCGGCGGACTGAGCGAATACAGAAAACCAACCCGTTCATAATAGAAATGATCTATATAGCTAATGGTTTCAAGAAAACTGTCGGACTGAGCGGATACTGAAAACCAGTCCGCCAAAGATAGAATCTATAAAATCCCAAGGAAACTGGCGGACTGCGCGGATAGATAAGACCAGTCCGCTAAGATAAAAATGACCCATAGCGATAAAGAAAACCAATCCGCTCATAATACAAGAAATGATTTATAGCTTGCGACCAGGTGGGCAGGTGAGCCGGAGCGACATACTTTCCTCACCGGGCTACAAGCTATAAAATCAACCCAAGCCGGCGGACTGAGCGGACACAGAAAACCAATCCGCTCACCATAGAAGAAATGATCTATAGCTTGCGACCAGGTGGGCAGGTGAGCCGGAGCGGCATACTTTCCTCACCGGGCTACAAGCTATAAAATCAACCCAAACAAGCGGACTGAGCGGATAGAGAAAACCAGTCCGCACATAATTCCCTACGAAGAGCAAAATGCTCATTTGGTGGAACGGTTCCCTGCCCTCTTGCCTGGAGTACAGTCTAAGCTGTGGGTCTCCTGCAAGCACAGCTTGAGGGTACCATGGAGTGTTCGAGGGTTACAAGCTAAGATGACCCGCGGGCAGGTGAGCCGGAACGGCATACTTTCCTCACGTGATCATCGAAGTTGTAACGATATCCTTATGACGACATGGTAGAGCTTTACCCCACCCAGCCCTCCATAATGCTGAGGTGGGGTCAGGTACTTGCCGGGATCCGAAGTACAGAATCCAACCGCGCTAGAGCCTGCAAGCTCCCACTACACGGTGCGAAATCTCCTCGCAACACGTGGTCTTTGTGGTGTTACGCTAATGACAACAGCTCTAGGGGAGGTTTTGCTGAACTCGGCGATGTCTCCTGGTATCAGGGAACCGTTAAAGGTCTTTGGGGAGAGAGAAAAAACACTAGAAAAAGGTGTCAGTATGGATTATAAAATATATTTACAAAGCAAACATAAGAAAGAAAAGGAAGTTCAGGCGCAGAACCCTTTTTTGAATCTCTCTTAGCATTTCATCTGTTATGATTACATAAACAAACACTTGAAGAAGCGTTAGCAGGCAGTTTCTATTCATAATAACTCTTGAAGAAGATAGGCAAAGTAGAGAGGAGTTTCAAGAATAGAACCGTTTGAGATCATCTCCGCTCCAGGTGTGTGGTATATCCTCTCCTTCGTATGTCTGCAAACGGTAAGCGCCGCTCTTTAATGCTTCTTTGATAACAAAAGGGCCAGCCCAATTTGGATTAAGCTTCCCAACCGAACCAGCTCTTGCAGCAGCATCAATCTTCTTTAGAACGAGATCTCCCACTTGGAAGTGTTTGATCCTCACGTTTTGATCAAAGTAGCGGGCCATCCTCCTTTTGACCTCTTCCTGTCTTATGGCTGCTTGATCTCTGATGGCCTCGACATGTTCCAAGCTGAACCTCATCTCTTCATTGTTCAACTCAAGCCAGTCCTCAACGCCTTATCTTGCAAGCAGAACTCTGGGTGACGGGACTTCAAACTCAACCGGGATAAGTGCCTCTGAGCCATGAGAAAGCTTGAATGGAGTCTCCCTCGTTGCGGATGATGGCGTTGTCCTAAGGGACCAGAGAACTGATGGAAGCTGATTAGCCCAGCTGCCCTTGAGATTCTGCACTTTCTTTTTGAGCAAATTGAGGATCTGCTTGTTTGCTGCTTCTACTTGGCCATTGCTTCTGGGATGATGAACTGATGCAAACCGCAGCTCTGTTCCGATCTGCTTGCAAAAATCTATCATCTCGGAGTTGTTGAATTGTGGCCCATTATCAGTGATTATAGCCATTGGAATTCCATGTCGGCAGACAATCTCCCCCCAAATGAAGTTTCTGACGACCTGAGTAGTTGTCTTTGCCAATGCCTTGGCTTCGATCCACTTGCTGAAATAGTCGATCATTACGATGATGAAACGCCGCTGACTGCTTGCCATGGGAAAAGGACCGAGGAGGTCCATTCCCCAAACTGCGAAGGGCCATGGAGTTGCAATCGATCTGAGGGACTGAGCTGCTTGGTGCTGAAGTGGAGCAAACTTCTGGCACTGAACACATCTTCTAGCATAGATCTCAGAGTCTCTCTTCATAGTGGGCCAGAAATATCCTTGCCGCAGGATTCGTTTTTCAAGAGTTCTTGCTCCCGAGTGGCTTCCACACTCTCCTGAGTGAACCTCTTGCAAAACAGTGAAAGCTTCTTCTTCTGAAACACACCGGGCCATGGTAGAGAGAAACGTTTTTCTGTAGAGGACTCCCGCTACTAGGAAGTAATGTGCTGCTTTTATTCTGAACTTTTTCTAATCTCTGACTGTATGATGATAATCTCCCGTTGACAGATAGAGGACGAATGGGTCCATCCAAGAGGCACGTTGGTCTACTTGCATCAGATCTCCTTCCACCACTGCCGGGCGGAAGAGCTCGAAAGTTGTCCCTCCTGAAAGCATCCCATGCTTGGAAAGAAAATCGGCCTCCTCATTTTCTGTTCTGGGGATGTGCTCGATAGTAAAGCTCTTGAACCTGCCGACCTCTATCTTCACAAGAGCTAGATATTTCTTCAAGATTGGCTCTCTTGTCTCAAAGTTACCGAGGACTTGTGACGCCATCACCAGAGAATCGGTTTTGATGTGAACATGATCGATTCCTAGTTCTCTTGCGAGCCTCAAGCCTGCCAACAAAGATTCATATTCGGCCTGATTATTTGTTACTGGAAAGTAAAATTTGATGGCCTGCTCCAACTTGACTCCGTTTGGATTGATGAGAACCACTCCTGCTCCAGAAGAACTTCTGCCTGAGGCACCATCAACATAGATGGTCCAAGCCAAAGGTGACCTTTCTGCCTGATCAGAACTGGACTCTGGCATGTCGATTAGAAAATCTGCTAGGACCTGAGCTTTAATGGCTGTCTTGGGCACATAAGAGATTTCAAATTCACTCAACTCTATTGCCCACTTAGCTAGTCTGCCAGAATGTTCAGGTTTTTCCAACACACCCTTCAAAGGCTGATCGGTGACAACTTGAATTGAATGTGCTTGGAAGTACGGGCGGAGCCTGCGAGCCGACATGACCAGCGCCAAGGCTAACTTCTCCAAAATTGGATACCGCGTCTCAGCACTCTTCAGAATATGGCTAACATAGTAAATTGGGAATTGTTTTCTGCCCTCTTCCCGAAGAAGAACGGAGCTGACGGCCTCGGTGCCAACCCCTAGGTACAAGAAAAGAATCTCTCCTGGCCGAGCACTCTGAAGCAGGGGTGCTGAGGTCAGTTGCATCTTCAACTGCTCAAAAGCTTTGGAGAATTCTTCCGTCCACTCAAACTTGGAGGCTCCTCGGAGAGTTTTGAAGAATGGAGCACTCCTATCTCCAACCCGAGAGAGAAATCTCGCAAGGCCCGCCAGCCTCCCCCCTAATTGCTGAACTTCTTTAGGCAAACGAGGGGTAGGCATATCAAGGATGGCTTTCACTTTATCAGGATTGGGGGCAAGTCCTTCCGGAGTAAGGAGATGACAAAGAAACTTCCCCTTACTCGCCCCAAACGTACATTTCAAAGGATTGAGCTTCATTTTATACCTACGCAGAGTAGCGAACGTCTCTGCTAGGTCTCGCAAGTGCAGCGAAAACGACTTACTCTTAATCAAGAGATCGTCTACATACACTTCTAGGTTCCTTCCCTTTTGATGGTTAAACACACGGTCCATCATCCGTTGGTAGGTTGCACCAGCATTCTTAAGCCCAAAGGGCATCACAAGGTAGCAATAACAACCATCATTAGTTATGAACGACGTGTGAGGAACGTCAGGCTTATGCATTCTTATCTGGTGATAACCAGAAAACGCATCTAAAAAACTCATGTAAGAGTACCCTACCGCGGAATCAACTAAAGAATCTATCCGAGGCAAGGGGTAGCAATCTTTAGGGCACGCTTTATTAAGCTTGGTAAAATCTACACACATTCGCCATTTTCCTCCTGGTTTCTTAACCATTACAACATTAGAAATCCAAGTAGGATATTGAATTTCTTTGATAAAATTTGCTTTGAGGAGGTTTGCGACCTCGTCCCTTATTGGTTCAGCAAGCTTTATAGCCATGTCCCTCTTCTTTTGTTGTATGGGCTTGCAGCCGGGATCAACGTTCAAGTGATGGCAAGCAACATCAGGATCCACTCCTGGCATGTCCTCTGCTGACCAGGAGAAGACATCCAGGTTGTTCAACAAGCAGGAAATCAACTCAGCCTTTTGATCTTCAGGTAGCTCCGAGTTGATGGAGAGCTTCCTCACCACCCCCTCAGTGATGGGGACTCCTTGCGTCACCTGGGCAGGTTCCAGGTGAGCACCTTCATCGGCAGCAACTCCTGAACTGGGAGAGACTTCTGCAGCTTCTGTTGGAGCTAGGGAAGGGCTGGCTTCAACCATGTTGACAGTACGGACATAGCACTCCCTTGCTCTTCTTGGGTCACTGCTGACCCGGCACATCCTTCCATCGGCAAAAAACTTGATGGCAAGGTGGTAAGTGGAAACCACCGCTTGATACTTGTTTAACAGGGGCCTGCCGAAGATGACATGGTAGCTGCTGGGGGTGTCAACCACTATGAACTGTATCTGCTTAGTTGCCCCTCCAAGCTTCACGGGCAAGATGACGCTGCCCTCTACTTCCTTTCTCTCTCCCGAGAAACCATAGAGTGGCCCCTCAGTGGAAAGCAGAGGCTTTCCGGTCCTCAGGGCCTCAAAGGTAGACTTGAACAGGAGGTTGACCGAGCTGCCTGTGTCAACAAGAATCCTATCCAATGTGAAGTCCCCCACTACAGCCTTGATTACAACTGCATCATCAAATGGATTGGCTGTTTGAGGTAGATCTTCTGGACCAAAGGTGACGACTTCTCTTGGAGGAGCAACGGAAGAAGAGGCCACCTCTGCCTGAGTGATCCTTGAAATTGACGATTTTCGGGTGGACTCGGTCCCGGCTCCACCATGGATGAAGAAGAGGCGTCCTAGAACCCCTTCATCATCTGCATCGAAGCACTCCACCGGGACGTTGATCGGCCCCAGACGGCCCTCGTCCTCTACATCCACACATTCTTGGTATGCCTCAGCAACCTCTTTGCCTTTCGAGGTGGATGGCTTTGAAGAGGAAGGAGAATCCTTCTTGGCCAGGTCAATCTTGCCCTCGGCAAGCAACTTCTCTATCAGCGCGCGAAGGGCCTTGCAGTCCTCGGTCAGATGGCCCTTTTCTTTGTGGAACTGGCAATATTGTGCGTTATTTCTTGGCATCCACATTTTCTGAGGCTCTTGCCTCTTTTCTTCTGATCTTCTTTGCAAGATCTGGATGACTTCGTCAAGGTCCAGATCTGCAGCGTCCTCCATGGGGCTTTCATCAAATTGGACCAGAGCAGGCAAGGCTGCTTGTTGGAGGATGGGTAGAGCTTGCAATGGAACGGCGGGAGTGGCGGCCAACGGCAGTCTCTGCTCATGAAATTGTTGGTGGACTTGGAATGGTTTCTTGTTGCGGAAGTTTCTGCCTCTTTGAGACGGAGGCTGGAAGTCTGGGCGAGGGGGCTTGCCACGAGAGGAAGAAGCGGAGGCATCCCTTCCTTCAGCCTTAGCTGTCAGGGATGAGACATAAGTCGGATTGGCATTTTCTCCTTCTGTGAAACGGTTGACCATGGCGATCAACTCCTGATAAGTCTCAGGTGCCTTGGTTGTTGCTTTAAACTTCAGAGGGCCTTCCTGGAGGCCATGGATCAAGGCGACCTTATAATAATCAGGGTTTACATTCCTGACACCTTGGATCTCTCTTTGAAAGCGATCAACGAATCGCGCCACCGATTCATTATCCCTTTGCTTGATTTCAAATAGGGCAGCTGGCCCATTCTTCCTCTTCCTTGAGGTAGCAAACCTCAGCAACAACTGGCTATGGAGCTCTGCGAAAGAAGAGATTGTGCCCGAAGGCAGCTTGTAGAACCACTCTCTCGCTTGTCCTTCGAGAGTGGTAACCAGCAGTTTACACTTGATTGCATCTGAGAGGCATCTCAAATCAACTGCCCCCTCAAATGTATGGAGGTGAGAAACTGGATCTGTCGCCCCTGAATAAAATGGGATGCGAGGCTCCCTGAAGTTGCTCGGAGCCGATTCCCATCGGATTCGGTCGACAAAGGGAGACGGGGTCTCGAACTCTGCGGGGTAGAATGGGCGGACTGGAGCTGGGGAGTCCACGGGCTCGGCGGACTGGCGGTCAGCAAAATGAAGCTGGCGGGCAGGAGTGCCCCTGGCAGCTTCTCTGAAGAAGTTTATGAAAGCGAACTGCTCCTCCTGAGGGCACAGAGGGGCAGCGGACTGAGCAGGGTTCCGAGGAGTTGCTGGCGACTGCCGAAGCGGAGTTCGGCGAGCTGGGGTCTGGCGGACTGGCGAATTCGCTGGGTCCGCTGCGGCCTGAGGAGCAAGCCGCTGGGCAAGCGCGAGCACAGCTTGGCTGATTGCGTCGAGACGCTGGTCAGTCTGCTGGCGGGACTGCTCGGACTCAAGGCGAGCTTGTTCAATCGCGTCCCAAAGAGAGTCCTCTGAAGAGCTGGAGCGGTCTGATGAGCGGGCTCTGCGGTCTGACATTTCCGTCCGCTGATTTCAAAATACTACTCGGATCTGAAGGTCGCGTGTTAACTGTTGATGCACGAAAACACAGAGGGGTCAAGCACCACCAGCTAACGGTTCGAACACCGGGGAATAGGGAGACTGCGAGTAGGGATCTACTAAGCGGATAAGGGCAGGAAGAAGAGCAGGGTCGTGAACCACGACAACAACAGACTTCGCCCGTCGCGGCCTGAATGCCTCTCTTGCGACGGGTTTTCCCTTGATTGAAGAAGAATTTGGTTACAAGTGAAAGGAAAAGCTGGACAAGAGCAGAGTGAGGGGGAGTCCGCAAGGCACAGGATTCGAGTCCGCATCCTGTAACAAGTAGGCTCCTGGGTCCGAGTCAGCGTGCCTTGGGTGCACCACCTCCCCCCTATTTATAGGATAGGGGGGCCTGCCCAAACGGGCAGGGCTAAAATAACCGGCTGCCTGGGGTACAGGAGAACCGGGCAGCGGTGATGGGAAGCAAAAAGAAAGAACACGCCAATCCGCGCAGAAGGGGCAGACTGGGCTCGCGGACTAGAGCTTCCACTGCTGCTGGGCGCGCACGCTGGAGGGCGGCTGTCATAACCCGCATTTTCCCAGCATTTAAAACACTAACAGAGTAAGGGAAACTACGCATTGTGATGCTACGTCACGTAGGGGACATCTACGACGTTAAGGCAACTCATCGTCTCTCGCGACTTATAGAAATCATTTTTTTAACTCAATATGATCCATATATAATTTATGCACAATATGCGAAGCCGTGTCCCTCGGCTAGGTGGATCAACTAGTCCACGGTTTGAAAATATAGTTTTACGCAGTGGAAAAAAAATACTTAATATATTCATTTGGTGACCTAAATGCTCGTGAAGACCAAGTGAGGTGCACCATGCAGTATCAGACGTCGAGATTTACTGTACATAAAAGTAGATTTATCATGCGCAGAAAGTAATGAGATTAACATTTCAAATCATGGTATGCAATGCTCCAACTGCCTTAGCATATCTAAGCAAGGGGGCTCCCAAGCCAAGCCATAACTAATCGTTCCAGAACAAGAGTCCAAAAGCAATCAAAGAGTAACATCAGCAAGGTAGCAGAAAGTTTAACAAAGCGGCACCATGGGCGTCAACACCTGACACGAATCCATGGGTCGGCAAGCTTATAGAAAACCCTACCCCAAGAGGGTCAGAAAACGGCAACTGACGCAGCTTCCCACTAACACCTGCTATTGTCCAGAACCTGAGGCATTCAAAGAAAGAACACCTCAGAAACAAGTTACAAGCGACGAAGAAAAACAGGAAAGTAAGCAAACCTCCGCGAGACCGGAGGGAAACATTAGCTGCAAGGGTCAGATTAAACAAAACTAGTCATAACTAGCAATAGAAATCAATCGGAAAAGAGCCCGCCAAAAGATGAGTGGAGACGGACAAAATCAAACTCACCACAGACAAATAACATTCATTTTCAGATCATTAATCTTATTCAAATTAAAGAGACTGATCAGCTCATCAGAAATCAAAAGAGAAACTGTGCGGGGATAATACCATCACACATCGTCACAGCCCTCAGAGCATCGCACCGGTGGCACCGCCAACATCGTGTACGACCTCCAACAGATTTATCATTTTAAAAGAGCATCGCACCGGTGGCACCGCCAACATCGTGTACGACCTCCAATAGATTTATCATTTTATGACTCAATCAAAGGCAAGAGATAAGGCCTAGCAGATAATAATTTAGGATTTTAAGAAACAAGATAATGATATTGTAATGAGAAAGGGCTAAACGAACAAAAAAAATGAACTTAACATTTGAAAACTCGCTAGAAGCATAAAGGAGAAAAGAAAAAACGTAGCAAAAAGGAGAAGAGCAAGATCACCACTTGCCTCAACCACCCGAAACCGCACTTCGGAAGGCACCACGACGCAGATCGGCCCTAGCGAAGGCGAGAAAAAGAAATCTACAACAATAAGGTCGAAACAGAAGTTAGGGCCAAAAACCCTAACGGAGAAATTCCATGAAAGTAGAAATACTCGCCACGACCGCGTAGATCTCCGCGAGAGCTTTCCGAATCTATGCTCGGCTCGCGATTCCGAGTACCGGAGCTCCGTCGGCGGCGGTCGGAAGGCTCCCGAGAAAAAGGAATTCGCTGCACTGCTTCGGCCGAAATGAACAGGGGAAAGGAAATGGGGGCTCGTTTCTTGCTTCGGGAGGAAAAAACTTATAGTATATATAATAATAATAATAATAATAATATTATTATTATAAATATTATAATGGGCTATATCCAAAGAAAGAAAAGGAAGGCTCAGAGATCTCTGAGCTCCGCTCGGAGATCTCTGAGCGCAGAGATCTCTGAGCTCCGCTCGGAGATCTCTGAGCGCAGAAATCTCTGAGCTCCGCTCGGAGATCTCTGAGCGCAGAAAAGCTAAAAAAGATTAAATTTATTTATAATTTCTATACTATTACGAAGACCCAAACGCACGTCAAAACGGACGAAATTCGCGTCGCAGGCGAATGTCGACGCTACGAACCCAACGACGAAGTCGGAATCAAAATCCGACGCACCGAACTCGAGTTATCGCCTAACGAAGTTACGGTAATTTTTAATTATCCGAATTTCAAACGTGGGCCGGGACTCCAAAAAAAAGCTCGGATTGCGACGAAACTCGACGAGCAAGTCAGAAATTATATAACTCAGCTTCCCGATGTAAAAGAAATTTCGGTTCCGACGCATATCCCAAAATCTAGCCGGTCAAACCTAACGGACGCCAAAACAAAAAAAACACAAACGGCGTCGCACCGCCAACTCACGGACACGTAACGCCCTTCCGCTATTATGAGGTCAGCAGACAAAAGAATAATACTAGGAAAAACCGGGGGCATTACAACCACTCCCCCTAAAAGAAAGTTTCGTCCCGAAACTTGACGTACGAACAGAAAACATTATCGGGACAAAATAAACGGTGCAGGAAGAAGAGTTTCACCTGGGATAATTAAATGAAGAGGTGCGGATGAGACTCCCGCATAGCTGATTCCAACTCCCATGTCGCGCTCTCGACGTCATGATTTTGCCAGAGAACTTTTACCATGGGAAAGGATTTCCTCCGCAACACACGCTCTTGAGTCTCTAGAATACGGACAGGTTCCTCAACATAAGACAAATTGGGCTGAATCTGAGGCACCGAATCGAGGACTTGACGATTGCTGCGGACAAACTTCCTCAACTGACTCACATGAAACACATCATGGACGCCAGGGAAGGTAGCAGGTAACTCCAATCTATAAGCAGACACTCCGATGCGCTCAATGACCTGAAATGGCCCAACATATCTGGGATCCAACTTGTGGTTCTTCCCAAATCTTTTAACGCCTGGCACCAGAGAGACTTTCAGAAAAACACTGCTCCCAACCTCAAACTCCAGATCTGCCCTTCTTTGATTGGCATACTTTTCATACCGCTCCTGAGCAACGCGGAGCTTCTCCCGAATATTAGTCACCGCCTCTTCCATTTCCACCAAAGCTTCTGGACCTAACAACGGTCTCTGACCGACTTCGGCCCAAAATAAGGGAGTCCTGCAGCGCCTCCCATACAATGCTTCAAAAGGTGCCATCTGTAGACTCTCTTGGTAACTGTTATTATATGCAAACTCCATCAATCTCAAGCGCTGATCTCATGCGTCACCATGATCCAGAATATAACACCTGATCATGTCCTCCACGATCTGATTCACTCCCTCCGTCTGACCATTTGTCTGTGGATGATAAGCGGTAGAATACCGGAGGTCGGTGCCCAAAGCTCCATGCAAGCTCTTCCAGAAACGCGACATATATCTTGAGTCCCGATCTGACACAATGTTTACAGGCACGCCATGCAATCTTATGACCTCATCCACATACAACTCTGCAATCTTCTCCATCGAATAGCCAACCTTGAAGGGAACGAAATGGGCACACTTCGTCAACCGGTCCACTATGACCCATACAGAATCATGTCCACGAGGGGACCTCAGTAATCCAGTAATGAAGTCCATCGAGATACTCTCCCATTTCCACATGGGAACTTCCAAAGGGGTCAATTTTCCTCCAGGCCTGCCATGATCGGCCTTCACCCGCTTGCACGTGAAGCACTCCGATAAAAATTTGGCGATGTCATTCTTCATGCCCGACCACCACACGATTTGCTTCAGATCTCTATACATCTTGGTGGAACCCGGGTGGTAAGCCACGCTAGATCCGTGAGCTTCGTTGAAAATCATCACTCGAATATCTCCCACCGCCGGAATACAGAATCTACCTCTATACAAGAGGGTGTCAAGCTCATCAATAGAGAAATCAGATAATTCTCCTTTCTTGGTCCTAGCTCGCAAGTGCTGCAAATCCGGGTCATCCTTCTGATGCAATCTCGTCAGAGAAATCCAAGAAGGCACCTCGGCTTCCCAGCCAGAGGGCTCGCCACGGCTCGCCACCGAAATATCCATCAAAAGAAACTCCTCAACCAAGGCTCGAACCGATAAATTAAATATCTGAGCCGTCTTCCTACTCTAAGCATCGGCCACCACATTGGCCTTACCAGGATGATAGAGGATGTCCACTTCATAATCAGCCAAATACTCCAACCACCGGCGCTTGCGCAAATTCAGCTCCTTTTGTGTGAATACATACTTCAGACTTTTATGATCTGTATAAATCTTACACACGGCGCCATATAATAAATGCCTCCATAGCTTCAGGGCATAGATCACTGCCGCAAACTCCAAATCATGAGTAGGGTAGTTCTTCTCATGAACCTTCAATTGCCTAGATCCATAGGCGATCACCTTCCCCTCCTGCATCAAAACACAACCAAGTCCAATGTGTGAAGCATCAACATACACCATATACTCCACTCCCTCAATAGGCAGAATCAGAATTGGGGCAGTGCACAACCTTCTCTTCAACTCTTGGAAAGCCTCCTCATACTTATCACTCCAAATGAAGGCGACATTCTTTTGCGTCAGACGCGTCATCGGAGCGGACAGCGTGGAGAAACCTTCCACAAATCTCCTTTAGTATCCAACCAAGACCAAGAAACTTCTGACCTCCTTTGGTGTAGAAGGTCTCTTCCAATCCATCACCGCTGAAATCTTGGCTGGATCAACAGAGATTCCATCATTGCTCACCACATGTCCTAAGAAGGACACCCGAGACAGCCAAAACTCGCACTTGCTAAGCTTAGCATACACCTTATGATCTCTCAGGACAGACATAACCAACCGCAAATGATGGGCATGCTCCTCATCGCTGCGAGAATAGACGAGGACGTCGTCGACGAAGACGACCACAAAACGATCAAGGAAATCCTTGAACACACGGTTCATCAGATCCATGAACGCAGAAGGCGCGTTAGTCAAACCGAAGGATAACACGAGGAACTCAAAATGTCCGTGTCGGGATCTAAAAGCTGTCAGAGGAATGTCTGACTCACGAACCCTCATCTGGTGGTAGCCTGAACGGAGATCAATCTTCGAGAACCTGATGTACCCACGCAGCTGGTCGAACAAGTCGTCAATCCGCGGCAAAGGGTATCTATTCTTGATAGTCACCTTGTTCAGCCCTCGGTAATCGATACACAACCTCATGGAACCGTCCTTCTTTTTCACAAAGAGAACAGGAGAGGCCCATGGAGAAGTACTCGGTCTAATGAAACCACACTCCAGCAGCTCATCCAACTGAACACGTAATTCTTCTAACTCACGAGGCGCCATGCGGTACGGTGCCTTAGCAATGGGCCGGGTGCCTGGCTCGAGGTCTATAGAAAACTCCACCTCTCTTTCGGGAGGGAGACCGAAAAGCTTATCAGGAAAAACATCAGGAAACTCTCGCACCACCGGGATGCCCTCCACGGCTGGCTCAACACGAGAAGCTTCCAATGCACTGATAGAAACCAAGAAACCCTCACAACCAGATGCTAAAGCTCGTGGGGCACGTACCGCGGATATAATTGGAGATCCCTTTCGAGGAAGGCCATAAACACTCAATGGACGACCGTCTCCCAACTTGAAATCTAGCCGCTTCTCCTTGCACTTGATCACGGCATCAAATTTGGACAACAATCCATTCCAAGAATCACATCGAAGTCTGCCAAATCCAGCATCTTTAAATCTGCGAGAACTTGGAAACCACCCAAGGAAATGGGGCATTCCCGGATACTCCGATCTGACGTAACCTGTTCTCCAGATGGAAACTTAACAGACAAGGCATCATCCAACCGATCAACAGGCCATCGGTGCCTGTCAACAAAACTCTGAGCGACAAAAGAGTGAGAAGCTCCCGAATCAAATAGGACACGTGCCCAGTTATTTTTCACCTTGAATTCACCTAAGCAAGCATGCATCCCCAAACAACTAGTAAGCTAAAACAAGAAGGAAGGGAACAAGTTAGGAAGAAGGAAACTGACCAAATATCACGTGTGCTGAAGCTTGAGCTTCATCTCTAGTCAACACATTAGGCTTGCCCTTCCATTTGTCCACGATCTGCGGGGGCGGCGGCAAGGTCTGCAGAGGAACCGCTGAAGTCACGGTTTGAGAGCTTGGGCAGTCGGCCCTACGATGGCCTCTCTGCCCACATAGAAAACAACACCCAGTTTTCCTGAAACACCGGGCCGCCTCATGACCGGGCTTAGAGCAGAAAGATCATACCGGGATAACCTTGGGTGCGTCCTGAATCGCACTAATCCTCGACTACTCCTGCGTATCGAGCCACTTGAAACACTTTTCGAACGGATGACCCCGCTTGCCGCAGAAGCTACAGTGCCCCATACCCCTCTTCCTTGAGTCCGAGTGTGATGCCTTTGAACTCTCTCGATCGTCCAACTTCCTCTTATCACTCTTCACCTGTTGTCCACGATTCTTTATCTTTTCAATAGACTCGGCCTTCAAAGCGGCCTCCACTGCTTCAGCATAAGTTCCTGACCCATAAGCACTAGCCCACTGCTGGATGTTGCCAGTGAGACCACTCAAAAACCGCTTAACCCTTCCTTCCTCAGAAGCCTCCAATTCTGGGGCGAACCTGCTCAACTTGCTGAACTCAATCTCATACTCACTGACGGTGAGCTGCCTCTGCTTTAGATGCAAGAAGCTGTTCATCAATCGGTCGCGCTCAACCGAAGGGAGAAGCTTCTTAAGCAACATGGCTTTAAACACCTCCCACGAGCATCCCTCGACAAGACTTTCCTTCTCCCTGATCCACCAACCTTTCGGTAGTCCCTTCAATTGATAAGCAGCCACCATCACCTTCGAATCTTCGGAGATGCCTGAATAGAAGAACATCTCTTCCATGCCGATCACCCAATCATCCAAGGCCATGAAGTCTGCCCTACCATCATAGGTAGGAGGTCCCAAATGCTGGAAGTGGGAAATGAAGTTCATCTCCGGTGGCAATGACACTGGAGGCGCCAAAGGAGCAGGAACAGCTGAACTCACCACCGGTTCTTGCGCGACAGGTTGCTGCACCGCGGCAACAGACACCAGGGACTAAATTTGAGTCTGCATCGCGTCTATCTGCCTAGTCAAAGCCTCATTGCTCTGACGCAGACTTTCGATCACGGACGCGCTCTGATCACTAGAAGACTCTCCCTCAGGCTGGGGAGTCGATCGCATTGTTCTCCCATGACGCATGTCTACAAGATAGATGGACATCAACTCAAAAACCGGCTTAAGGCACTTAAGCCAAGCAGACACGGAAAATATATCCCGGATCATTTTGGAACAGAAAAGAAATTTATCTGCTATTGCTGTTACCTTGCTCTGGAATTCCATGAAACAATGCTATGAACTTAACTAGGATGATATGAATGTATGACATGAGTGCGTGAACATGAGTGCATGAACATTTAAATTTCTTTTCAAATCATGTGTGTACATATGTCATCTGGTATGTCTTTAACTTGGCACGCGTGCTTATCCGATGATATGATTGTATGCAGTGCTATGCATTCTAGAAAGAGGCCTTAATGCATGTTATGAGCGGAGTACACATGCAATGTTATGCATCCCATACTACATAACATTACATGTAACGAAAAAAGAAAACGTGCTAATGGGCATTCATGTAATGGTGGTTATGCATCCCATACTACATAACCGTCACATGTCACCTCCTATGATGGATCCATATACAACACATATTATGCATCCCATACTACATAATATGCCTTGTATACTTCTTATCATGCTATGAGTGTAGTGACTGTGCTTCGGTCAAGACATACCGATGACATATCGGTGTGTGTAAACAATGAAATGATCGCTTGAGGTTCTGCTTAGGGTAGCAGTCGTTCGGCTCACTCGCCAAACCACCCAACTACCTTTTTCACAGAACATCCCTCTGATACCAACTGTCACAACCCGCATTTTCCCAGCATTTAAAACACTAACAGAGTAGGGGAAACTACGCATTGTGATGCCACGTCACGTAGGGGACATCTACTGACGTTAAGGCAACTCATCGTCTCTCGCGACTTATAGAAATCATTTTTTTTAACTCAATATGATCCATATATAATTTATGCACAATATGCGAAGCCGTGTCCCTCGGCTAGGTGGATCAACTAGTCCACGGTTTGAAAATATAGTTTTACGCAGTGGAAAAAAAATACTTAATTTATTCATTTGGTGACCTAAATGCTCGTGAAGACCAAGTGAGGTGCACCATGCAGTATCAGACGTCTAGATTTACTGTACATAAAAGTAGATTTATCATGCGCAGAAAGTAATGAGATTAACATTTCAAATCATGGTATGCAATGTTCCAACTGCCTTAGCATATCTAAGCAAGGGGGCTCCCAAGCCAAGCCATAACTAATCATTCCAGAACAAGAGTCCAAAAGCAATCAAAGAGTAACAGCAGCAAGGTAGCAGAAAGTTTAACAAAGCGGCACCATGGGCGTCAACACCTGACACGAACCCATGGGTCGGCAAGCTTATAGAAAACCCTACCCCAAGAGGGTCAGAAAACGGCAACTGACGCAGCTTCCCACTAACACCTGCTATTGTCCAGAACCTGAGGCATTCAAATAAAGAACACCTCAGAAACAAGTTACAAGCGACGAAGAAAAACAGGAAAGTAAGAAAACCTCCGCGAGACCGGAGGGAAACATTAGCTGCAAGGGTCAGATTAAACAAAACTAGTCATAACTAGCAATAGAAATCAATCGGAAAAGAGCCCGCCAAAAGATGAGTGGAGACGGACAAAATCAAACTCACCACAGACAAATAACATTCATTTTCAGATCATTAATCTTATTCAAATTAAAAAGACTGATCAGCTCATCAGAAATCAAAAGAGAAACTGTGCGGGGATAATACCATCACACATCGTCACAGCCCTCAGAGCATCGCACCGGTGGCACCGCCAACATCGTGTACGACCTCCAACAGATTTATCATTTTAAAAGAGCATCGCACCGGTGGCACCGCCAACATCGTGTACGACCTCCAATAGATTTATCATTTTATGACTCAATCAAAGGCAAGAGATAAGGCCTACCAGATAATAATTTAGGATTTTAAGAAACAAGATAATGATATTGTAATGAGAAAGGGCTAAACGAACAAAAAAAATGAACTTAACATTTGAAAACTCGCTAGAAGCATAAAGGAGAAAAGAAAAAACGTAGCAAAAAGGAGAAGAGCAAGATCACCACTTGCCTCAACCACCCGAAACCGCACTTCGGAAGGCACCACGACGTAGATCGGCCCTAGCGAAGGCGAGAAAAAGAAATCTACAACAATAAGGTCGAAACAGAAGTTAGGGCCAAAAACCCTAACGGAGAAATTCCATGAAAGTAGAAATACTCACCACGACCGCGTAGATCTCGGCGAGAGCTTTCCGAATCTATGCTCGGCTCGCGATTCCGAGCACCGGAGCTCCGTCGGCGGCGGTCGCAAGGCTCCCGAGAAAAAGGAATTCGCTGCACTGCTTCGGCCGAAATGAACAGGGGAAAGGAAATGGGGGCTCGTTTCTTGCTTCGGGAGGAAAAAAACTTATAGTATATATAATAATAATAATATTATTATTATTATAAATATTATAATGGGCTATATCCAAAGAAAGAAAAGGAAGGCTCAGAGATCTCTGAGCTCCGCTCGGAGATCTCTGAGCGCAGAGATCTCTGAGCTCCGCTCGGAGATCTCGGAGCTCCGCTCGGAGATCTCTGAGCGCAGAGATCTCTGAGCTCCGCTCGGAGATCTCTGAGCGCAGAGATCTCGGAGCTCCGCTCGGAGATCTCAGAGCGCAGAAATCTCTGAGCTCCGCTCGGAGATCTCTGAGCGCAGAAAAGCTAAAAAAGATTAAATTTATTTATAATTTCTATACTATTACGAAGACCCAAACGCGCGTCAAAACGGACGAAATTCGCGTCGCAGGCGAATGTCGACGCTACGAACCCAACGACGAAGTCGGAATCAAAATCCGATGCACCGAACTCGAGTTATGGCCTAACGAAGTTACGGTAATTTTTAATTATCCGAATTTCAAACGTGGGCCGAGACTCCAAAAAAAAAGCTCGGATTGCGACGAAACTCGACGAGCATGTCAGAAATTATATAACTCAGCTTCCCGATGTAAAAGAAATTTCGGTTCCGACGCATATCCCAAAATCTAGCCGGTCAAACCTAACGGATGCCAAAACAAAAAAAACACAAACGGCGTCGCACCGTCAACTCACGGACACGTAACGCCCTTCCGCTATTATGAGGTCAGCAGACAAAAGAATAATACTAGGAAAAACCGGGGGTGTTACAGCGGCGGCCTGGGAGGACGAGACACTGCGTCCGCCGCTGTAGAACCTGATACCCCAAGCGCTGGCGGACTGAGCGGACTAGTCCTCGCGTCCGCTGCTGGGGTACCATCCTTGGTCCAACTGGTAATATTGCCGGACTGGGCGGACTGACAAAGCGCGTCCGCGCCTGCTGAAAGGGGGGCTTTGGAATCTTGTAGTATGTTGCGGACTGAGGGGTTAACAATCCTAATCCTTTGTATAGGGAGATTCAAAATAACGGCTCTAAAATATTTTGAAAAATGAACCCTAGAAAATCACTGTTCATGGCCGTCAGTTTCAAACCAGAGGAATTTCAAAAAAATTGGCATAAGTAAAATTCGACGAAATTCGTCGAATATCGATTATGATACTCGCCGAATTTATACCTGATATTCGTCGAATTTGCCTTAGCCAGAAATCCAGAGTGTTCGACATATGGCTCGACACATTCGGCGAGTATCGCATGGGATACTCGTAGAATTCGGTGAGTATTGCCAGTGATACTCGGTGATTCAGCGAGTATTGCCAGGATACTCAACAAATTTTCCTTGGTGAATTTTCCGCTTTTCAGTGAATTTTCCTTATGTATATAATACGAATTCGATGGGTATTGGGAAACATAAACGACGAATTCGGCAAGTATTAAGGGGATACTCAACGAATTCGATGTGTATGACTCACCATACTCGCCAAATTTTACCTGGGCAAAATTCCTCTTCTCTGATTCCCAGACTTTGGCCTTCCTTGATCCTTCTCCTATACTTGGGATAGAAGTACACCCCAATAGAGAGATTACACGTGAGTCAACACGATGGCCTACATAATGACGAATTATATTGTGTAGTCCTATATTTACAGACCCACTGTAACCTGACATTGGTGTGTACTTAGCAAAGTAAACCTGCAAGTACATAACTAAAATACAACATCAAATACAAACTAAATTCATCTTAGCTTGACCGGGCTCTTCTTCAAATTATGGATATTGTGGATACAATACCCAACAATGACGGAATTTCTCCAAGCGATCTCGAGTACCCGCGTCCACATTCCCAATAATAGACGAGGCCACCATAAGTATGCCGATGGTCATCAACATCGATGACCGTTAAGCTCATATTTATAGTTATCAAGATTATTCGTGAGTTCTCTTCGTAATTTCAACTGGTGATCCTTTTTCTTCAATGCTTACTCTTGAGTTCTATAACAACCTCAGGGATCCAGCTCACACTCAGTTGGATGAAGGAGTGCAATCGTGTATTGGTACTGAGATTGTTACTATACTCCACGAGGATCTTGAACGGAAGTATGTCTAGTTCCTCGGTGAGGAGCGACTTGACCTCATTGAGTCCTTTAGATCTACGTGGGACTAGAGAGAGATCAACGAGGTTCTCTATAGTGTGGAGGCGCGTCAACATCTCATCACCACCATGGACACACTCACTCCGGATGCCCGCATCATCCGGGACATTCTGTGCCACTCCCCGATGTTCAAGGCTGGGGACACCAAGAAGATCACAGCCCATCTTTCTATGGTAACATTTTTTTATCCTAGCTGGAAGGCACTTCAACATATCTGATCTTATCCTATCGATGATGCGCTATACATATAGTCTCAAATCTCCCGACCGCATGCGGTTGAACACTTCGTCATTGGGCAGAGTGATCCAGAGTATTCTTATGGAGAAGGACACTGCCATCGACTGGTCACCGTACCCTACTTATAGCTGCCTCCAGATCTACATAGTAGGTGAGATTCCTACTACATCATGAATGCGGACACATACTACACAACCTCTATTACCCTATGCAGGTTCCCTTAGGGAAACCATCATGAATATCTACGCGATGGTGGAGGAGTAAGGGCGGGAGATTAGGCAGACAACTATGGAGGTGAAGGGCGTGAAGAAGATGCTTAAGAAGATGATGAGCAAGCTCAACATTTCTCCGACTTCTTCGGAATAATAACATCTACGCTTCATCACTTCATCTTTTGTTGTTCGATTGCTCGGCCCCCTTTGATGTTATTATTATTCTTCATGTTTGTAATAAGAGAGGTTAAGACACTTTGCTGGTAGTTATTCAATCGGAACTATAAAAAATGTGTTTAGTTTCATTATTATTGATTAGCTTTGTGATACTAACTTAGTCAGCAAGTTTTTTTTGTCGTTCTTCTTATTTTTGTGGATATATTTATCATGCTAGTTCAAAAATATAACAAAAAATAATAAATAAAATACTAGAAAAAAATAAAACTAGTGAGCATATCGTGAAGTAAAATTAGTGTAATTAATTTTGAGCTTACTTCACACAATCGGTGGATGTTATCTGAGAAGAGATTTAGGTATCCAAGTGAGATCGTGTGTGGCGATTCTCTTGGGTACCCAAGCACTGCGTGTCAGCTTATGGGATGATGAATGTGCCCTTTCAAGTAGTACTGGGCTCCATTCATACTTCAGTTTAAGTTATGTTTATATTGCAAATTTCCATTAAAATATCTACGAGCTTTATGTGATGATCTTCTATTCAATAGTATTGTGTTGGAGGTTTAGATATATTGAAATTGTTCTCCAGGTTAAAATTCTTTGGCTTAACATAGAGATTCATAGTGTAGTAGTTGTTTAAAGGAAATTTACATTCATTTGTTCTTAAGTAGGGAGTAATTTTTTTTGCAAGTGAGGGAGATTTCTATAGTTAGGAATTTCACTTGTTTTAACTAGAGGTTTCCTACTCCCTTTGATTGACCTAGTAATTATATGACGATTCACATTCAACATGATTTCAAGTTTTGAGTGAAGCTTAGGAGTTTTGTTTTGTGAGTTCTTAACCATAATTTCCTTAAGCACTCTGATTTTTGTAACTAATTCTCCATTTTTGTTTTAAAATTATGTCTAGCCTTTTTGTACGTGATTGTGCTATCTTTAAGAGTGGAGATTACAGATTCGATATGAGTTCATACATATTTCTATATTCCTTAAACATCTCATCCATCGTTTTAATTTCAATTCTATAATTCTTGCACCCAGCACAATCACTTCTCAACGATGAGTTTTCTAAACTTAATTTATCATTTTGTTCTTTTGCAATGAGAAGCTCTTTTTCAAGAACCTTATATCTTTCTTTTAATTCATTATAATCTAAGCAAGGTGTAGGAGTGCGATCTAAAGAGCATGTGAAAGAGCAAAGCACACCAGTAGTAGCTTCTACATTGTCATTTGCTTTCGACGTCTTATTTTCTAAACGTAATTTTGATTTAATACTCATAAACTTCTTAATTCTACATTTAGCATTATTTAACAAACACAATATAGAGATAGAATTACAAAAGAAAAGAGAATTTGACTGCCTTATAGTGCACTTGGATGTGGTAAGATGGTGCATAGTGTTTCTTTTACTCCTTCATGTGTCTCCCCATCCAACGTTTAGGTCTCCTATTCCCTTCCCCGTGATGTGGTTTCCATATATTTATCCAAGGGCAAGTCTCCATTTGGTTCCTCACTTCGATCCAGGAGACATTTCCCAGACACGTCCTCTATAGAAGGAGAGCTATAAGTAGACTCATGAAATTTCCATATATCATATGTAGTGGGAAGCATGTAGATGAGTTTAAAAATTTCTTGACCAAGCCCACAAAATAAACTGTTCGTAGCTTTAAAATTTATATGACTCATAGATAGTTAAGTTATTTTGGGGCTTGATACAAGTTATGTTCCACACTTCTATGTCTAATAGTATAAGGAATTTTCTCATTAATGTTCTCCATTTGTTATAGTTCACTCCTGTGAATAAAGGTGGTGCTAATGAATTTTTTATGTATATCACTTCATCCCCACTGGTCGATTGAAGATATGGGTTCACCATTATTCCCGGCGGTGAATCGTTTTGGGATAACATTCCTCTCATACCACTTATTGGATCTAGGGGCCAACCTTAGAGGGGGGGGGGGGTGAATAAGGTTTGATGCATTAATTAAAAATTCGAAATATTTTGATCCAGAAAAAACTATTTCTAGAAGCTACCGTGAGGCGCTAGCTTGCTAGCGCACAGTGGTAGGTCACATACCTCATTTTCCTGGGCAAATTTCTCCATGGAGAAATACGCACCCTTCAGAGATCCACTGAATAACACCCAGGACGTTACACGTATAAATAAGAACACAAATAATTTTATTCAATCAAAGTCAAATGTGTTTTACAATTACAAATGTTTTATCTCCTTGACGCCGGAGATCAGAGGCAGTGAAAGATGAATCTCTTTTGGTTTTCTATATCGACCCACTATCCGGACCGATTGGATCTCTCCATTTCCCTTTAAGAAAGTTCTTCTAGTCGACTCTTCACCTTCACGCAAGGAAGTGTCTTAGAGCAATGCTAGATCACCCGATCTAGACGTCCCATCCCTAAGATGATTTCTCACGGAATCCTCCTCGGATTCTGTTGGATCACTTGTTTGGTTTGGGCTAAGTTCACTATTAGGATGTTTGACCCACCTTGTATAGTCCGGGTCAAGTTTGTTAGTTCTAGAGTTTAGGCTAGTCATTAGAATCAATCTTCATGAACCAGCCTGCGGTGGTCTTCAAAAGACTCGAGATCTAGAAGAATTCAGAGTTCAGATTATTATTTTGAAGTTCTTCGAACTCAGCTCGACGATCGTCGATTGCAGATCAATAAACTCAGAGTTCTTTCTCTGAGTTGAGCTCGACGATTTCTTCTTCAAGACAGATTCTTTGATCGACGAACATGGAGCCTAGAATTAACAAGATATTTCCAGATTGAGGTTTGCTGAGCTCAGGTTGATGAATTGGATCTCTCAGCTCGACGAACTTGGAACTCCGGTCGACGAAATCTGCCCAGAGGTCAACGAACTCTATTCAGAGTCAGAATGATAAGTTTTCCATATTTTTGTCCCTAATTCATTCTATTCTTTGGTAGTAATTCTCTGAGTAATTAATTCTCATATTCTCAAGAATATAGCCGTTCATGGCAGCATTAATTAGGGATTTCATCAGAGTTAATTACTTGCTTATTTTACTGCGACAGTTGGGGAAACTCATTAAATACTATATTCCAGCCGTTTCAATTTCCAGAATCTAATCAGCAATTAATGCTTATAATTCAAAATTCAAAAGCAGAATTAGATAGCATGATATAAAAGAGAGATTGTTTTTTTGACTGCCAAAGAAGAAGAAGAAGCAGAATAAGCAGAAGAGAAACACCTACACAAAACTATATACATAAGAACTCTGCTCCTTCTCTGTGCATAAAAACAAGCTGTTTTCCCCATGATCTTATAGAAGATTGAAGAAGAACATCAAACATATATCAAGTGTCCTCTTCAACTTCTACTCCATGAATCCTTAAAGACAACACTTTTAGATCAGTCTACAAGTTCCTGGATTTCAACAAGTCAAGGCTGAAGACCTACACACTGAGCAAAGCTCCAGTATTCCTGAACATTTCAACATCTCAGGGGGAGCTTTGACACCAGCAATCCACTAAAGTCTTCTCTGTTGATTAGAGAAAGAGAAGATAACATAACCTTCTTATCCTCCTATATAAAGGGTTTATTAACTCCCTTCAAAAGTTTTTGTTGGTTTTTGGTCACCTGATCAAAAGCCTAAAAGGTTGTTAGGTCTCCCTGCAAATAGATCTTGTGGTGACAGAGCACCTGAGCAATAACCTGTGGTGGCAGTCACCTGATCAAAAAACTATTAGTGGATTCCTACCAGGGTGGTAGAAGAGTGGATGTACACAGATTTGGAGAACCAATATAAATTCTTGTGTTGTCTGTGTATTCATTCTTCATTGTTTTATTGTGCTGTGATTGTGTTGTTTAGCCTAGTTTCTATTTCATTTTATACTACTACAACTATCACTAATTTATCTGAAAAATTATAAAAAATAGCTAAAAGATTTTAAATTACTCTATTCACCCCCCCCCCCTCTAGAGTATATTAGATCTATCCCCTATCTTTCAATTGGTATCAGAGCGAGGTCTATTTGGTTGTACAAGGTAACACTTGAACCAACAGATCCTTCTAAGATTTAAATTTATCTAGCATATTACTTATACCATGACACAGAACAAGGACTATGCAAGCACCAGACCTCTAGTTTGCAACTTGAACAAGTTTGCTATCTGGAAGGCAAGAAATAAATTTTATATGAACTCCATTGATGAAGATATTTTTAATTCTATCTTCACAGGTCCACCAGATCCAGTGTCTACATCTAATGCAACTTCCCGCACTTATGTTGTTCCACCACCTGAGTGGACAGATGTACAGAAGAAGGCCAAGATAGCTGATGTCAAGGCCATGGACATTCTGGCTCAGACACTGTCAGATGTGTAACACACTCATCTATCGTATGGCATATAACAGAAGGTCCAGCTGGAACCAGACGCCATATACCACGGACAGTCAGAAGGGTTACATACGAATATCGAAACCATACAACTAAGACTACTCGCCCTACACAGAGCATTCTAGCGGAAGCTTTTAAATAGTTATAACGAACCCATAATTGAATAATCAACTATCACGAATGTCCACAACTACCACAGGAATGAAATAACAAATACAATGAAAGTATTTGGAATTATGGCCTTACAAGAGTTTCACTTAACAAGGTAGTGTTTTCCATACATCGGCTCGCAGGCCGGCCACACATGATAGAAATAAAATACAACTATTCGCTTTGGCCTTCGAGGGCCAGCTCAGCAACTTGGGCTTCAGCCCGCTACTTGGTACTCGGCACCGCAGTACCTGCAAGCAACATTCCACCGTACGGTGGCAAACAAAGTAACAGTCAGCCAAAGCCGACCAAATTATAACGACCCCGCCCCTTACTCGGGACGTCGGTGCTCCTTCCCTGCATTTTATTAGCCCAGCTAAATAATAAAGTACAAACATACTTCACCACAGGTATAGGCTCGCACGGCCAAACACCCCGTGCACTCTGGGCGCATTAACGGTGAATCCGGTCAATTCCGTGGCTTCACCACCATCCCCGGGATGGCAACAATGTGAGCATTTTAGCCTTTCTGACCACTATCTAAGGCTCCCGACTATGCCAACGGCCAGTCCCTCTATGGGTCTCTCACACCGAACCACATAGCCCGAGTCCGATTCCACTGGCCCGTTGCTTACACCACGTAGTCACCTTAAGACGTACGGACGAGCCAAGCTTCTCTCGAATCCCGCCACAATTCCAAACATCACATAACCTAGTTATGTACAAGGCTGGCTTCCCGGCCGCCAAATTAGCAGAATTACGTTTCCGCTCAGGTTTCCGGGTGTGCCTTGGAGTTAATCCCGAAGGATCCCTGCTACAATCTACAGTGTAGAAACCCGAAAACACAAAACACATAGTCTTATCTGCCAAACCATACAAAATGCAACTTCACCGATCCAGACCAATATGTCCGGGTAGGCTTCACACACAATGCCTATGTCCGTACTTCGCTTCCGGACTCTATATGCAATACAAGGGGGACTATTCTTGTCAACCCTAGGAACACCACACACTCTACGCACACTCGCGGGAGGGGGTTTCCTTATGCAAAAGAAGGAGAGCTTCACATGCTCAAGTAGAGAATCGTTACCCTTGTAGTACTCTTTTGCCCCATGGAAAAACTATGCGTATAGAAGGCTTCACAATGGAATTTCCTCCGCGGATATGCTCTCGGTTCTCAAATCGGTGCTCAGATGCTCCGCCGATGGCCAGAAACCTCCCCTTTCTTCCTCCTTGCTCTCTTCTCTCTCAAACTCCTTAGAAGAAGAAAGCTAAAGAGAAAATGAGGAGTTAATCCCTCATTCCCGGCCTTAACACAGCAGGAACACACTTGGGCCATTGGATCTTAATTAAAGAAAACGAATGGCTCAAATCCGCCCAAAAATCCTCAAACCTGGGCCGAACACTGCCTCACACACGGCCGTATCCTAGGTCGTATGCCTTGATCCAAACACGATCATCGAGCACAGAAGAGGACACGGGTCGAGACACGCCCGTGTCTCAACCTGACACACCCGTGTCGGTTTCCGACACGCCCGTGCACTAGGGCCATGTCACCAGTAACTGCCACACCAACCGACACGACTCTTGGGAACATGGGTGGTGACATGAGTATGCACACACCCATGTCATTTGACACGCCCGTGTCACGCTGTCGTGCTTCCTGCCATGTCACTCTCTAGACACAGCCGGCCAACACAAAGAACCACACGGCCTTGGACACGCCCATGTCCTAGGCCGTGTACCCCTATACAGGCACCAAAAATTCTCTTGGACATGACCAGCTTGGTTACAATTTTCGGGGCGTTACAAATTTCCCCCACTTAAGGAATTTCGTCCCAAAAATATATAAAGGTACACAAAATTTTAAAAGTTTCCTGAGGGGAATAACTCGGGGTATTCTTTCATCATAGTCTGCTCTCGCTCCCAAGAAAGCTCCTCACGTCTGCAGTTATCCCAACGGACTCTGACCATTTGGATTTCCTTGTTGTGGAGTCATTTAACCTCAAAATCTTTAATGCGTATTGGCTTGACCATTGTCATCAACCTGCAATCAACCGACACTTGATCGTCTGCAACGACCTGCGAAGGCTCTTGTACCGCCTTCCACAACACCGATACGTGGAACACATCATGCAGCCCACTCAACTCCACTGACAGCTTCAATCGATACGTTGCTTCGCCAACATGCTCCAGGATTTCAAACGGTCCAAGGTATCTCAGACTTAACTTCTTCAAGCATCAAACCCGCGAAACACCCTTGAACGACTTGATTTTCAAATATACCCAATCACCAACACCGAACTCCACGTTCCAATGCTTGTCGTTATAGTATTTTGCCTGTCTGTCCTGAGCGATCTTCAACATTTCCTGAACTGTACGTATCATTGAAGTGGCGTCTTCCACTGCCTGACGTTTGTATAGCTTCGATTCGCCTGTCTCCAACCAAGACAATGGCGTGCGACACTTTCTCGCATACAAAGCCTCGAAAGGCGTCATTCCAATACTCGCTTGATAACTGTTGTTATGTGCAAACTCCACCATGTATAGGTGTTCTTCCCACTGCTTTCCGAAATCCAAGATGCGCATGCGAAGCATGTCCTCCATCGTCCGGTTGACCCTCTCGGTCTGACCATCCTTCTGTGGATGAAAAGCTGTGTTGAAACTCAACTTAGTTCCCAACAGACTATGCACCAGCCTCCAGTCATTCGACGTGAAGCGTCCATCACGGTCACTAACAATACTGCGGGACACACCATGCAATCGAATAATATTCTCCACATAGAGTTTGGCTAACTATTCCACTGGATCTTCCTTCCTATTTGGAATGAAATGTGACACCTTTGTCAATCTATCTACGACCTCCCAGATAGCGTCGTTTCCCCTCTGGGACTTTGGCAAACCATGCACAAAATCCATAGAAATGTCATCGAATTTCCACTCCGGGATAGGTAGGGACTTCAAGAAACCTTCGGGCTTATGACACTCCGCCTTTACCAGGCACATGTCTGGCACTTGGCCACATAAAGTGCTACATCCTTCTTCAATCATGGCCACCATAACAACTTCTTCATGTCCTTATACATCTTCGTGCTCCCCGGGTGGATTGAGTACTTGGTATGATGAGTCTCGTACATCAACTCCTCCCGAAGATTATCCGCACTAGGAATGCATAGCCGACCGTCCCTCTTTAGCAGTCCATCCTCAACAGCAAATTGGGAATTTGACCCATCCAAAGATTCATCTAAGATCTGCTTCATGCTGCTATCCTTAACCAAAGCCCGCCTAACTCTATCAGCTAGGTCATACTGCACCTCTGTCCAAAATAATTTCGCCTCGGCACTAGAATGCTTGTCGACGCAAGTTATCTCTAATGCCTCCAAATCACAGACCAATCTCTCATCATGTACCGACAACTAGTTGGCCTGCGCAGGAGCCCTGTGACTCAACGCATCTGCCACTGTGTTTCCTTTTCCCGGCACAAAATGTATCTCGAAGGTGTAGTCCCCCAGGAACTCCATCCACCTCCGCTGCCTCATGTTCACGTCCTTCTGATCTAACAGGTACTTCAGGATCTTATGATCAGTGTAGATATCGACTTTCACACCGTACAGATAGTGCCTCCACAGCTTTAGAGCAAATATCACAGCCGATAACTCTAAGTCATGGACTGGATAATTTCGCTCATGAACCTTCAATTATTGTGAACCATACGCTATCACGCTCCCATGTTGTAGCAGAACACAACCCAAACCACTGCCCAAAGCATCGCTATAGATTTCGAACCCTTCAGTCCCACTCGCCGAACATAAAATAGGAGTCGTGGTCAACCGCCTCTTCAATTCTTCAAAAGTTTGCTCGCACTCCAGCTACCACACAAACTTTTGATCCTTTCTTGTCAACATCGTGAGTGGTAGCACTATTCGCGAGAAGTTCTCTACGAAGTGCTTGTAGTAGCCGACAAGCCCCAGAAAGCTTCGGACTTTCGCCACTGTAGTCAATACAGGCCACTCCTGTATCGCCACTATCTTCACCGGATCCACCGCTATCCCTACTCCACTAACAACATGATCAAAGAACGCTACCATGGACAACCAGAACTCACACTTGGAGAACTTAGCATACTGCGGATTTCTCCTCAACGTCTCCAACACCATGTGCAGATGCTTGTAGTGATCCTCCTCACACTGCGAGTACACCGGGATATCATTGATAAATACTATCACGAAACGATCTAGGTACTCTCTGAACGTCCTGTTCATCAGATACATAAACACGGATGGCACATTGGTCAACCCAAACGGCATGACCGTGAACTCGTAGTGCCCAAACCGTGTGCTGAACGCTATCTTTGGGATGTCTCTTTCCCTTATCCTCAGTTGGTAGTAACCAGATTTCAGATCTAACTTCGAATATACTGTAGACCCAACTAACTGATTAAATAGATCGTCAATCCTTGGGATCAGATACTTATTCTTCTCCGTAAGCTTGTTCAACTCCCAATAGTCAATACAGAGTCGCAAGCTCCCACCCTTCTTCTTAACGAAGAGGACCGGTGCGCTCCAAGGCAACGAAATTGAACGCACATACCCTTGCTCGAATAACTCTTGCAGTTGCACCTTCAGCTCCGCCATCTCTCTTGGCGCTATCCGATACGGAAAGCGTGACACTGGTTTGGCACCCTGCACCAGCTCAATAGTAAAATCAATCTCCCGCTAAGGAGGGGATCCTGGGAGATCATCCGGAAACACATCAAGATATTTGGACACAACTGGAATACTGCTCAAACTTGGCTTAGGTATTGAAGTCTGCACTAATGTGATAAATAGCTCTGCACCAGACCGAACTTCCTTGAACACCTGAAGGGCCGACATCAAAACCTTACCCGATGCCTTCATGCCCGTGAATGTAGTCTCCTGATCAGTGTTCAGTCCCAACTTAACATCTCTTCAGTTGCAATCAATGCATGCTCGCGGCTCCGAGTGCCAGTCCATACCAAAGATTACGTCGTACTCCGATAATGGCAGTACCAATGCTTGCAAGACAAACTCCTGATCCCCAATCCGTAACTTCACCTCGCAGACTTTATCCACGCGCATTGAGCACCCATTAGGCAACATCACATCCAACTTGCCTTTTTGAGAGTCCACCTAGTGTCAACTATGTTCACCTAGGGGGGGGGGGGGGGAATAGGTGACGTGCTGCGCTTTTGCGGAATTTAAATTGTACCTGCACACGAAAATAAAACAACACAGCACAACAGAGTACACAATCTATTTATAGTGGTTCCCCGACTTGGGTACATCCACTTTCCCCCTTCGACCTATCTCCCAACAAGGGATGACTCGGTCACTTCTCCAACGGGATTGAAATCCAATCCCTGCACTATCGGAAGGAACCCTTCCACACGTAGGAGTCAACAATCCCACAAACCGGGTTGCACCCAACCCTTACAACACGAAACAAACGTTCCTTTACAACAAAAGTAAGATAGAATGTACAAGAAATACAAACTACGTGAGGAGACTACGGTGTCCCTCTTCGTTGACGACGTGATCTTGAAGTCTACAAAGAGTCCACGACCTTGGTCTCTCTTGGAGAGGATCTCCCCGGAACCGGCGGCAGCAAGAAGGGCGGCGGCTAGGTTCACGGGATCGGCGGCGACGACGATGTGCGACTGCTATTCTTTAGAGATCCAAACTTCGTAGCGAAGCTAGCTAGGTCTACCAACGGACACACGAGGATCGGTCGTCTCGATCGATTCGGACGGGGAAGTTTTTCCCGATCAACAAATCGAGAGACAAGGGATCTCTGGATAGACGCGTGAGACTCTAAGCTTGGCTAAGCTTCTATCGCCGGAGATCGGGAAGACACGCGATCAACAGCGGCGACCAACTAGCGCGAGCGACGACGGCGGCGGCGGAGCAGATTCGCGATTTTAGGGTTAGATCATGCTCAGCTTCTTTTCTGTGTATAGCTACTGTTCAAAATACCCGTATATATATACTATAGATACTTTCAATTTGACCGTTGTGGGACCCACAAGAAGAATCCCTAAATCCCAGTCCAGAATATTGACAGCGGCAGAATCCGGTTCAGGAAGTACCAGAGAAATCGCCAAGTAAAAATCGGCGGGATTCGCAGGTGATTCTCGACGAATCGGCGAGAATCAGTTAGTGATTCTCGCCGATTCGTCGAGAATCACTTGTGATTCTCGCCGAATCACTTGTTGATTCTCAATGAATATAACTTGTATTCAAGATCTGCTCTACGATGGGTTCGTCGAGAATTACTAGTGATTCTCGCCGAATCTTACTTGGCACCGTTTTGAGGTAGCTGGAAAGAGTCGGCGAGAATCACTAATGATTCTCGACGATTCGGCGAGAATCACTAGTGATTCTCGCCGAATCGGCGAGAATCACTTGGTGATTCTCGTCGAATTATACTTGGACGAATTTTCGTCTTTCCACCCAAGAGCTGATCCTTGACCCATCCTTGCTCCTTGTCTGCTCTTGTATAAACACGGTCCTGTACTTGAAAGTAAGTGCACTCCAATAGAGAGAGTACACGTAGGCCAACACACTGATCTGCTCAATGAGGGATTACGTCGTGCAGACCCGTGTATATTGACCTACTACACCCTGACATTGGTGTGCACTTAGCGTGGAATAACTGCAAGCACAACTAGAAAGATTTTATCAAATACATTGTCTATTGACCTTAGCTTATCCAGGGGCTTCTTCAAATCAGGTACATTGTGGATACAATACCCAACACTTTTGTCATCGAGGAAGGGACCCCGATGCGCACTACAAATCTTTCGGACAAGAAGGAATGCGAAGCTCCCGTATCAAACAGGGCTCTCGCTGGATAATCGAAGATCAACACAAAGCCTATCACCGACATATATAAGCTAATATATACAAGGGTAACAACTGCATAAAGTTAAACTACTATAATTTAACTCATACCTATCACCATGTCAGCTTGTTTTATGGCCACTTGCAGACCAAGATTATATACTCTAGGCTGGGCTTGAGCATGATGGGATGTGGTTGACTCCACCGCCTTCCCTTTCTCTTCGTAAGTCGCTCCAGGCTTCCTCTCGGACTTTGCGCATCTGCTCCAACACTCACGAGCGAAATGCCCCACCTTTCCATAGTTGTAGCATGCTCCTGGGACTCGACTTGTGGTTGCCCCCACCACACCAAACAAAGGGGTTGAGCTCGAAGTCTTGAGCTTCTTGTTCCATCTGCGGAAACCCGAATTTGCATTTGGCAGTTTGAACACCGACTTCTTTTCCCCTGGGTCCTTCTTCTCTTGCACTTTCTTCACGACCTATTCCAATGACCGGGCCGAATTGACCAAGGCTAGGAAGCCCTGCTCCTTAGGCCCAGCAAGGAGAAGCTGTAGGTCGCCACATTAACCCTCATAAAATCGGTTGGTCTTCCGCTCTTCTTTACTAAACATAGCACCAGCATAACGACCCAACCACGTAAACTCGTGGAGATACTCATCCACGCTTCTGCCTCCCTGAGTCAATCCAAAGTACTGATTCTCCATCTCAAGCTTCTGAGCAGAGGGTAGATATCTGGCCAAGAACAACCTTGAAAATTCCTCCATAGGCACATCAGCAAGTTGCCTTCCCACTAAGATGTGAACCGCCAACTTATCCCACCACAGCCTCGCCTCACCAGCCAAAAGGAAGGTCGCTATGGTGGTCTTCTGCCACTCAACAGTTTCTATGGCCGTCAAGACCCTCTTTATCATAGAGAGCCAATCCTCGGCTTGTGTTGGCGTTCCAACACCGTCGAACCTCAGAGGATTAAAACTCGTCACATGCTTGAGCTGCTTCTCCGTAGCTCTCCTTGGGGCTACCTGATCAACTGTCGCGCGCTCTACCACTCCCGGCTCTGCCGCCCTAATCGGTTCTTGCTCATTAATAGGTGGTACATGGTGCAATTGCCCTGAATGTTGGGCATTTATCATAGCAAAGACTGCTTCAGCAACCAATCTGATGGTTTCCGCTGAAGTAGGTGTTGTAGTCACGTCCCTTGGTGCACTACTTTCAGCCGATTGCGGGCGTTCCGATTGCCCAACACCGCTCCTAGCCGCCTATAATAGCAAAGACCCTTGATTAGACGACAAACAGATTGCTAAAAACAATCATTGGAACACTCAGATTGCACACAAAATGTGCTCACCACCCCTTAAAGAATTCATCCACGAATTCATTTAAGTTGACCGGAATCAAAATTCTGATACCAAATTGTAACACCCCCATTCGTCGTATGACATATAATAGAAGGTCTTGCTGGAACCCGACGCCATATACCACGGACAGTCGGAAGGGTTACATAAGAATATCAAAACCATACAACTAAGACAACTCGCCCTATACAGAGCATTCTAGCGGAAGCTTTTAAGTAGTTATAACGAACCCATAATTGAATAATCAACTATCACGAATGTCCACAACTACCACAGGAATGAAATAACAAATACAATGAAAGTATTTGGCATTATGGCCTTACAAGAGTTTCACTTAACAAGGTAGTGTTTTCCATACATCGGCTCGCAGGCCGGCCACACATGATAGAAATAAAATACAACTATTCACTTTGGCCTTCGAGGGCTAGCTCAGCAACTTGGGCTTCAACTCGCTACTTGGTACTCGGCTCCGCAGCACCTGCAAGCAACATTCCACTACATGGTGGCAAACAAAGTAACGGTCAGCCATAGCCGACCAAATTATAACGACCCTGCCCCTTACTAGGGACGTCGGTGCTCCCTCCCTGCATTTTATTAGCCCAGCTAAACAATAAAGTACAAACATACTTCTCCACAGGTGTAGGCTCGCACGGCCAAACACCCCGTGCACTCAGGGGCACATTAACGATGAATCTGGTCAATTTTGTGGCTTCACCACCATCCACGGGATGACAACAACGTGAGCATTTTAGCCTTTCTGACCACTGTCTAAGGCTCCCGACTATGCCAACGGCCAGTCCCTCTATGGGTCTCTCGCAACAAACCATATAGCCCGGGTCCGATTCCACTTGCCCGTTGCTCACATCACGTAGTCATCTTAAGACGTACGCACGAGCCAAGCTTCTCTCGGATCCTGCCACAATTCCAAACATCACATAACCCAGTAATGTACAAGGCTGGCTCCCCGACCTCCAAATTAGAAGAATTACGTTTCTGCTCAGTTTTCCGGGTGTGCCTTGGAGTTAATCACCAAGGATCCCTGCTGCAATCTACCGTGTAGAAACCCAAAAACACAAAACACGGAGTGTTCTCCGGCAAAACATACAAAATGCAACATCACTGATCCAGACCAACATGTCCGGGTAGGCTTCACACACAATGCATATATTCGTACTTCGCTTCCGGACTCTATATGCAACACAAGGGGGACTATTCCTATAAACCCCAAGGAACACCGCACACTCACCGCACACTCGCGGGAGGGGGTTTCCTTATTCAAAAGAAGGAGAGCTTCATATACTCAAGTAGAGAATCTTACCCTTGTAGTACGCTTTTGCGCCATGGAAAACTATAGGGATAGAAGGCTTCACAATGGAATTTCCTCTACGGATCCGCTCTCAATTCTTAAATCGATGCTTCGCCGGCGGCTGTAAACCTCCCCTTTATTTCTCCTTGCTCTCTCCTCTCTCAAACTCCTTAGAAGAAGAAAGCTAAAGAGAAAATGAGGAGTTAATCCCTCATTCCAGGCCTTAACACAGCAGGAACACACCTGGGTCGTTGGATCTTAATTAAAGAAAACGAACGGCTCAAATCCACCCAAAATCCTCAAACCTGGGCCGAACACGGCCTTGCACACGGCCGTGTTCGAAGCCGTGTGCCTCGACCGAGAAACGATCGTGGAGCAAAGAAGAAAACACGGGTCGAGACACGCCCGTGTCTCCACCTGACACGCCCGTGTCTATTTCCGACATGCCCGTACACTAGGGCCATGTCACCAGTAACCGCCACGCCAACCGACACGACTCTTGGGAACACGGGTGGTGACACGGGTATGTACACACCAGTGTCATTTGACATGCACGTGTCACGCTGTCGTGCTTCCTGCCGTGTCCCTTTCTGGAAACCGCTGGCCAACATAAATAACCACACGACCATGTACACGCCCGTGTCCTAGGTCGTGTACCCCTATACAGGCACCAAAAATTCTCTTGGACACGACCAACTCGGTTACGATTTTCAGGGCGTTATAAGATGACATTTTCCAGAAAGTGGCAGAGTGCACCTCAGCTAAAGCCATCTAGGATTGCCTAAACTAGATGGTTGCTGGATTTGCAGATTAGAGAAAAGGCAGGAGATCAAATCTCATCTCCTAATATGAGAATTTCAAGAAAGAAGAATCTGAGTCAGTGGGTGATATGTATAATAGACTTAGCTCAATTGTCAATGAGCTAAAAACCTTGGACAAGGACATAATCCTAACTGAGATCATGACAAGAATCTCATGTACTTCCCCAACTCATGAGATTCTAGGATCTGACCAATCAAGAAGGCATAAAGTCTGAATGAGATCACAACTGAGTCTCTATTGGGAAAGCTCAACTCTTATGAGCAGCTAATGAAGACCAGAGAAGCTGCTGAGCAGAAAACCTCCACATTAGGGAGAAAAGAACCAAGCATTGCCTTCAAAGCAGTTGAAGGATCAAAAGCTCCACATGCTAATGATGAGCTTATAGTACTTCTGGAAAAAAGATTATACAAGATAGCAAGAATGGATTTCAGAAGAAAATCATCCAGACAGGATGATAAACCATGGTATGAAAAAACACTTACTAAAGAGATTGTGTGTTTTCGATGTAGGAGACCTAGACAAATCATTTCAAAGTGTCCAGAGAATAATAATAAGGGGAACAGAAGAGAAAAGGAATCCAGAAGGCATTACAGCAAGTCCTCCTCCAGCAAGTATAAAAGAAAGGACATAGGCTTTGTTGCTGAAACATGGAGTGATTTAGAAGAAGAATCGTCATCTTACAGCTCAAGTGAATAAGAAGAGGAAGCAAAAGAAGAGAAGTTTGCTTGATGGCTATCAATGCATCAGGCAGCCTTTCTAAAGATGAGCAATATGAAAAAGAATAAGAATCTGAAGAGGATCAGGTAATCTCTTCATTTGATTTTAATTCAGATAGCTTTGGAAATGAATTCAAACTATTATGTAATGATTTGATTAATTCTGAGAAGGAAATTAAAATACTTAGGGATAAGATAACTGAACAAGACAATCTTCTATCTGAAAACATCAAATTAAAGGCTGAACTACAAATTGCAACTGAACAAATCATGTCACTAAAATCAAATTAGCTGAGGCAAGGCAACTTGAAGAATCTCTAAATGGGAGAATCATCAAGCTGATGCACATCACAAGCACAGTAAATGCCAGACTAAATGGCAAGCTGGTCTTAGGTACTTCATCAAGCCAACCTTATCTCCTTCAAAAAAACATTCTGTCAACCCCTATAAAATTCATAACAGAATAGGGTAAAGAAAAGCTAAATGAAGATAATCAACCAATTGAAGTCACTCAGAAGACCAAGAAAAAGAGAAAGAAAAATAAGAAATCTTACAAAAATTATGCTCAACAGTTTTCGTTGTGCTCAGACCAACAAAATGCTTACAGTTCGTCGAACTCCAATCGACCAACTCTGAACGCAGAATTCTCTTATAATTATCGTCAAACTACGATCAACAAAACCAATACAGTTCTTCGAATTGTGATCGACGATATTGGGGCACAGAAAATGAATACCTTCATTCTCTGAGCGGAGTTCGATGAACTCATCCCTTGTCGTCGAACACAGATCGACAAACTTATCAAGATTCGTCGATCCCAGTTCAATTTAACAAAAAATCAAATTTTCCTAGAACTTATAATCAACCAAGATCTTTCATTAACCAATTTAATCAGTGGATAATTCCACCAAGAAAATTTCATCCGCAAGGATATAAGAACCAACCTAAATATTCTTATATTTCTAGTTTTAATTATGAAAAGAAATAAGGACCCAAGGTAATCTGGGTCAAGAATATCTAATCTGTTTAAATGCAGGTGAAAGACAATCCCACCACAGAGGAACAGTGGTACTAGATAGTGGCTGTTCAAAGCACATGACTGGCAGCAAGGACAACCTAATCAACAATAAGTGCTAGCTAGGTCCAAAAGTAATATTTGGTAACTCCAACTATGCCCAAACTGAAGGCTATGGGAAGGTTCAAATTGGAGCTATCACTTTCAGGAAGGTAGTATATGTAAGTGGACTAAAGCACAACCTAATATCCACAAGTCAATTATGTGATGAAAAATTTCAGGTATCATTTAATAAATCCTCCTATATTATTACTTCAGTAAATAACCAAATTGTGTTAATTGGAACTAGAGTAGGAAACATTTATGTTGTGAACTTTAAGTCTGCTAAGTCAGAAATATGTGTGTATAATCAAACTAACAACAACATTGAACTTTGGCGTAAGAGATTAGGACATGTTAATATGAAAAATATTGCTAAACTCTCTAGGGACAACCTTGTTAGAGGATTGCCTACTTGACCCTACAAGAAGGAAAGCCTTTGCAGGGCTTGTCAATTAGGCAAGCAAACCAAAAATAGCTTTAAGTCTCTTAATAAGAGTGATTCACCTAGGATTATGTATTTGCTCCATATGGATTTTTTTGGACCCATTGTTGTATAGAGCCTGGGAGGGAAGTCTTATACCTTAGTGATTGTTGATGACTTCTAAAGGTTCACTTGGGTGTTCTTCTTGAGAAACAAGTCTGATAACTTTAAGGTTCTTACAGATTTTCTTAAGAGGATAAGGATTGAGTATTCTACTCCAGTTGCATTGATCAGAAGTGATCATGATACTGAGCTTGAGTCTCTTCACATGCAAGAATTCTATGAGAAAGAAGGTATCAGACATTATTTCTCTGCTCCTAGAACTCCTCAACAAAATTTGGTAGCTTAAAGGAAAAACAGGACCATGATTGAAGCTGCAGGCACATTACTTGCAGATGCTTACTTGCCACTATCCTTTTGAGCAGAGGATGTAAGCACAACAAATTATGTACTGAATAGGAGCCTGATATATAAGCTTAAGGGCAAGACTCCCTATGAATTACTTAAAGGGAAGCAACCTAAAGTAGATTACTTTAAAATTTTTGGTTGTTTATGCCACATTCATAACAATGACAAGAAATATCTTAGAGATTTTGAAGACAAGGCTGCAATGGGAATTTTTCTAGGATATTCCAAAGTCAGTAAGACATATAGGGTATATAATAAATCTACCATAAAAATAGAAGAGACTGTACATATATCATTTGATGAAACTAACATGCCTTACAAGGAGAAGAATCCTACTACCAGTGAAACTTTACAGGTACCACACTTGTGTGATAAGTTGGATTAGTTGACCCTCACAAATGAGACTGTTGCACTTCCATCACCACATATAAATGAAGACAGTGAAGATGAATCTACTGAAGTGGATGTTGAACCAACAATAGCTCCCTTAATTACACATGAGGAATTACCTGCCCAAGCTATTGCTGAACCAACTCAATCTACTGAGTTTGTCAAACTTAGAGATCATCCTGTATCTCAGGTGATTGGAGACATGTCAGTAGGTGTGCAGACCAGGCATCAACTTAACCAAGACTTGATGCATGCCTGCTTCATATCTCAAACTGAGCCCCAATCCATAAAAGAGGCTGAGCAAGATCCACACTGGATTATTGCAATGCAAGAGGAGCTCAATCAGTTTGAGAGATCTAGAGTTTGAGATTTAGTTCCAGGACCCAAAGACTACCCAGTCATTGGAACTAAATGGGTATTCAGAAATAAACTAGATGCTCAAGGTATTATCATTAGGAACAAGGCAAGCCTAGTTTCTTAAGGCTATATACAAGAGGAAGACATTGACTATGACTAGACATTTATACCTGTAGCAAGGCTGGAAGCAATCAGAATCTTCCTTTCTTATGCTGCCTACAAGAAGTTCAAAGTATTTCAAATGGATGTCAAGAGTGCATTCTTAAATGGTGAACTTAAATAAGAGGTTTATCTCTCCTACTCATCCCTCTTATGTCTTTAAATTGCATAAGGCTCTCTATGATCTAAGGCAAGCTCCAAGAGCTTGGTATGAAACCTTAGTTAGCTTTCTTCTAGTGCATAAATTCTCTAGGGGCATAGTAGATAGGATATTGTTCACTAGACACTATAAGGATCAAATCTTATTAGTATAAATTTATATAAATGACATTATTTTTGGCTCTACTGATTCCAAACTTTGCAAGAGGTTCTCTGACCTAATGCATTCCAAGTTTTAAATGAGTAGCATGGGTGAGCTCTCTTACTTCCTTGGCCTCCAATTGAAGCAACTACCTGATGGCATCTTCATATCCCAGTCCAAGTATGCTATGGAGTTAATTAAAAAGTTTGGGATGTCAGATGCCTCAGCAAAGAAAACACTAATGGCTTCTAATACTGTGATTGACTCTGATGAACACGACAAGCCTGTTGATCATAAACTATATAGGGGCATTGTTGGGTCCCTGTTATATCTCACAACAAGTAGGCTAGACATAATGTTTGCTACATGCCTTTGTACTGGGTTCCAGGTGAACCCTAAAGAATCCCACCTTATTTTTCTAAAAAGAAGTTTAAGATATATAAAGGGTTGCGTAGTCTAGGACTCTGGTATCCAACTGAGTCGGAGTTTGAGTTGATTGGATACTCAGATGCAGACTTTGCTGGATGTAGAGTAGACAGAAAAAGCACCTTTGGGACGTGCCAGTTCCTTGGTGAATGTCTAGTGTCTTGGTTTTACAAATAACAGACATCTGTGTCTACTTCAACTGCAGAAGTAGAATACACAGCAGCTGGTAGTTGTTGTTCCCAGATACTGTGGATTCAGAACCAACTCCTATGTTGGATCCCTAGTTTGAATTTGGGTTAGGTTCACTAATTAGGATGTTTGACCCACTTTGTATAGCTAGGGTCAAGTCTGTTAGTCCTAGAGTTTAGGCTAGTCATTATTATCAATTTCATGGACCAGCCTGCAGAGGACTTCAGTAGACTCAAGACTTAGAATAATTCAGAGTTCAGATTATTAGTTTGAAGTTCTTCGAACTCAGCTCAATGATTGTCGATCACAGATCGACGAACTCAGAAATCTTTCTCTAGGTTAAGCTTGACGATATTCGAGCTCAGGTCGACGATCTCCTCATCAAGATAGATTCTCTACTCGACGAACTTGGAGCGCAGAATTGGCAAGATCTTTCCAATTTGTAGTTCACTGAGCTCAGGTCGACGAACAGGATTTCTCAGCTCGACGAACTTGGAACTCCAGTCGATGAATTCTACCGAGAGGTCGACGATTTCTGTCCCGAGTCAGATTGATAAGTTTTCCTTATTTTTGTCCCCAATTTCTTATATTATTTAGCAGTAATTCTATGAGTATTTAGTGCTTATATTCTCAAGAATATAGCTGTTCTTGGCAACATTAATTATGGATTTCATCAGAGTTAATTGCTTGCTTGTTTTAATGGGACACTTGGGGAAACTCATTCAATAATATATTCCAGCCGTTTCATTCTCCAGAATTGGTCGACAATTAATGCTTTGAATTCAAAATTCAAGAGGAGAGTTTGATAGCAAAAGATATAAGAGAATTTTCTTTCAGACAACACATAACACATGTTATATAAGCAAGCAAGAAGAAATGATACACAGTGATATACACAAAATACAGAACACAAGAAGTGATATAAAGAAGAGGTATAGAAATATAATGAAGAATATCTGCTTCTTCTCTATGCTAAAAAATCTTTCTTTTCCCTTTGATATTTCAAAAGACTGAAGAAGAACATCAATCTTATATCAATAGTGTTCTTCAACTTCTACTCCAGGAATCCTCAAGGACAACAACTCTAGATCTGTCTACAAGTTCCTGGATTTCAACAAGACAAGGCTGAAGACCTACACCCGGAGCAAGACTCTAGGCTTTCTGAACATCTCAAAATTTCAGAAGGAGCTTTGATAATAGCAATCCTCTGAGTCTTCTCTGTTGAATAGAGAAAAGAGAAGACACCATCAACTCTCTCAACCTCGTGTATAAAGGGTTTATTAACTCCCTTCAAAAGTTTATTGTTGGTTTTTTGGCACCTGATCAAAAGCCTAAAGGGTTGTGAGATCTCCCTATAAATAGATCTTGTGGTGGCAGTCACCTGATTAAAAACTTCATAGTGAATTCCTACCAGGGCGGTAGAAGAGTGGATGTACCTAGTTTGGGGAACCACTATAAAATTCTTTTGTTGCCTGGTTGTTCGTTTTCCCTTTGTTTTCATGTGTTGTGATAGTGTAGTTTAGCTTAGTTTCCATTTCTTTTTATACTACTACTATTATCACTTATTTCTCTGATAAATTATAAAAATGGCAAAAACTTTTAAGTTACTTCATTCACCCCCCTCTAGAGTAGATCAGGTCTATCCCCTAACTTTCAATGTGTATCAAAGCAGGTTCCTTTGGTTTCTCAAGCTAACACTTGAACCAATAGATCCCTGACAGATTTGATTTCTTTTTCCTTAGTTATTTTGGTTATTTCATATCATGCCACAGAACAAGGATTATGTAAGTACCATACCTCCAGTTTGCAATCTGAACAAGTTTGCCATCTGGAAGGCAAGAATTAAATTATATATGAACTCTATTGATGAAGATATTTTTAACTCTATTTTGATAGGACCACCAATTCTAGAGGCTACATCTACTGCAACTTCCAGCACTCATGCTGTTCCACCACTTGAGTGGACAAATGCACAAAAGAAGGCCAAGATAGATGATGCCAAGGCCATGAACATTCTGGCTCAGACCATGTCAGATGACATTTTCCAGAAAGTGGCAGAGTGCACCTCAGCCAAGGCTATCTGGGATTCTATAAACCAGATGGTTGCTGGATCTACAAATGAGAGGAAAAACAGAAGATCAAATCTCATCTCTTAATACGAGAACTTCAAGAAAGAAGAGTCAGAGTCAGTGAGTGACATGTACAATAGACTCAACTCAATCATTAATTAGCTGAAAACCCTTGATAAGGACATAACACTCACTGAGATCAATGATAAAATCCTCATGTGTTTCCCCAGCTCATGGGATTCCAGAATTTGGCCAATCAAGGAGGCTAGAAGTTTGAATGAGATCTCCACTAAATCTATACTAGGAAAGCTCAAGTCCTATGAACAGTTAATGAAGATTAGAGAAGCTGCTGAGCAGAAGACTCACTCATCAGATAGAAAGGAGCAAAACATAACATTCAAAGCTTCAGAAGAAACAGAAGCTCCATCAGCTAGTGAAGAACTTCTGAGTCTCTTAGCTAAGAGATCTACAAGATGGCCTAGAAGGATTTCAGATGGAAGTCATCTAGATAAGATGACAAGCCAAGGTATGATAAAACCACAACTATAGAAATTGTCTTCTTTGCTTACAGGAAGCCAGGACACTTCATATCAGAGTGTTCAGAGAACAAAAAGATGGAGAGAAGAAGAGAAAAGGAGCCCAGGAAGCAGCATTACAATAAGCCCTCCTCCAGCAAGCATAAAAGGAAGGAGAAAGGCTTTGTGGCTGAAACCTGGAGTGAAATAGAAGATGAATCCTCATCTTCCTGCTCCAGTGAAGATGGAGAACAGGCTAAAGCAAAGTAGATTTGCTTGATGGCTATTGATACATCAGGCAGCCTATTAGAGGCTGAGTAGTCAGACAATGAAGAACCATCTGAATCTGAGGCAGATCAGGTACTGTCCACTTTTGATTTCAATTCAGATAGTTTTAGATCTGAATTTAAATCATTATGTATTGATTTAATAAATTCTAAGAAAGAAAATAAAACACTTAGAGAAAAGATGACTGAACAAGATAATTTCATTTCTGAAAACATTGAACTGAAAGATGAATTATCTTTAGCCAATGAACAAATCAGCTCATTAAGAACTGAATTGGCTAAGGCAAGGAAACTTGAAGAATCCCTAAATCGGAGAAGCATCAAGTTGATGGACATCACAAGCACAGTGAATGCCAGACTTAATGTCAAGCTGGGCTTAGGTGCTTTCATCAGGACAACTCCCATTAATTCTGAAAAACATACTAACAACTCCAATTAAATTCGTTTCTGAAAAAGGTAAAGAGAAAGTAGATGATATTAAGCTAATAAAACATAAACAAAAAATAAGAAAAGGAGAAAGAATAAGAAGAAGTATAACTATAACAATGTTCAGCAGATTTCGTCGAACTCAGATCGATGAAATGTGTACAGTTCGTCGAACTCAAGTCGACGAACTACGAACGCAAACTTTTATTATAATTATTCGTTGAACTACGATCGACGAAACCAGTATGGTTTGTCGAATGGAGATCGACGATATTGGGGCATAGAGAATGATTACTTCCATTCTCTGAGTGGAGTTCGACAAACTCATCCCAATTCATCAACCTCAGCTCGACGAACTTACCAGAATTCGTCGACCCCAGTTCAAAATAACTGAAATCTTAATTCCTATAGATCATTTAATCAACCAAGATAATATGTTAATCTATTCACCCAGTGGATAATTCCACCAAGAAGATACCATCCCCTAGGTTAAAAAAATCAACCTGAATACTCTTATATCTCCAGTTTTAATTATTTAAATAAATAAGGACACAAGATAACCTGGGTCAAGAATAGCTAATCTGTTTCATTGTAGGTGAAAGACTATCCCACCACAGAGCAACAGTGGTATCTAGATAGTGGCTGTTCAAAGCATATGACTGCCAGCAAAGACAACCTAATCAACTATAAGTCCAAGCTAGGTCCAAAAGTAATATTTGGTGACTCCAACTACGGCCAAACTAAAGGCTATGGGAAGGTTAAAATTGAAGCTGTTACTTTCAGGAAGGTAGCATATGTAAGTGGACTGAAGTACAACCTGATATCCATAAGTCAATTATATGATGAAAGGTTTCAGGTATCATTTATTAAAACCTCATGTATTATTACCTCAGTAGATAACTAAGTTATATTAGCAGGAACTAGAGTAGGAAACATCTATGTAGTTAACTTTAAATCTGCTAAAATTGAAATATGTCCATTTAATCAAACATTCAATAATAATGAGCTTTGGCATAGGATATTAGGACATGTCAACTTGAAAAACATTGCTAAATTCTCTAGGGACAACCTTGTTAGAGGATTGCCCTCTTACCCCTACAAGAAGGAAAGCATTTGCATGGCTTGTCAATTAGGGAAACAAACTAAAAATAGCTTTAAGTCACTTAATAAGAGTGATTCACCTAGGATTCTGTATTTGCTCCATATGGATCTCTTTGGATCCATTGCTGTACAGAGCCTAGGAGGGATGTATTATACCTTAGTGATAGCTGATGACTTCTCTAGGTTCACTTGGGTGTTCTTTTTGAGAAACAAGTCTGATAACTTCAAGATTCTTACAGACTTTCTTAAGAGCATAAGAATTGACTATTCTACTCCAGTTGCATTGATCAGAAGTGATCATGGTACTGAGTTTGACTCTCTTCCCATGCAAGAATTCTATGAGAAGGAAGGTATCATGCATTGATTCTCTGCTCCTAGAACTCCTCAACAAAATAGGGTAGCTGAAAGGAAAAATAGGTCCCTAATTGAAGCTGCAGGCACATTACTTACAGGTGCTTACTTGCCCCTATCCTTTTGGGCATAGGCTGTAAGCACAGTAAACTATATACTGAATAGAAATTTGATTCACAAGCTTAAGGGCAAGACCCCCTATGAACTACTCAAAGGGAAGAAACCTAAAGTAGATTATTTTAGAATTTTTGATTGTATTTGCTACATTCATAATAATGACAAGAGATACATTAGAAAGTTTGAATCCAAAGCTGCAATAAGAATTTTTCTTGGATATTCCCAAATCAGCAAGGCTTATAGGGTTTATAATAAATCAACTATGAAAATAGAAGAATCTATTCACATTTCTTTTGATGAAACTAACATGTTTTATAAGGAGAAGATTCCTTCTACCAATGAGACTTTGTAGGAACAACATCTGTGTGAGAAGTTGGATGAGTTGACCTTTACCAATGAGGTTGTTGCACATCCTTCTTCACATGTTGTTGAAGACAATGAATATGATGTCACTGAACACAGTGAAGAGCCAACAACAGCTACCATAATTCCACAAGAGGAATTAATTCCCATATTTAGGACTCTGGTATCCAACTGAGTCAGGATTTGAGTTGACTGGATACTCAAATGCTGACTTTGCTTGATGTAGATTGGACAGAAAGAGCACATCAGGACATGTCAGTTCCTTGGTTATAGGCTAGTGTCCTGGTTCTGCAAGAAGCAAACATCTGTGTCTACTTCAACAGAAGAAGCTGAGTACATAGCAGCTCACAGTTGTTGTTCACAGATGCTGTGGATTCAGAACTAACTCCTAGATTATTATGTTAACTTAAATAATTCAACTCTACTTTATGATAATACTAGTGCAATTTCCATTGCACAGAATCCAGTGCATCATAGTAGAACTAAACATATAGATGTAATGAATCATTTCATTAGAGAGTGTGTAGACAAAGAGAAAATTAATCTTACCTTTGTCTCTACTGATTTACAAAAGGCAGACATCTTCACCAAACCTTTGGATGAAAAAAACATCTGTTCTTTCTGAATCAGCTAGGTATGATAAATGGAGAAGCATTAATTTAACTTTCTGTCTGAGGTCTACGAATTTTTCACAGTTCGTCGAACGGAGATCGACGAACTGAGAAAAGTTCTTGAGAAAATTCGTCAACCAGAGATCGACGAAATGTCTGTGTAAAGTCTTATTCGTCGAACGGAGATCAATGACACTACTTCAGAAAATTTTCATCGACCTAAGAACGACGAAAACTTTTCCCTTCTTCAGACTGAGATTGACAAACTCTTTGGTCAATAAAATATTTCGTCGAACTCAGATCGAATAATTTTATTTATTTCGCAGGACGGAGTCTGCCGCGTCATATTATAAAAACCATATAACTAGGTTTTCTTCGAACTCCATCCAGCACTTTCTGTTCCCTTTGCACTTTATCTTTGCATTCGTTTTTGCAGGAAACAATGACAATTCCAGCGAGTTTTTTTCGGAATGAAATTTGACACAGGATTGGATATCGACTTTGAATCCTTTCAACATTCTGATCGGATATTCATCGACATACTGCAGCTGTTTGAGTAAAAACAGTTGAAGAAATTCATGACTATCAGGATAAAGATAGTCGCGACTGAGATTAGAGAATGGATGTTTACTTCTACTACTCCAGACGCCGACTCAATGACATGCATAATCTCTGACAATCATGTTTCTCTTACTCTCGCAGTTCTAACTGAAGTTTTTGGTTTAGTTAATGGTGATGAAGATATTGAGATTGATAGTGCTGACTTTGATGATATGTTAAATAAAATGGGTCATACTGGTGAGAACCCTAATACATTTTTAAAGAAAAACTTATCTGCTAAATATAAGTTTTTAGCCGATGTTGTGGGAAAAGTCTTGCTAGGCAAGCATACTGCCCATGACTACATTACCAGGCACCCGTTTCTGGTAATGTGTGCTATAGTGAATAAGAAAGTAGTGAATTGGGCAAGGATTTTGTTTGATTTTATTAGAAAGAAGAATAGTATATTCCAGTTGGGGAAACTCATTAAATACTATATTCCAGCCGTTTCAATTTCCAGAATCTAATCAGCAATTAATGCTTATAATTCAAAATTCAAAAGCAGAATTAGATAGCATGATATAAAAGAGAGATTGTTTTTTTGACTGCCAAAGAAGAAGAAGAAGCAGAATAAGCAGAAGAGAAACACCTACACAAAACTATATACAGAAGAACTCTGCTCCTTCTCTGTGCAGAAAAACAAGCTGTTTTCCCCATGATCTTATAGAAGATTGAAGAAGAACATCAAACATATATCAAGTGTCCTCTTCAACTTCTACTCCATGAATCCTTAAAGACAACACTTCTAGATCAGTCTACAAGTTCCTGGATTTCAACAAGTTAAGGCTGAAGACCTACACCCTGAGCAAAGCTCCAGTCTTCCTGAACATTTCAACATCTCAGGGGGAGCTTTGACACTAGCAATCCACTGAAGTCTTCTCTGTTGATTAGAGAAAGAGAAGATAACATCACCTTCTTATCCTCCTATATAAAGGGTTTATTAACTCCCTTCAAAAGTTTTTGTTGGTTTTTGGTCACCTGATCAAAAGCCTAAAAGGTTGTTAGGCCTCCCTGCAAATAGATCTTGTGGTGACAGGGCACCTGAGCAATAACCTGTGGTGGCAGTCACCTGATCAAAAAACTATTAGTAGATTCCTATCAGGGTGGTAGAAGAGTGGATGTACCCAGATTTGGGGAACCAATATAAATTCTTGTGTTGTCTGTGTATTCATTCTTCTTTGTTTTGTTGTGCTGTGATTGTGTCGTTTAGCCTAGTTTCTATTTCATTTTATACTACTACAACTATCACTAATTTATCTGAAAAATTATAAAAAATAGCTAAAAGATTTTAAATTACTCTATTCACCCCCCCCCTCTAGAGTATATTAGATCTATCCCCTATCTTTCAATTGGTATCAGAGCGAGGTCTATTTGGTTGTACAAGGTAACACTTGAACCAACAGATCCTTCTAAGATTTAAATTTATCTAGCACATTACTTATACCATGACACAGAACAAGAACTATGCAAGAACCAGATCTCTAGTTTGCAACTTGAACAAGTTTGCTATCTGGAAGGCAAGAAATAAATTTTATATGAACTCCATTGATGAAGATATTTTTAATTCTATCTTCACAGGTCCACCAGCTCCAGTGTCTACATCTAATGCAACTTCCAGCACTTATGCTGTTCCACCACCTGAGTGGACAGATGTACAGAAGAAGGCCAAGATAGCTGATGTCAAGGCCATGAACATTCTGGCTCAGACAATGTCAGATGTGTAACACACTCATCTGTCGTATGACATATAACAGAAGGTCCAGCTGGAACCAGACGCCATATACCACGGTCAGTCGGAAGGGTTACATAAGAATATCGAAACCATACAACTAAGACTACTCGCCCTATACAGAGCATTCTAGCGGAAGCTTTTAAATAGTAATAACGAACCCATAATTGAATAATCAACTATCACAAATGTCCACAACTACCACATGAATGAAATAACAAATACAATGAAAGTATTTGGCCTTATGGCCTTACAAGAGTTTCACTTAACAAGGTAGTGTTTTCCATACATCGGCTCGCAGTCCGGCAACACATGATAGAAATAAAATACAACTATTCGCTTTGGCCTTCGAGGTCCAGCTCAGCAACTTGGGCTTCAGCCCGCTACTTGGTACTCGGCACCGCAGCACCTGCAAGCAACATTCCACCGCACGGTGGCAAACAAAGTAACAGTCAGCCAAAGCCGAACAAATTATAACGACCCCGCCCCTTACTCGGGACGTCGGTGCTCCTTCCCTGCATTATATTAGCCCAGCTAAATAATAAAGTACAAACATACTTCGCCTCAGGTATAGGCTCGCACGGCCAAACACCCCGTGCACTCTGGGCACATTAACGGTGAATCCGGTCAATTCTGTGGCTTCACCACCATCCCCGGGATGGCAACAATGTGAGCATTTTAGCCTTTCTGACCACTGTCTAAGGCTCCCGACTATGCCAACGGCCAGTCCCTCTAGGGGTCTCTCACACCGAACCACATAGCCCGGGTCCGATTCCACTTGCCCGTTGCTCACACCACGTAGTCACCTTAAGACGTACGGACGAGCCAAGCTTCTCTCTGATCCCGCCACAATTCCAAACATCACATAACCTAGTTATGTACAAGGCTGGCTCCCCGGCCGCCAAATTAGCAGAATTACGTTTCGCTCAGTTTTCCGGGTGTGCCTTGGAGTTAATCCCCAAGTATCCCTGCTACAATCTACCGTGTAGAAACCCGAAAACACAAAACACATAGTCTTCTCTGGCAAACCATACAAAATGTAACTTCACCGATCCAGACCAATATGTCCAGGTAGGCTTCACACACAATGCCTATGTCCGTACTTCGCTTCCGGACTCTATATGCAATACAAGGGGGACTATTCTTGTCAACCCTAGGAACACCACACACTCTACGCACACTCGCGGGAGGGGGTTTCCTTATGCAAAAGAAGGAGAGCTTCACATGCTCAAGTAGAGAATCGTTACCCTTGTAGTACGCTTTTGCCCCATGGAAAAACTATGCGTATAGAAGGCTTCACAATGGAATTTCCTCCGCGGATATGCTCTCGGTTCTCAAATTGGTGCTCAGATGCTCCGCCGGTGGCCAGAAACCTCCCCTTTCTTTCTCCTTGCTCTCTCCTCTCTCAAACTCCTTAGAAGAAGAAAGCTAAAGAGAAAATGAGGAGTTAATCCCTCATTCCCGGCCTTAACACAGCAGGAACGCACCTGGGCCGTTGGATCTTAATTAAAGAAAACGAATGGCTCAGATCCGCACAAAAATCCTCAAACCTGGGCCGAACACTGCCTCGCACACGGCCGTGTCCTAGGCCGTGTGCCTCGATCCAGACACGATCATCGAGCACAGAAAATGACATGGGTCAAGACACGCCCGTGTCTCAACCTGACCCGCCCGTGTCGGTTTCCGACACGCCCGTGCACTAGGGCCGTGTCACCAGTAACCGCCACACCAACCGACACGACTCTTGGGAACATCGGTGGTGACATTAGTATGCACACACCCATGCCATTTGACATGCCCGTGTCACACTGCCGTGCTTCCTGCCATGTCACTCTCTGTACACAGCCGACCAACACAAAGAACCACACGGCCTTGGACACGCCCATGTCCTAGGCCTTGTACCCCTATACAGGCACCAAAAAGTCTCTTGGACATGACCAGCTTGGTTACAATTTTCGGGGCGTTACAAATTTCCCCCACTTAAAGAATTTCTTCCCAAAATTATGTAAAGGTACACAAAATTTTAAAAGTTTCCTGAGGGGAATAACTCGGGGTATTCTTCCATCATAGTCTGCTCTCGCTCCCAAGAAAGCTCCTCACGTCTGCAGTTATCCCAACGGACTCTGACCATTTGGATTTCCTTGTTGTGGAGTCATTTAACCTCAAAATCTTTAATGCGTATTGGCTTGACCATTGTCATCAACCTGCAATCAACCGACACTTGATCGTCTGCAACGACCTACGAAGGCTCTTGTACCGCCTTCCACAACACCGATACGTGGAACACATCATGCAGCCCACTCAACTCCACTGACAGCTTCAATCGATACGTTGCTTCGCCAACATGCTCCAGGATTTCAAACGGTCCAAGGTATCTCACACTTAACTTCTTCAAGCATCAAACCCGCGAAACACCCTTGAACGACTTGATTTTCAAATATACCCAGTCGCAGGGATAATTTAACTCCTGCCATGTCACCATGTCAGCTTGTTTTATGGCCGCTTGCAGAACAAGATTATATACTCTAGGCTGGGCTTGAGCATGATGGGATGTGGTTGACTTCACCGCCTTCCCTTTCTCTTCGTAAGTTGCTCCAGGCTTCCTCTCGGACTTTGCGCGTCTGCTCCAACACTCACGAGCGAAATGCCCCACCTTTCCATAGTTGTAGCATGCTCCTGGGACTCGACTTGTGGTTGCCCCCACCGCACCAAACAAAGGGGCTGAGCTCGAACTCTTGAGCTTCTTGTTCCATCTGTGGAAACCCGACTTTGCATTTGGCAGTTTGAACACCGACTTCTTTTCCCCTGGGTCCTTCTTCTCTTGCACTTTCTTCACGACCTTTTCCAATGACCGGGCCGAATTGACCAAGGCTAGGAAGCCCTGCTCCTTAGGCCCAGCAAGGATAAGCTGTAGGTCGCCACATTAACCCTCATAAAATCGGTTGGTCTTCCGCTCCTCTTTAGTAAACATAGCACCAGCATAACGACCCAACCACGTAAACTCGTGGAGATACTCATCCACGCTTCTGCCTCCCTGAGTCAATCCAAAGTACTGATTCTCCATCTCAAGCTTCTGAGCAGAGGGTAGATATCTGGCCAAGAACAACCTTGAAAATTCCTCCATAGGCACATCAGCAAGTTGCCTTCCCACTAAGATGTGAACCGCCAACTTATTCCACCACAGCCTCGCCTCACCAGCCAAAAGGAAGGTCGCTATGGTGGTCTTCTGCCACTCAACAGTTTCTATGGCTGTCAAGACCCTCTTTATCGTAGAGAGCCAATCCTCGGCTTGTGTTGGCGTTCCAACACCGTCGAACCTCAGAGGATTAAAGCTCATCACATGCTTGAGCTTCTTCTCCGTAGCTCTCCTTGGGGCTACCTGATCAACTGTCGCGCGCTCTACCACTCCCGGCTATGCTGCCCTAATCGGTTCTTGCTCATTAACAGGTGGTACATGGTGCAATTTCCCTGAAGGTTGGGCATTTATCATAGCAAAGATTGCTTCAGCAACCAATTTGATGGTTTCCGCTGAAGGAGGTGTTGTAGTCACGTCCCTTGGTGCACTACTTTCAGCCGATTGCGGGCGTTCCGAATGCCCAACACCGCTCCTAGCCGCCTATAATAGCAAAGACCCTTGATTAGATGACAAACAGATTGCTAAAAACAATCATTGGAACAATCAGATTGCACAAAAAATGTGCTCACCACCCCTTTAAGAATTCATCCACGAATTCATTTAAGTTGACCGGAATCAAAATTCTGATACCAAATTGTAACACCCCCATTCGTTGTATGACATATAATAGAAGGTCTAGCTGGAACCCGACGCCATATACCACGGACAGTCGGAAGGGTTACATAAGAATATCAAAACCATACAACTAAGACAACTCGCCCTACACAGAGCATTCTAGCGGAAGCTTTTAAGTAGTTATAACGAACCCATAATTGAATAATCAACTATCACGAATGTCCACAACTACCACAGGAATGAAATAACAAATACAATGAAAGTATTTGGCCTTATGGCCTTACAAGAGTTTCACTTAACAGGGTAGTGTTTTCCATACATCGGCTCGCAGACCTGCCACACATGATAGAAATAAAATACAACTATTCGCTTTGGCATTCGAGGGCCGGCTCATCAACTTGGGCTTCAGCCCGCTACTTGGTACACGGCTCCGCAGCACCTGCAAGCAACATTCCATCGCATGGTGACAAACAAAGTAACGGTCAGCCAAAGCCGACCAAATTATAACGACCATGCCCCTTACTAGGGACGGCGGTGCTCTCTCCCTGCATTTTATTAGCCCAGCTAAACAATAAAGTACAAACATACTTCTCCACAGGTGTAGGCTCGCACGGCCAAACACCCCGTGTACTCAGGGGCACATTAACGATGAATCCGGTCAATTTCGTGGCTTCACCACCATCCACGGGATGACAACAACGTGAGCATTTTAGCCTTTCTGACCACTGTCTAAGGCTCCCGACTATGCCAACGACCAGTCCTTCTATGGGTCTCTCGCAACAAACCACATAGCCCGGGTCCGATTCCACTTGCCCGTTGCTCACACCACGTAGTCACCTTAAGACGTACGCACGAGCCAAGCTTCTCTCGGATCCCGCCACAATTCCAAACATCACATAACCCAGTTATGTACAAGGCTGGCTCCCCGACCTCCAAATTAGAAGAATTACGTTTCTGCTCAGTTTTCCGGGTGTGCCTTGGAGTTAATCACCAAGGATCCCTGCTGCAATCTACCGTGTAGAAACCCAAAAACACAAAACACGGAGTGTTCTCCGGCAAAACATACAAAATGCAACATCACTGATCCAGACCAACATGTCCGGGTAGGCTTCACACACAATGCCTATGTTTGTACTTCGCTTCCGGATTCTATATGCAACACAAGGGGGACTATTCCTATAAACCACAAGGAACACCGCACACTCACTGCACACTCACGGGAGGGGGTTTCCTTATGCAAAAGAAGGAGAGCTTCATATGCTCAAGTAGAGAATCGTTACCCTTGTAGTACGCTTTTGCGCCATGGAAAACTATAGGGATAGAAGGCTTCACAATGGAATTTCCTCTGCGGATCCGCTCTCGATTCTTAAATCGGTGCTTTGATGCTTCGCCGGCGGTCGTAAACCTCCCCTTTATTCCTCCTTGCTGTCTCCTCTCTCAAACTCCTTAGAAGAAGAAAGCTAAAGAGAAAATGAGGAGTTAATTCCTCATTCCAGGCCTTAACACAGCAGGAACACACCTGGGTCGTTGGATCTTAATTAAAGAAAACGAACGGCTCAGATCCGCCCAAAAATCCTCAAACCAGGGCCAAACACGGCCTTGCACAGGGCCGTATTCCAAGCCGTGTGCCTCGACCGAGAAACGATCGTGGAGCACAGAGGAGGACACGGGTCGAGACACACCCGTGTCTCCACCTGACACGCCCGTGTCTATTTCCGACAAGCCCGTACACTAGGGCCATGTCACCAGTAACTGCCACGCCAACCGACACGACTCTTGGGAACACGGGCGGTGACACGGGTATGTACACACCCGTGTCATTTGACATGCCCGTGTCATGCTGTCGTGCTTCCTGCCGTGTCCCTTTCTGGACACAGCTGGCCAACATAAATAACCACACGACCTTGTACATGCCCGTGTCCTAGGCCGTGTACCCTTATACAGGCACCAAAAAATCTTTTGGACACGACCAGCTCGGTTACGATTTTCAGGGCGTTATAAGATGACATTTTCCAGAAAGTGGCAGAGTGCACCTCAGCTAAAGCCATCTAGGATTCCCTAAACTAGATGGTTGCTGGATCTACAGATTAGAGAAAAGGCAGGAGATCAAATCTCATCTCCTAATATGAGAATTTCAAGAAAGAAGAATCTGAGTCAGTGGGTGATATGTATAATAGACTTAGCTCAATTGTCAATAAGCTAAAAACCTTGGATAAGGACATAATCCTAACTGAGATCAATGACAAGAATCTCATGTACTTCCCCAACTCATGAGATTCTAGGATCTGGCCAATCAAGGAGGCCTAAAGTCTGAATGAGATCACAACTGAGTCTCTATTTGGAAAGCTCAACTCTTTTGAGCAGCTAATGAAGACTAGAGAAGCTGCTGAGCAGAAAACCTCCACATCAGGGAGAAAAGAACCAAGCATTGCCTTCAAAGCAGTTGAAGGATCAAAAGCTCCACATGCTAATGATGAGCTTATAGGACTTCTGGAAAAAAGATTATACAAGATAGCAAGAAAGGATTTCAGAAGAAAATCATCCAGACAGGATCATAAACCATGGTATGAAAAAACACTTACTAAAGAGATTGTGTGTTTTGGATGTAGGAGACCTAGACATATCATTTCAAAGTGTCCAGAGAATAATAATAAGGGGAACAGAAGAGAAAATGAATCCACAAGGCATTACAGCAAGTCCTCCTCCAGTAAGTATAAAAGAAAGGACATAGGCTTTGTTGCTTAAACATGAAGTGGTTTAGAAGAAGAATCCTCATCTTACAGCTCAAGTGAATAAGAAGAGGAAGCAAAAGAAGAGAAGTTTGCTTGATGGCTATCAATACATCAGACAGCCTTTCTGAAGATGAGCAATATGAAAAAGAATAAGAATCTGAAGAGGATCAGGTAATCTCTTCATTTGATTTTAATTCAGATAGCTTTGGAACTGAATTCAAACTATTATGTAATGATTTGATTAATTCTGAGAAGGAAATTAAAATACTTAGGGATAAGATAACTGAACAAGACAATCTTCTATCTGAAAACATAAAATTAAAGGCTGAACTAACAATTGCAACTGAACAAATCATGTCACTAAAATCAAAATTAGCTGAGGCAAGGCAACTTGAAGAATCTCTAAATGGGAGAATCATCAAGCTGATGCACATCACAAGGACAGTAAATGCCAGACTAAATGACAAGCTGGTCTTAGGTACTTCATCAAGCCAATCTCATCTCCTTCAAAAAAACATTCTGTCAACCCCTATAAAATTCATAACAGAATAGGGTAAAGAAAAGCTAAATGAAGATAATCAACCAATTGAAGTCACTCAAAAGACCAAGAAAAAGAGAAAGAAAAATAAGAAATCTTACAAAAATTATGCTCAACAGTTTTCGTTGAACTCAGACAGACAAAATGCTTACAGTTCGTCGAACTCCAATCGACCAACTCTGAACGCAGAATTCTCTTATAATTATTCGTCGAACTACGATCAACAAAACCAATACAGTTCTTCGAACTGTGATCGACAATATTGGGGCACAGAAAATGAATACCTTCATTCTCTGAGCGGAGTTCGATGAACTCATCCCTTGTCGTCGAACGCAGATCGACAAACTTATCAAGATTCGTCGATCCCAGTTCAATTGAACAAAAAATCAAATTTTCCTAGAACTTATAATCAACCAAGATCTTTCATTAACCAATTTAATCAGTGGATAATTCCACCAAGAAATTTCATCCGCAAGGATATAAGAACCAACCTGAATATTCTTATATTTCCAGTTTTAATTATGAAAAGAAATAAGGACCCAAGGTAATCTGGGTCAAGAATATCTAATCTGTTTAAATGCAGGTGAAAGACAATCCCACCACAAAGGAACAGTGGTACTAGATAGTGGCTGTTCAAAGCACATGAATGGCAGCAAGGACAACCAAATCAACAATAAGTGCAAGCTAGGTCCAAAAGTAATATTTGGTAACTCCAACTATGCCCAAACTGAAGGCTATGGGAAGGTTCAAATTGGAGCTATCACTTTCAGGAAGGTAGCCTATGTAAGTGGACTAAAGCACAACCTAATATCCATAAGTCAATTATGTGATGAAAAGTTTCAGGTATCATTTAATAAATCCTCCTATATTATTACTTCAGTAAATAACCAAATTGTGTTAATTGGAACTAGAGTAGGAAACATTTATGTTGTGAACTTTAAGTCTGCTAAGTCAGAAATATGTCTGTATAATCAAACTAACAACAACATTGAACTTTGGCGTAAGAGATTAGGACATGTTAATATGAAAAATATTGCTAAACTCTCTAGGGACAACCTTGTTAGAGAATTGCCTACTTGACCCTATAAGAAGGAAAGCCTTTGCAGGGCTTGTCAATTAGGCAAGCAAACCAAAAATAGCTTTAAGTCTCTTAATAAGAGTGATTCACCTAGGATTATGTATTTGCTCCATATGGATCTTTTTGGACCCATTGTTGTATAGAGCCTGGGAGGGAAGTATTATACCTTTGTGATTGTTGATGACTTCTCAAGGTCACTTAGGTGTTCTTCTTGAGAAACAAGTCTGATAACTTTAAGGTTCTTACAGATTTTCTTAAGAGCATAAGGATTGAGTATTCTACTCCAATTGCATTGATTAGAAGTGATCATGATACTGAGCTTGAGTCTCTTCACATGCAAGAATTCTATAAGAAAGAAGGTATCAGACATTATTTCTCTGCTCCTAGAACTACTCAACAAAATTTGGTAGCTTAAAGGAAAAACAGGACCATGATTGAAGCTGCAGGCACATTACTTGTAGATGCTTAGTTGCCACTATCCTTTTGAGCAGAGGATGTAAGCACAACAAATTATGTACTGAATAGGAGCCTGATATATAAGCTTAAGGGCAAGACTTCCTATGAATTACTTAAAGGGAAGCAACCTAAAGTAGAATACTTTAAAATTTTTGGTTGTTTATGCCACATTCATAACAATGACAAGAAATATCTTAGAGAGTTTGAAGCCAAGGCTGCAATGGGAATTTTTCTAGGATATTCCAAAGTCAGTAAGACATATAGGGTATATAATAAATCTACTATGAAAATAGAAGAGACAGTACATATATCATTTGATGAAACTAACATGCCTTACAAGGAGAAGAATCCTTCTACCAGTGAAACTTTGCAGGTACCACACTTGTGTGATAAGTTGGATTAGTTGACCCTCACAAATGAGACTGTTGCACTTCCATCACCACATATAAATGAAGACAGTGAAGATGAATCTACTGAAGTTGATGTTGAACCAACAATAGCTCCCTTAATTACACATGAGGAATTACCTCCCCAAGCTATTGCTGAACCAACTCAATCTACTGAGTTTGTCAAACTTAGAGATCATCCTGTATCTCAGGTGATTGGAGTCATGTCAGTAGGTGTGCAGACCAGGCATCAACTTAACCAAGACTTGATGCATGCCTGCTTCATATCTCAAACTGAGCCCCAATCCATAAAAGAGGCTGAGCAAGATCCACACTGGATTATTGCAATGCAAGAGGAGCTCAATCAATTTGAGAGATCTAGAGTTTGAGATTTAGTTCCAGGACCCAAAGACTACCCAGTCATTGGAACTAAATGGGTATTCAGAAATAAACTAGATGCTCAAGGTATTATCATCAGGAACAAGGCAAGCCTAATTTCTTAAGGCTATATACAAGAGGAAGACATTGATTATGACCAGAAATTTATACCTATTGCAAGTCTAGAAGCAATCAGAATCTTCCTTTCTTATGCTGCCTACAAGAAGTTCAAAGTATTTCAAATGGATGTCAAGAGTGCATTCTTAAATGGTGAACTTAAATAAGAGGTTTATCTCTCCTACTCATCCCTCTTATGTCTTTAAATTGCATAAGGCTCTCTATGATCTAAAGCAAGCTCCAAGAGTTTGGTATGAAACCTTAGCTAGCTTTCTTCTAGAGCATAAATTCTCTAGGGGCATAGTAGATAGAATATTGTTCACTAGACACTATAAGGATCAAATCTTATTAGTATAAATTTATATATATGACATTATTTTTGGCTCTACTGATTCCAAACTTTGCAAGAGGTTCTCTGACCTAATGCATTCCAAGTTTTAAATGAGTTGCATGGGTGAGCTCTCTTACTTCCTTGGCCTCCAATTGAAGCAACTACCTGATGGCATCTTCATATCCCAGTCCAAGTATGCTATGGAGTTAATTAAAAAGTTTGGGATGTCAGATGCCTCAGCAAAGAAAACACTAATGGCTTCTAATACTGTGATTGACTCTGATGAACACGACAAGCCTGGTGATCATAAACTATATAGGGGCATTGTTGGGTCCCTGTTATATCTCACAACAAGTAGGCTAGACATAATTTTTGCTACATGCCTTTGTACTGGGTTCCAGATGAACCCTAAAGAATCCCACCTTATTTTTCTAAAAAGAAGTTTAAGATATATAAAGGGTTGTCCTAGTCTAGCACTCTGGTATCCAACTGAGTCGGAGTTTGAGTTGATTGGATACTCAGATGCAGACTTTGCTGGATGTATAGTAGACAGAAAAAGCACCTTTGGGACGTGCCAGTTCCTTGGTGATAGACTAGTGTCTTGGTTTTACAAAAAATAGACATCTGTGTCTACTTCAACTGCAGAAGTAGAATACACAACAGCTGGTAGTTGTTGTTCCCAGATACTGTGGATTCAGAACCAACTCCTATGTTGGATCCCTAGTTTGAATTTGGGTTAGGTTCACTAATTAGGATGTTTGACCCACTTTGTATAGCTAGGGTCAAGTCTATTAGTCCTAGAGTTTAGGCTAGTCATTAGTATCAATCTTCATGGACCAGCCTGCAGAGGACTTCAGTAGACTCAAGACTTAGAAGAATTCAGAGTTCATATTATTAGTTTGAAGTTCTTCGAACTCAGCTCAATGATTGTCGATCACAGATCGACGAACTCAGAAATCTTTCTCTAGGTTAAGCTCGATGATATTCGAGCTCAGGTCGACGATCTCCTCGTCAAGACCGATTCTCTACTCGATGAATTTGGAGCGCAGAATTGGCAAGATCTTTCCAATTTGTAGTTTACTGAGCTCAGGTCGACGAACAGGATTTCTCAGCACGACGAACTTGGAACTCCAGTCGATGAATTCTACCCAGAGGTTAACGATTTCTGTCCCGAGTCAGATTGATAAGTTTTCCTTATTTTTGTCCCCAATTTCTTATATTATTTAGCAGTAATTCTATGAGTAATTAGTGCTTATATTCTCAAGAATATAGCTGTTCTTGGCAACATTAATTATAGATTTCATCAGAGTTAATTGCTTGCCTGTTTTAATGGGACACTTGGGGAAACTCATTCAAGAATATATTCCAGCCGTTTCATTCTCCAGAATTGGTCAGCAATTTATGCTTTGAATTCAAAATTCAAGAGGAGAGATTGATAGCAAAAGATATAAGAGAATTTTCTTTCAGACAACACATAACACATGTTATATAAGCAAGCAAGAAGAAATGATACACAGTGATATACACAAAATACAGAACACAAGAAGTGATATAAAGAGGAGGTACAGAAATATAATGAAGAATATCTGCTTCTTCTCTATGCTAAAAAATCTTTCTTTTCCCCTTGATCTTTCAAAAGACTGAAGAAGAACATCAATCTTATATCAAGAGTGTTCTTCAACTTCTACTCCAGGAATCCTCAAGGACAACAACTCTAGATCTGTCTACAAGTTCCTGGATTTCAACAAGACAAGGCTGAAGACCTACACACGGAGCAAGACTCTAGGCTTTCTGAACATCTCAAAATTTCAGAAGACCCTTGACAATAGCAATCCTCTGAGTCTTCTCTGTTGAATAGAGAAAAGAGAAGACACCATCAACTCTCTCAACCTCGTGTATAAAGAGTTTATTAACTCCCTTCAAAAGTTTATTGTTGGTTTTTGGCACCTGATCAAAAGCCTAAAGGGTTGTGAGATCTCCCTGTAAATAGATCTTGTGGTGGCAGTCACCTGATTAAAAACTTCATAGTGAATTCCTACCAGGGTGGTAGAAGAGTGGATGTACTTAGTTTGGGGAACCACTATAAAAATCTTTTGTTGCCTGGTTGTTCGTTTTCCCATTGTTTTCCTGTGTTGTGATAGTGTAGTTTAGCTTAGTTTCCATTTCTTTTTATACTACTACTATTATCACTTATTTCTCTGATAAATTATAAAAATAGCAAAAAGTTTTAAGTTACTCCATTCACCCCCCTATAGAGTAGATCAGGTCTATCCCCTAACTTTCAATGTGTAAAAGAGCAGGTTCCTTTGGTTTCTCAAGCTAACACTTGAACCAATAGATCCCTGACAGATCTGATTTCTTTTTCCTTAGTTATTTTGGTTATTTCATATCATGCCACAGAACAAGAATTATGTAAGCACCATACCTCCAGTTTGCAATCTGAACAAGTTTTCCATCTGGAAGGCAAGAATTAAATTATATATGAACTCTATTGATGAAGATATTTTTAACTCAATTTTGACAGGACCACCAATTCTAGAGGCTACATCTACTGCAACTTCCAGCACTCATGCTGTTCCACCACTTGAGTGGACAGATGCACAAAAGAAGGCCAAGATAGATGATGCCAAGGCCATGAACATTCTGGCTCAGACCATGTCAGATGACATTTTCCAGAAAGTGGCAGAGTGCACCTCAGCCAAGGCTATCTGGGATTCTATAAACCAGATGGTTGCTGGATCTACAAATGAGAGGAAATACAGAAGATCAAATCTCATCTCTTAATATGAGAACTTCAAGAAAGAAGAGTCAGAGTCAGTGAGTGACATGTATAATAGACTCAACTCAATCATTAATTAGCTGAAAACCCTGGATAAGGACATAACACTCATTGAGATCAATGATAAAATCCTCATGTGGTTCCCCAGCTCATGGGATTCCAGAATCTGGCCAATCAAGGAGGCTAGAAGTTTGAATGAGATCTCCACTAAATCTATACTAGGAAAGCTCAAGTCTTATGAACAGTTAATGAAGACTAGAGAAGCTGCTGAGCAGAAGACTCACTCATCAGATAGAAAGGAGCAAAACATAACATTCAAAGCTTCAGAAGAAACAGAAGCTCCATCAGCTAGTGAAGAACTTCTGAGTCTCTTAGCTAAGAGATCTACAAGATGGCCAAGAAGGATTTCAGATGGAAGTTATCTAGATAAGATGACAAGCCAAGCTATGATAAAACTGCAACTATAGAAATTGTCTGCTTTGGTTACAGGAAGCCAGGACACTTCATATCAGAGTGTTCAGAGAACCAAAATATGGAGAGAAGAAGAGAAAAAGAGATCAGGAAGCAGCATTACAACAAGCCCTCCTCCAGCAAGCATAAAAGGAAGGAGAAAGGCTTTGTGGCTGAAACCTGGAGTGAAACAGAAGATGAATCCTCATCTTCCTGCTCCAGTGAAGATGAAGAAGAGGCTAAAGCAAAGTAGATTTGCTTGATGGCTATTGATACATCAGGCAGCCTATCAGAGGCTTAGTAGTCAAACAATGAAGAACCATCTGAATCTGAGGCAGATCAGGTACAGTCCACTTTTGATTTCAATTCAGATAGTTTTAGAACTGAATTTAAATCATTATGTATTGATTTAATAAATTCTAAGAAAGAAAATAAAACACTTAGAGAAAAGATGACTGAACAAGATAATTTCATTTCTGAAAACATTGAACTGAAAGATGAATTAACTTTAGCCAATGAACAAATCATCTCATTAAGAACTGAATTGGCTAAGGCAAGGCAACTTGAAGAATCCCTAAATGGGAGAAGCATCAAGTTGATGGACATCACAAGCATAGTGAATGCCAGACTTAATGGCAAGTTAGGCTTAGGTGCTTCATCAGGCCAACTCCCATTAATTCTGAAAAATATACTAACAACTCCAATTAAATTCGTTTCTAAAAAAGGTAAAGAGAAAGTAGATGATATTAAGCTAATAGAACTTAAACAAAAAATAAGAAAAGGAGAAAGAATAAGAAGAAGTATAACTATAACAATGTTTAGCAGTTTTCGTCGAACTCAGATCGACGAATGTGTACAGTTCGTCGAACTCAAGTCGACAAACTCTGAACGCAAACTTTTATTATAATTATTCGTTGAACTACGATCGACGAAACCAGTATGGTTTGTGAAAGTGCAACTAGATCTGATATACTCTAGAGGGGGGGGGGGGTGAATAGAGTATATGGTACTTTAAAAACTTTTACAAACTTTTACAACAATTGTTGTAATATGTATGAGCAGGGAAGCAGAAATAAATCTAATCACAGAACTAAGCTATGCAAAAACTAAGCACAGAAAAATCAAGGCCAGAAACAAAAAGGAAGCAAGCCAAAAGCAGATGACACAAGGGAATATAGTGGTTCCCCAAACTTGGGTACATCCACTCTTCTACCACCCTAGGTAGGAATCCACTACAGGATGAGTTGATCAGGTGTCCTGGGCACCAATGAGCTTTTGATAAGGTGCTCAAAAACCAAAGCAGATTTTTTGATCAGGTGTCTTGCCACCAATGAGCTTTTGACAAGGTGCTCAAAAACCAGATTCAAACTTTTGAAGTGAGTTTGAAAAACCCTTTACAGAGTGGGGGTGAGAGAGTGATGGCAGTCTTCTCTTTCTCAAACAACTGAGAAGACTATGTGGATTGTTGTCAAAGCTCCCCCTGAATCCTTGAAATCTTCAGGAAGAAAAGCTTTGCTGAGGGTGATAGGCCTTCAAAGGTTGAACTCCAACAATGGATGATTTCAGCAATAACTGAAATGTTGAATGTCTGGAGTCAGGAAATATGTTGGCCTTGAACACTTTGAAAACTACAGAGATCTGAAGATTTGAGAAAACTTGATCTCCTTTGATGAGTGTTCTTGAGAATTCTTTGTGACAGAAGATTTTGAATGAGTTTCTGTAATCTGTATTGTGTGTGCACTATTTCTTGTACTACTTAGAGATTCAAAAACATTCTCTCTTTTATTCTCTGGTCCTGAATAGAATATTATTCTCTGTCAAAAATAGCCGTTGGTCTGCATTGATTGCATACTTAATTGCATAATCTCTTTTAGAGGAAAGTCCACAGAATTATTCCTTGAAAAGTCCCTTGAAACGTTGTTCAGAATTAAATGAAAACAGCTAGCAAATCTCTAAATTAATTGCAGAATAACTCCTAACTGATTTGAATTTGAATTCTGGAAGTTATCTGAAATCGTCGAACTGAGCTCTGCTATCGTCGAGCTGAGCTCAGCGATCTGAAAACACACAGCAGCAAGATAATCGTCGATCTGAGCTCAAAGATTGTCGAACTGAGCTCAGAGATAAAGATCCAAGGCAGAGTCAAAATCGTCGACCTGAGCTCACCGATCCTCGAATGGAGTTCGACGATATTTGAAGTTGAGCTCAGCGATCGTCGAATGGAGTTCGACCATCTGTCGAAGTTGAGCTAGACGATCGTCGACCGGAGTTCGACGAATCGTCGTGCTGAGCTCGACGATCAGACTTAGTCTCCAGACAGAAAAACTTGGTCTTCAGGGCAGCTTCCAAACCTAGACTTCTAACCCTTAGACTCAATTCTAATTGACCTTTTAAGCTATACAGGAGGTCAAGCAAAGGTTCCTAGAGACATAGTGATCCTGACCCAAATTAGTAATAGGGTGTTCCAACAATCTTCCCCTATTTGGGTTAGGATTACTATTTACAGACTTTGGAAAAATTTAAATAACAACATACAAGCAAAAACACAGAAAAGCAACAGCTGGAAATTGCAGAAACATCACAGATATATATGTATCATCCAGATAATAATCAGAATTCACAGAAACTGTCACCTTACAATGTCACTTCTTCTCTTTGCCTTTAACCATTTTGATTTCTCTGTTAGGGTTTAGGGCTTCTTTGTTGGACCTGGTGTCATCTGCTGCACCCAAATAAGTTTGCTTTGTAGGTCTGAGAACCACAGCAGCGGGATGCAATTCCATATATCTGTCAGCATCAAAGAATTTACTGGAAGCATATCTTTCTAGTTCTTTCTGTCTTTGCTCAGACATTGTAGAAATGTTGGAAGTATCCAATCCTTGATCTCTGGCCTTCTTAATCTGATCTAGTGCAGCAAATTCTTTTAACCTAGCAGTCCAAGCAGCTGGGTTATTTTCAGGGTCCTCATAAGGTACAGGTGGCTCATACCTGTTGGAAGGATTGTCTTGAGGAGGCCTGACAGACACATTCTCTTTCAGCTTATAGGGGAAAGGACCTGATGATGTATCAGATGAAACATGTCCTCCCCTAGAATATGGGTGCTTCCTGGAGTACCCTTTAGAATATACTTGAAAATCTCTCTGATTACCCCTGTATCCTCCTCTCCTAGAATATGAACCCCTAGATCGGCTTTCCCTTTGGTAGGATCTGGCATGGGGTTGATAGGGAGCCTGGCTTCTAGCTGGGGGTTGGCTTGTAGAGCTTCCACCTGCACCTGCATCAGGAGGAGGTGGTGGAGGAGGATGAGGGTGCTGGAATTGGGAAGAGCCCTTCTCATATTTTCTCTTTTTCTTCATGGCTTTCAGCTGGTTTTTAGAATATTGCATCCAATGTTCAGTGATAGGGCAATTATGCAGAATGTAGTAAGGAATGTCATTGTTATCTTTGACTTTTGCAGGAGGAACCCTTTTCATTGCCTTGCTCCTTGCCTTCCTTTTCCTGGCAATAGTAGCAGAAGAATCATCAGAGTCTGTTTTGAACTCATCAGATTCAGAACTCTGGTCATCATATAGAGCATCTATTCTCTTCATCAAGTCTTTCTTCAGCTGAACAGAGGCAGATGAGGCAGAAGCAACAACAGCAACAGCAGGAGTGGTGACAGTAGCAGTAACATTCTCACTTACAGCAGAAACAACAGATTCACTCTCAACAACAGATTCACTAACAGCCACAGAAGCTGGAGAGATAATAGCAGCAACAACTTCATTGATAACAACAGTAACATCATCAAAATCTGCAGCAGGCTCAATTTCAGTGGCCTCTGACATCAGAAAGTCCTTGGATATTGGCTCAGTAGAATCAGTTGGAACTTCAGCATCCATATTAACAATCTCAGCAGCAGTATCAACAATCCTTTCTTCAGTAGAGGCAGCAGCAGCAACATCTCCAGTAGCAGCAATTACTGAATGTACAAAAGAAGAGATAATGCTAGGGTCACAGTAAGAGAAAGGCACCAGTGCCTTGGATAAGTCTTCTGGGAGCTGGACAGCATTACTCTCTGGCAAATAGCTGAAGTAGGCAGAGTCAAAAGCAGAAAGCAAAGACCTTAGGTGTATTGCAAGAACTGCAGTAGGAGGCACAGCAGCAGCAGCAGCAAGAAGAGGAGCAGCAGAAGAAGCAGAAAAGCAGCAGCAACAGCAAGAAGGCTTTCTTCATGTGGCATCTCCCCCTGCCTAGATGCAGAGACATCTGGATCAAGGCACACTGCTGTGGGTGCTGCCTGAGGGAAGAAGGAGGAGAGCCTGGCAGATAGAGCTGCCACTGACTGGTGTAGAGGAGCTAAGGAGGTCTCTAACAGGAGAGAGAGCCTGGGGGCAATCAGCTCATACAGCCTGTCAGCTAGGGCTGAGAGGTCTACTTGCTCAACAGCTGGAGCAGAGGTAGATGGAATAGGAGGAGCTGAAGATTCTGGAAGTGGAGGGCTGGATAGTGGTGGAATGGATGGCTGAGGTGTTGGGATGGTGGATATGGAGGACAAGGGGATGGATATGGATGGAGTGAATGTTGGTTGATCAATGATGTGGTGTAGGAGGTCTTGCAATGAAGTGGAGGAGGAAGGTAATTCAGGAGGAGAGGATGGGGAATCATCCATATAGGAGTCATCCAGGAGGGTGAAGGATGGAATGGATGGTGAAGAGGTGATATCTGGTGGAGGGTATGAGAACAAAGGGTGGAATTGGTCATATGGTGGAGGTAGAATGGGTGATGGAGATGTAGTTGATGTTGGAGATGGGCTGGATATGGTAATGGGGGATGGAGCTGGAATGGTGGATGGTAGGGGCAGGGATGGAATTGGAGGAGGAGAAGAGGCAGCAACAACAGCAGCCAGGTCATCTGCAGGGGCAGAGACCTGTGGGAGAGTGACTCCTTGAGTCCTTGTGCCTGAAGGAGCACTTGAGGAGGGCCTGCTAGGCTTGCTTATTTGCCTGTCCCACTTGCCAAAGAGGGCACAGGTAAGTCTCTTGGAGGCATTTATGTGAACTCCAGAGGAGACCAGCAAGGCAGGGCACCTGGTCTGCAAAAAAACTCCAAGAATCCTTCCAAGGTTAACAAAGCTCTTGTTTATTTTCTTTTTGATTAGGTCAAAGAAGACCTCTCCCCAGTTCAAATTTTTCTTATCCACCAGAGCTCCCATGATACAGAGCTGATGTCTGGATATAGTGTCATGAGCAGAGTGCTTTGCAAGCAGTACTTTCCCTACCACATCTGCTAGGAACCTGTATTCAACAGACAGATTCCTTTTGAATAGTTTGCTAGGGTTTCCCTCTGGATGACCCATCCTGGCAAGCAGGTCAGAAAATTCTTCTCCTGATAACTCAGCAATATCTTCTCAATTTCTCAGTCCAAAAACCTCTGTTAAAACTGTGGGGGTCAAGGGTACCTGATTTCCAGCAATAGACCCAACTATTGTAGAGTTGTCTTGATTATGAGCAGTATAGACCCACTCTTTGATTTCATCTGAAGCCAGCTTGATTCTGGTGGTCATGAGGGCAGACAGATTTTGATCCTTGAACAAACTCAGTATGTCTTGGAAAATCTGGTCGGTGGTGTTGAATGATTCTATATCAATGTCAAACCCGGCGTCAAACTTCATTGCAGCTAGGACAGCAACGGACACAGCCATTGTACCTACAAAAACTCAACAAACAAAACGACCAAGCGTAGAACTGTTTGGAGGGAAAGAAAATCCTGCAGAGAAATCGAAAGCGCAAAAGAGAACGACGGCGAAAAAAGAGTTTTATATTAGGGTTCGACGCAGAAATGTAAAGATCGTTGAACTCAGTTCGACGATCGGGGCTTCTAAAGGAATCTGAAGAGTCTTCAACATCGTCGATCTCCGTTCGACGATCTTGGAGAGCGTCGAGCTCCGTTCGATGATCGTTCAGAGAATAAAATCGTAGAGCGTCGTTCGACGATCGTTGACCGGAAGAGATAGTTCATACTATCTGAGAGGCGCTGAACTCAGTTCGACGATTTTGGAAATCGTCGATCTCCGTTCGACGATCTTAGGGGAAATCATCGAGCGCAGTTCAGAGATCAGAAAAAAAATTCTAGACACTAAGAAAAATCAGAGAGTTTTCCTAGAATTGGTCAATTTTTAGCTTTCAAAATCTTGGATATTATTTAAGGCTTCCTCCATCTAACATTCCTAACTGATTTAGGAAGAAGGTGTGTTTCTTTTCATCCAAGGGCTTGGTGAAAATATCTCCCCTTTGCAAATCAGTTGGGATATATTGTAATTCAATTTTATTCTTTTCAACATTATCCCTTAAGAAATGATGCCTAATCTCTATGTGTTTTGTACTACTATGGAGGACTGGATTTTGAGCTATTGAAATAGCACTTGTTTTATCACAAAAGATTTTAGACTTCTCTAAGTTGTAACCATAGTCTAGAAGTTGATTTTGGATCCACAAGATTTGTGAACAACAACTGCCTGCAGCCATATATTCAGCTTCAGTAGTTGAAGTTGACACAGATATTTGTTTCTTACAAAACCAAGAGACAAGTCTGTCACCAAGGAACTGACAAGTTCCACTGGTGCTTTTCCTGTCAATTCTACATCCAGCATAATCAGCATCTGAGAATCCAGTTAACTCAAATGCTGAATCTTTTGGATACTAGAGACCTAGATTTGGACAACTTTTAACATACCTGAGAATCCTCTTTACTAAAGTTTGGTGTGACTCTCTAGGGCTTACTTGGAACCTAGCACATATACATGTAGCAAACATTATATCTGGTCTACTAGCTGTAAGATACAGTAAAGAGCCAATCATTGCTCTATATGTTGTCTGATCAACAGGTTTCCCATGTTCATCAGCATCTAATACAGCATTGGTAGGCATGGGTGTTTTCATACAAGATGCCTCAGACATAACAAATTTCTTAACCAGTTCATTTGCATATTTGGTTTGAGAAATAAAGATGCCTTCAGCATGTTGTTTGACTTGCAATCCTAGGAAGAAGGATAGCTCACCCATGCTACTCATCTCAAATTTAGAATGCATTATGTTAGAAAACCTTCTGCACAATTTGGAGTCAGTAGAACCAAAAATGATATCGTCTACATAAATTTGTACTAGTAGGGTATGGGACTTATGGGTTCTAATAAAAAGAGTTTGGTCTACTCTACCCCTTATAAAACCATTTTCCAAGAGAAATCATGGTAAGGTCTCATACCATGCTCTGGGAGCTTGCTTGAGACCATATAATGCTTTATTTAGTCTAAAAACATAATCAGGATAAGTTGGAGAGATAAAACCTAGAGGTTGTCTGACATAGACTTCCTCTTTGATGTCTCCATTTAAGAAAGCACTTTTGACATCCATCTGATAGACTTTGAAGCCTTTGTGAGCTGCATAAGCTAGAAAAATCCTGATGGCTTCTAATCTTGCAACAGGTGCAAAAGTCTGGTCGTAGTCGATTCCTTCTTCTTGAGAGTATCCCTGGGCAACTAGCCTTGCCTTGTTCCTTATAATTACTCCTTGATCATCCAGTTTGTTTCTGAATACCCACTTTGTTCCAACAATGGAATGATCCTTAGGCTTTGGCACTAGTTCCCATACTTTGTTCCTCTCAAATTGATGCAACTCCTCTTGCATTGCAATGATCCAGTGTGGATCTTGCTCTGCATCTTGAATGGACTGAGGTTCAATTTGAGATAGGAAGCAGGTGTGCAACAGGTTTTGGTTGACCTGATTTCTGGTTTGCACACCAGCTGAGATTTCTCCAATTATTTGGGAAATTGGATGGTCTCTTGATGTTACTAGATCAACAGGGGGTGTTGATTGTTCACCAACCTGTGTTGTTGTTTCCTCTTGTGGTACAACAACTGGCTCTTCAGGTTGTGCTTCAATGTGTTGAGCATTCCCTTCATCTTCACTGCTTTCATCCTCTTGAGTAACATGTAACCTGTTCAAGTCTTCAACTAGAGAATGTTCCTGCAAAGGTTCTATGGTAGAAGAAATCTTCTCCTTGAAAGACATGTTAGTTTCATCAAATGAGATGTGAACAGATTCCTCAATTTTCAAAGATGATTTATTATAGACCCTATAGGCCTTGTTGATCATGGAGTATCCCAGAAACACTCCTTCATCAGCTTTGGCTTGAAATTTTGCTAAATATTTCTTGTCATTATTATGAATATAGCAAATACAACCAAATACTCTAAAATAGTCAACTTTAGGTTTCTTCCCTTTGAGTAATTCATAGGGAGTCTTTCCCTTTAGTTTATGTATCAGACTTCTGTTCAACACATAGTTGGAGGTGTTCACTGCCTCTGCCCAAAAGGTTAGAGGTAGATGAGCATCTGACAACAATGTAGTAGCAGATTCAATAAGGGTTCTATTTTTCCTTTCAGCTACCCCATTTTGTTGAGGAGTTCTAGGAGCTGAGAAAGTATGCCTGATCCCTTCACTCTGACAGAACTCTTGCATAAGAAGAGAATCAAACTCTGTCCCATGATCACTTCTGATCAGGGCAATGTGAGTATTGAACTCAATCTGTATGCATTTGAGAAACTCTGTCAGACATTTAAAGTTATCAGACTTCTTCCTTAGAAAGAACACCCAAGTGAATCTAGAGAAGTCATCTACAATTACTAAAGTGTAGGATTTCCTCCTAGGCTTTGTACTGTGATGTGTCCAAAAAGATCCATGTGTAACAGATACAATATCCTAGGTGAATCACTCTTATTAAGTGACTTAAAGCTGTTTTTAGTTTGCTTGCCTAATTGACAAGCCCTGCAGAGTCCTTCCTTCTTGTAGGGGCCTGAAGGTAGTACTCTAACAAGGTTGTCCTTGGATAGCCTAGCAATAGTTCTAAGGTTTAGGTGTCCTAGTCTCTTATGCCATAAAACATTTGGTCTACATACTGATTTAAACAAGCAGATATCTACATTGGTTGAAAGAAAGTCTACTAAGTAGATGTTACCTTTCCTTTTACCTGTCAACACTGTTGTGTTGTCCTCTGACTTGATTTTGCATAAGGTTTTGCTGAAGGTCACCTGGTAGCCTTCATCACACAGCTGACTGATGCTGATTAGGTTGTGCTTCAGTCCTTCTACATAAGCTACCTTCTTGAAGGTTACTGAACCAATCTGGACTGCACCATATCCTTTAGTTTGTCCAAAGTTGGAATCACCAAAGATAACTTTGGGTCCAAGCTTAGCTCTAAAGGAAGTGAGGTTGTCCTTGTTCCCTGTCATGTACTTAGAGCATCCACTATCCAAATACCATTGCTGGTTAGATGTTGGATAGGTCTTCACCTGCACATAAAACAATTCATTTGTTTTTGACCCAGTTTACCTTGGGCCTAGGTTGATAACCTCTAAATTCTGAAATGAAAGACATCCCAGGTTGACTCTTATATCCTTCAGGATGATATCTCCTTGGGGGTATAATCCATTCAGTATAAGGGTTAAAGGTTTGGGATGAAGAACCCTTAGGATTCAATTTTGATTTGCCTTTGAAAAAGTTTCCAGAGCTCTGACCTCTGTTCGACGATCTTGGAGCTGCGTTTGACGATCTTGGGTCAGATCGTCGAGCTTCGTTCGACGGTCGACTATGGCTGAGGTCAGGTATATGAGATCGTCGACCTGCGTTCGACGACTTTGGCTGAGATCGTCGATCTGCGTTCGACGATTTTTCCTGAGATCGTCGAGCTGCGTTCGGCGATCGTCGATCTTCATTCGGCGATCGTCGATCTCCGTTCGACGATTTCTGCTGGGACTTAGTTTTCTGAGGCAGATCAGAATTTTTCCTAGCAACCTCTACAACTCCCTTTCCCTTGTCAGAAATAAACTTGATGGGAGTTGTTAGAATAATAGGTTGGCTGGATGAAGCACCCAAGCCCAGTGTATTGTTAAATCTAGAGTTCACTGTGCTTGTGATGTCCATCAGCTTGATGCTTCTCCCATTAAGGGATTCTTCAAGCTTCTTGTCCTCAGAGAGCTCACTTTTCAGTGTAGCTATCTGTTCCCTACAGTTCTCCAACTCCTGAGAGAGTTTGAGGTTTTCTGACTTTAAAACATTGTGTTCAGATAATTGATTTCTGAGAGAGATAATCTCTTTCTCAGACTTTAGCAGGTCTAAACACAGTGCTTTAAATTCAGATTTAAAATCTTCTGAACTAAAATCAAAAGAGCTAATTACCTGATCTTCTTCAGGTTGAGTCTCTGAGTCTGACTCTGACTCCTCTTCCTCTGAATTGTGTTGTGAGGCATTGATTGCCATCATGCAGAACTCCTTTTCTTCTGCATCATCCTCATCATCACTTGAGCTAGAAGAGGCTTCTGACTCCTCTTCTGTCTCACTCCAGGATTCAGCAACAAACCCTTTTCTTGTATGCTTATTTTTGCTTGAAGAATGTTTGTCATTTTCATTCCTTTTGGAGTCTTTCTCCTTTCTTCTTTCTTTTCTGTCCCTTCTGTCCTTGTTTTTGTTCTCTGGACAGTCAGGAACTATGTGCCCTGGTTTCCTGCAACCAAAGAAAATGATGTCTTTATTATTACCAATGGACTTGTCATACCTTGGCTTATCCTGCTCCTTGTATGATCCTCTTCTGAAGTCCTTTCTGGCCATCTTGTAGAATCTTTTGGCCAATAAGCTGAGTAGTTCATCATTGCCTGTAGCTTTATCTTCAGGCAGATCCTCAGTTGCCTTGAATGCTATGGTCTTCTCTTTCCTTGTGGCTGGTGAAGCAGCCTTCTGTTCTTCCTCTCTATTCTTGATGAGTAGCTCATAAGATTTGAGCTTACCCAACAAGGCTTCAGTGGTGATCTCATTCAGACTTCTGGCATCCTTAATTGGCCAGATTCTTGAATCCCAAGTGCTGGGGAAGCACATTAGGATCTTGTCATTAAGTTCTGTCAGAGAGATCTCCTTGTCCAATGTCCTTAGTTCACTGACAATTAGACTTAGTCTGTTGTACATGTCTCCCACTGACTCAGTCTCTCCCTTCTTGAAGTTCTTATATTGAGAGATGAGATGGGATCTTCTGTCCTTTCTTTCATCAGCTGAGCCTGAGACTATTTCTGAGAGCTTGTCCCAAATTTCCTTGGCTGAATTACATTCAGCTACCTTTTGAAATATGTCATCTGACATTGTCTGGGCTAGAATGTTCATAGCCTTGGCATCAGCTACTTTCCATTTTTTGATGTCAGCATCTGTTCCTGATGGAGGTGGAACAGCATTTGTACTTGTATTCTCTGGGGGTCTTGGACACACTGTCAAAACAGAATTAAAAATATCTTCATCAATAGAATTCATGTAAAGTCTAATCCTTGCTTTCCAAAGTGCAAACTTTGATAGATTGCACACTGGAGGTCTGGTGCTAGCATAATCCTTGTTTTGGGCCATGATTTGTGCAAACAAAATCTAATAATAAAATACAAAAGAAAAACAGATCTAGTTTGGGATCTTTGGGTTCAGGTGTTAGCCTGTACAACCAATCAGGTATGGTATGTTTAACCAACCTCCCTCTGATACCAATTGAAAGTGCAACTAGATCTGATATACTCTAGAGGGGGGGTGAATAGAGTATATGGTGCTTTAAAAACTTTTACAAACTTTTACAACAATTGTTGTAATATGTGTGAGCAGGGAAGCAGAAATAAATCTAATCACAGAACTAAGTTATGCAAAAACTAAGCACAGAAAAATCAAGGCCAGAAACAAAAAGGAAGCAAGCCAAAACCAGATGACACAAGGGAATATAATGGTTCCCCAAACTTGGGTACATCCACTCTTCTACCACCCTAGGTAGGAATCCACTACAGGATGAGTTGATCAGGTATCCTGGGCACCAATGAGCTTTTGATAAGGTGCTCAAAAACCAAAGCAGATTTTTTGATCAGGTGTCTTGCCACCAATGAGCTTTTGACAAGGTGCTCAAAAACTAGATTCAAACTTTTGAAGGGAGTTTGAAAAACCCTTTACAGAGTGGGGGTGAGAGAGTGATGGCAGTCTTCTGTTTCTCAAACAACTGAGAAGACTATGTGGATTGTTGTCAAAGCTCCCCCTAAATCCTTGAAATCTTCAGGAAGAAAAGCTTTGCTGAGGGTGATAGGCCTTCAAAGGTTGAACTCCAGCAATGGATGATTTCAACAATAGCTGAAATGTTGAATGTCTGGAGTCAGGAAATATGTTGGCCTTGAACACTTTGAAAACTACAGAGATCTGAAAATTTGAGAAAACTTGATCTCCTTTGATGAGTGTTCTTGAGAATTCTTTGTGACAGAAGATTTTGAATGAGTTTCTGTAATCTGTATTGTGTGTGCACTATTTCTTGTTCTACTTAGAGATTCAAAAACATTCTCTCTTTTATTCTCTGGTCCTGAATAGAATATTATTCTCTGTCAAAAATAGCCGTTGGTCTGCATTGATTGCATCCTTAATTACATAATCTCTTTTTGAGGAAAGTCCACAGAATTATTCCTTGAAAAGTCCCTTGAAACTTGGTCCAGAATTAAATGAAAACGGCTAGCAAATCTCTGAATTAATTGCAGAATAACTCCTAACTGATTTGAATTTGAATTCTGGAAGTTATCTGAAATCGTCGAACTGAGCTCTACTATCGTCGAGCTGAGCTCAGCGATCTGAAAACACACAGCAGCAAGATAATCGTCGATCTGAGCTCAAAGATCGTCAAACTGAGCTCAGAGATAAAGATCCAAGGCAGAGTCAAAATCGTCGACCTGAGCTCACCGATCGTCGAATGGAGTTCGACGATATTATGAAGTTGAGCTCAACGATCGTCGAATGGAGTTCGACGATCTGTCTAAGTTGAGCTAGACGATCGTCGACCGGAGTTCGACGAATCGTCGTGCTGAGCTCGACGATCAGACTTAGTCTCCAGACAGAAAAACTTGGTCTTCAGGGCAGCTTCCAAACCTAGACTTCTAACCCTTAGACTCAATTCTAATTGACCTTTTAAGCTATACAAGAGGTCAAGCAAAGGTTCCTAGAGACATAGTTATCCTGACCCAAATTAGTAATAGGGTGTTCCAACAGTTTGTCGAATGGAGATCGATGATATTGGGGCATAGAGAATGATTACTTCCATTCTCTGAGTGTAGTTCGACGAACTCATCCCAATTCGTCAACCTCAACTCGACGAACTTACCAGAATTCGTCGACCCCAGTTCAAAATAACTGAAATCTTAATTCCTATAGATCATTTAATCAACCAAGATAATATGTTAATCTATTCACCCAGTGGATAATTCCACCAAGAAGATACCATCCCCTAGGTTAAAAAAATCAACCTAAATACTCTTATATCTCCAGTTTTAATTATTTAAATAAACAAGGACACAAGATAACCTGGGTCAAAAATAGCTAATCTGTTTCATTGTAGGTGAAAGACTATCCCACCACAGAGCAACAATGGTATCTAGATTGTGGCTGTTCAAAGCATATGACTGCCAGCAAAGACAACCTAATCAAATATAAGTCTAAGCTAGGTCCAAAAGTAATATTTGGTGACTCCAACTACGGCCAAACTGAAGGCTATGGGACGGTTAAAATTGGAGCTGTCACTTTCAGGAAGGTAGCATATGTAAGTGGACTGAAGTACAACCTGATATCCATAAGTCAATTATATGATGAAAGGTTTCAGGTATCATTTAATAAAACCTCATGTATTATTACCTTAGTAGATAACTAAGTTATATTAACAGGAACTAGAGTAGGAAACATCTATGTAGTTAACCCTAAATCAGCTAAAATTGAAATATGTCCATTTAATCAAACATTCAATAATAATGAGCTTTGGCATAGGATATTAGGACATGTCAACTTCAAAAACATTGCTGAATTCTCTAGGGACAACCTTGTTAGAGGATTGCCCTCTTGCCCCTACAAGAAGGAAAGCATTTGCATGGCTTGTCAATTAGGCAAACAAACTCAAAATAGCTTTAAGTCACTTAATAAGAGTGATTCACCTAGGATTCTGTATTTGCTCCATATGTATCTCTTTGGATCCATTGTTGTACAGAGCCTAGGAGGGATGTCTTATACCTTAGTGATAGCTGATGACTTCTCTAGGTTCACTTGGGTGTTCTTCTTGAGAAACAAGTCTAATAACTTCAAGGTTCTTATAGACTTTCTTAAGAGCATAAGAATTGACTATTCTACTCCAGTTGCATTGATCAGAAGTGATCATGGTATTGAGTTTGACTCTCTTCCCATGCAAGAATTCTGTGAGAAGGAAGGTATCAGGCATTGATTCTCTGCTCCTAGAACTTCTCAACAAAATGGGGTAGCTGAAAGGAAAAATAGGTCCCTAATTGAAGCTGCAGGCACATTACTTGCAGATGCTTACTTGCCCCTATCCTTTTGGGCATAGGCTGTAAGCACAGTAAACTATGTACTGAATAGAAATTTGATTCACAAGCTTAAGGGCAAGACCCCCTATGAACTACTCAAAGGGAAGAAACCTAAAGTAGATTATTTTAGAATTTTTGATTGTATTTGCTACATTCATAATAATGACAAGAGATACATTAGAAAGTTTGAATCCAAAGCTGAAATAAGAATTTTTCTTGGATATTCCCAAATCAGTAAGGCTTATAGGGTTTATAATAAATCAACTATGAAAATAGAAGAATCTATTCACATTTCTTTTGATGAAACTAACATGTTTTATAAGGAGAAGATTCCTTCTACCAGTGAGACTTTGCAGGAACAACATCTGTGTGAGAAGTTGGATGAGTTGACCTTTACCAATGAGGTTGTTGCACATCCTTCTTCACATGATGTTGAAGAAAATGAATATGATGTCACTGAACACAGTAAAGAGCCAACAACAGCTACCATAATTCCGCAATTTTAGGTATAACAACTATGACAGTAGACGAACGTGGAGCACAGAGAATGAATACTTCCATTCTGTGAACGGAGTTCGACGAACTCATCCCTATTCATCGAACACAGATCGACGAACTTATTACAATTCATCGAAATCAGTTTCTTATAACAGAAACTTTAAGTTTTTTCAAAATTTTAACCAAACTAAAACCTTTATTAATCCTTTTACTCGGTGGATTATTCCTCCCATGAGATATCATCCACTAGATTATAAGGACCAACCTGAATTTCCATATATTTCTAGTTATAAATTTGAAAGAAATCAAGGATCTAAGGTTACCTGGGTCAAGAAAAACTAATCTTGTTTTCTATAGGTAAAGAACTATCCTACGACCGAGGAACAATATTATCTAGATAATGGTTGTTCAAAACACATGACAGGAAGTGAAGACAACCTGACTGATTTCAAAGTAAAGCTTGGACCAAAAGTGATATTTGGAGACTCCAACTGTGGACAGACAGAAGGATATACAATTGTCAAAGTTGGAGCTATTAACTTTAGTAAGGTAGCAAATGTAAGTGGTCTCAAGCATAACCTAATATCTATAAGCCAATTATGTGATGAAGGTTATCAGGTATCATTCAATCAATCTTCTTGTGTTATTACTTCCGATAAAAAAACTGTTATAACTGAAATTAAACAAGGAAACATATATGTAGTTAATTTTAAATCTGCTAATTCAGAAATTTGCTTATTTAACCAAATTAGTTCAACTAATGATTTTTGGCAAAAGAGACTAGGTTATGTAAACCTTAAGAACATTGCAAAATTATCTAGGGACAACCATATTAGAGGACTTCCTTCTGGATCTTACAAGAAGAAAGGACTCTGCAAGGCTTGTCAATTAAGCAAACAAACTAAAAATAGTTTAAAATCCATTAATAAAAGTGATTCACCCAGGATTTTGTACTTGCTACATATGGACCTTTTTGGCCCAATAGCTATACAAAGTTTGGGAGGAAAGTCATACACTCTAGTTATTGTTGATGACTTCTCTAGATTCACTTGGGTGTTTTTTCTGAGAAACAAGTCAGATAACTTCAAAATTCTTACAGCTTTCCGTAAGAGCATAAAGATTGAGTACTCTACTCATGTTGCATTGATCAGAAGTGATCATGGCACCGAGTTTGAATATCTTCTCATTCAAGAATTCTGTGAGAAGGAAGGTATCAGTCATTGTTTTTCTGCTCCTAGAACTGCTCAACAAAATGGGGTAGCTAAAAGGAAAAAAGGAACTCTTATTGAATCTGCTGGGACATTGGTTGCAGATGCTTATTTGCATATATCCTTTTGGGCAGAGGCTGTAAGCACAACAAATTATGTTCTTAACAGAAGTCTAATTCATAAGCTAAAGGGTAAGACCCCCTATGAATTACTTAAAGGAAAGCAACCTAAAGTAGATTATTTTAAAGTATTTGGATGTAAATGTTATATTCACAATAATAACAAGAAACACTTAAGGAAATTTGAAGCCAATGCCGCAGAGAGAATTTTCCTTGGATATTCCCAAGTCGGCAAGGCTTATTGGTTATTCAACAAATCTACATTAAAAATGGAAGAATCTGTACATATATCCTTTGATGAGGCTAACATGTTTTACAAGGAGAAGGATTCTTCTACCATAGACTCATTGTAGGAACCCTATCTGTGTGAAAAGCTGGATGATATAAACCATACCCAAGAGGTTACTTTGCATCCTACTCCACATATTAATGAAGACAGTGAAGAAGAAATTGCTGAAGCAGTTGAAACCACAACAACAAATATTATTCCACAAGAGGAATTAATTCCACAAGCTGTTGATGAACCAACTCCACCTGCTGATCTTATCACACTTAGAGATCATCCCATATCTCAAGTGATTGGAGACATATCAGCTAGTGTGCAAATAAGGCATCAACTCAACCAAGATCTCATGCATGCTTGCTTCATTTATAAAATTGAGCCTCAATCCATAAAAGATGCAGAGCAAGATTACCACTGGATTATTGCAATGCAAGAGAAAATCAATCAATTTGAGAGGTGTAGAATTTGGGATTTAGTTACAAGACCCAAAAACTACCCAGTAATTGGAACTAAATGGGTCTTAGGAACAAGCTGTATGCACAAGGATTAATTGTGAGGAACAAAGCAAGGCTTGTAGCCCAATGATATTCACAGGAAGAAGGCATTGATTATGATCAAAACTTTATCCCTGTTGCAAGACTTGAAGCCATCATAATTTTTCTTGCATATGCAGCATTCAAGAAGTTCAAGGTCTATCAGATGGATATTAAAAGTGCATTCCTAAATGTAGAATTAAAAGAGAAAGTTTATGTAAACAACCACCAGGTTTTATCTCTTCAACTCATCTCTCTTATATTTTTAAGATTTATAAAGCTATTTATGGTCTAAAGCAAGCTCCAAGAGCTTGGTATGAGACCTTAGATAGCTTTCTTTTAGAAAATAATTTCATTAGAGGCATTGTAGATACAACCTAATTCATTAGACATCATAAATAAAAAAATTTGCTCATTCAAATTTATGTAGATGATATAATATTTGGCTCTACTGATTCCAAACTTTGCAAAAAGTTTTCTGACCTGATGGGTTCAAAGTTTGAAATAAGTAGCATGGATGAACTATCCTACTTCCTTGGTCTTCAAGTGAAGCAAACCCCTGATGGTATCTTTATATCCCCGCCAAAATATGCTATAGAGCTACTTAAAAGATTTGGGATGACATATGCCTTAGCCAAGAAAACACTCATGCCATCCAATGTTGTAGTTGATTCTGATGAACAGGGTAAGCTAGTTGATTAGAAAAGATATAGGGCTATTATTGGGTCGTTATTGTATCTTACAGCTAGTAGGCCTAATATTATGTTTGCTACTTGCATTTGTGCTATATTTCAAGTCAATCCTAAAGAATCTCACCTTAATTTATTAAAAAGGATTTTAAGATATATAAAGGGTTGCCATAATCTAGGACTCTGGTATCGTACTGAGTCATAATTTGAATTATCTGGATTCTCATATGCTGACTTTGCTGGATGTAGAGTTGACAAGAAAAGCACATCAGAAACTTGTCAGTTCCTTGGTGATAGGCTTGTGTCCTGCTTTTGCAAAAAGCAAACTTTTTTGTCAACATCAACTTCTGAAGCTGAATACATAGCAGCAGGTAGTCGTTGTTCACAAATTTTGTGGATTCAAAATTAGCTCCTGGATTATGATTTCAACTTAAATAATTCAACTATCTTTTGTGATAAAACCAGAGCAATTTCTATTGCACAAAATCCAGTGCATCATAGTAGATCAAAGCATATAGAGATTAGACATCATTTCATTAGAGATTATGTGGACAAAATAAAATTAAACTTGTCTTTTTCACTATTGATTTACAAAGAGAAGACATTTTCACCAAACCGTTAGATGAAAAGAAACATCTGTTCTTCCTAAATCAACTAGGTATGATTAATGGAGAAGCTTTAATTTGATTAGCGAAGTTTATTTCCGAAATTTTTTTTGTCAAACGGAGAACGACGAATTGTTTTTCCCCCTCTTCAAACTTAGATCGACTCTTTTTTTTCTTTGTGAGATTTTTCGTCGAACTGTGTTTGAAGTTTTTATTTTTCATCGAACAGAGTTCGTCTTTTCAACTTCTGAAAACTTATAAATAGGTTTTCATCGAACTCCATCCCGCGCTTTCCAGTTCTTTTGCACTTGATCTCTTATTTTTGCATGCAATGGCGATTTCAGTGGAGACCTTTTTCGGAATGAAATTTGATGCCGGCTTCGACATCGACATGTATTCCTTCAGCCATTCCGATCAAGTCTTCAAGAATATCTTATAGTTGTTTGAGACTCAGCAGTTAAGGAAGTTCATGACAACAAGGATAAAGCTTCCAGTGTAGGAGATTAAAGAATGGGTTTATACATCAAAGATTTAGGACACTCCAGTTCTCATTGGATCTATCTCAGGACATCAGGTTCCTCTTTCACCAGAAATTTTATCTTAAATTTTTGTGTTTGTCAATGGTGAAGAAGATTATATAGAATTGTCCAGTGCTGAATTTGATGATATGATTGTTAAAATGGGTCACTCCTAGGGAAACCCTAACAAAATGTTGAAAAATAACTTGTCTGCTGAATACAAGTTATTAACAGATGTTGTTGGAAAGGTACTCTTGGGTAAGCACTCTGCCCATGACTACATAACCAGGCACCAATTTATTCTAATGTGTGCCCCGGTAAATCAAAAATCAATCAACTGGGGAGTTATAATGTTTGACTTATCAAGAAGAAGATAAATAAGAAATATGTTGGGTATGAGAGAATACTTGGGCTTTTCTTGCAAGCCAATTGCCCAGAATTATTGGTCTCCCAGACCACATTCATTAATGCTTCCAAGAGGCTCACATCAGCCCTCTTTGGAAGATGGGAGAGGGTTATCACCAAGCTCTCTAGGGCCTCCTCCTCTAGAGATTGTGATGACAGTAGGGCTATAATAGCCACTTCACCTATCACAACCCGCATTTTTTTCCAAACCAAGAAGTATCAGAGTATGAGAAAAACACGCGTCGTGATGTCACGTCGAGCAGGGGATAACTGTCGACGCTCAGGCGAACACCATCTAACTAGACTATGAAAATTTCATAAGTTTAATGATTAGAAAATAAGATATAATTTTAAGGGTCGTATCCCTCGGCTCGATGGATCATCTAGTCCACGGTTTAAAAACTATACTTATACGCGCCAGAAAATACTTTATTTATATTTGACATCCTAAGAGAGTGCATAAGTGACCCCCAAGGTCAACTTATACTATGCAAGACTCTAGATTTCTATTATATTATAAGTAGGAAAACGATCTTTGTTTACGTTTCTTGGAAAGTAGTGTATGAATTTTATAAAACATGCTGATCATGAGATTTACTTATTATAGTGTTTTTAGGTTTAAAAATAACTAGCAACCTAGCATAAAATTTTCCAAGAGCAAGTAGACTCTCCAGAAAAGGTAGTAGTAAAAGAAAACATATCCAGTATCATAAGGTAAAACTACCAGTGGGCGCCAACAAACTGACAAGAACCCACTGGCAAGTATGTATGTCTGTAAGAAAAACAGGAAAACTACCTCACAACAGCCAAGATAAAGATCCTTACAACTCAATGGATCACCAGCAACACCACAGCAAATCTAGCCGTCTACTCGGCTACTAGTCAGAACCTGAGGCATTCAGAAAAGAAAAGAACACCTCAGCAAGTAAATCATGAAAATCTGAACTAGGAAATTAAATTAAAATAGAACAAAGAGGGTAAGTAAACATGACAACAAAAACAAACCCTGCCCAAAGAAGCAAAAGTACACCAAGTACCAAACAACAACACCAAGCCCTACTCAATCCTACAGATGCTACAAGGCAAAAGACAAGAAAAACTTGTCACTATAAGTTACATTAAACTAGGAAGAAACACCTAACAATCCTAATTTGTGAGTAATGGCAGTAGTAAATCATCATGGACCTGGGTTGGTGACCAAAAACAGTCCCCCAAACAAACAGTTCTAACTAAAAATAAAATTTCACTGTCAGCACAAAACCACCACAAACCTAGCCCGTACCTGGGATAGAAAGGGTGGCGGCCACAACAAATGCCAAGCCCGTACCTGGGACTAAAAAGTGGCGGCCACGACTCGCATATAAAACATCCCGCTCCTTTTGAGCGTCAAAACACCCCTACCTGCCATAACCCATGATTCGGCCCTCAAAACCAAGGAAGAACGAAAGGCCGACAAGACATTTCCGCTAGGAGATAATCACTCGGGAAGAAAAGGAATAGAAAAGAAATAAATTTCTGCCTACAGGAATCATCGAACGCAGCTCGACATTTTTCGTCGAGCGCGAGAAATATCATTGAACTCAGGAAAATCGTCGAACGCAGCTCGATGATTTTCGTCGAGTCACAGGACACGGGAAATCATCGAACTCCGTTCTACGATTTGCCTTTCGTCGATCACAGGTCACGGGAAAAGTCGTCGAACGCCGTTCGACGATTTTCCTTAACCGCAGGCCACCGGAAATCGTCGAACTTCGTTCGACGATTTTGCGTTAAACGCAGGCCATAGGAAAACGCTAAATCATCGAACTCCGTTCGACGATTTCCGTTAGACCCAGACCTAAGGCACATCGTCGAGCTCAGCTCGACGATAATCGTCGAACCCAGATCGACGATTTCCGTCGATCTGGCTACATTGAGTGTACATAAAATCCTGCACCTCCAAATTCGTTCCCGACCAATCTTCTTAGCCTAATTCAAACCTATTACTGGTAATATAAGTTTGAAATCTCACTGTTATTAAATTCTAGGGTTGAAAGGCTAGATAATACCCAAATAGAGGTTTTAACAGAGAACACTTTGAATAATTAACAGGGAAACAATTTGATAAAAACAAACAAGACTCCAGTACTCCAGCCGAAGATTTGTGTTTCAGAACTTGAGAGAATGCAAATGGAAACATAAAGGGCCATAATGGTTTAAGATTAACATGCTTTTGACGGAAACAAAACGAGTAAGATATCAATCTCGGAAAAACAAGAGGGAAAATTTATAACAAAATGACCATGAAAGGAGAAGAAAAACAACTTGGCAAGGGTAGGAGCACCACTTGCCTCAAATACTAGCGATTGAACTTGCACAGCCCTTCCTCTCTCTCTCGGTTCCAGCCGCAACAGCACCTAAACAGGATCTAAGGTTTTAATGGCGGAAAATGACCAACTAAAAATTCCGAGGCCCCTAGAAAACCATGAAAATTGAATCTCTTACCGTAGGAATGAAGGTCTAGGCGAGAGCACTCCAAATCCGCTTTCGGAATCGAATTACGTCCACTAACGCTCCCAAAATCGGCGTCTGAAGGGTACAGGGTTGGCAGTTTAACTCCTCTCAACAGGCGACAGTTATAATCCCCAAGGAAGGAGACAATGAAAAGTCTGGATTTTGTCCAAGGCTATATATATAAATGCATGGACGCGTCTAATCAGCCCTACCGCCTCTGGATTCAATTCAAGTTTCATTAATTAATTATTTGCATTATTATTATCAACACAACAAAACGACGGGAAAACCGAACCACCTCAGAATCCGACGAAATTCACACCGTAGCTAATTACCCACGCTACGAAAGCAACGTCAAAGTCGAAATCAACTTTCGATGAACAAAACTCGGGTTATCACTACCCGAAGCCAAAACACAAGAATCCCCCGAGAGGCCTCACCGGTCACAAAAACAGACCCGGCTTGCTAGGGGATCTTGCCAAAAAGGCTACCAATTACCACACAAGGAACCAAAAGAGCTAAGACCACGCTCTAACAAACGGCACATGCCGAAAACGCATCAACGTAACGCCCAACGAGAATTAAATAATCGCAGAAAAATCGGGGGCATTACAGTCACTCCCCCTAAAAGAAAGTTTCATCCCGAAACTTTACGTACACCACTTCTACTATAGAAGGAAAGTAACAAACAAGAGTACTAGAAAGGAAACGTACCAATCAAATAAAGGGAAAAGATGAGGGTGGGCCTCCCTCATAGCCGACTCTAGCTCCTAAGTCGCGCTTTCCAAATCTTGATTCTTCCATAGAACTTTCTCCATCGGGATAGACTTCATCCGCAGCACCCGATCTTGAGTATCCAAGATGCGGACCGGCGCCTCAACATATGAAAGATTAGTCTCCAACTGGGGCACAGCATCCAAGACTTGCCCACTACTTCGTACACACTTCCGCAATTGGCTTACAAGAAACACATTATGAATACCTGGGAAATTTGCTGGCAAATACAATCTATATGCTGACACGCCAATCCGCTCAACAATCTCAAACGGGCCCACATACCTTGGGTCCAATTTCCGGTTCTTACCGAACCTCTTAACACCAACCATCGGGGAAACCTTAAGAAACACAAGGTCCCCTACAAAAAACTCCACGTCAGACCTACGCCGGTTGGCGTTCTTCTCATATCTCTCCTGAGCAATACGAAGTTTTTCCCGAATAAGCTTCACAGCAGTTTCCATCTCCTCGAGCGCATCCGGACCAACACAGGCCTCTCACCGACCTCGGTCCAAAACAAGGGAGTTCTGCAGCGCCTCCCATACAAAGCCTCAAATGGCGTCATTTGCAAGCTCTCCTGGTAACTGTTGTTGTAAGTGAATTCCATAAGCCGCAAACGCTCATCCCACGCTCCACCGTGGTCCAAGATGTAGCACCTGATCATATCCTCAACTATCTGGTTCACTCGCTCAGTCTGACCATTGGTCTGTGGGTGGTAAGCTGTAGAATACCTTAAATCTGTACACAAACCCTCTTGCAGACTCCTCCAGAAGCGAGATGTAAAATGGGAGTCTCGATCCGAAATGATGCTAACTAGCACACCGTGTAATCTTATGACTTCACTCATATACAACTCTGCTATCTTTTTCATCGGAAAATCAATCTTGTACGACACGAAGTGAGCACACTTCGTTAGTCTATCCACTATAACCCAAATAGAATCAAAACCTCTAGGAGATCTCGGCAAGCCCGTAATGAAGTCAATAGAAATACTTTCCCACTTCCAAGTAGGGATCTCCAATGGAGTCAGCTTGCCACCAGGCCTTCCATGATCGGCCTTCACGTGCTTGCACGTGTGGCACTCAGCAACAAATCGGGCTATATCACCCTTCATCCCATACCACCAGGCTATCTGCTTCAATTCACGATACATCTTTGTAGATCCTGGATGGTAGGCAACACTGGATCCATGAGCCTCTCTGCAAATTATACCCCTGATGTCTCCAACAGCTGGGATGCAAAACCTGTCGCGGTACTTCAAAGTACCCGAATCATCAATAGAAAAGTCCGGCAACTCCCCTCTCTCAGTCCTGAGATACAAGTGCAGAAGATCCGGATCATCCTTCTGGTGCAACCTGGTAAGTGCAATCCATGACGGCTCTGCCACTGCCAAACTGCTCTGCATGTCACAGCGTCCCACAGAAATATCCATCAGGAGGAACTCTTCCACTAAACGATCGGCAGTGAGATTAAAGATCTTCCCCGTCTTCCGGCTCAGGACATCAGCCACCACATTGGCCTTGCCCAGATGATACAGTATATCCACATCATAGTCGGCCACATACTCTAACCAACGCCGCTGGCGCAAATTCAGCTCCTTCTGGGTGAAGACATACTTTAGGCTTTTATGATCGGTGTAGATCTTGCACTGGGCACCATAAAGTAAATGTCACCACAGCTTCAAGGCAAAGATCACTGCTGCGAACTCAAGATCATGCGTAGGGTAGTTCCTCTCATGAGTCTTCAATTGCCTCAATCCATATGCAATCACCTTCCCTTCTTGCATCAACACACCTCCGAGCCCAACATGCGAGGCATCCACATATACATCATAGTCCTTACCCTCCGTAGGCAATGCCAAAATAGGTGCAGAACACAACTTGCTCTTCAGTTCCAGAAAAGCCTCCTCGCATTTATCGTTCCAAATGAACGCCGCATTCTCCTGCGTCAGCTTAGTCAAGGGCGCTGCCAGGGTAGAAAAGCCCTCCACGAATCTTCTATAATAGCCGGCCAACCCCAAGAAGCTCCTAATCTCCTTCGGTGTGCTCGGCCTATTCCAATCCATCACTGCAGAAATCTTTTCCGGATCCACCGAAATGCCGTCCTTGTTCACCACATGACCCAGGAAGGAAACCTGGGACAACCAGAATTCACATTTACTCAGCTTGGCGAATAACTGATGGTCTCTCAAGGCAGATAAAACCAATCGCAGATGCTGCTCATGCTCCTCAGCACTGCAGGAGTAGATCAACACATCATCAATGAATACCACCACGAACATGTCTAAGAAGTCCTTGAACACTCGGTTCATCATATCCATGAATGTTGATGGCGCGTTGGTCAAACCAAACAACATAACCAGGAATTGGAAATGCCCATGCCTCGACCTGAAAGCTGTCCGTGGAATGTCCGTCTCACGGATCCTGAGCTGATGATAGCCTGAACAAAGATCGATCTTGGAAAACACCGTGCTACCACGCAACTGATCAAATAAATCAACGATTCTCGGCAGAGGGTACCTGTTCTTTATGGTAACTTTGTTCAGCTCCCTATAGTCAATGCACAGCCTCATCGACCCATCTTTCTTCTTCACAAATAGAACAGGAGCACCCCAAGGCGACGAACTCGGCCTAAAAAAACCTTTAGCTAACAACTCGTCCAACTGGACTCGCAACTCCTCCAACTCACGAGGGGCCATCCGGTAAGGCACCTTAGCAATAGGACGCGTACCCAGTTCCAAATAAATCACAAACTCAACATCCCTCTCAGGGGGAAGACCAGGTAGGTCATCAGGAAAAACATCTGAGAAACCACGAACCACAGGAATCTCCTCCAGGCACGGCACACTAACAGCAGTCCCAACCACCGAGACTAAACAAGCAAAACAATCAGCATGAAACAACTTTTGAGCACATACCACAGAAATGATAGGAGAATCCTGGCACAGATCAACATACACACTTCCAGGCTGACCGTTGTCCTTGATGAAGTCCAAGCACTTCCCTTTGCACTGAATAACCGCATCATACCTAGACAACCAGTCCATGCCCAGAATAACATCGAAGTCCTCTAGATCAATCATCTTCAAGTCTGCCTTCGCAAGAAAGTCCCCCAACAAAACAGGGCAATCCAAAATGCCCAAATCTGACAACACAGATTCACCAGAATGGAACTTGACGCGGAAGGTATCACGAACTTGATCTAGAATCAACTGATACCGCTCTACAAAAGCTCTAGCCACAAACGAGTGGGTAGCGCCGGAGTCGAACAGAACACGTGCCCAGCAGTTCGTCTCCTTAAATTTCCCTATAGGAGTATATATAAGCAACCAAGGAACTACCAAACAAAACTATAACCATTCTAGAAAAAAAACTTTCAAGCTAGGAAAACAACCAACCTGAGATGACCTGAGTCGAGGTCTGAGCCTCCTCGAAAGAGATCACGTTCAGCTTTCCTTTGCCCATGTCCACATGCTGAGGAGGAGGTAAATCCTGAAGTGGAATTGCTTGTAGAATAGGCTGGACCTGAGGACACCTTGTCTTGATATGGCCCTTCTGGCCACACTGATAGCAGACTCTATCCTTGGACCAGCACTTGGCAGCATCATGCCCGGGTCGCTTGTACACAGAACAGGGAACATCCTTCCTAGGAGCACCTTGAATGGCATGAACCTGCTCCTTCCTCTGAGCTCTCGCCTTCTTGAAACACCTCTCAACCGGGTGGCCTGACCGGCCACAGAAGCTACACACCACCTTGCTCTTCTTTCCCGAAGCAGCATCGAGTACCTGGGGGTTCTTCTCCTCAGCAGACTTTCTCTTGTACTTCCTCATTTGCTGGCCTCTACTCTTTGCGGTCTCAATTGCCTCCACTTTCAGAGCAGCCTGCACAACACCTGCATAAGTCACTGACCCATAAGCACTGGCTAACTGCCGAACCTCTCTCCTCAAGCCACCAAGAAACCGCTTGACTCGATCCGCTTCAACACTCACTAATCCAGGGGCAAACCGGCTCAACTTGCTGAACTCTATCTCATACTCACTGACCGTGAGTTGACTCTACTTCAGGTGAAGGAAGTAATTCATAAGTTGGTCAGGCTCGATCGAAGGCAAGAACTTCCTCAATAGCATCTCCTTGAACAAACCCCAAGAGCAACCGACCACCAAGCTCTCCTTTTCCCTAAGCCACCAGCTCTTAGCCAACACCTTTAGCTGATAGGCGGCTATCATCACTCTCTGATCATCAGCAACACCGGAGTACGAGAACATCTCCTCCATGGATATCAGCCAATCATCTATGACCATGAAATCTGCCTTCCCATCATAAGTAGGAGGGCTAAGTCTCTGAAACTGGGAAATGAAGGCCATCTCTGCTGGCACCACCACTGGAGGTCTCAGGGGAGCAGGAGGGGGAGGGGCAGCTAACCCCCCTGCAGGGTATTGCACTCCCTGAGTCTGTCCCGCCACAACTACCGCCAGAGACTGGATCTGGACCTGCATCTCCACCAACTGCCTGGTCAAGGAATCGTTGCTCAACTGCAAGCTCTCAATCACCGCATCACTCTGCGCTCTAGAAGTCTCACCCTCAGATAGGGGAGTTGACCTCGTCGAAGGACGTCTCGCAATCCTAAAACCATATCAACATTAGTCAAATCCTGTTACAATAGTTGGAACTAACTACAAGTACAGACAATACATACATAAATATGATCTTAAAACTGCTAAACTCGCTCTGCGATTTTATTTTGTTTAACAAAAGTGATGTAATGCCTAGCCTAGGATGGTTAACCACCATCATCTAACTCTTGTGCCTAGATCGGGAATGCATGAATTTATATTCTTTTTCTGATTTAAAAACCATGTGTGTACATATGTCATTTTACAATTCTTTAGCTTGGCACGTTGTTCTTATACAATGTTATGCTATGCATGATTGTGCTATGCATTCTAAAAAGGCCCTAATGCATGTCATGAGCGGCATACACATGAAAATGTTATGCATCCCATACTACATAACATTCCCATGCAATAAAAAAGAAATGTGCTAGTCGCATTCATGTGGTGAGGTTATGCATCCCATACTATATAACCCTCACATGTTGCCCCTATGGTGGATCCATATACAAACACATAATATGCATCTCATACTACATAATATGCCCCGTATACTTCAAGTTATGCTATGAGTGTAGTGTTCGTGCTTCAGCCAAGACGTACTGATGACATATCGGTGTGTGTATAATATGATGTTAAACACCTAATACCTACAAGGAAAGGTTGCCCGACAAATTATCAAGCAACCTCCCTCTGATACCAACTATCACAACCCCCATTTTTCTCCGAACCAAGAATTATCAGAGTATGAGAAAAACACGCGTCGTGATTCCACGTCGAGCAGGGGATAACTGTCGACGCTCAGGCGAACACCATCTAACTAAACTATGAAAATTTCATAAGTTTAATGATTAGAAAATCAGATATAATTTTAAGGGCTGTATCCCTCGACTCGATGGATCATCTATTCCACGGTTTAAAAACTATACTTATACGTGACGGAAAATGCTTTATTTATATTTGATATCCTAAGAGAGTGCATAAGTGACCCCCGAGGTCAACTTATACTATGCAAGACTCTAGATTTCTATTATATTATAAGTAGGAAAACGATCTTTATTTACGTTGCTTGGAAAGTAGTGTATGAGTTTTATAAAATATGCTGATCATGAGATTTACTTATTATAGTGTTTTTAGGTTTAAAAATAACTAGCAACCTATCATAAACTTTCCCAAGAGCAAGTAGACTATCTCCAAAAAAGGTAGCAGTAAAAGAAAACATATCCAGTATCATAAGGTAAAACTACCAGTGGGCGCCAACAAACTGACACGAACCCACTGGCAAGTATGTATGTCTGTAAGAAAAACAGGAAAACTACCTCATAACACCCAAGAGAAAGATCCTTACAACTCAAGGGATCACCAGCAACACCACAACAAATCTAGCCGTCTACTCGGCTACTAGTCAGAACCTGAGGCATTCAGAAAAGAAAAGAACACCTCAGCAAGTAAATCATGAAAATCTGAACTAGGGCATTAAATTAAAATGGAACAAAGAGGGTAAGTAAACATGACAGCGAAAACAAACACTGCCCAAAGAAGCAAAAGTACACCAAGTACCAACCAACAACACCAAGCCCTGCTCAATCCTGCAGAGGCTACAAGGCAAAAGACAAGAAAAACTTGCCACTATAAGTTAAATTAAACCAGGAAGAAACACCTAACAATCCTAATTTGTGAGTAATGTCAGTAGTAAATCATCATGGACCTGAGTTGGTGACCAAAAACAGTCCCCCAAACAAACAGTTCTAACTAAAAATAAAATTTCACTGTCAGCATAAAACCACCACAAACCCAGCCCGTATCTGGGATAAAAAGGGTGGCGGCCACAGCAAATGCCCAGCCCGTACCTGGGACTAAAAAGTGGCGGCCACGGCTCGCACACAAAACATCCCGCTCCTTTAGAGCGTCAAAACACCACTACCTGCCATAACCCACGATTCGGCCCTCAAAACCAAGGAAGAATGAAAGGCCGACAAGACATTTCCCCTAGGAGGTAATCACTCGGGAAGAAAAGTAATAGAAAAGAAAGCCCTTGAGAGCAGCATATGCTCGGAATAACCTGATTGCCTCCAGCCTTGCCACTAGAGTGTACGTCTGGTCATAGTCGATTCCATCTTCTTGACGATATCCTTTGGCGACGAGTCTGACTTTATTCTTTATGATTGTTCCATCCTCGTCCATCTTGTGCATGTAGACCCATTTTGTCTGAATGACATTTTTACCTTTGGGTCATGGAACAAGTTTCCATACTTGGCAATGTTTGAACTGATTTAGTTCTTCTTCCATCGCCATTATCCAAGATGCATCTGAGTTTGCTTCCTCAAAATCTTTGGTTCAACCTGTGAGAAAAAACTTAAATATAAATTCTTGTTAGTTGTACCTCGACGAGTTCTGAGACCATCCCGGGGATCTCCTATGATCTGGTCCATGGGGTGATCCTTCAGATGTCTGAGCTCTAGAGTCCTTATATCTGGAAAATCTTCAATCACCGGAGCGACTTCATCAACTTGGACGATTTCTTCATTTTGATCATAAACCTCTCCAATAGGGGTTGGAGTGGTGATCTTGTTGAACTTTTCACCTTTATCTTCAGTTTATTCATCCAAGTTAAGTTCTTTCAACTCTGTACCTGCATCTTCAATGAACTCGCTAGAAGAGTTGCCTTGTAGTAAGCTCCTCTCATCAAATACAACATGTATTGATTCTTATACAACCTGAGTTTTTCTATTAAGTATCCTATATGCCTTACTATGGCTACAATATCCTACAAAGATACCTTCAAAACACTTTTCGCTAAACTTGGTAGTATGATACTTGCCATTGTTAAGCACGAAACACTTACAACCAAAAATTTTAAAATAAGAGACTGTCGGTTTCCTACCCTTTAGAAGTTCGTTAGGTGTCTTATCGTGGTTTTTGTTTATGAGTGCTCGATTTTGCACGTAACATGCAGTATTGACAGCTTCAGCCCAAAAGTATTCCAGAAGTGAGGCATCACTCAACATGGTCCTGCAGGCCTCTATGAGTGTTCTTTTCCATTTCTCAGCCACTCTGTTCTGTTGAGGAGTGCAGGGAGAGGAAAACTCATGAAAGATTCCCAAGCTTTCACAGAATTCTGGCATGGCCCTAGACTTGAACTCTGTTCCATTGTCACTTCTGATTTTGACTACGGAACAGTTGTATTCATTCTGGACTTGCCTGATAAAATTAGTAAAGATGTCGAAGTTATCTGACTTGTGTTTCAGAAAGAATACCCACGCAAAGCGCGAGTAATCATCAACAATTACCAACGTATAATCCTTACCTCCCAAACATCTAACTTGTAGTGGACCGAACAAGTCCATATGATGCAGATGTAAACATCTGTTAGAATCTTTGACAATAATACTTTTAAAGGTAGCCCTTATTTGCTTGCTTTTTACGCATGTCTGACAAGATCTATCTTTGACGTACTTGACAATTGGGGCATCACGTACTAAATCCAGTGAAAATAATTTATTAATGGTTTTGAAATTAATATGTGCTAATCTCTTGTGTCATTGGTCACCAAGAGACGCACTATCTTTAGCCATAAAATACACTGGTGTAGAAGAGTCTATACAAATGAAATTTAAACAAAATATATTTCTGCTTCTAGAGCCGGATAGAATCATTTCCATATTGTCAACGAATTTTATCAAGCACTTATCAGCATGAAATTCAACAATATATCCTTTATCGCAGAGTTGACTTATGCTTATGAGATTGTGTTCCAATCCTTCAACATAAGCCACATCTGAGAAGGATACTCTACCGTTAGAGATCATACTATAGCCTTTTGTGATTCCTCGGTCTGAACCTCCAAAAATGACCTTTGGCCCGTTCACGACTGGAGAATAGTTCTGAAGTATGCTTCTTGTCCCAGTCATGTGCCGAGAACTTCCACTGTCCAAATACCAGATAGGCGTTTTGGGGGCCTTTGGACATACCTGTAATTATAAATCAGTTTGCCTTAGGAACCAAAAAACATTTGGCTCCTTGGTCTCTCGTTAGAATACCCCCCCTACGGGTATTAGCATTATGAGTGGTCTTTCCCATACCGCCAACTTGAGGAGTTACAAAATTTCTGGTGTTAAACCAACAGTCGATGGCAAAGTGATAAATTTTGCCACAACACCAACAGTCAAACCGGTTGTATCTTTGCCTTATGTTCTCCTGCTTGACCTTTGAAGTAGTGGTCTAGCAGGGGCAACATTCTTGGAGGAAGAAGCTTCATGGTGTTGACAATCACATGATTTCTTCTCCTTCATCGGCTTTTCCACAATGGGCTTTGCCTTTGGTGCTTTCTTGAAGTTATGACCATGATTGAAAGAGCCATAACTCTGAAGAATGACTTCTTCATAAGGTGCCTTAAAGACAATCTCTCCAAAGTTTCTGGGGCGAGTCCATCCTTGGTAGCGGGACTTGGGCTCTACATAGGTAGGCCTAGTCAAGTGACCAGAGGACGAGTCAAGATCAAACACGTTTGTAGGAAAGATGACCTTCTTAAAAGAAGTCTGATCTTGAGGGGATTTCCCTTTCTCTTTGGCCAAAGCCTTCTTGGCAGCCTTATTCTTTCTTTGAGCCTTATTCCTCCTAGAATATTTACTAGGAGCTTCCACATGGCCTAGCCCAGCACCCTTGGCCTTAGCTGAGAATTCAACAACGAATGGAAGAACAGTCTTCGGCTTCGAGAAACTTTCAACAAGTTTCTTTTCGGCTTCAAGTTGTGCTTCCAGTTATTTTATGATTTTCTCCTTAAGGTCTAGGTTCTTGAGAGCCTTATTATAATCTTCAATGGCAGCATTGAAGTTTTCTCTGAGTGAGTCGGTCTTAGCGACTTCCTCTCTTAGAGTGCTCTCTTCAGCTTTTAGCGTCTTTATCTCTTTAGGTTGAGTTTTCACGACTCGTCGACATTTGTCGTAAGCCATGATTAACTCCTTGTACTGGTCCATGAGTTCAGACTCATCGTCAGAAGAGCTGTCCTCATGATCATGCTCAGAAACATCAGAATCAGAAAGAGGAGTGTGAGAGTTTACCTTCTCAGTGAACTAGGGCTCTTGTTCATCATCGGTCTCAACTATAAGCCAGAAGTATGCTTCTTCTTCTTCACTCGACTCAGATGAGTCGGAGTCACTAAGAGTTTTGCCCTTCTTGGCTATCAGGCTCTTCTCTATCCTCTTCTTATTATATGAGGACTTCTTTTCTTCTCTCTTTCCACCCTCCTTCTTCTTGTGGGGCAGCCAGCAATATCATGACCTGGTTTATTGCAACAGTAACAAATGATGTCAGCAGAAATATGTTTGTTCAGTTTGGAAGCATACATGTCATGGGTACTTGATCCTTTTCGGTGTCGATCACCATCATGTCGTGATCTTCTAGAGGAGGCATCCTCGCATTTCCATTGCTTCTGTTTGTCCAAGAATTTCTTGAACTACATGAGAGTACAGAGAACTCTCCTTCAGATAGTTCAGAGCCTGAGGTACTTGGCTCCGAGGTTTCTTCTTCACTCACTTCTTGTGCGGGGGCAGGAGAGGCAGCCTTTGACTTCCTTGAGGTGTCTCAGCTAGCTTTCCAAATTCCCGGATAACACAAACCTTGTTATCCCATTCTTTGGTTAGGGATCTCAAGAACTTATCATTTAGTTCTCCGTTTGTGAAGACTCGGCCATAGACCCTTAGGTCATTGACTATCTTGAAGAAATTCTCAAAAGTGTTAGCAATGGTGTCCTTGTGTCCTTGTCGGAAGGCTTCATATTTCTAACTCAGAAGGGATCTTCTATCATCCCTAACTTCTTCGATACCTTCCATCAAAGTGACAAGGGACTGCCACATCTCCTTAGCAGACTGGCAGTGGATCAAGTTCTGCAACATGGAGTCATCGACTGCACTTGCTATTATATTCTTGGTCTTCTATCTAAAGACACAAGTGCAATCTCGTCTTTATCTAGATCCATCAATTTCTTTGGAACTTTCTTTGTAGTATCTATTATAGAGACGGTCATGGAAATGTAAGGTACTTCTTCAACGATCATGAAGATCCTTGGATCCACAGCTTCCATGAAAAATCTGATTCTTTCTTTCCTCATGGGAAAGTTATTATTGGTGCACAAAGGAAGCTTGTCAAAATCTTTAGCCTTGTCCATGCTTGGAAGATCTCAAAAGACAACTAGAAAGATCTGATCAAGGTGTTAACCTTTTATTGATCAACCTGGCTTTGATACCAAATGAAAGTGTTCAGTTGTCTACCTAAATCACCTAGAGGGGGGGTGAATAGGTGAGTTGTGCGTCTTTTTGCGGAAAAAAAATTTAGAGATCCAAGCACACAATAATCAACCAAGCAATCACAGACTACAAAAGATTTATAGTGGTTCCCTAACCTTTGGTACATCCACTTCCCCTCACCGATCTAGCAAAGCACTAGACTCGGCTACTCCACTATCTCTGATTGAAAACCAATCCTACGCCTCGAAATAAAGTTCCTATAATCTCGATACACAACACGAATCTAGACTCGGAAGATAAACACTTCCTACAACTCGGAGACAAAAATCTCCTACATTCGGAGAGAAATCTCCTACAAGAATTAAATTGAGAATGATGAAAATACAAATAGTAGTTCTTAGATCTGGAAAATAGTCAGCCAAGGTCTTCCTCTTGATCTTTGTGGCTTTATCAGAAAAGTTGAAGAAGAATCTCGACAAGAACTAGATCTGAAATTCTTTGACTTCACTAGATCCGAGAGATGATGATGACTGAAAAGCAATCTCGATCTGTGAATCTTCTTGATCTGAATCTCTTGAATCGAAAGCCCTAGCGACTTGCACAAAGAAGATTGGTGGTGACAGCTTCTATTTTTGGACAGAGAGAATAGGATTCAGAAATTCTTAGAATAATGCTTGACAACGCTTAGGGTTAGTCAGTTTTGACAAGACCTTATATAAGATCTCCCTAACGGTCATAATTAGCATCAATGACGTACACGTGAACCAATCACGTCACAGTATTTGAAATTCCCGTCAAATCTGGACTTAGCAAATTTTCTGAAAAGATTGACTGTTTTACTCGAGTAAAATGTTACCTACTCGAGTACTTAATAAGGTTACTCGAGAGAATAGAAGAAGACGACTCGAGTAGATGACTTGGAGAAAATCGAGAAATAATGAGTAACTACTCGAGTACACAAAGACTTACTCGAGTGCTAATATAGTTACCCGAGACGTGGAGTTGAACTACTCAAGTACAAGAAGCATTACTCGAGAGAATAGAAATTAACTACTCGAGTGGAAAAAGGAATATTCGAGTCAAAGACTTAGAATAATTTCTGAAAGAAGAAAATGGGTTACTCGAGAACTGGAACTGGACTACTCGAGAGGAGATAACCTACTCGAGTATATGAATATTACTACACGAGTAATGAACTTAGAAAAATTCTGAGGGATGAAAAACTTATCACTCGAGTATTAAACTTAGACTACTCGAGTAGTAAATTGATCACTCGAGTACATGAACTTGACTACTCGAGTGAAGTAAAACAACATGAAATCCTGTCTTCTGTAACTCGAGACAAAAGACTAATCTACTCGAGTACTAATATGACTACTTGAGTAAATGACTTAGAAAATTTTCAGAAAGGAAATTCTGTTAACTCGAGAATAAGAGAGGATCTACTCAAGTAATTGACTTGGCTACTCGAGAGCTATATTTTAACTACTCGTGAGCTAATTCCCTTACTCGAGTATAGATAGAATTACTCGAGTATAAACAAAGCGTTTCACTCGAGTATATAGGCTACTACTCGAGTAAAAGACTTTGCAAAATTTCTTCAATAGAATTTCTCTTCTTCAATAAATTCAGCAACATTTCTTTCTCCAATCAGTCTTAGTGCTTGATGTAATGCCGCGAAACTCAAAAGAGCGACGGGAGACGTTTTGGGCCAAATCTAGAATTTGGCAGGTTGCATACGGCCTGGGACACGGGCGTGTCCCAGGGCGTGTCAGGCTCGAGTCAACGATTTGGCCGCGAGGTCGACGAAATTTGGAGTCGACGATCGTCGAGCAGGGAACACGGCCTAAGACACGGGCGTGTCTCAGGGCGTGTCGAGCCTGTGTCCACGATCGGCCAAGGAAGTCGACGATTTTCGCTCAACGATGTGTCGAGACAAGGCACACAGCCTAGGACACGGACATGTCCAAGGCCGTGTCGGGTGGTCGACGAACTTCGCTCGACGAAGTGTCGAGACAGTGAACACGTCCTGGAGCCCAGGCGTGTTCGGGTTTGACACGGGCGTGTCAAATAGGACACGGGCGTGTCCAAGACCCGTGTGAGTCTCGGGTTATTTTCGGGGCTGTGCCGATGGGGGCACACGGCTGACCACGCGGCCGTGTCAGTTGGAACACAGGCGTGTCAGGTCAAACACGAGCGTGTCGGATGCCCGTGTGTTTTCCAGACGCGTCGATTTTGAAGGCGAATGGGGGGACACGGCCCTGGACACGGGCGTGTCGCAGGTTGTGTTCGGCCCAGTTTTAGCATTTCAGGCCCGAATCAAGGCATTCGTTTCTTTAATTTGGGATCCAATGGCTGGGGGTTGTTCCTAATGGGATATACCCGGGATTGGACCCTTCAAACCCTCATTTCACTTGAGAGGTTCTCTTTCTAAAGTATAGAGAGAGAGAGGAGAGCAAAGGATGAAGAAGAAGCTTAGATCCGGTCTTTGGAGGAGCTTCGGAGCTCCAAATCGCGAACCGACTTCGGATCTACGGAGGCAAAGAGAGTGCGGTGCTTTTCATCCGCTAACATTTCCATGGCAACAAGGAAGAACTCCAGGGTAACGATTCTCTACTTGAGCATGTGAAGCTCTCCTTCTTTTGCATAGGAAGCCCGCTCTCGCGAGTTTGCCGTGAGTTCGAGGCGTTCCTTCAGGTAGACATGAATAGTCCCCGTTGTGTAGAGTTTGTAATCGAGAACGGACATAGGAATGATGTGTGAAGCCTATCCGGACATGTTGGTCTGGATCGGTGATGTTGCTTTGCATAAATGCCGGAGAAGACTCCGTGCGAATGTTTGATTTTCTGGTTTTCTACGTGATAGATTGCAATAGGGAGCCTTGGGGATTAACCCTAAGGTGCACCCGGAAAACTGGACGGATGCGTGATCTTGCCAACTTGGTGGCCTGGGAGCCAACTTGAATATAACCGGGTTATGTGAAGTATGTGATGGAAACAGGACTCGGGAGAAGTTTGACCTGTGCATATGGCTTAAATTTTCGTTGCGATGTGAGCATGGGTTAGATGGAACCGTACCCGTTCTATGTCGTTCGGTTAGAGCCGTTGGCATAGATGAGGGTCTTCGGCGGTCTATGGCTTAAATTGACGTGACCCATGTCGGGAAGACAAATTGCTCATATGTTTGGACGTCAAAGTGGCCATGGTGAGTCCGGAATGTCTATGGCTTAAATTGACGTGACATTGGCCGGTTCACCGATAATGTTCCCTGAGTGCACGGGGTGTGTGGACGTGCGAGCCTACACCTGTGATGTAGTGATATTACTATATTACTTGTTTATACTAATAAAATGCAGGGAAGGAGCATCGCCGCCTGAGTTGGGGGTGGGATCGTTATAATTTGGTTAGCATTGCTGACCGTTGCTTTTGTTTGCCGCCGTGCGGTGGATTGTGCTTGTAGGTGCTGCTGGACCGAGTGGCCAATAGCGGGCTAAAGCCCAAATTATGAAGCCGGACCTCGAAGGCCTTATTGGAGTGTTTTACTTGCTTTTGTTCATATATGACCGGCCTGCGTGTCGTGGTATGGAAAACATGTAATATGAGTAAAACCATTTGTAAGGGCCTTAAGGCCAGTACTGGTGTATGTACTTCATTCCTATTTGGCTTGTTAGTGGGCATTCATGCTTGGTGCTGGGTTCTTTTAATTGCAACTTATAAAACTGCTTCCGCTAGAATGCTATGTGTAGGACGTTACGATTGGTTGGATAGTTTCCATTGAGTAACCACTCGGTCTGTCTGTGGTATATGACGTCGGGCCCCGGCCGGACCTACTGCTATATGCTATGCGACAGATAGGGGGTGTTATAATTTGGTATCAGACTACGGTTTTGGTCGGGCTTAAGATGAATTCGTGTCCGAATTCTTTTCAAGGGGTGGTGAGCACATGTTTGTGCGCCATCGCTATAATAGTAAAAGAACCCATGAATGTCCACTTAGGAATGAAAAATACACGTATTTGGGGATCCTGCGTGTTCCTGTTTGCAATTTTATTTGGTTGCTTAATGGTGTTTTGTACCACTATAGGTGACTAGAAGTGGTGCTGGGAGTCGGAACGTTGAGTTTCTGAGGCTAGCAGTGCACCTAATGAAGCTCCTGCAACACCTCCATCGGCTGAGACCATACGATTGGTGGTCGAAGCAGTATTTGCCATGATTAATGCGCAGCCTGCAAGGCAAATGCAGCAGCCCGCTCCTGCGATAGAGCAGGTACCGCTGTAAGCGGCTGAGCAGAGAAGAGTGGAGCAGGTAGTAGAGGAGTCGTTGGTGTCAAGGAGGGCAACCGAGAGACAGCTCAAACATGTCATGAGCTTTAATCCTCCGGTATTCTCGGGGTTGGGAGCCCCATCTCAAGCTGAAGACTGGCTCTCCCATGTGAAGAGAGTCTTGACAGTGACAGAGACGGAGGAGTGGCAAATGACCACCATTACTACGTTCCTTTTGGACGGTGAAGCGAGATTATGGTGGGCAGAATTGGAGGTGCATCTATTGAGAGGTAGGCAGCTTACAGACATCTCGATGGAGGAGTTCTCGAGACTATTCTTGGCTAGGTGCCTCCCTTCGGCGCAGAGGATAGCATTAGAGAACGAGTTCCTGAAGTTGGTTCAGGGTGAGAGGAGCGTGGATGAATATCTCCACGAGTTTACTCGATTGAGTCGATATGCTAGCTCCACCATAGCGGATGAGGAGCGCAAGACGAATCGATTCTATGAAGGGTTGAGAGATGAGTTGAGGCTACTACTCTCGGGGCCGATGACACAGGGTTTCTTGACCTTGGTCAACACGGTCCGGTCCTTGGAGAAGGACACGAAGAATATACAAGTAAAGAAAAGCTTGGGTGACAAGAAGTCTGAATTCAAAGTGCCGACTACTTCAAAGTCCGGCTATCGAAGATTCTTTAAGAAGTCTAGGACTTCGGGTCCAGCTCCTTCTTCTGGTGCTTCTGGGGCAACTACGGGTTGAACCCCGGGTGCTTGCTTTACTTGTGGAAAGTCGGGGCACTTTGCCCGCGATTGTTTGAGCGGACGTCCCAAGTCCAAGAGAAAGCCGGGAGCAACTTACGAAGAGAAGGGCAAGGCGGTGGAGTCGACCGCGTCCCATTATGCTCCGGCCCAACCGATGGTGTACAATCTTGGCCAACAGGAGGCCATCAAACAGGCGGATGTGGTGACAGGTATGGTTTAATTTATAGCAAGTTAATTTCTTTAAATACTTGTTATGCACATATTACCTTACCACTACTTGTTTAGGATTTGTTTTGATTTGTGAATATCCGGCAAGAGCACTTTTCGATACGGGAGCTTCACACTCCTTCTTGTCCGAAGGATTTATATCACGCATCGGAGTACCTTCTTCGATGGCGAAGGATAAGTTGAATGTGTTGTTGCCCAATGGGTGTTCGATGCGCGTGGATAGAATCTGTGGCGTGAAGATTCGTATTGGGAATCAGGAGTTCGATCTGCAAGCGTCGTTACTTCCGTTGGTGGAGTTCGACGTTATATTTGGCATGGACTGGCTCTCGGAGCAGCAAGCCTATATCGATTGCGGTAGCAAGGAAGTCAAGCTGGGAGCAGGTCATGAGACGACTTTCACTGGCTTAAAAGGGTCGAGCAAGACGTTGACGTCTGCTCTTCAGGTGGTGAAGGCGGTTCATGCTGGTGCAGAGCTGTTCTTTACACTAGTGGAGGTTACAAAGCCAAAGCCTATGTTGGATAATATATCAGTGGTAGCTGAGTACCCTGATGTGTTCCCCGTAGACCTTCCTGGAGCCCCGCCTCAGCGGGAGATAGATTTCACGATTGAGTTAGTGCCAGGTGCAAAGCCTGTGTCATGATTTCCATATCGGCTAGCGCCTAAGGAAATGGCGGAGCTGAAGGTTCAACTGCAAGAGTTGTTTGAACAAGGGTATGTGCGCCCAAGTTCTTCGCCTTGGAGTGCACCGGTCCTCTTTGTTAAGAAGAAAGACGAGAGCTTGAGGCTATGTATTGATTATCGGGAGCTCAACAAGTTGACTGAAAATAACAAGTACCCGATCCCCCGTATCGATGATCCTTTTGATTAGTTGGTCGGGTCAACGGTGTACTCAAAGTTGGATCTCTAGTCCGGGTACTATCAGCTGCGAATAAGGGAGAGTGATATCCCGAAGATAGCGTTCAGTACGAGATACAGGCATTACGAGTTTACGGTCATGTCGTTTGGGCTGGCTAATGCGCCGTCAGTGTTCATGCATTTGATGAACAGGACCTTCAGGGAGTACTTGGACCATTTTGTGATCATCTTCATCGACGATATTTTGGTGTACTCGCAGAGTGAGGAAGATCACTTCAAGCATCTTCATTTGGTTTTGGAGACTCTAAGGAGGAGTCAATTGTACGCCAAGTTCTCGAAGTGCGAGTTTTGGTTGTCCTCAGTGGCGTTACTCGGTCATATAGTGAATGGAGAAGGTATTGCAGTGGATCCGGCGAAGATTGTTGCGACACGGGAGTGGCCTGAGCTTTCTACGGTAGCGGAAGTCCGGAGCTTTCTGGGGCTTGCCGGCTATTATAGGCGCTTCGTAAATAACTTCTCGCGGATAGTGTTACCTCTCACTACTTTGACGTGGAGGGAGCAGAAGTTCATTTGGACGCCGGAGTGCGCGCGAGCTTTTGAGGAGTTGAAATGTCGGTTGACCACGGCGCCTGTGCTGAGTTTGCCGAGTGGGACCGAAGGTTATGAGATTTATAGTGAAGCTTTGGGCAGCAGTTTGGGTTGCGTGCTACTGCAACATGGACGTGTGATAGCTTATGGCTCGAGACAGCTGAAAGTGCACGAAAGGAACTATCCGGTCCATGACTTGGAGTTAGCGGCCCTGATTTTTGCCTTGAAGCTGTAGAGGCATTATTTGTACGGTGTGAAGATTGATATCTACACCGATCACAAAAGCCTGAAGTATTTGATTGATCAGAATGATCTGAATATGCGGCAGCGTAGATGTAAGGTCCCCTTTTCAAAAACCAGGAGAACCTTATGCCCAAAGCGCTTGTCCCACCAAAAGATTCGTGTTTCGGTAGAGGACCCACCCCTCTCACCCGACTCACGACCCAAGTGGCGGAACATGCGCTTTGTAAGGCTATATATATCAGAAATAGAAAATCATTCACAGAATATAAAATTTGCGGAAGCATCACAGTGTGTAGATAAATCATCATGATAGAAAATATTTAACCATAACAAGATCTCACGAGGGGTATAAGTGTCCAAAGTGATCATCCAAACATGAGATGACAACACATAGAGTCTACGGAAGAAAACAACTCATCCTCTCTCCTACTCAAAAATAATACCCTCAAATCCTCGTAGATCGTCCGCACTGGCTCCTGAAGCTCCTTATTAACGGAATCACACCTACGATGCTCCATCCACTCCTGCTCCGTGGGTAGGCGCGTCGGACCCTAAAATGATACGTACAAAAGTACGTAAGCCACATCATGACCAAGTAAATCTCACGCTCCTCCCCAGCCCTCTAATGGGTATAAGGAAGGAAACCTGCAAGGAAAATTAGTATAATAGCCGAAGCAACATATCTTGTAATAACAACTAAAAGGTAGTGGCGGGAGAAATAGAAAGTTAGTACAATAGCCGAAGCATCATAACCTGTATAAATAGTTAAAAGGTAGTGCCAGGAGGAATCAATGGTTTATAAAAAGAGTACTGAAATAGTAAGTTTACCCGCCATCGTATAACTCCTCCTAACGGTGGTTATACGATGACGGACCAGGATGATAGCGCATGTAAACATATCATGTATAATTGATGTTATGCGTATGTATGATGATCTTACGGTCACTCGAATGATGTGTCACAGTCATTTTCCCATATGTCGACATAGTGACCTGTTAAGAGAAGGAGCTCACTTCCCAGGCCTCACCGCCATGGCCAGACGGTGACAGTGGGTCGGTCGCTCCCACTTCTAGGTTATGGATACACCCCAACTTCCTAGGCATTCGCACCCCAAGAAACGGGTACTCTCGGTGGGAACACATCCTCACCTTGTGCGTAGATTGACCCTCTCGTCACATAACCAAAACGAGAGTGAGACGGACCTCGGTGGAAGGGGTAGCTAGCCCCCGGTCCTCATCACCACCCAACAACAATAGAGTTCGTCGTCACAACTTCTCCCGTAGTGTATAATAGGGGAAAGCCGACGGACCCGCCACATCAGTAACCATGCACCCTCCCATATTCCCATGCAATAATTAATGAATGAAATGACCAAGTAACAATAACCGTAATAAATAGTTAAGAACTTGACTCAAAGTTGTGAGACACTAGTTTTGCATCAACAAAAGATTTGATTCACACTATACCACAGCATTTTCTCCATACTGATGGCAACAAACAACTACATGAATGACATCAAAATAAGCTATGTCAAGCATACATATTTGATCCAACAATTCACAAAATGTCTGAGGCGAGAGACTATAGTTGTGCACATGTTGACGACTAAGTTGTAAGTTGTATAAACTCATATTTCCTCGTACAGAATATTATAAACAACCAAGTATAGCGAAGAAAGGTAAGCGAATTCACAAGTATTCATTGGGATTTTACATGTTGACGATAAAATAACGTGGTTATATATATATATATATATATATATATATATATATATATATATATATATATATATATATATATATATATATATATATATATATATATATATCGAACTATTCGGTGTTTACATAGGATCTGATCGAGTATGAGACATTCACCTTAGCTGTACGGTTAATTTGGCAGTGACAAAATCTTAATAAATTAATTTAAACATGCATGTAAACCACACCTAATTTAAACGAGTAATAAACACGAAGCTAGCCGGAGGACAGGACAAGAAACCCAAATTATCATTTATTTTCCCCCGCACCATACGATGGCGGCGTGCGGGAGAAAACACGTAGCCAACCGGAGCCACCCATTTTCCGGCCATCACTCATGATGCGATCGACCGGGAAAGAGCTTCGGCGAGGTGCGCCCAAAGGGAGTAATGAAATAATAATAAATAATTTTATTATTATTAATAAATAGGGCCTCACGGTGGCTGCATGCATGCAACCGCCGTGAGGCCGCGCGGGTGGTAACAGGGCCGGCCGGAGCACCAGTTGCTCCGGCCACTACCCCCCCCCCCCCCCCCCCCCCCCAGCAACTCGCCCGGGTGGGCGCTCCGGCTGGGAGTCGGCCGACGGCCGTCCGCCGGCTGCGACCTGGAGAGAAACCTCTCCAGGTCCACGGTGGCTGTAAAGCCACAGTGAAACAGGAGGCAGGGGGGAGTTACGGGCTGCCCCACCACCGCTGGTGGGGACTTTGGCTCCGGCCAACACCCTCAGTGAGAGTATCCCAGGGAGGGCCTCCGGTGGGGTGACTTCCGGAGGCCGGCCGCCTCCGGCGGTGGCCGGAAAATCTTAACAGAACATTTTTTTTTGATCGAATGAAGAGGTCGCCGGAGCGGATTCCGTCGAGCCCCTTCGCCTCAAGGGCCTTGAGGAGGGGTCGTGGGGACTCCTCCTACCCTTCACACGCCTCATGCGTGGTCGAAACCCGCTACAGTGGCGGAGGTTGTGGGGGTGGTCCGAAGCTTCCGTGGCCGGGAACGCCGTCTTCGGCGGTCGGAAACGGCACGGATCGACGAGACAAGGATCTAAGGGCAGAGAGAAGTCGGAGGAACTTACGTTTGTGCCGTTTAGGCGAGGGGATCGTCGCGCGGCCATGGTGGTGGAGTTCGCCGGAGTTCGTGGAGGAGATTCGCCGGAAGGTCGCCGGGGCTGTGTTTATTGCTGGTTAGGGCTTGTATGATGCTGGGAAAATTAAACCTTAGCCCTAGAGGAGTTTATATAGGAGGGGTGGTCTTTTGGAGTGTTGTGAGGGGTTTAATGAGTAGCATTTACTCCTTCTTGATGAATCTGACCACACCAGCTGGATTCAACCTTTCCAAGGCCTGGAGAATGGGGAGGAGATGAACCTCCAGCCACCATATTGAAAGGGGAATTTATTATGGGGGTTTAACCTATTAATGGGTGTTTAAAAGTGACATAATTCTTCATATTTAAATTATTTTAAGCCTAAAATTTTATGGCAGGGTACTGAAATCACAACGTATTTTTAGGAATTTTTCGTAATTTTTTGAAATTAGTTTCGTATTTTTCTTTATTTATTTGGTGTTTTAATATAATATAATTAAAATAATAATTTATATTTTAAATAATAAATTTTAATTACTACATCTCTTTCAAATATTTTTAAGGTGCTATGATAAAAATTTGAGGGGATAATAGTATTGTTTGCTATTTTATCTTAATCTCCTATATATTTAATAAATTAATTACTCAAATAATAAATTAATTTATAAAAGATTAATTAATGTTTTATAGGCCCATAATACTTCAATTTGTTCTAAGGGTGTCTTGATAAAATTTTAGGAATTGATAGGAGTGCACTTGTCTCGTTTCCCAATAAGTTATCGTTTAGGTGGTTTGATGTGCGTCTAGGCAGATAACGTTGTTTTGGGCGCCGCATTATCCAAGACATTCAGCTTGGTGAATAAATATCATGATGATTTAATTAGCTAGTTTAGGGTAATGGCATGCTACTCGCGTATATATTGGCCTACTAAGGGCTAATAAGTCCGTATACGCAAAATAAGAGTCCAATATCTAGTTTAGTCACATGAGACCCGTGTGACCCGTGTGACCCGGAAGGCGGAGGATGTGACTTATCGGGTCACTAACACCTAATATGTTATCAACCTACTATTTGGGTGTCAATCCAACCCACAAAACCCTAGTAGATCAAATGACACGAAGGGATCAAGAAAATCGAAATTGGGATGTTACAATAGATGGATGGAGTTCCTGGGGGACTATACATTCAAGATCCACTACGTGCCTGGTAAAGGTAATGCGGTTGCGGACGCGTTGAGTCACCGAGCCCCATCTCAAGCCAATTGGCTATCGGTGCATGATGAGCGGTTTGTTCGGGAGTTGGAGGCGTTGGAGATTGTTTGTGTAGATAAGCAATCAAGTGCTGAAACAGTACCGAATTGGACTGAAGTCCAATATGACCTAGCGGATCGGATTCGGCAGGCATTGGATTTGGATGACCACATGAAGCAGTTCATGCTAGAGGCTCTGGATGGGTCAAATTCCCAATTTGTTGTGGAGGATGGGTTGCTTTGGAAAGACGGTCGTCTTTTCATCCCAAGCGTGGACAGTTTGCGGGTGGATTTGTTGTACGAGGCGCATCATACCAAGCACTCGATTCACCCCGAGAGCACAAAGATGTACCGCGACGTTAAGAAACTGTTTTGGTGGCCGGATTTGAAGAAGGATGTGGCGCTCTATGTGGCGAAGTGACAAACTTGCGCCTTGGTGAAGGCGGAGTGCCAAAAGCCGGGAGGATTTCTGAAGTCCTTGCCTATTCCGGAGTGGAAATTCGACGACATCTCTATGGACTTTGTGCACGGTTTGCCAAGGTCGCAAAAGAGGAACGACGTCATTTGGGTGGTCGTAGATCGGCTAACGAAGTTGTCGCATTTCATTCCGCATAGGAAGGATGATCCGGTGGATAAGTTGGCAAAACTATATGTGGATAATATAGTTCGGCTTCACGGTGTGCCCCGCAGCATCGTGAGTGACCGAGATGGGCGGTTCACGTCCAATGATTGGAGGCTAGTGCAGCAAATGTTGGGGACAAAGTTGAAATTCAGCACAGACTTTCATCCGCAAACAGATGGGCAGACCGAGAGGGTCAATAGGACTATGGAAGATATGCTCCGCATGTGTGTCTTGGACTTTGGAAAGCAATGGGAAGACCATCTTTATTTGGTGGAATTTGCGTACAACAATAGCTACCAGGCGAGTATTCAAATGGCACCCTTCGAGGCCCTATATGGTAGAAAATGTCGCACGTCGTTGTCTTGGTTAGAAATGGGTGAGTCAAAATTGTACAAGCGCCAAGAGGTGGAAGATGCTACATCCTTGGTTTGTATCATTCGGGAAAGGTTGCTAATCGCTCAGGACCGGCAGGCGAAGTACTATAATGCCAAGCACAGGAACGTGGAGTTCGCCGTGGGCGACTGGGTGTACTTAAAGATCAAGCCGTTCAAGGGTGTCTCGCGTGTGCGGCGATTGAAAAAGCTAAGCCCGAGGTATCTTGGGCCGTTTGAGGTTCTGGAGCGGGTTGGTGAAACAGCCTATCGGTTGAAGCTTTCAGTTGAGCTTAGTGGTCTACATGATGTATTCCATATATCGGTGCCACGGAAGGCGGTGCAAGATCCTTCGCAAGTGATCGCAGTTCATCAAGTGCCGGTGGATAGTGGGTTGACGACAAAGGTCAAGACCGTGCGGATTGAGGACTCGGAGGTCAAGCGGCTACGCAATAAAGAGATCGGGATGGTCAAGGTCCGATGGGACAATTGCGGTCGAGAGGAGCTCTCTTGGGAACGAGTGCATACTATTATTGATGAGTATCCGGAGTTGTTCCGCCCAGGTACAAATTTTGGTTTTGTACTTATCTTTCTTTATGTAATTTCGTGGACGAAATTCTTTTAAGAGGGGGAGAGTTGTAACGCCCCGAAACTCAAAAGAGCGACGGGAGGCATTTTGTGCCAAATCTGGAATTTGGCAGGGGGCACACGGCCTGGGACACGAGCGTGTCCCAGGGCTTGTCAAGCTCGAGTCGACGATTTGGCCGCGAGGTCGACGAAATTTGGAGTCGACGATCGTCGAGCAGGGAACACGGCCTAAGACACGGGCGTGTCTCAGGGCTTGTCGAGCCCGTGTCGACGATCGGCCAGGGAAGTCGACGATTTTCGCTCGACGATGTGTCGAGACAAAGCACACGGCCTAGGACACGGGCGTGTCTAAGGCCGTGTCGGGTGGTCGACGAACTTCGCTCGACGAAGTGTCGAGATAGTGAACACGACCTGGAGCCCAGGCGGGTTCGGGTTTGACACGGGCGTGTCAAATAGGACACGGGCATGTCCAAGACCCGTGTGAGTCTCGGGTTGTTTTCGGGGCTGTGCCGATGGGGGCACACGGCCGACCACACGACCGTGTCAGTTGGAACACGGGCGTGTCAGGTCAAACACGGCAGTGTCGGATGCCCGTGTGTTTTCCAGGCGCGTCAATTTTGACGGCGAATGGGGGGACACGTCCCTGGACACGGGCGTGTCGCAGGCTGTGTTCGGCCCAGGCTTAGCATTTCAGTCCAAATCAAGGCCATTCGTTTCTTTAATTTGGGATCCAACGGCTGGGGGTTGGTCCTGATGGGATATACCCGGGATTGGACCCTTCAAACTCTCATTTCACTTGAGAGGTTCTCTTTCTAAAGTATAGAGAGAGAGAGGAGAGCAAAGGAGGAAGAAGAAGCTTAGATCCGGTCTTTGGAGGAGATTCGGAGCTCCAAATCACGAACCAACTTCGGATCTACGGAGGCAAAGAGAGTGCGGTGCTTTTCATCCTCTTACATTTCCATGACGCCAAGGAAGAACTCTAGGGTAACGATTCTCTACTTGAGCATGTGAAGCTCTCCTTCTTTTGCATTGGAAGCCCGCTCACGTGAGTTTGCGGTGAGTTCGAGGTGTTCCTTCGGGTAGACATGAATAGTCCCCGTTGTGTAGAGTCCGTAATCGAGAACGGACATAGGCATGATGTGTGAAGCCTATCCGGACATGTTGGTCTGGATCGGTGATGTTGCTTTGCATAAATGCCGGAGAAGACTCCGTGCGAATGTTTGTTTTTCGGGTTTTCTACGTGGTAGATTGTAACAGGGAGCCTTGGGGATTAACCCTAAGGTGTACCCAGAAAATTGGGCGGATGCGTGATCTTGCCAACTTGGTGGCCTGGGAGCCAACTTTAACATAACCGGGTTATGTGAAGTATGTGATGGAAACGGGACTCGGGAGAAGTTTGACCTGCGCATATGGCTTAAATTTTTGTTGCGATGTGAGCACGGGTTAGATGGAACCGTACCCGTTCTATGTCATTCGGTTAGAGCCATTGGCATAGATGATGGTCTTCGGCAGTCTATGGCTCAAATTGACGTGACCCTTGCCGGGAAGACAAATTGCTCATATGTTTGGCCATCAAAGTGACGGTGGTGAGTCCGGAATGTCTATGGCTTAAATTGATGTGACATTGGCCGGTTCACCGAGAATGTGCCCTGAGTGCACGGGGTGTGTGGACGTGCGGGCCTACACCTGTGATGAAGTGATATTACTATATTGCTTGTTTATACCAATAAAATGCAGGGAAGGAGCATCGCCGCCCCGAGTTGGGTGCGGGATTGTTATAATTTGGTCAGCATTGCTGTCCGTTGCTTTTGTTTGCCGCTGTGTGGTGGATTGTGCTTGCAGGTACTGCTGGACCGAGCGGCCAATAGCGGGCTAAAGCCCAAATTGCGAAGCCGGCCCTCGAAGGCCTAATTGGAGTGTTTTACTTGCTTTTGTTCATGTATGACCGGTCTGCGTGCCGTGGTATGAAAAACATGTAATATGAGTAAAACCATTTGTAAGGGCCTTAAGGCCAGTACTGGTGTATGTACTTCATTCCTTTTAGGCTTGTTAGTGGACATTCATGCTTGTGTTGGGTTCTTTTAATTGCAACTTATAAAACTGCTTCCGCTAGAATACTCTGTGTAGGACGTTACGATTGGTTGGATGGTTTCCATTGAGTAACCACCCAGTCTGTCTGTGGTATATGGCGTCAGGCCCCGGCCGGACCTACTGCTATATGCTATGCGACGGATAGTGGGTGTTACACTTGACACATGAAGTGTATCCCAATAGAGAGGCTACACATGAGTCAACACCATGGATCACACAATGAGGGATTACATTGTGTGGTCCTATGTTTGGTGACCCATTGTAGACTGACATTGGTCTACACTTGCCAATATAGTCCTGCAAACACATAACTCAAACAAGACATCAAATACAACATAATTCATCTTAGTTCAAGGGTTACTTCATCAAATCTGGGTTGTTGTGGATACAATACCCAACAAGATCTCCCTTAAAAATAGATCGTGTGGTGACAGGGCACCTGATCAAAAACCTTTAGTGACAGGGCACCTGATCAAATACCTATGGTGGCAGGACAGCTGATAAAAATCTGTAGTGGATTTCTACCAGGGTGGTAGAAGAGTGGATGTACCCAGATTTTTATGGAACCACTATAAACTCCTTGTGTCGTCTGATTATGCTTTTACTTGTTTATTTTTTGTGCTGTGATATTTCTCTTCATATATATATATATATATATATATATATATATATATATATATATATATATATATATATATATATATATATATATGTGTGTGTGTGTGTGTGTGTGTGTATGTGTGTGTGTATGTGTATCACATATTTTAATCCACTGTAAAAACAAATTAAAGTTTTTAAAATACCCTCTTCACCCCCTCTAGAGTTAGTTAGATCTATCCCTCACTTTCATCCATGTATCTGGTCACCACAGCCCATTTCTCCTGTCCCAGGCAGCCAGTATGTTTAGCTCTGCCCATTTGTGCAGGCCTCCAAGCCTATAAATAGACATGAATAGTACTTCCTAGGGGAGCAAGTTCGAATCCCAAAGCTTGCCATCTGTGGGCAAACTCTAATGTTGCCACTAGCAGCGGACTCCCTCTCTTCTCTCTTCACTCTCGGTCTTAAACACTCACCCTAACCGCTAGTAACTGGCAACTCAGCAATTTCCACCACCCTCCTTTCTCTTTGCAGGATCCGAAGGCACATTCCGTGCATCAATATTCAACACACTACCTTTAGATTTCGAATAGTCGGCGAAATCCGTCGGTTAAGCGATATTAGACTGCCAAATTGCCGAAAACTTTGTTCCATCGAGTACTAGTGAGGATACTCTCTGGGAAGCTCTAGAGCAGTTGCATAGGGAAACCGATCGACTTCGCAGAGAGATAACCCAGCAGTTCTATGCAATCAACCAATCCCTAGTCGCTATTATGTAGCGACTAGTTGCGCAGCACGCTCTAGTGAAAATTACTCCAGTCAATCTAGCACCAGCAGTGGAGAATCCATAGGTTTACCCACCAGCTTATCCGCAAGCTGGTCCTCAAGCCTACCCACCTACTTATCCGCCTGCCTACCCGACAACTTACCTGCCCGAGCAAGCTGCAGCTCCTCTGTGGTCTCAATATGATGAGTTCGTTGTTCGTCATAACGTTTTCCGGGATGCCGCCCGGTGAAGTCCAATAAGAGCTTTGAACTTTCAGGGAAGGTATCCTTACCCTTCAGCTCCTGTGTTTGCTCCTCTAACGATAACTTTTCCTTTCTATCCACCAACTTCTTTTGCAACTACTACTTACGCTCCATACTTTCCTATTCCTTATGCTATAGGGGAAAATGATGATCCATATCCATTCACAAAGAATGTTCGGCAAGAGCCAACCCCTGCTCACTTCAAAGAACTCTGATTACCAGTTTACACCGGAGATTCTGACCCAATAACACATCTTCAAGCTTTTGAGTCAGTTGTTGCCTTGAAAATGCTTATAGACTATACTAAATACAAACTCCTTATAACATCCTTTGATGGACAATCAAGGAAGTGGCTCTACTGTAACGTCCCATTTCGTGCCAGACCCCTCGCACGTGTCTTGAGTCAAGAAAATTGACTCACGTTCGGGGAGCGTCGAGTGTGTCGACCGGACTCAACGACTAGATCAGGAATTAACTTAGAAAATTCTTCAGGTTAGGCATTGAGTGGGTTGAGTGGACTCAACACACTCAACGACAATTAACTTAGAGAAATTTTGGCGGGATAGGCGTCGAGAGCATTGTGTGGACTCAACACACTCGATGCCATTTGACTTTGAAATCCTGGCGGGTTAGGTGTCGAGAGCGTTGTATGGACTCAACGCACTGGATGCCATTCAACTTTGTTTATTTTCATGGATGAAGGCATTGAGAGCGTTGAGTGGACTCAACGCTCTCGACGTCATATAACTTGGCATGTTTCTGGCGGTTAAGGCGTTGAGAGCGTTGAGTGGAATCAACGCTCTTGACACCATATAACTTGTCATGTTTATGGCGGTTAAGGCGTTGAGAGCATTGAGTGGTCTCAACGCTCTCGATGTCATATAACTTGGCATATTTCTGGCGGTTAAGGCGTTGAGAGCATTAAGTGGAGTCAATGCGAGAGCGTTAAGTGGACCCAATGCTCTCGATGTCATATAACTTCGAGTTTCTGAAGGTTAAGGGGTTGAGAGCATTGAGTGGACTCAACGCTCTTGACGCCATTTAACTTAGAATATTTCTGGCCATAGCTGAGGTAATTTCGTCAAACTTAGAGATCAAAGGAGTAAAGGATGACTGGCTAAGTCATGGAGCAGGGTTCGATGAAAGTTGTGGATCATGGCTTGACGAAAGTCGTGGAGCAGGGCTCGACTAAAGTCGTGGAGCAGGGCTCGACAAAAGTCATCGAGCAGAATTCGTCGAACACCATAATTCTGCCTTTGTTAATTTTCGGGCCCTGTTTGCTGCTGAACCGGATTTTTCGGAAATTGCGCCAAGTCGACTTAAATGGGCCGCGTCCTTTCAAAATGATTCATTTAAAGCAATATTAGGCGGTCCAATGTCAGGCCGACACATGGCAAGGCAGTTACCCTAATTCCTCGTTATAAAAGAAACATGCGGAAAACCCTAGCCATCTTGTTTTACCAGTTGCCGAACAGTTGTCTTTGTCGAGCGGTTACTGTGCGAGCTTGACAAAACCAGAAGAGCGACAAGATCGCCGGAGTTGTCTTTCCCTCTCTCTTCCCATAAAGAACAATATTACTAAGGGGAAAGATGCCTCCAAGGAGAGTGACGAGATCCATGGCTGGAAATGCCGGAAATGAGGTGACCTTCCTACCCACTCCCTTTGTGCTAGATCTCTAGTAATTCAAAGGAGAGATATCGACTCAAACGAGTCTTGATTTGTGAGAAGAAGGTTTCTAGGAAGAGGCCATGCTAGGACTTGTGTCCTAGGAATTAGAGTCTTCAACCTTTCCTCACTTCAAATGAAGTTTGTTGACTGGTTTCGTGAAGAGAAGTGGCTATATGAGGGTAAATAAGGGAGTAGAAATTGTGGATGTTATTTGGAAAGTTTGCCTGGAGGAAGAAGACAAATCGATGACGTTCGATCTGGTTTAAGATGTGCGTAGAAATCTATTTTCTGCACCCAGCAACCTTCGAGGCCATTTCCAGACATGATGCGCCAGATCTGGGCTTTTGAATAAGCACAAAAATCGTAGCCCTTGGAAATACCTTTCCAACGTGGGGTTACGCGCCTTCACCAGATTCATGTAGCCTCGGGAATCCCCGATCAAAGTTGTTGTACAGTAATCATTCCTGCATATATAGTTCTCGTGTTTGTTTTGTGTCGGCTTTGGGTTTGGTAGAGAGATTGTAGTACATTAACGTTAATGTTTTGTTGAATTTAGCATATAGGTAATTGGGACAAAATATGTTAATGACGTTTGTTGGATAGATCCCTAATGAACAAATGGTGTAGTAAAGTGTACTTGGTTGGGGTGATTTGGTGGAGGTTAGTGAACAAATGGATTGACGTGTATGGATGGTAGGAATGAATTAAACATGTGAATCGATATGGATGTACTCTATAATGATAATACAATGAATAATGATGAGGTTGACATGAAGTTTGTTGTACATAATTTGTAGTAATTACGATGAACAAATGGTTGATGGCTTTTAGTTGATATCTCCATATGTACACGAATAGTTCGAACTTGGTAAAAGAATTGTAACCAGTGTTGTTTAAGTCATGTGATCAGAGTATTCATGTAATTATGATAACCAAATGGTTGGTGTTGATGCATGAAAACGGCACCGCCTAGTTAACGAGTGTTCGAATCTCATGCGGGGAATGAGCAGATGGGAGGAGAGACTGCCGAGCAGCTGGTTACTCTGAGCCGTACATGAAGATAGAGAGAAAGAGAAAAGGAGAGGGGGCCGCTAGCAGCGGCAACAACAGACTTCGCCCGCCGCGGCTTAAATGCCACTCTTGCGGCAGGCTTTCCCTTTATATTAAAACCTGTATTACAACTGAGCTTGAGTTCTCTTTCATTGAAAGGGGAATAAAGGGAAAAATACAGTAAAGGAAGAAGCTAAAGGAGGGTTGGCCGGGCAGGCCGCGCGGCTTGAAGACCCAGGCCGCACGGGCTGTCTTCTGAGTCCGCCCAGACTAGCTGTCAGGCCTCTTGTAGAGGTGGCGGACAGGGAAAGTTTGGCCGCATCCAAGTTGCCCCCACTTGGCCGTCCCGTTCTGTGTCCCCACAGAATGTGAGGTATGGGAGGCTATTTATAGGCCCGAGGAGGTAACGGCTTCCGGTGACGTCACCCCCGGTGAGACGGAAACTGGTGCGAGAAGGAGACGAAGTCCGCCGAGTCCGCAACAGGCCGCGCGGACTGGGAAACTAGGTGGAGGACTACGATGCGGGTTCGCGGAGTCCATCACTGCTGAGCTGGGACTGCCCGCCTGTTGCTGGGGTGGCGGATGCTGGAGGCCAAGCAGCGGACTGCAAGGAGAATCCGCTGAGTTCACCGCTGCTGAACTGAGCGAGCTACAAGCGGCGCGAGCAGGAGTGTGCCCGCGGAGTCTGCGGAGTCCGCATGACGTTATGAGGACTGGGACTGGCTTCTAGAGATCTGATCTGCTGCCTAGCGAACTGGGAAGAGTTCGCACCTACTGGAAGGTTAAAGGGCTAAATGGCGGACTAGGAGAGTCCACCTAGCCCACGGCGGACGAGGCGAGTCCGCCTCTCGCTAGCTTGTGGGGATGTTTGGCGGCCTGGCGGACTGGATAAAGCAGGTCGCCAAATTGCTGGAGAAAGGGTCCGCCCTGCTGGCGGACTAAATGGCCGACTAGTTCGCCGAGCCTACGACGGATAGGATGCGCTGCAATTGGATAAGCTGGAGGCATACTGCAAGGGGTTGGAGACCTGGCGGACTGAGTGGTCAGGTCGTGTCTGTAGGCGAGGTGCGGATAACCGTTGCTGACTGGCGGCCTGGAAGCAGGTCGCCATTGCCGTTACGCAGCGAGCTGGAGTTGGATCTGAAACGTATCATGCGGACTGGGTGGATGCCATGTCGGGAGTCTGACAAGACTGGATCAGCTGGTAGACCTGGACAACCATTTAGGCGGACTGAGGATCAGTCTGCCTCTGCTAAGAGGGCATGGCAAATTGGAGCTCGCCTCCGTTGATTAGGGAAATCGGAACTCCGCTCCTGATGGAAACAATAATGCACGGTTAGCTGGTCAAGCCAGGCAATCTGCATGGGCGAACTGAGAAAGCAGTCTGCACCCCCTGCAGGGCTAGGCTGCTGCGTGACATGGACGGTCAGACTGAGGAGACTGCCATGACCGCGCGACCTAGGCGGACAGAGAAGTCTGTCCGCCCATCCCTGGGCTGCTCGCGACCTCCGGGGAGATCTCAGGGCAGGCCGCGAGCTACAAGCTGGCAGCCTTGGGAGGGATCGTCGATTTCTGGGTTAACAGTTGGTGAATATGTGTGGAGTACCATTATGTTGATGGTGAACCCTGGGTGTGCTTGGATGCACAAAAATGTGGAAGGGTTGAAAATGCGTGTTTGTTGCCGCACTGTAATTATGTATTGGTAAGAGACTCAGTGTGGAGCTCTTGCGTGGTGTTGAGCATGAAATTTGAATAATGAAAATGGGGCTCAATGTGGAGCAACATATATGAAATGCATGCGGTGTGAGTCGACATGCAGTGTCGTAATCCTGGGTTAAGGATAGTGTGGCAGGTCTATGGGCTCGACAGTCATCACACCGACGGGAGTTGACAGCTAGACTTGCACGGTTGGGCCTTGGTCCTCAATTCCTACTTCCCGAGGCACCCTCCTTGCTAGTGTATGATTGGTATTTGTCGTTTGGTGATTTATTCACAGAGGCACCTTTCGTGCCACGAATATAGGCCAGTTGGGCTGGGCTCTTGGTGCACATCTACCCGAGACCCCTTCTGAGTCGTAGTACGCATGTGAGCTCCGATGTTGTGTTCTTAGCGTTGAGGCGTACGGAAGCCTAGGATTTGTAGTGTGGATCCCGCCTAGTAGGGTAAAAGCCTGCTCTACTGTCACCGCATGTCCACGACGATTAACTCCTGAGAGGTTAGCTACAAGTCTGTGTCAACATAGCAGTTGCATGTGCGTAATCATGGGTGAGTCATTGCATTGCATTCATGACATTACCTTACATTACATACACAAGATCCTCATCGTATAAGTTTGTATGGGCACTCTTATACGATGAGTTACTTTGCTGCTATGTCGATCCTCAACCTATATGTTTGTATGGGCATTCATATAAGTTGAGTTACTTTCTGTTGTAGCTTTACGTTTTATATATACTGCAGTAGATGGTAGAACTGCTAGAGTAGATTGTTTACTCATTCATTATACCGCTGATATAATTGATATTGCACACTCTATATCATCTGTTTGTACTACTGTTTTATTTATGTATAACCCTCGTTCTTTTCTCCGCCCGGTGCCGAGGAGTCGCCGGGGGTGCGGATGTGATAGCCACTTAGTCTTATCACTAACGATTGCAACGTATTCCTTTTTATGAGGAACCCCCGCAGACAAAGCAGCAGTAGGTTATGCAGCAGGACAGCCAGGCCAGGATGATAGGGCCTGAAGGGACAGTGTCGTCGCTACCGTCAGTGACTGATGTGAGTTTTGAGAGACTCATGATGGAGCGCTTTGGACAAGTTTTACTCATACTCTGATATTATAGAAGCTTGGTGTAGCTTCTTTTTCTTAATGTACCTTTTGGACTATTTACTTACGTGTGGATTGACTTCTGTTTTATATTCTTGGTTGGGTTGGCATTGGTTTATATTGGTTATAGTCGGCAGGATAGGCATCATGTGGTACAGGTTAGCCCGTGTGCTAACGCTACCGCAAGACGGCTGTTATGGGCATAAGATTCCCCTCGTGCCATATTTTGTGTTCCGGGAGGGGGGGGGGTCGTACAAATGGTATCAGCTTGCTATGATCCTGAATTAAAGAAGTCACTCAACAATGGTGCCACCCCCATTCGATGAGTCTGTTTGGGGGACAAACTGACTTAGCGGAAGTAGTGGTTTGCCCATCTGTACTTTAGACTAAGTATGTCCAACTTTGACTTTAAGATTAGCCAAATTGACCTTAGGTTCGAACCTTTATATGTCGATCTCCTAAAGTTTGGATGATCCCAGGTACGTAAAAATGTTGTATAAAGTCTTTCGAGACCCCCAAGGGCAAGCACTCTTGTTTATAGCGGATTTTGAATCTAGCAGAGATAGTAGACATGGCAGATTCCATTGGACAACCAATTTTGTTTATAGCAGGCTCGAGCTTGGCTGAGATAATAGATATGGTAAAGCGGTTGGAAGCGGATCTTTTGGATGTTCAGACAAGCGTTAAGAGACTCGTTGAAGGAGTATTGGAAGCAGGACCCAGCTTCAGGAAGAGGACTATGAGGAATAAATTCACACGTTATAAACATTCGTTCTTAGTCTGCCTAAGTTTGTTCTTGGAATCTGGCTTGTGCCTTTATAATTTTGATACTTGGGCTTAATGGTTAGTGAGAAGCCGACCTATATTCTATTCGATACCGGAGCCTCGAACTTCTTTGTGTCAGCGGAGTTCATTAAAGACCTGGAAGGAGTGCAATACTTCACTAGTATTGTTCGGAGAGTACGCCTACCAGATGGCTCTGAGATGACCGGAACCGACAAGTGCGAACTGGAGATACTCCTTGGGGGAAAGATCTTTGATACCCCTACCATAGTTTTGAGGATGCCAGAATTCGATCTCATTCTGGGCATGGCGTGGTTTGATTGGCATTACGCAAGAATTGACTGTGCAGAGAAGCAAATTTACTTGATACATGGGGAAATTGATGTCATTTTTCGAGTTATAAGATTCGCAACATGTTTGTTATTATCTTCGATTCAAGCCTTGAAAGCTCACATGGGGGGGGGGGGATGAAGTCCACAAGAGATGACAATAGATATGAAGGATGTGTGAGTGGTGCGGGATTTTCCCGAGGTATTTCCTGAGAAATTGCCAGGATTACCCCCGCATAGTGTGGTGGGTTTTCAAATTAAGCTAGTACCGGGTGACAAGCCCGTCTCCAGGACCCCTTATCGAATGACCTCGAAGGAACTCACAGAGTTTAGAATTCAGTTGCAAGAACTGGTGGAATCAGGATTTGTTCGCCCTAGCTCATCACCTTGGGGAGCCCCTGTTCTATTCATTAAGAAGAACGACAGAACCTTACGGTTATGCATAGACTATCAGGAGCTCAATCGACTGATGGTACAGAACACTTATCCGCTACCCCGAATCAACGAGTTGTTCGGTCAATTGGTAGGAGCGCATTGGTTTTCCAAGTTGGATTTGCGCTCGGGGTATTATCAGTTGAGGATACAAGAGAGAGACATTCAAAAAACAGCTTTTAGCTCAAGGTACAGCTTATACGAGTTCACCGTGATGCCGTTTGGGCTCACAAATTCCCCTTCAGCTTTCATGAGCCTGATGAACAAAGTGTTTGAGCCTTATCTAGACATCTTCATCATCGTCTTCATCGATGACATTTTGGTCTACTCAAAGACAGAGGAAGAGCATGTCAAATATCTGACTTTGGTACTGAAAAAGCTAAAAGAGCACACCTTGTTTGCCAAGTTCAGCAAGTGTGAATTCTGGCTCCAAGTAGTTGCCTTCTTGGGCCATGCGATCAGGGAGGCTGGAATAGTGGTGGATCCGGCCAAAGTCCGTGCCGTGAAGGAATGGTCACCCTTGAAGTCAGCGGCCGATGTGCGGAGTTTCCTTGGACTTGCGGGGTATTATCGCAAGTTTGTGAAGGGATTCTCAAAGATTGCCCTTCCTCTTACTACTCTGACAAAGAAAGGTGTGTCATACGAGTGGACACCCCAGTGTGAAGCTGCATTCCAAGAACTAAAGGATATACTTACTATCGCACCCATCCTAGCCCTTCCATCTGGGAAGGAAGGATTTCAAGTCTACACTGATGCGTCGTATCAAGGGTGAGGAGCAGTACTGATGCAGCACGAGCATGTGATTTCTTATTCTTCGAGATAACTGAAGAAGCATGAGGTCAACTATCCAGTACATGATCTAGAATTGGGAGCAGTGTTGTTCGCCTTAAAGATTTGGAGACACTAATTATACGGCGTCCACTGCAAAATCTTTTCATTCCACAGAATTTAAAGTAGGTTCATACTCAGAAGGAATTGAACCTGAGACAGCGCCGGTGGTTAGAATTTTTATGTGATTATGAATTTTCTTTGAACTACCACCCCAGAAGAGAAAATTCCATAGTTGATGCTTTGAGCATAAAGGTATCGGAATCGAGCCCTGAGTCCCGATTGGTGAGTATGAAATTAGCTCGGATGCTCAAAGAAATGGAGATTACCCCCTGGTATATAAAGACCATTCAGAAGGGTATATGGAGTACTTGACCGCGATGAACATAGTCTGTGATATCCAGGACCGAATCCGGGCAGAGCAAGTAAAGGATGCTACTCTGGCCCCGATGCTTAAGTCAATTGAAGATGGAACTACTGACGAGTATTCCCTAAAAGACGGTCGCGTTCATCTCCATGGCCAGCTTTACATCCCCAAAGGCGGTAAAATTTGGGAAGATATCTTGAGAGAGGCACATTGCTCTCAGTATTCTTTGTATCATGGGATTGCCAAGATGTACGCCGATTTGCGGAAGACCATGTGTTGGCCGGGAATGAAGAGGGACGTCAGATATTTTGTTACACACTACGAGGCCTATCAAAGGGTAAAGGCGGAATGCAAGATCCCCGGTGGATTATTACAATCATTGCCCATCCACGAGTGGAAGTTCGAGGATATCTCCATGGACTTCGTCCACGTGTTTCCTCGCTCACGCTTAGGGAATGATGTGGTATGGGTAATCGTTGACCGCTTGGCAAAGGTAGCCAGGTTTATTCCTATGATGAAAGAGGCTCATGTGAATGTCTTGGTACGCCTCTTTGTGGAGCAGTTTGTACGGTACCATGGCGTGCCAAAGATAATTATTTCTGTCCGGGATGGTCGTTTTACTTCTAAAGAATGGAAAGCCGTACAGGCGTATTTGGTCTCGCGCCTTACATTTAGCATAGCATTTCATCCTCAGACGGATGGGCAGTCTAAGAGGACCATCAGAACCTTGAAAGATCTATTGAGACTGTGTGGGTTGGATAGATGAGAGCCATGGGAAAGGCTCTTACCAGGGGTGGAATTCTCCTATAAAAATAGTCACCATGCCAGTATCAGGATGGCACCCCATGAAGCCCTTTACGGAAGAAGGTGTAGAACCCCTAGTCATTGGTGCAAGATGAAGACCCGAAGGTTTTAGGAATTGAGTACATTGATGATACTGACGTGGCTATTAGACTAATACGGGACTGCATGCCTGAGGCTCAAAGTCGGCATGCTAAATATTATAATGCAAAGCACCAGATGGTAGAATTTCAGATGGGTGACAAAGTGTTCCCGAAGATCCGGCCGATGCATGGAGTGTCACGGATAAGTGGTGTGAAGAAGCTCAGCCCAAGGTATGTTGGTCCTTACCCTTTGGCCTAATGGTTGGAGTTACCGCCAGAGCTAGAGAATTTTCATGACATATTCCATGTGCCTTCACTCCGGAAGGCACTGTTGCGGCCCGATCAACATATCCCCACCACTGATGGAGCAGTAGCAACTTATAGATCAGTGCGACTAGAGCCAGTGCGGATAGTGGAAACCGAGACAAGGAATTTGTGAAGCAAGAGTGTTCCTTTGGTAAAGGAGTTGTGGTCTAATCATGGAAGGAAGAATTTACTTGGGAGCTGGTGGACTTGATCCGAAAGTACTACCCGGAGTTGTTTCACCAAGGTAACATTTATAAAGCATAATATATTTCCTGGATCTATTTACCCCACAACCTTATCCTGATTTCGGGGATAAAATCTTTTATTTTGTTTATAGGATTTGTAACGTCCCATTTCATGCCAGACCCCTCGCGCGTGTCTTGATTCAAGAAAATTCACTCAATTTTGGGGAGCGTCGAGTGAGTCGACCAGACTCAACGACTAGATCAGGAAATAACTTAGAAAATTCTTGCAGGTTAGGCATTGAGTGCATTGAGTGGACTCAACACACTCAACGCCAATTAACTTAGAGAAATTTTGGCGGGATAGGCGTCGAGAGAGTTGAGTGGACTCAATTCACTCAACACCATTTGACTTTGAAATCGCGGCGGGTTAGGTGTCGAGAGAGTTGATTGCACTCAACTCACTGGATGTCATTTAACTTTCTTTATTTTTGCGGGTTAAGGCTTTGAGAGCGTTGAGTGGACTCAACGCACTCGACGCCCGATAACTTGGCATGTTTCTGGCGGTTAAGGCGTTACGAGCGTTGAGTCCACTCAACGCTCTCGACGCCATATAACTTGGCATGTTTCTGCAGGTTAAGGCGTTGAGAGCATTGAGTTGACTCAACGCTCTCGAACACTCAATGCTCTCGATGCCATATAACTTGGAGTTTCTGGCGATTAAGGCATCGAGAGCGTTGAGTGGACTCAACACTCTCGACACCATTTAACTTAGAATGTTTCCGGCCATAGCTAAGGTAATTTCATCGAACTCAGAGATCAAATGAGTAAAAGATGACTGGCTAAGTCGTCGAGCATGGCTCGACGAAAGTTGTCGAGCGCCATAATTCTGCCTTGGCGAATTTTCGGCCCTGTTTGCTGTTGAACTGGATTTTTCGGGAATTGCGACAAATCCTCTTAAATGGGCAGCGTCCTTTCAAAATGACTCATTTAAAGCAATATTAGGCGATCCAATGTCAGGCCGACACAAGGCAAGGTAGTTACCCTAATTTCTCGTTATAAAAGGAACATGCAGAAACCCTAGCCGTCTTATTTAACAGTTGCCGATCAGTTGTCTTTGTCGAGCGGTTACTGTGCGACCCTGGGGGAAGCAGAAGAGCGAGAAGATCATCGTAGTAGTCTTTCCCTCTCTCTTCCTGTATAGAACAATACTAGCAAGGGGAAAGATGCCACCAAGGAGAGTGACGAGATCCATGGCTGGAAACTATGAAAATGCGGTGAGCTTCCTACCCTCTCCCTTGGTGCTAGATCTCTAGTTATTCCTATGATAGATATCGACTCAAAAGAGTCTTGATTTGCGAGAAGAAGGTTTCTAGGAAGAGGACATGCTAGGACTTGTGTCTTAGGAATTAGAGTCTTCAACATTTCCTCACTTCAAATGAAGTTTGTGGATTGATTTCGTGAAGAGAAGTGGCTATATGAGGGTGAATAAGGGAGTAGAAATTTTGGATGTTATTTGGAAAGTTTGGTTGGAGGAAGAAGACGAACCGATGACGTTCGATCTGCTTTAAGATGCGCGCAAAAATCTATTTTCTGCGTGTAGCAACCTTCGAGGCCGTTTCCAGGCATGATGCGGACAGATCTGGTCTTTCGACAAAACACGAAAGTCGTAGCCCTTTGAAATAACTTTCCAATGAGTGGTTACACGCCTTCACTGGATTCATGTAGCCTCAGGAATCCCCAATCAAATTTGTTGTACAGTAATCATTCCTGCATATATAGTTTTCGTGTTTGTATTGTATCGGATTTGGGTTTGGTAGAGAGATCGTAGTACATTAACGTTAATGTTTTGCTGAATTTAGTCTATAAGTAATTGTGATAAAATATGTTAATGATGTTTGTTGGATAGATCCCTAATGAACAAATGGTGTATTAAAGTGTACTTGATCGAGGTGATTTGGTGGAGGTTAGTGAACGAATGGATTGACATGTTGGGATGGTGTGAATGACTTAAATATGTGAATCGATAGGGATGTACTTGATAATGGTAATACAATGAATAATGATGAGGTTGACTTGAAGTTTGTTGTACATAATTTGTAGTAATTGCGATGAACAAATGGTTGATAACTTTTAGTTGGTAGATCCATATGTACACGAATTGTTCGAACTTGGTAAAAGAATTGTAACCAGTGATGTTTATGTCATGTGATCATAGTATACATGTAATTATGATAACCAAATGGTTGGTGAATATGTGTGGAGTACCATTGTGTTGATGGTGAACCATTGGTATGCTTGGATGCACGAAAATTTGGAAGGGTTGAAAGTATGTGTGTGTTGATGCACTAGAATTGTAACGACCCTAGCCGATCCAACGTGACACAGTCACGGCTCCGCTCTAGGAAACATTACCGGGCTGCAGCCCAAGCACCCCAACCCCTCTCACTCCACAGGCGGGTTGTTGGTGGCCACATCCTCCCTTTGATGAGGCAAACTCGATAGTCAAGTGCGTACCACGGGGACTTCCCAGGAGGTCACCCATCCCAGTACTACTCCAGCACGAGCACACTTAGCTATGGAGTTCTTCTAACTCTCATCACCAACTGAGCTGCAGCTCAACTGGTGATGAGAGTTGAAAGAACTCCATAGTTAAGCGTGCTCGGGCTGGAGTAGTACTAGGATTGGTGACCTCCTGGGAAGTCCCCGTAGTGCGGGCTTGACTATCGAGTTCGCTCATCAAAGGGAGGTTGTGGCCACCAACAACCCGCCAGTGTGCAGAGGCGCCGATTGAGGCAGTCCATGGAGAGGGGTTGGGGTGCTTGGGCTGCAGCCCGGTAGAGATGCCATGGGGGGCTATGGGCCAAATCCCGGGTCGTTACAAGAATTATGTATTGGTAAGAGACTCGGTGTGGAGCACTTGCGTGCTGTTGAGCACGAAATGTGAATAATGAAAAGGGGGCTCAATGTGGAGCCCCGTTTGTGAAATGCATGTGGTGTGAGTCGATACGCAGTGTCGTAATCCTGGGTTAAGGATAGTGTGGCAGGTCTACGGGCTCGCTAGTCGTCACATCGACGGGCGTTGACATCTAGACTTGCGCGGTTGGGCCTTGGTCCTCGATGCTCACTTCCCGAGGCACCCTCCTTGCTAGTGGATGGTTGGTCTTGGTCCTTTGGTGATTTGTTCACAGAGGCACCTTCCGCGCCACAAATATATTGCAGTTAGGCTGGGCTCTTAGTGCATATCTACCCGAGACCCCTTCTGAGCCGTAGTATGCATGTGAGCTCCATTGTTGTGTTCTTAGCATTGAGTCGTATGGAGGCCTAGGCTTGGTAGTGTGGATGCCCTCCTAGTAGTGGAGAAGCTTGCTCTACTATCACCGCCTGGCCACGACGGTTTACACTTAAGAGGTTAGCTAGCTGCTCGAAAAGTGGGAACTACAAGTCTGTGTCGACATAGCAGTTGCATGTGCGTGATCATGGGTGAGTCATTGCATTGCATTCATGGCATTACATTACATTGCATACACAAGATCCTCATTGTATAAGTTTGTATGAGCACTCTTATACGATGAGTTACTTTACTATTGAGTCAATCCTCAACTTATATGTTTGTACGGGCATTCATATAAGTTGAGTTACTTTTTATTGTAGCTTTACGTTTTACATATACTGCTGTAGATGGTAGAACTGCTAGAGTAGATTGTTTACTCATTCTTTATACTGTTGATAATATTTCTCACTCTATACCATATGTTTGTACTACTATTTTATTTATATATATATTGTGCCCTTGTTATTTCTCTGCCCGGTGCCGAGGAGTTGCCGGGGGATCGGATGTGATAGCCACTTAGTCTTATGATTAACAGTTGCTACGTATTCCTTTTTAGGAGGAAACCCCACAGACAGAGTAGCAGCAGGTTATGTAGTAGGACAGCCAGGCCAGGACGACAGGGCCTAAAGGGATGGTGTCGTCACGACTGTCAATGACTGATGTGAGTTTTGAGAGACTCATGATGTAGCCCTTTAGACAAGTTTTACTCGTACTCTGATATTATAGAAGCTTGTTGTAGCTTCTTTTTCCTGATGTACTTTTTGGACTATTATATTTATGTGTTGATTATGTTGGGTCCGGCGTTCCTTCACTCGACCCGTGGCGCTCTTCTACTTATTTAAGAAATTAAGTAGCACCCTTTCCAACAGTCCGAGCTTTTGGTGCAGTTGGATATGCCCTTGATCCTTCAATTGGTATCAGAGCAGGTCACGGGTTCAAGACCGGGGGAGCGCTATTTAAATCCTGATTTTTCCCTTCTACCTGTGTGGGTCTGGCGGGTCAGGCAACCGTGGACATGTGGTAACCCCACCTCTGAGCCGTGAAACCGTGGACATGTGGTAACCCCACCTCTGAGCCGTGTGGGCCATGTGGTAACCCCACCTCTGAGCCATGTGGGCCAAGTGGTAACTCCACCTCTGAGCCGACGGGTTGTGCTGGACGCCGGGGGGTGGGGGGGGATTGTTGGGTCCGGCGTTCCTTCACTTGACCCGTGGCGCTCTTCTACTTATTTAAGAAATTAAGTAGCACCCTTTCCAACAGTCCGGGCTTTTGGTGCAGTTGGTTATGTGCTTGATCCTTCAGATTAACTTCTGTTTTATATTCTTGGTTGGGTTGGCATTGGTTGATATTGGTTATAGCCGGCAGGATAGGCGTCTTGTGATACAGGTTAGCACGTGTGCTAACGCTACCGCAAGGCAGCTGTTCTGGGCATAAGACTCCCCTCGTGTCGTATTTTGTGTTCCAGGAGGGGGGCCTTACATCTACGGGCTACGTCCTCAATCCATCACATTCTTTGATGATCTAAGAAGAAAACTTCTAATTAAATTTTCCACATCTACAAAGAGAAAAAGCGGTCTAGAAGCATTATTTGTGATCAAACAGTGAGAGAATGAGACTTGGGATCATTTTATCGATCGCTTCCAAAAGGAAATTCTAGAAACTCAGAACGTTGATCCAGAGCTATACAAAGTTGCCTTGATTAGTGGTTTAAGAGAAGGACCACTTAAATTCGAAGCTACCATTCGAATGCCAAGGACATATCAAGAAATGATTGGTCTAGCCAACATGTATATTCGAGGTGAAAAGGGCAATCCAAATTATGTCTCAAGGCTTATCACAGAGAAAATTCTTCTCTTATGTCAGAACCTTCAAGGTCTCCTTGGAGGGATTTCCCTCCTCGAGCAAGGAAGGAAAGAAATTTCCACCACCGTCGACATCTCTTCCCAAGACAAGATCAATTCCAAAATCAAAGACTACAACTACCTATTCCTCCTACATATCCAGCTCCGCAAGCACCCCAATCTTTCAATAGCAAGATGATGACCTTCAAGAATCTGACTTGGACATATTATGCAAGAAGTAATTCAAGTAATGAAAGGCAAGCCTAACTACAAGCGACCTTACTTGTCTGCAGATCAAAGATCCAAAGACGATCTGTACTACGAATACGACAATGAGAAAGGGCACCCAACTGCAAATTGCAAGGCTCTTCGCCAATTATTGGAGAGAATGCTGAAGCAGGGTAAATTTCGTGATTTGGTCTGGAAGGATGACTCTTCTCTCCCCTCTACTTCAAAAGGCAAGGAAATAACGGACATTCCACTCGGCTCAAAAGGAGTAAACCAAATTAGCAACATCGTTAACTTCAATATTATTGGTGAATGCATTGTAGCCGATGAGGAAGGAACTCTTGGAGAACTACAATGCTGAGGTTAAAGAGGATATCACAAAATCCAGAAAGTTCTTTGCGATCTTGACTTATTAGTTTTCTTTTTCATTATTGAATGTTTTTTAGCATATTTCTGAACACTCGTCCATTAATTTAAATGTTTATTTCAGGTAACCAATACTGACACTTTTCCTTGATTTGGAGATTCTCCTCCTCTCTATTTCTCTTTGCCAAAGGGATCACTAAACTGAGGATATATCGTCGTGTCTTGCTTAAAACCCTACAGATTGGTTTCTGGCGTAACACCACGAGGACCATGTATAGTGGGGAGTGTTCGCATACGTGTAGTCTGAGTCATCCAACTCTTGTGCAGGAAAACTTCAGGAATTCGGATCCTAACCGGCATCTAACACACCACGTGCATCAAGGGAGGTCCAGGTGTTGGAAGTAGACTTCTAGGAAGTAGTATCTCCCGGAGCAGGGCAAATATGAGGGTGCTTAACCCGACAATGCTCAATAAGGTGATTAGGCTTGCTCCAGCGAGAACAGTGATATTTAGAGGGGCCACGACCACCAGAGTGTCCTCCATGACCATTAGGAATATCATGATGGGCCTAATGAGTAACAATGTCTAAAGGAGGTTGAGAGGAAAGCAAGGGTCGCTGGAGTAGAGTAGTAACAATAGAAATACGTGCAGTAGTAGAATTCAGAGTAGGAGTAGCGGTTTCTCCTAAAATTTGCTGCCAAATCATATCATTAGAGCCAAGTGTAACACCTCCCCTATAATTCCCATATTATATGGGTCCAGCCGGGGTACCACAATATATAGACGCCATAGCTTTTTCATTATAAAGTGATATAAATGACAATGCATCTCAAAACTCAGAACACAAACAGTGGAAATCCACAAACACTAGAAGTTATTCACTATCACAGGAGTATCAAAACAGATTTAAGGGCTTACAACAATCATGAGTCCAAAAACTAAAACAACAATAAATAGAGCAACGTGCTTTAGCACTCCCCAGCTACCTCGGCATGCAAGCCAGATTATAGTTCATGGAGCAAAGCATTCAACAAAACATATGTAAATAAAAAAGAATCCACTTCATGAGGCTTAGGCCTTTTTGCCCGGAGAGCTTGCTCCTGCTTGCGATCCTTGCCATGTAAACATTTGTTGTAACGTGGGTCAGCAAAGACTAACCTCAACTATGTAACCAACACATCTCCTCCCGGCCATCCCTAGCAGACCCCGGGTCACTCCATCACCATACAGGCAGCACTTCGTTTGCAAATATATATATACAAAGAGAGTAAAGAAACAGGTTGGGATGTCACAACATTAAACATGTTTCTAGATTGAGCTTTTAATAAAACGTGGGCCTACAATGCAGCATGTATGCAAACCTGGGTTTCACCCAAAGCACCCTATAGTACATGAATCTAACATATCATCATGCATCATCACATCACATCACATGTGTACTTCCATTTTCCCATAACAACATTCAAGCAACCACACAAAACTCTTGCCTAGGCCCCACCCGCTCGTGCGTCTCAAAACCCGAGATTGCCTACAAGCACTAACTTCTCACGTCAGGATTCCATCACACAAACAAACCGATGCTAAGAAACCTTTCTTGACCCTACCCGCTCATGGGCTTCATCGCACGGGTTTGTCAAAAACTTGACGTTTTCGTCAGTTTCTCAGAAGGGGACTTGTCTTGCCTGGACACTCTCCACACATGAGTTGCACGTCACGGGCTAGCCAGCTGACCACAGAGTCAAAGTCGCACATTCGCACATCAATCAACAAACTTAGCCTTTCCCACCCTATTCCACCATTTGTTCTCGCACGAAATAAAGGGGGAAAACATCACAAATGACTTTTTGCCACAAACGGATTTCTAGCAAAATCCTTAAGGCTCGTTATGCAACATCACCAAGTCGGACTAATGGTCACTACTACGGCTTCACCCACAATGCCCAATCTGCCAGCAGAACTGATTTGTAATGCAACATCATGCTGGGGAAGGACACAATGGACCTGGTGGCTCCTCTTGAACCATGGCAACTCGAACCCCTCTAATTTGAGAGATCCCGTGCCTAAATGCTTGAAAAAAAAAGATAAAATGGATGTTATGCATGCATCCTAAAGACTGAGAGGAGAAGTGTCGTTACCTTATGACTCCTAGCCATGGAGATCTTGCTTTGCACGGATGAAAATGTGCATCTTTAAGTCCTCCCCACAGATCTTGTCTCGGTTTGACGAACGAAGCCTCAGAGCTTTGTTAATGGCAGAGAAAGTCCTTCTTCCTCACAAGAGAAGAATGAGGGAAAACAACTCTTTAGTCCTACTTAAGTCTCTTGGACGGAGTGTCCTGGGCCATAGAAATACATCCCAAGAAAGATTGGATGGCCTAAACTCAACCGTTTTGAAACTGCTCCCGCATGCTACCGCCGGGATGTAGCTACCTACCATGTTGTGATAACTTCCCGAATTGTCAGTCAGAAAATAATACAACGCTATTGCCGGTGGTAGTTATACCACTGCGCAGTATCTCACTCAATGATTTCATCTCAACGCAAGAAGGCTAGTGCCAAGCGGTAATTAGATAACGCCACGCGGTACCACTCGACACACTCAACGCCTACCACTCAACACCTCCACTTGACTCCTGAGGGCTATCGCCGAGAGGTAATTAGCTAACTCCGCGCGCTGCCACTCAACGCCTTCTACTCAACGCACTCAATGACTCAAGGATACCGCCGGGGGATGGTGACCTACCGCCGCCAGTAATGCCCTGAGCCTCAAGTCCAAAAAACTAGGGTGTTACAACTCCTCCCCCCTTAAAAAAATTTCGTCCTCGGAATTTAGCATGAAAACAAACAACAAAGCATACCTGATTGAAAGAGATCCGGAAAGTCTTCCAGCATCTCTTGCGCACGCTCCCAGGATAATTCATCTTGCCCATAGTTATCCCAGCATACTTTTACTAGCTTTACCTCTTTATTCAGCAACTGTCAAACTTCTGAATCCTCTATACCGATTGGATGGACTTTCGTCCTCAAGTCCTCTTATATCGGCACCGCCGCCGGCTCGACCACAACACTTGTCTCCATAAAAGCTCTCCTTAAAACTGAAACATGGAAGACATTGTGTAATCCACTCAAATCCTTCACCAATGCGTTCCGTAACTTCAAATGACCCCAAAAACCACGGACTCAACTTCTTGAGTTGGCGATTCCGCGAAACACCTTTGAACGACTTAATCTTTAGATATACCTAGTCGCCTACCGCAAACTCAACATTCCTATGGCGTGCATTGAAATACTTCGCCTGTCGATCCTGAGCGACCTTCATGTGCTCCTGAATCGTTCACACCAACTCACAAGCATCAACCACCACTTCTTTTGCAAAACGTTTGGTGTCCCCCGCCTCTATCCATGACATCGGTGTTCAACACTGCCTTCCATACAAAGGCTCGTATGGCGCCACCTTGATACTCGCCTGGAAACTAATATTGTAGGCAAACTACACCATGAAAAGGTGATCTTCCCAACTCATCCCAAAATCAAGGGTACATATTCTCAATATATCCTCCATTGTACGGTTTGCCATTTCTGTTTGACAATCGGATTAAGGATGGAACGTCGTACTAAACTTGAGCTTGGTGCCCAGACTTTTCTGTATCGATCTCCAGTCCTTGGACGTGAAGAAGCCATCACGATCACTAAGAATACTCTTTAGAATTCCGTGGAACTACACAATATGATGAACGTACAATTCTACCAGCTTCTCCATGCTTTCCTCCTTCTGATTCGGGATGAAGTTAGCCACTTTGGTCAATTGATCCACGATCACCAAAATTTCACTGTTACCCTGCTGCGACCGAGATAACGCATGCATAAAATCCATGGAGATGTCATCGAATTTTCACTCAGGGATAGGAAGACGCTTCAGGAACCCGCCCGACTTTTGACACTCAGCCTTCACTAAGGCACAAGTTTGGCACCGACTCATATACAAAGCTACATCCAGCTTCAAACCAGGAAACCAAAAAGATTTCTTCATATCTAAGTACATCTTTATACTGTCTGGGTGAATGGAGTGCTTCGTGAAATGGGCCTCAAACATTAACTACTCACAGAGCTTACCGAACTGCGTTACACATACCCTTCCATCCTTCTTTAAGATACCATCAACCATCTACCAGGTGATACCCTCTCCTTTTTAAGCTTCCACCACAAATGACTGGAACCCTACATCCACACTGGTCTCTTCCTAGATACGATTGAACAAGTCATCCTGCAACTCTATCTAGTTCAACCGAGCCATGTTAGGCTTACCTCTTGCTACACACTCAATGCCAAGGGACTCAAACTTCCGCACCAACCGCTCATCATGAGCTTCAATCCAATTCCCTTGTATAGAAAATTTCCTACTCAAGACATCAGCCACCATGTTGGCCTTGCCTGGCGTATACTGAATCGCCATATCGTATCCCCAAGGAACTCGACCCACCAGCACTGTAGTCTATTCAAGTCTTTTTGATCTAGAAGATACTTCAGGCTTTTATGGTCCGTGAAGATCTCCACCTTCGCACCGTACACATTATGCTTCCACAATTTCAATGCAAAGATTACCGCCGCCAACTCCAAGTCATGGACGTGGTAAATTGTTTTATGAGGTTTCAACTGTCTAGACAAAAAGGCTATCACATTGCCATGTTGCACTAACAAGCAACCTGACGCGTTATTGAAACTCTGAAATCCTTCAATTCCATTAGGGAGACTTAGGATTGGAGCCAACATTAACATTTCCTTCAAGGTATCAAATGCTTGATTGCACTCCTGAGTCCACACAAACTTCTAGTCCTTACAAGTCAGAGTAGTTAGCGGCAGAGCTATCCGCGAAAAGTTTTCCACAAACCTTCTGTAGTACCCAGCTAGTCTAAGGAATCTCCTGACTTTCTCCACGATACTTAGAACTGGCCAATCCCTGATAGCCTCAACTTTCGCTGGATCCACTGCCACTATTCACATGGCCCAAAAATGTCACCTTCTCCAACAAGAACTCGCGCATTGAGAACCTTGCATAATGCTGGTACTCTCTTAGAGTCTGCAAGACTACTCTCAAATGAGCCTCATGCTCCGCCTCTGATTTGGAGTATACCAAAATATCATCGATGAAGACCACCACAAATGAGTCTAAGCACTCTCGAAACACTTGGTTCATCAAATCCATGAAATCTGATGGCGTGTTCGTCAACCCGATCGACATCACTAAGAACTCAAAGTGGCCATACCTCGTACCAAATGCTGTTTTGGGTATTTCCTCATCTCGAATCCGCAATTGATAGTACCTTGACTTCAAGTCCAACTTAGAGTACACCACTGACCCCACCAACCAGTCGAACAAGTCATCTATCAGTAGAATCAAATACTTATTCTTGACGGTCAGTTTATTCAATTCACGATAGTCTATGCACAGCCACATACTATCTTGTTTCTTCTTCAAAAACAACATCGGCGTGTTCCATGGCGATGAGCTGGGTCTGCTATACCCCTGCTCCAATAGTTCCGGCAACTGTACTTTAATCTCGGTCAACTCCTTCGGTGCCATCCTAAAAGGAGCACGTGACATCAGTCTAGCTTCTACACTAACGTAATCGAGAAATCGATCTCCCGCCAAGGAGGTGCTGCAGGAAGCTCCTCAGGAAACACATCCTCTAATTCTACCACTACCGGCACTTCTCCAATTAATATCTTGGAAAATTGAACTTCTAACAACACTACGAAATCTACTCCTCCCTGGTGTTGGGTCCATTGATCCCAATGTCCTGAATTTGAAGAAGGACCCATAAACAATATATACACAGGTGGTGATCTAACTTGTACTCAAGTTTAATGATTGTTGGATGTCCTAGCAACAGTGATGGGACAGATAGCCTAAGTGGCTAGGTCAGGTAAACTGTTACCTATAGTGTGGATAGATAGAAAAATGTATGTCCACAGGCATTGAGTAAAGGTCATTCACTCAATGCCAGATGAATTATAGCGCTGAGTAGAGCCTATACAGTCAAAGACAAAGAAGTGGCAAGTTGAGAAAGTGGCTAATTACACAGGCGTTGAGTGAAGTCAACTCACTCAATGCTATACTCTATATTCGTTGAGTATTGCCCTATTGTCAAATCCATAAAAAAGCTGTGCAGATATTTGGCCAAGTCCAAATGCGTTGAGTGAAGCTTACTCACTCAACTCCAAGGGGCAGAAAAATCTAGCTAATGCAAAAGGCATTGAGTAAGCCATGATCACTCAACGCTCTCAACCCCATGACTCAAAAAATCTGATTATGAAAGATATGGTACCTAAACACCTAGAGGGGGGGGGGGTGAATAGGTGACCTAATCCTTTTCTAACTTTGTTGGCAGCCAAATAGTTATATCACAGATTTCTAACTAGTTTATTACAGCAATCAGCAATAATCAAACATACACAGCTAATCCACAACAAATTCACAGCACAGCACACAGTTATTTATAGTGGTTCCCCAAGATATGGGTACATCCAATTTCCCCCTTCGCCTATCTAGCAGTGTACTAGATTCGGCCAAACTCCTGCACTGTCTCAAAACCCAAATTGGTTCCTACCTCAGGCCCAAAGCCTTACAACTCAGTTTTATCCCAAAGCCTACACTCAGCCAATCAAGGCCTACACTCAGCCAATCCAAGGCCTACACTCAGAGATCTCAATCTCCTACATTCAGGCAAACAAGCCCTACCCTCAGCCTTTATAAATATAGGCTTACAATCACTCAGATCCAAAGGATCCTACAAGTTAAAAAGATATTACAAAATATAACTCTACAACTCAGAATAATAAGACAGGATTTGAGAGATTCTTGATGAGTTCTTGGAAGAACTCAGCTGGATTCACCCTGACTTAGCTTTCTTCAAAGCTTCTTGAGTAGAACTGAATAAGGCTGAATCCTCTGCAGTTCTTCCTTGACCTCTGCCACTTAAGAATCAGAATTTAATCTGAATCCTTCTTCTCAGCCTAGTTCTAGAGACTGATTTCTTGGATGGAGCCCTCTCTCTCCAACTTCTTAGATCTGCAGTTGAACTGCAAGATCTTCTTGTGTTGATACCCTTGGTACAACTTCAACAATTTGATCAACCTTGACAGCAATCTGATCAATTACTTCAACTTATCTCAACAACTTCAACAACAACAGTTTCTGTAAACTGTGGATGCCTATTTATAGGCCTTCTTCATGGTAACCGGCTGGTCCGGTTCATAACTGACTTCTGACATCTCTGACAGTTGTTGTAGACCGGCTGGATCGGCAGCTGTCATGTCAACCAGTCACTTCTTGAAAATCTCTAACAGTCAGTAAGTGTCGAGACTTTCTGTCTTTAAGGGTCGACACTTATAGTCCAAGTGTCGACACATGTTGTGTAAGTGTCGACACAAGTCTACAAGGTGTCGACACATATCCTTATATGTCTCGACACAGATTCTTCTGCATGTGTCGACACTAAAATTGAGTGTCGACACAAGTACTTGTTCTTCTAGCTTTTGCTGAATTCTTCTAAGTGTCGACACATCTCCTTTGTGTCGACACAACTTCTTGTGTTGAATCTGTCTAGTGTCGACACTGTTTCTTGGTGTCGACACATAGTCTTCTATGTTGAAACTTGCTGAGTGTCGACACAGCTCCTTGTGTCGACACACCTTCTTGTTGTTGAGACTTCAGCTGAGTGTCGACACATTCCCATAGTGTCGACACTTGTACTTAGAATAATTTGTTGTTCTTTCTGTTCTTTGCTAAGTGTCGACACAGCTCCTTGTGTCGACACTTTCTTCAAGTGTTGAGTCTTATGTTGAGTGTCGACACATTGTGTTGAGTGTCGACACTTACTTCAAGTGCTGACTCTTCTGATAGTGTGTCGACACATTGTGCTGAGTGTCGACACATTCTTCAAATGCTGACTCTTCTGCATAGTGTCAACACATTGTGTTGAGTGTCGACACTTGTACTTAGATTCTGCAGACTTTTGCTGAGTGTCGACACAGCTCCAAGTGTCGACACTTTCTTATGTAGACACTGCTTCACTGGGTGTCAACACAGCTCCTTGTGTCGACATTTTCTGTCTGCACTTTTCTTCACTGAGTGTCGACACAGCTCCAAGTGTCGACACTTTCTGTCTGGTGTCGACTCTGCTTCCCAGGTGTCGACACAATGACTCCAAGTGTCGACACTGCTTGTCTGGGTGTCGACACAAGCTTTCTTAAGTGTCGACACTTTCCCTCTGGGTGTCGACACATGGACTTAGAAACTTTTTGCTTCAGTCCAGTACTTTCTTAACCTGCACAAGTAACTCAAACATACATCAAATACATTATGATGTATATCATTGAGTTGGGTGAGGCTTCTTCAAATCAGGTACATTTGACCAATGTACCCAACAATCTCCCCCTATTTGGAGAAGTCATAACCCTTAGTCAATGATATACACCATCCATAATTAAAATTACAAAATGATGTACAGCAGATTATAAACAACAGGGTAAACATAAACATGTAATAAATTCACACATGTATACACATTCAGCATTGCAGAACAAATAAGAAATAGACACATTTACAGAACAATCATGAAATATATTTATCATATATTGTTCTAACATTGTTCCTTATACATTTTCCAAGGTTTACAAAAATGTTTTTCATTTAACAGATTACAACAAGCTTCAAGTTTAATTCCTAATCTATTTCTGATCAGGTTCTTTGATAACTATTCCCTTTCCAGCTTGAACTTGAGCTTTGACAGGGGCTTCAGCAGGTTCAGCAACAGCAGGCTTCTTTCCTTTTAAGTCCTTCTTTTTCAGCTCCTCTGCTTTGATTTGCTGCCTCTCAAAGTAGTGATATGGCTTGGGGAAGTACTTGCTAGGCTCCACAGCAGTTGGAGGTAGCTTTCCCATCTTAGCCTTCCTTCTGAATTGTACTACAGCCTCCTGCCTAATCTCATGCTTTCTCCATTCTGCCTCAGAGAACCATTTGTTCCTTTCATGAGCATTGTCCTTTGCAGCTTTCCAGGCAGTAAGAATTATATTTCTAGAGGTAGGGCTCCATTGTTCAAAATCTGGCTTTTGTTCTGCTTGCTCCCTAAACCTCTTCTTTGACAACCTTGTCTCTTCTTCTTTGTTCATGGCCTCCTGCAGAGCTTCAGAAATAGGTTGAACAACCTTCTCAATATGAACATTGGCCTTGCCCTCAGTTGGGCTATACATTGTGCTGACATCTGCTTGAACCATGTCAAAATCTGGAGGTGGATATATTACTTGAGCTACTTCTTGTTGCTCACCTCCAAGATATGCAGTTTGTATTCCTGATTCAGCCACATTATCATCATCACAAAGTGGAGGATAGCCCAGTGTAGCTCTGATGGAGTTAGATATCCATTTGGCATGGTCAGAGCTAGCTTTGACTAATACCCTCTCCCCCTTTATGACTTCTCTGGCCATATGGTCTCTGACATCATCCTTTTGAAACCTTATCTGACTATCCAAATACCTGATTCCCTCTTTAAAGTAAGGTCTGAGCTTAGTGAGCTGTTCAGAGATGGCCTTCTGGGAATCTTTAATTGCAGTCTTGACAGCAGAAATCTCAGCTTGAAAGACCTTATCAAAGTCAGCCTTAGCAGCAGCAGTAGATGTTGAAGGTTCAACAGTCTTATTCTTCAACTCAGTGACTATAGCATTATGGGAGGCAGTCAAATTATCATTCATTCTTAACTGATTCTCCAGCACATATCCTTGCTTTACTGCTATATCATCTACCTGAGCCTTGATCTTCTCCTGGTGAGTTGCCAAATAGACCACTGCATTCCCACCCTTGTGGAAGCAGTCAGTCATTTCCTTCTTGTTCAGATTCATCTCAAATCTTATAGATTTGATATCTTGTGCAAGATCAAACTGTAGGGACTTGTGCCCTTCATCCACATAAGCCTCTATTGCCTTCCTTTGCTCATCCAACTTGATCTGCATGGCAATCATCAAAGCACTATAATCAACTGTTGGAGCTTGTTGAACTATAGGCTGTGGGGCAATGGATTGCAAGGCTTTCTTGTAACTCTGACTTCTTCTTTTAAAAACATAGAGTTTCTTCTTCTTGGCCCTAGCACTCTCCTCATCCTCAGAGGCAGAAGTGCTGGCAATATCAACCCTGTCCTTAGGGATTTGAGGTTTGTCAGCTGGCACAACAGTTGCCTTTTCAGTTTCCAGCCTAATAGGCTCTTCCAGAACTTCCTTGTGCTCCCCCTCAGCAGCAGCACTCTTATCTTCAGCATCAATTTCTTTGTCAAAATCTGCCTGATCCAGATTTAGAAACAAATCTTCCATTGTATATTCATGAGGGGATGGAGCTGGAGATAGTCTTTGCTCTTCAACCACTGACTCAGGTACCACTTCTTGTTCAGCAGATTTGTCTTCTAAAATAACATCTGGAACTTGACTGTTTAGCTGAGTTTGCTGATGGACATCAGACAAATCAGAATCTACTATAGAAAAATCTAAAGTGTTTAGTTCAGAGAGTACCTCTTGTATAATGGAGGTGGCTTGTTCACTCTCCAGTGTAGAGGGTTCTGCTACACCTGGAAGCTCCCCCTGACTGTGATCCCTATGGATGGGGCTAGCTGGAGGCAGCTCCCCCTGGATCTCAGCAGTCTCTTGAGGAGCAGGAGTCTTTACTACTGTCTCTTCCTCTTGCTCATCAGGTGTGAACACCACCTGTTCTTCACTCTCAGAACTGCTTGAGGACTCTTGTGCCACAACAGCAGTTTTCCTTTTCTTCCTGGGAGGAGTGACTTTCTCTGTAACTGGCTTCTCAGGGGTAGGCATTTCCTTTGACAACACTCTTTCCCATCTAGAAAAGATCCTTTGATCCATCTTCCTCATGTGATTGATCTTACTTCCAACAGTAGAGCTCATTACCTCTGGTATGGTACCAGCTAGGTAGAGACTGATAATCCTGCCCAGGTTGGGCTTTTTCAGACTTTCCTTTATTTTCTCATAAACTATCATAGACAAATCTGTTCTTAGGGTGAATATTATTCTGGTCATGACATTGAACATGGAGGCTGACACCCTGTCATGCCCTCCTGGCTTACTGAGGATAACCTTTCCCACAATCTCTGACATGAACTTTCCTTGGTTGTTCATGCCTTTCCTATTAAACACAGAACCTATCTTCATTTTGGGATCAAGTCCACACCAAACAAAAGCTTCCCTAATCTTGGAGGCAGTTACTTCTTCTTCATCTTGAGTCTTAGGTAGCTGGAGTACCTTCCTCAGACTTTTTGGTGAAATCTTGACCTTGGATCCATGAACTCTGGATTTGATTCTGTATCCAGATTCATCAACTGCAGCTCCAGTAAGGAATTCGAGCACTTCCTTCTTCCAAATCTTTGTTGGTTCTGAAACCAAGTATTCTAGTCCAGAATTGGCGACTAGGGTTATCACCGATTTGAGTTCTTGATCTGCGTCGTCGAACGCGCCACGCACTAGCTCATAGCCCTCGTTCACGTTCTCCTCAAGCTTAGGAGCCTTTAGGGTTTGGAGAATTAGTCTTGAGAAAAGAGAAATGTCGACACAATAGTTTTGGTCTCGAAACTTTGAAAGCGTGTCGACAATCAGAGACAGAACCCTATTTATACCTTTCTGATTTTGAAGATGAACAGGCGGGACAGCTAGCTTAACATGTGTCGACACTGGCAATAAGTGTCGACACTGACTTATAATGTCTCGACACCCATGTGTCGACACATGTTTAGTCAACAGATATTATGTGTTGACACTTGGTTATGTGTCGACACAACATAACTCGACACATCGTCGAGACTTTACTTAGAAAATTCTGAGTAAAACATAAGTGTCGACACCATATTGGATGTGTCGACACCTACTTGACATGTGTCGACACTAACATTCTGAAGTGTCGACACCACATTTCTAGATGTGTCGACACGTTTTTCCTGAAGTGTCGACACCACTATTCTGTGTCGACATAGACTTGTCTATGTGTCGACACCTTTTTACTTAGCCAAATTTCTATTCTGTAAACTTAGTCTAAGTTTATCATACCTAGTTCAATTTTGAATCTATTGAACTTAGCTTCTTCTAGTGGCTTAGTAAACATATCAGCTACTTGTTCATCTGTTTTAACATATTCAAGTGAAATATCTTCTCTTTCTACATGTTCTCTAAGAAAGTGATATTTAATCTCAATATGTTTTGTTCTACTATGTGATACAGGGTTATTAGCTATTGAAATAGCACTTGTAGAATCACAGTAATGTGGAGTTCTACTTACCTGAAATCCATAGTCCTCTAGCTGATGTTGAATCCACAGAAGTTGAGCACAGCAACTTCCTGCAGCCACATATTCTGACTCAGCTGTGGAGATAGCCACACTAGTCTGCTTTTTGCTGCTCCATGAAATTAGTCTTCCACCTAGGAATTGACAGGTTCCAGTAGTGCTCTTTCTATCCTCTTTGCATCCTGCAAAGTCTGCATCTGAATAACCTGTTAGATCAAAGTCTCCATTCCTAGGGTACCAGAGGCCTAGATAGGGAGTGCCCTTTAGATATCTCAAAATTCTCTTGACAGCAGTCAAGTGAGACTCTTTAGGGCAGGCTTGATACCTTGCACAAACACATGTAGCAGACATGATGTCTGGTCTACTAGCAGTTAAGTATAATAGGGAGCCAACTATTCCTCTATACAAGGTTTCATCTACAGGTTTCCCTGCATCATCCTTGCTAAGAGACATACTTGACCCCATAGGAGTCTTCATGGTACTGGATGAATCCATACCATACTTCCTTATGAGTTCTAGGGTGAACTTTGACTGACAAATGGACAAACCACTCTCAGTCTGTTTAACTTGGAGACCCAAGAAAAACTTCAGCTCTCCCATACTGCTCATTTCAAACTGACCTTGCATAAGTTTTGCAAACTTTTTGCAAAGACTGCTTTCAGTAGACCCAAATATAATGTCATCTACATATATTTGGACTAGTATGACTTTGCCTCTAGATTCCCTAAGGAATAGAGTCTTATCTATTTTCCCCCTTGAGAACTTGTTCTCAATGAGGAAACTAGATAGGGTTTCATACCAAGCCCTAGGGGCTTGCTTTAACCCATATAAAGCTTTCCTAAGTCTATAGACATAATGAGGTAGAGTTGGATCAACAAAACCTGCAGGCTGCTCCACATAGACTTCTTCTTTCAAATTATCATTTAGGAATGCTGACTTGACATCCATTTGATATACCTTGAATCCTTGATAGGTTACATAGGCCAAGAACATTCTTATGGCTTCCAGTCTGGCTACTGGAGCAAAGGTTTGATCAAAATCAATACCTTCTTCTTGCCTATATCCTTTAGCAACCAGTCTAGCCTTGTTCTTAATGATGACTCCTTGTTCATCCATCTTATTCCTGTAGATCCACTTAACTCCTATTACATTGTGGTCTTTAGGTTTAGGAACAAGTTCCCAAACCATGCACCTCTTGAACTGATTAAGCTCTTCTTGCATTGCTTCAGTCCATTGTGGATCTTGTATTGCTTCTTCAAATTTCTTAGGTTCAACTTGTGACAGAAAGCTGGAATAGATTGCAGCATCCTGATTTCTGCTCCTAGTTTGAACTCCTTGTCTTGGATCTCCAATAATCAGCTCTACTGGATGATCTCTAAGATGCCTGTGGGCTGGAGGCATCCTCACTTCTGGTTGAACCACTTCAGCATCTGCATCATGCTGTATACCTTGGAATTCTTCAGCAACTGGCACATGTAGTTCTCCCCCTGGACAACAGCTACTCTCCTCAACTTGCTGTCTTGCAGCAGGCACCTCTTCTATAGTAAGCTTGTCCAATTCCTTTGTCAAACCTGTGGGGCTGTATACATTGCTAGACAACTCATTGTTAATAAGTTTTGTCTCATCAAAAACTACATGCACTGATTCTTCTACAACTTGTGTAGTCAAGTTGTAGACTCTATAAGCCTTACTATTATTGCTATACCCAACAAAAATTCTCTCTTGGGACTTGACAGCAAACTTAGTTAAGTAAGACTTCCCATTGTTAAGTATGAAGCATTTGCAACCAAAGATCCTAAAATAGGATAGGTTTGGTTTCCTGCCATTCACAACTTCATAGGGGGTCTTGTTTAGCCTTTTAGTGATGGTAGCCCTATTTATAACATGGCATGCAGTGTTAACTGCTTCAGCCCAGAAATACTCTGGCAGTGATGTATCACTTAGTAGGGTCCTACCAGCCTCTATCAAGGTCCTATTTTTCCTTTCAGCAATGCCATTTTGCTGAGGTGTTCTAGGTGAAGAGAATTCTTGAAATATCCCAAAGTCTTCACATAGTTTTGTCATGCTTTCAGATTGAAACTCAGTACCATGGTCACTTCTAATTTTGACCACAGTACTATTAAGTTCATTTTGAATTTGCTTGACAAAGCTGTAGAAGACACTAGGTGTTTCAGATTTCTGTCTCAAGAAGAACACCAAGGAAAACCTTGAGTAGTCATCAACAACTACAAAGGTATAGACCTTCCTACCTAAGCTGTGAACTGGCATTGGACCAAAGAGATCCATATGCAAGAGGTATAAACACCTCACATCATCTTTGTTATCTATGCTTCTAAAGGTGGATTTAGTCTGCTTGCCCTTTTGACATGCTGAGCAAATACCATCTTTAACACACTTAACTTGAGGACCATTCCTCACTAACTCTTTGCTAAAGAGTTTGCTAATTGTCTTGTAGTTAAGATGGGCCAGCCTCTTGTGCCATTTGACACAATGAGAGACTGTCTCATCAGCTACAAGACAAACTGGAGAACCATTGTTCTCAATCATAATGTCTAGGCAGTAGACATTTCTCTTCCTATAACCTGTCAAGATAATCTCTTGATCACTTGACCTCTTGATATGACAACCATTTTTAACAAATGAGATGTCATACCCTACATCACTTAACTGACTTATACTTATTAGGTTGTGTTTCAACCCTTTAACATAAGCCACTTGAGTAATGGTAACAAGGTTTGAAGAAATGTTACCAAACCATTTGATGATTCCTTTCTCAGAACCACCAAAGGTCACTTTAGGACCATTTTTGATTGGAATGTAGTCCTTCAGTAGTCCCCTAGTTCCAGTAATATATCTGGAACATCCACTGTCCAAGTACCATGTAGGGGTATGACCACTTGGACTCACCTGCAAAACAGATTAATGGACCTTAGAACCCAAAGCAATCTTGGGTCCTTGGTACTTGTTAGTCTGTAACTTGACAAAGCTACCTACTGGCTTTCCACCAGGTAGCTTGCTACTCACCTTGGCACTGGCATTGTACCAACAGTCCATTGCAAAATGGCTAATCTTGCCACAGCACCAGCATTCAAACTTGTTGTACCTTTGCTTAGGTACTGCCTTGGCTGTCTTGACTACAGCTGGTTTGTTGAATGTTGGGGCTTTGCCCTTGGACTTAGACTTGGACTGCTCAGTCCCTGCAGGTCTAACAAAGCCCAGTCCAGCCTTGCCTTTATGATGAACAAATTCATCAATTAAAGGTAGCACTGATTTAGGTTTTGAAAACCTAGCAACAAGCTCTCTTTCTTTCTGAAGATTGATCTCCAGTCTCTTAATTTGATCATTCTTATAGGTGATAGTTCCCATCTGAATCACAGTAATGTGTTTCAGCCTGGCTACCTCATTCAATTTTTGATCAAATTGTTTCTCAAAATCTGTTGCAACAACCTTGAGATCAGCAATCTCCTTTGCCTGACTTTTGGCTAGGGTCTTGCATTTCTTGTAGGCTTGCAACAGCACCTTATATTCATCTATAAGCTGATGAATATCTTCCTCAGACTCAGATACATTCTCATCACTTGATGAAGAAGAATCTGATTCTGAACTAGAACAAGAATCTGAATTTAAACTTGAACTTTGTACCTGACTGGGTCCTGGCTGCTCCAGGATTTTGGCACTGTCTGTCAAAGCCATTAGCCCTTGGCAATGACTGTCTTCTTGTTCATAAATTGACTCCAAGATCTCCATGAATTCTTCCTCTTCTTCTTCTGCATACAGCCCTATGTAGGCTTCAGCCTCAGACTCAGTTTCTGAAGAAGATATATCTGATAGAGTCTTTTCCTTCTTAGCAACAAAAGACTTTTCTTTCTTCCCTTTGAAGTAAGTCTTTTTCCTGTCACCAGATTCCTTTCTCTTCTCTGGACAATCTACAATAACATGGCCCTGTCTATTGCAGCAATAGCAAACAATCTTTGAACCAGTTGCCTTGCTTGATTTTGTCCTTCTCTTGTCATTCTTTGAAGATCTCTTTTTCTGATAAGAGTCTTCCCTTCCTTGTGATCCAGAAGGCCTTGACTTCCACTGTTTCTTTTTTAAAAACTTCTGAAAGTGTGGTGAAAGCAGCAAAGTCTTCATCACTTTCACTGCTCTTAGACTTTGTGCTGACAGACTCATCAGATTCTGATTCAACTACCTCTGGTGGTGGAGTTAAAGACTTATTCTTGCACTTTCTGGGAACTTCTGTTTTGAAAGCAACAGTTCTTTCCTTATGCTCAGTCCTTGTAGATTTTTCCTCCTCTTTTCTCACTGTTAACTACATCTCATATGACAATAGCTTGCCAAATAGTGTGGGAGGAGGAATTTCCCCCAACTTAGCCATTTCTCTTATGGCACAGATCTTGGTGTCCCAATCTTTGGTTAGGGACCTTAAGAACTTGTCATTTAGTTCATAGTTAGTGAACTCTCTTCCATAAGACATGAGTTCATTAACTATTCTGTAAAATTTCTTATAGCACTCAGTGATGCTATCACTCTTTCCTTGCCTAAAGCTCTCATACTCCTGATTTAGCAAGGACTTCCTATCTTGCCTAACTTCTTCAGAACCTTCCATATAGACAATGAGAGTATCGCACATCTCTTTTGCTGTCTTACAGTGAATTAAGTTCTGAAAAGTGGCATCATCAATGGCACTCACTATTATGTTTTGTGCCCTCTTGTCCATGGTGGCCAGGACAATTTCATCCTTAGTCATCTCAGAGAAATCCTTTGGAGTTCTCTGATTTGCATCCAATACTGAAATCTTCATTGGCACATAAGGCCCTTCCTTTACTGTGATGTATATTCTAGGGTCAGAGGCTTCCATAAATAACCTGACCCTCTCTTTCCAGATCCCAAAGATCTCCTTTCTGCATATGGGTAATTTCATGGAACCCAATTCCTTGTGATTCTCATAAGAACCCATGTTTCTTGATGTTCTTGATTTACTTGAAACTGTGTAATACCTTACTCTGAATCTGCCAAACAGGATTTCCTCAGGCTGTTAGTCCTTGTTTTGAGGAACCTCCCTCTGATACCACTTGAAAGATATGGTACCTAAACACCTAGAGGGGGGGGGGGGGGTGAATAGGTGACCTAATCCTTTTCTAACTTTGTTGGCAGCCAAACAGTTATATCACAGATTTCTAACTAGTTTATTACAACAATCAGCAATAATCAAACATACACAGCTAATCCACAGCAAATTCATAGCACAGCACACAGTGATTTATAGTGGTTCCCCAAGATATGGGTACATCCACTTTCCCCCTTCGCCTATCTAGCAGTGTACTAGATTCGGCCAAACTCCTGCACTATCTCAGAACCCAAATTGGTTCCTACCTCAGGCCCAAAGCCTTAAAACTCATCTTTATCCCAAAGCCTACACTCAGCCAATCAAGGCTTACACTCAGCCAATCCAAGGCCTACACTCAGAGATCTCAATCTCCTACACTCAGGCAAACAAGCCCTACCCTCAGCCTTTATAAATATAGGCTTACAATCACTCAGATCCAAAGGATCCTACAAGTTAAAAAGATATTACAAAATATAACTCTACAACTCAGAATAATAAGAGAGGAGTTGAGAGATTCTTGATGAGTTCTTGGAAGAACTCAGCTGGATTCACCCTGACTTAGCTTTCTTCAAAGCTTCTTGAGTAGAACTGAATAAGGCTGAATCCTCTGCAGTTGTTCCTTGACCTCTGCCACTTAAGAATCAGAATTTAATCTGAATCTTTCTTCTCAGCCTAGTTCCAGAGACTGATTTCTTGGATGGAGCCCTCTCTCTCCAACTTCTTAGATCTGCAGTTGAACTGCAAGATCTTCTTGTGTTGATACCCTTGGTACCACTTCAACAATTTGATCAACCTTGACAGCAATCTGATCAATTACTTCAACTTATCTCAACAACTTCAACAACAACAATTTCTATAAACTGTGGATGCCTATTTATAGGCCTTCTTCATGGTAACCGGCTGGTCCGGTTCATAACTGACTTCTGACATCTCTGACAGTTGTTGTAGACCGGCTGGATCGGCAGCTGTCATGTCAACCAGTCACTTCTTGAAAATCTCTAACAGTCAGTAAGTGTCGAGACTTTCTGTCTTTAAGTGTCGACACTTATAGTCCAAGTGTCGACACATGTTGTGTAAGTGTCGACACAAGTCTACAAGGTGTCGACACATATCCTTATATGTCTCGACACAGATTCTTCTGCATGTGTCGACACTAAAATTGAGTGTCGACACAAGTACTTGTTCTTCTAGCTTTTGCTGAATTCTTCTAAGTGTCGACACATCTCCTTTATGTCGACACAACTTCTTGTGTTGAATCTGTCTAGTGTCGACACTGCTTCTTGGTGTCGACACATAGTCTTCTATGTTGAAACTTGCTGAGTGTCGACACAGCTCCTTGTGTCGACACACCTTCTTGTTGTTGAGACTTCAGCTGAGTCTCGACACATTCCCATAGTGTCGACACTTGTACTTAGAATAATTTGTTGTTCTTTCTGTTCTTTGCTAAGTGTCGACACAGCTCCTTGTGTCGACACTTTCTTCAAGTGTTGAGTCTTCTGTTGAGTGTCGACACATTGTGTTGAGTGTCGACACTTACTTCAAGTGTTGACTCTTCTGATAGTGTGTCGACACATTGTGCTGAGTGTCGACACATTCTTCAAATGCTGACTCTTCTGCATAGTGTTGACACATTGTGTTGAGTGTCGACACTTGTACTTAGATTCTGCAGACTTTTGCTGAGTGTCGACACAGCTCCAAGTGTCGACACTTTCTGATGTAGACACTGCTTCACTGGGTGTCAACACAGCTCCTTGTGTCGACATTTTCTGTCTGCACTTTTCTTCACTGAGTGTCGACACAGCTCCAAGTGTCGACACTTTCTGTCTGGTGTCGACTCTGCTTCCCAGGTGTCGACACAATGACTCCAAGTGTCGACACTGCTTGTCTGGGTGTCGACACAAGCTTTCTTAAGTGTCGACACTTTCCCTCTGGGTGTCGACACATGGACTTAGAAACTTTTTGCTTCAGTCCAGTACTTTCTTAACCTGCACAAGTAACTCAAACATATATCAAATACATTATGATGTATATCATTGAGTTGGGTGAGGCTTCTTCAAATCAGGTACATTTGACCAATGTACCCAACAGATTAAAGCAAAAAATCATTGAGTGAGGCGTGACCACTCAACACTCTCAACGCTTAAGATGCTGAGGAAGCAAAAAATTGGCTAAGGCAGAAAGCGTTGAGTGTGGCATTCTCACTCAACGTTCTTAACACCAAAATGACAGAATTCATGGCTAAGGCACAAGGCATTGAGTGAGGTGTGATCACTCAATACTCTCAATGCAAGGCTTGCAGAGAAGGCTGCAAAATTGGTTATGGAAAAAAGCGTTGAGTGAGGCTTACTCACTCAACGTTGTCAATGCCTAGATAGACAGAACTTTCTAAATACCTTGACGTTGAGTGAAGCTCATTCACTCAACGCCTATACTAATGATGCTTGATTTTTGACTAAGACCACAGGTGCTGACTTTAGTAAGTCACAAGTCAACCTTATTCAAATTATTAGCGACAAAGCTACAGTACGTGACAAAAGGTGTCGCAGACCTACTGTACGACAGTTAGGCGTGAAAGCAAGTATGCAGCTGGCAGTAAATATGTGGGACCCACTACTCAAAGAGCCATTGAGACATAAATGATAAAAGGAAAAGTCTTTATAGAAGAAGACAACTTTTGAAGGGCTGTAGAGATAGTTCTTCTTCATCGCCATTTTTGTTGTGAAGAGAGGAACATGGAGTAAAAAGGCTAAAGGTGTTGAAGCCAAATTTGACCCCAACTGAAGTTCGAAGAAAAAGGGGTGCAGCCAAAACCTACTTCTCTCAAGTCTCTCCCCTTGACTGGATTCTAAGGACCTAAGACTGACCCAAAAAGCCTCAGCAGGGAGGTCCCACCTCACACCCGGAAGATCTCTGAGAGCTTCCCCTCCAAAGCCAAAGCTGGGCTAGGAGCTCCTCAGAAAGCACTGGGATTCGGGAGACAATGATAGCTTGCTTTCTAAGGAGCCCATATGGGTCTATTTATAGCATTTTGCTGTCCTGAATTTACTGAAAAGCCCCTGGTTGGTCTGCCAATAGCCAAAACCCGCTGTTTTTCTGAGGGTACTGAAGTAATTTCTCCTGAGGGCAATTAGGACATTCTTCCAAAGACCCTGGGCCCCACTCGGCGAGAGCTGATGCCGAGACCTTTCGGCCCAGGGCGTGGCGCGAACGTTCTCGCCCCAAGCGAGAACTCTCGGGATTGAGGCTTGGTTTGGGCGAGAGCGCTTCCGCGCAGCCCGCGCTTGGCGCTCTCGGCCCACGGTTTCTCTCTTATAGCATCCGGCGAGAGCGTTTCCGCCTTCTGTGGGCGAGATCCTCCTTAGGGCGGGACCACTTTGGCTAACCCTCCTGTGACCATTGTGCCTCCTTGTCTGGCTCAGCGAATATGGGGTTGTACACAATCCCCGCTCTTTTTGAGCTAGCGCCGCGCTCGAAAAGACATGTTCAACCCAAAATATTCGCTGAGCACGTGTCAACGTCAGGGAATCTTTCGGTGGGCCGTACGGCGCCTATAAATATGAGTGCCGATAGACGGTCATAACACTTCCCTCGAGCCGTCATTCTCCTTCTGAGCTCTCGCCCTCTCTCGCTATGCCTTCCAAGCGTGCCGATAAACCTCTTCCGCAGGATCTGCAGGACCGCATCAACGCGGCGCAGGCGCGAGCTAGGGCTAACAGTGCCCTTGTCGCCCCATGGCTAGCGAGACAGTCGTCAGTTGCTGAGCCTTCTCTGCCTAAGAAGAAGAAGAAGAAGAAGACAAAGGTGGTTCAGCGGGACCTATCCCGCGAGAACAGGAGCCCGCCCACCCCGACCCCTAGTTGCGCGGACGGCATCTCGCCGCGGAAGGTAAGCTTGATATACCAATTAACAACCAGTTGCTCAATTGTTGAACTTAATACCTCTCGCAGGAGACGGTTCCCGACGCTGCCGCGTCCCCGCGAGAACGTTCGGATCCACCCTCTAGCCATCACGATGATCATCCACAGGTTCCCGAGGCGCCTCCTCCGCCAGACCCGAACACCGCTGGTAAAGGTTCCCTTCTTGGCTTCGCCTGGTATTTCCAAACGCTGACCTGATTTCTCGCAGCGTTGGTTTCTGCACCTTCGGATCTCGCCACCCAGGATGGTGGGGCGAGAACTGCGAATCAGCCTGCCCATGTGGTTGACTCCTCCCTATCGGCGAGAGGAAAAAGTGCCGAGATCCCTGTGCCACCGCTAGACGTTAGTCCTCCAGCGGCTGAGGAGACCCGCTCCCCCGCTCTCGATCAGGCCGGGATCACCATCCGCAAAGTTTCCCCCCCCCCCGGCAAAGGAAAGCCAATCCACCTCCTCTTTGGAGCTGAGGGGGGGGGGGGGGGGGGCTGGGCCTTCTCGCCTGCCGTCGACCGGGGGGCCTCGTCACTCTGAAGGTATACGGCAATTTTATCGCTGCTATTCTTCAGCTTCCGCTAAAATGGGGCTTCTTTCGACAGGGGACATGGACTCGCGGCCTGGCGCTGAGGTAGAGGAAGAAGAAGAAGAAGAAGAAGAAAGAGAGGGAGAAGACGGCGAGAGCTCTCCCTTCCCTTTATCTGACGAGATGGAGGAGATCCTGACCGGTGCCGGGAGCGCGAAAAGACGAGGGAAGAAGGTTGCCGCCATTCTGTCGAAACTCATCCGGCGAGAACGGGTCCGCGACCTTGCGGCCCGAGAGTTTCGCCAGTCAGTGGAGAAGAGGCTGGAGTCCTTGGAGCGAGACTTCCTTCTAGGCGAGATGGACCGGCCCGGGGGAGTTACCGCTGGGTCTTCACCTGAGAGATGCATCGAGAGAATCCGTTATCTGTCTCGCCGGGTTGACCTGGGATGCAGCGTTCTGTCATCCTACTTCAACCCGCAGGCGCCCCCCCGGACCAAGTTGCGGGACCGAGGCAAATGGCGTTGGGAGCAAGGGAAATGGCGCTTGGAGCCGTACTGAAGCGCGAGACCTCCCCTCCTCTTCCCCTGGCCTTCCCTTCTCTAATGTACCCTTACTTTTTCGCTTGGAGTTGTAACTAATGTTCCCGCACTTTATTCGCTTATTATATTATTATTATTTTTTATTATTATTTATTATTTATTTTTTTTTATCGCGTTCCCGCTCAGCGAGAGCAATGGCTCTGTCTTTAATATTTTTGTATGTGTATGAGTTATCTTCCCAGCTCTTTGGGGTGGCGAGAGCCACCTTGCTTCCGCCTACTTTACCTGCCGTATGACACTTCGCAACGTTAGCGCCAGCTGTTTAATCAGTCGCTGTCAGATTCGGGCGGGGAAAACGAAGCGTCGCTGACCTAGGACGCGGCGGCTGTACCCTCGCCGCCTTTCTGAAAACAGCCATCATTACCACGATTTTCTATAAATAGGAGGCTCACCTACCACATTCATTCCTCTGACTCCAGTCTCTCTCCTCTTTGCTGTTGTTCTCGCGGTCTTCGCAAAGCTCTCGCCCTTTTCTGTCTTCCACTTCCGTTCTCGCCCCGTTCTCGCTCTCGCCTTCTCCCCGTAGATCTCGCCTTCAAACCCTATTGCGATGCCGGGTGGTGGTGAAGGACGATCCAACTGCGCGGAAGCCTTCCAAAAGCATCTCTTCCCTTCCTGTACTCTCACTCTGGAGGAGTTCAATCTGACCAAGATCCAGCACGTTCCCGCCGGCTTCGTCGCGCGGACCCCGGGTAGTCATGACAAAGTCAACACTGCAGGGGAGGGGGAGCTCGCCATCCCTATTGAACACTTCGAGGTGGGCTTCCGCCTTCTGCTGTGGCCTGAGATGCGACAGGCTCTCCGGTACTACGGGGTGGTTCACGCGCAGATGAACCCTAATTCAGTTGCCATTCTCGTGGCATTCATATGCTACATGCGTTCCGAGAGGATCGAGTTCAGCTTGCCGATCTTCTGCAAGCTGTTTACCTTCCGCGCGAAAGGAGGCGTGGTGTTCTTCTCCGGGCAACTGCTGAAGACGATCGGTCTCGCCAACAAGCATCATCATTGGGGAGAGAAGTTCATCTACGTCTCCGGCGACTTCGGGAACGTACCACTAGCCCCCATCCAATACGAGGATGCCGCCTACAAGCCTCCGTCCTTGGGTTCCCACGAGAGTGCCCTCCTTGAGTTCTTCGGAACCAAGGACTTCGACGTCCTCCACCTCCGGCGAGACGTCGATTCTCTTTCCCCTGTACTTCCGGGAGAGGGTAGGGTCTCGCCTTCATTTATCTTTTTCTTGCCTTTTCCAAGGTTAGAACTTATCGCTATTGTTTTCGCAGGAGAGCGCGAGATCCCTCTCCGCCAGCCTTTCGACGAGGCTCGCGCCGGAGGGAGTCAGCCTCCGAAGGACCCGCTGTCTCTTGCGAAAGCCGCCGCGCAAGCCTGCCGAAAGGAGCCGGGCCTCCCCCCCTCGAGCGGTGTTGTGAAGCGAAAGCCGGTTGCTTCCGCACCTCAGCCAATCAAGAGGCCCAAGACCACGGATACCGAGAAGGGCAAGGCTGTGGTTGTACAGCCCGTCCAACCTCTCCCCGCCAGCCGCTCCTTCGAGGAGGTCCTGGAGGCAGTAAGCAGGATTGCGGCCACCAGGGGCGGCCCCGGGACTCCTGCCGAGAACCCTCGGATCCCTGGCGCCGCCGAGAGCGAGGGTGCCACCGCCGGGACCTCCGGCCAACCCCCGTCTGACGAGGTGCCGCGGGGTCATCGCAACTTTGGTCTCGGCGTGAGGTGTCTGGACGCGGAGAACAAGCCACTGCTGCAATGGGACCCTGACGCCAACAAGGTCACGATCTCGTCCCTTTTGCCGAGCTGGGCGGAGCGAGACGAGGTCACCGGCGAGGCTTTCGCCTTAGGCTATGGCCTCTACAGCCGGGAGGACGCTAGCGTCTACGACAGGATGTCGACCCGGCTGTTGGAATACGACTCCACTCGCGCTTTAATGCGCGGGCTGGAGCTCGCGCACATGTGCGCCCGGCGGAGTATTACGATAGACCGCAACTTCCAAGACATGTTCAAGGCGAGGGACGATGCGGTGGCCCAGGCGGCCTCTCTGGCCAAGGAGCTGGCCGAGACCCAGCAACTGTTATCCTCGCGCCAAGCGGAAGGGGTAAGCGAGACCTTTCACAGTCACTTGTTCTCGCCTTCCTAACCTTTCTCTTTTGCTAACCTTCCGCTATTTAGGATTCCGCTCAAGCCGCTCTTCGCGAGGAGCTGTCTCAGGCCCGATATGACAATGTTCTCCTGCGGGAGCAGATCGCGCGCCTCGAGGCGAGTGCAGCCCCTCCGCTGGACGAGAGATTGAAGAGCCAGTATTACTCGGCTTATGACATTGACAAGCTGCTCCAGGGGAACGCGCAAGCCACCGTGAAGTTGACGCTGAAGACGCTGCGCGACATCGACTGCTGGGACGGGAGGGGCAAAGACATCACCGCCCAGCAACTTGTCCCGTGGCTCTTCGAGCCCGTTCCAAAGCCCCCTGGCGCCCCTGATACCCCTCCCTCGGATGTCCCAAAGTCCCCCGCAGCGGATGGCGAGACCTCCGGGGGGAGCTCCGACGGAAGCTCCAGCGGAAGCTCCAGCGAGACTTCCGAAGGATACAGCTTGTCCCCTTGAGGGTCCCCTTCTTGCTTCTGTTCTTCACTTCTATGTAAAGCGCGAGACGCTATCATTTTGTACCCGTATATAGTATTTGTTAATGCAAATGTTTTTTCTTGCGAACATTCTTTGTTATTTGCGAATGTGTTTGATGTGATTGTCGTAGTTGAATGCTTTCGGCGTAGGCTTCCGCCAAGGCCCTTGGCCTTCTTAGGAAATCCGTAGCGATGAATCACCAAGAACCCGCGGTAACCGGCCAGCCAGAAGCGTGACTCTCGAATCCTTAAGACGGGATCGTCCCCTCTAGACTGCGCGAGTCCCTACTAGCCCATCGTATGACGATCTCGCCTATTTGTTCGAAAACACTGAGAGGAACCATTTTGGCGAAAGCCTCCCCACATCGAGTTCCCTTCAATGGGGAATCTTCTGCCGAGATCTATCTCTGCCGAGACCTATCCCTGCCGAGATCTATCTCTGCCGAGATCTATCTCTTCTTTTTCACTTTTCATTTGGTATTCCCAACGTGCTTCCTGCCTTTCATTAACCAAGCCAACCAGACCAAACCTATTCCCCACAGGCGAGCCTTCGGACCTGCCAGCTAGATGAGAGCCTGCGCAGCGGGTCTACCTGGGGCCGAGCCGAGCTCGGGGTGCCGATGAAGATCTCAAACCCACCAAACCTATCCCCCACAGGCGAGCCTTCGGACCTGCCAGCTAGATGAGAGCCTGCGCAGCGGGTCTACCTGGGGCCGAGCCGAGCTCGGGGTGCCGATGAATATCTCAAACCAACCAAACCTATCCCCCACAGGCGAGCCTTCGGACCTGCCAGCTAGATGAGAGCCTGCGCAGCGGGTCTACCTGGGGCCGAGCCGAGCTCGGGGTGCCGATGAAGATTTCAAACCAACCAAACCTATCCCCCACAGGCGAGCCTTCGGACCTGCCAGCTAGATGAGAGCCTGCGCAGCGGGTCTACTTGGGGCCGAGCCGAGCTCGGGGTGACGATGAAGATCTCAAACCAACCAAACCTATCCCCCACAGGCGAGCCTTCGGACCTGCCAGCTAGATGAGAGCCTGCGCAGCGGGTCTACCTGGGGCCGAGCCGAGCTCGGGGTGCCGATGAAGATCTCAAACCAACCAAACCTATCCCCCACATGCGAGCCTTCGGACCTGCCAGCTAGATGAGTGCCTGCGCAACGGGTCTACCTGGGGCCGAGCCGAGCTCGGGGTGCCGATGAAGATCTCAAACCAACCAAACCTATCCCCCACAGGCGAGCCTTCGGACCTGCCAGCTAGATGAGAGCCTGCGCAGCGGGTCTACCTGGGGCCGAGCCGAGCTCGGGGTGCCGATGAAGATCTCAAACCAACCAAACCTATCCCCCACAGGCGAGCCTTCGGACCTGCCAGCTAGATGAGAGCCTGCGCAGCGGGTCTACCTGGGGCCGAGCTGAGCTTGGGGTGCCGATGAAGATCTCAAACCAACCAAACCTATCCCCCACAGGCGAGCCTTCGGACCTGCCAGCTAGATGAGAGCCTGCGCAGCGGGTCTACCTGGGGCCGAGCCGAGCTCGGGGTGCCGATGAAGATCTCAAACCAATCAAACCTATCCCCCACAGGCGAGCCTTCGGACCTGCCAGCTAGATGAGAGCCTGCGCAGCGGGTCTACCTGGGGCCGAGCCGAGCTCGGGGTGCCGATGAAGATCTCAAACCAACCAAACCTATCCCCCACAGGCGAGCCTTCGGACCTGCCAGCTAGATGAGAGCCTGCGCAGCGGGTCTACCTGGGGCCGAGCCGAGCTCGGGGTGCCGATGAAGATCTCAAACCAACCAAACCTATCCCCCACAGGCGAGCCTTCGGACCTGCCAGCTAGATGAGAGCCTACGCAGCGGGTCTACCTGGGGCCGAGCCGAGCTCGGGGTGTCACAAAACATTCAACTATGTTATGTCATGAAAAATTCGACACTAGTTAAAGGAGAATCAATCGGTATAATATAACAAGTTTAATTTTGAGATACACGGTTACATCCTTCCCCCCTTAGGGGTAGAATCGTTTTAGATCATCACCACTCCACGTGTGGCTTAAGGCTCTTCCCTCCACGTCCTGGGGGTAGTATCCCCCTGTTCCGAGGACTTCCTTTACAATGTATGGACCTTCCCAGTTCGGGTGGAGCTTACCCACGGGAGCTGATCTTCCTGCTGCGTCGACCTTTCTCAGCACCAGATCCCCTTCTGCGAAATGTTTGACCCTGACATGCTTATCAAAATGCTTGGCCATCCGTCGCTTGATTTCTTCTTGCCTGATAGCCGCCACGTCTCGCAGTTCCTCCACCATATCTAACGAGAGGCGCTGCCCCTCTTCATTCTCCACCCTCCAAGTCTCGTCACCTTCGCCCGCGGCTGTGACTCGCGGGGACCGGACCTCAAACTCCACCGGTAGGACGGCTTCACACCCATGAGAGAGCTTGAAGGGGGTCTCACCGGTGGCCGTGTTCGGAGTCGTTCGTAGTGCCCACAGGACCGATGGGAGCTGTTCCACCCAATTTCCCTTCAAGTTTTCCACCTTCTTCTTTAGTAGATTTACAATGATTTTGTTTGCTGCTTCCACTTGACCGTTACTCCGAGTGTGATGGACGGAGGCAAACCGGAGATCTATTCCCAGTTGAGCGCAGAAGCTGATGAACTCCTCACTGGCAAACTGGGGGCCTTTATCGGTCACTATTGCTTGGGGCAACCCATGTCTACAAATGATCTCCCCCCAGATGAAATTCCTTATAACCTGCGAGGTGACCTTGGCTAAAGCTTTAACCTCTAGCCACTTCGAGAAATAATCAATCATGACCAAAAGGAACCTCCTCTGTCCACTAGCCGGAGGAAAGGGCCCAACTAAGTCCATTCCCCAGATAGCAAATGGCCATGGTGCCGTGATACTCCGGAGTCTTTGAGCTGCCAAGAGTTGAAGGGGGGCGAAGAGCTGACATTTTTGACACCTCCTTGCAAACTCCATGGCATCCTTCCTTAGGGTGGGCCAGAAGTACCCCTGTCTGACCACCCTAGCCTCCAGTGTCCTTCCTCCAGAGTGACTGCCGCACTCGCCCGAATGCACCTCCCTTAAAATCTTCGGGATTTCTTCTTCGGTTGCACATCTGGCTAGAAGCCCTGACAACATCTTACGATGCAGACCCCCCTCCATCATCAAGTAGTGAGCCGCCTTGCGCTTGAAGCTTCTCCCCACCTTGGTCCCCTCAGGCAGTTCACCGGTGGTTAGGAAGGCCACAAATGGATCTATCCACGAGGGTTGCTGATCCACAAGCATCAACTCTCCTTCCTCGATAGCTGGTCGGAACAGCTCCGTCAATGTCCCTCCTACCTGAGGTCCGAACTTGGCCAGTCGATCGGCGGCTACACTTTCTTCCCTTGGAATATGTTGAATTGAGAAAGACCGGAATCCTCCGATGATCACCCTTACCTTGGAGAGGTATCTGATGAGGGTTGGCTCCCGAGTTTCAAACTCTCCCCGGATTTGCGATGTCACTACCTTTGAATCAGTGAAAACTTCTACCTCCTGAATCCCCAGCTCCTTTGCCAGGCAAAGGCCAGCAATAACGGCCTCATACTCCGCTTGATTGTTGGTCACTGGAAAATGTAAAATGACTGCTTGCTCTATGGTTACCCCCTGGGGACTTGTCAACACAACCCCTGCCCCTAGGGAGTGCCTTCCTGAGGCCCCATCAACCGTCAACTTCCATGCTTCTCGCGGTTGCTGCTCTTCCCCCTCAACCTCAACTACGTAGTCTGCTAGAAAGTCCGCCACTGCATGTGCCTTGATGGAGAGCCTTGGTACAAAGGAGATGTCGAACTCGCTTAGCTCAATGGACCACTTAGTCAGCCTCCCCGAGTGCTCCACTCCTTCGAAGATCTTGCGAAGAGGGTGGTCGGTCACCACCCTAATCGAATGCGCTTGAAAGTACGGCCGGAGCTTTCTGGCCGAGATGACCAAGGCATAAGCGAGCTTTTCCAGGATGGGGTAGCGAAGCTCTGCATCTCTCAATACCCGGCTGACATAGTAGATGCGAAGCTGCTTCTTTCCTTCTTCTCTTACTAGGACGGAGCTTACCGCCTCCGCCCCTACTCCGAGGTACAAGGTCAAGTCCTCCCCATCCTTTGGGCTCTGAAGGAGGGGAGCCTGAGAGAGTTGCCTTTTCAGCCCTTGGAAAGCCTCTTCGCACTCGGCCATCCATTCGAACCTTTGATTCCCCCGTAGCACTTTAAAGAATGAAGAACACTTGTCTCCTTCCCGGGAGAGGAACCTGCTTAGCCCAGCCAGCTTGTCTGTCAAGCGCTGGACCTCCTTGACGTTGCGAGGTGACTCCAAATCCAGGATGGCCTTGACTTTGTCCGGGTTGGGCTCCACTCCTTCCGGAGTCAGGAGATGCCCGAGGAACTTCCCGCGGCTTGCCCCGAAGACACACTTCAAGGGATTCAGCCTCATTTTAAATCTTCTCAGGGTGGCGAATGTTTCCTCAAGGTCTTGCAGGTGCGAAACTATGCATTTGCTTTTGATCATTAGGTCGTAGACGTAGACCTCCAAGTTCCTCCCCCTCTGATCCCGGAAGACCCGATCCATCATGCGCTGATAGGTAGCCCCTGCGTTCTTTAACCCAAAGGGCATCATCTTGTAACTGAAGCACCCCTCCCTTGTGATGAAGGACACATCCTTGGTGTCAGGAGGGTGCATCCGGATTTGGTGATAACCTGAAAAAGCATCTAAAAAACTCATGACAGAAAAACCAACGGCTGAATCAACCAGCGCGTCGATCCGAGGCAGGGGATAGCAATCCTTAGGGCATGATTTATTCAACAAAGAAAAGTCTACACACATCCTCCATTTACCACATCCTTTCTTCACCATTACCACATTGGAGATCCAGCCTGGATACTGGATCTCTGAGATGAAGCCCGCCTCCAGGAGCTTCTTGACCTCCTCGCGAATGGGCTCCTCCAGCTTGGTGGCGATGGCTCTCATCTTCTGACGGATGGGGCGGGCGCGGGGATCCAGGTTTAGGCGATGGCAGGCTATGTCGGCGTCGATGCCCGGCATGTCCGCCGCGCTCCAAGCGAAGACGTCAACGTTGCTTTGAATGCAAGCTCGCACCTGCTCCCGGGCCTCAAGACTCAACCCCCCGCTGACCCGCACCCTTTGCACCTCTCCTGCTTTGGTGAAGACCTCCATCTCCACCACTTCTTCAGCCGGTTCCAACCGCGGCTGCTCCCAACCGGTTCTTGCCTCTTCCTCCAGCTCCAGCTCTCCTTTTTCCTCCTCAATCTCCATCTCTTCTACCCCCCTCTGCTGCTGCTGCTCGGCTCCTATGCCTCCCGGGACTTCTCCCTCGACTTCTATCGCCGCCTGCTCTTCTACTTCCACTGCCCCTTCCGGGCTTTCCTGCCCATCGCTCCTCCGTACCACCTGCACATCCTCTCGCATCTTCTCTGTCTCTTCCTCTTCGGCTTCCTCTCCAGCTTCCTTTCTTACCTCCTCAAGGACCATCTCCTCTTCCTCCACCACCTCCTCTAGGGCCGCCATCTCAATTTCCAACTCTTCCGCCTCCGCCATCCACGAAATAGTGTTGACTGCCGTAACATAACATTGCCTTGCCACCTTCGGGTCTCCTCTGACCCTGACCTGCACCCCCCCATTATTGAACTTGAGGCACTGATGGAACGAGGAGGGGACGCAGCGAAAGGCGCTGATGAGGGGACGCCCAAAGATGGCATTATAGCTGCTCGGGGCATCCACGATCACGAACCTGCAGTTCCGCGACACGCCCCCCAACCTTACGTGTAACCCTACTCCTCCTTCTACCTCCTTCCTCTCCCCGGAGAACCCGAACAGAGGTCCATCCGATGCCAAGACCCTCTTCCCTTCAACCCTCATCTCATCGAAAGCTTTCTTGAAGATGACGTTAACCGAGCTCCCGTTATCTACTAGTATCCTTGAAACGGTATAGTTCTCCACTGCCGTCTGGATCACCAGGGCGTCGCAGAATGGATCTTCATAGTCTGGCATGTCCGCTGATGAGAAAGTGATCTTTTCTTCTGGTGGAGGAACCTGGGAGGTTGAGGCTACCCCTCTCCGGTACATGGTTTGAAGGCTCCCCTTACGGGTTGCCTCAATCCCCACTCCTCCATGAATCACCCCGATTCCTCCCCGGGTCCCTACATCCACCCGGTCTTCACACCTATCCTCCGCTTCACCCTGCTGCACCTCCACTATCCTCATCGGTGGATCTTGCCTCCCTGCTCCTCTGGCAGCCCTCAACTCTAAGAACTCCGGGCAGTTGGCCGTTGCGTGCCCCTCCTCCTGGTGGAAGTCACAAAAGAGCAACGCCTCCCCGCCCCTTCTCCCGTCTCCCCTTCCTCTTCTGCCTCCTCGAGCTCCCCTGGCTGCTCCTCTCCCTCTTCCTACTTCCATTGCCTCCTGCGGTGGTGGGGGACGATCCCTCGGCTCCTGCCTCCATGCCGGTCGATCGAACCTCCGGGGCTCCCGCAGGTTATCTCTCCCCTGATAGCCTTCTCCTGGACCTTGGGGGCGACCCTCCTGGGGCCTCCAACCCAACCGGTTGACTGGCTCCCGGGCCCCCCAACCCTGCTGTTGCCCAAACCTTCGGGGCTCCTCCCTTCTCCTATCTTCCCTCAGCTCCCTCTGCTCTCTTGATTCCTTCTGTCTTCCCGCTGCTGGTTCCTTCCCGTCCTCTTCTGCTAGCTTGGCCAACTTCCTGGCGAATGCTGGGTTTGCTCTCTCGAAATCAATCTCCTTTGCCGCCCTCTCCATGAGCTCCTCAAAGGAGAGGGGGGCATCCTCTTCAACTCCATGCTAAAAAATCCCGGTCTCAGCCCCAGGGTGAAGGCCAGCATCAGCGCGTACCCTGGGACCTCCTGGACCAAAAGGATCTCCTCCTGGAACCGGTCGACATAGTGACCCAACGTCTCATCCGGCCTCTGCCTCACCGCAAACAGACACTCCGCTTCCTTCTTCCGCTTCTTTGAGGTTGAGAACCTCAACAGAAAACTTCTCCGTAGATCTTCAAAACGGTAGATTGACCTTGCTGGCAACTGGTGAAACCAGTCCCTTGCCTTCTCCTTCAGCGTGATCGCAAAGAGGCGACACTTGAAGGCATCCGTCATCTGTCTTATGGACACAACGTCTTCAAACCACTGTACGTGCTGCACCGGGTCATCCTTCCCTGAGTAGTAGGACATGTCGGGCTCCCGGAGCCCCTCCGGTACCGGAGCCGAGATGATGAGCTCGCTAAATGGGCTCTCGCCCCCTGCCTGGCGAGAGGGCACGTCTCGCGGCCTCGGCTGGCTCGCCCGATCCGCGAGACCGTGCCCTGGGAAGAGTTCCCGCACCGCCGCCTCCTTCTCGCCTGGCTCCGTCAATGCCTCCTTGCCCGGGCGCTGGCTCTGGCCTGGGAATAGCTCCCGCGCCGCCATATCTCTCTCGCCAGCCTCGCCCGGGACCTCCTTTCCTGGGCGCTGCCCTGGGGCGTTCTCGCCCAAGAGCGGAACCTCTTCTATCGGGACCTGAGGGGTGGCCCACTCGCCTCTCGCCGAGAAGGCCAAGCTGATCGTCTGCAGAACCTCTCGTCTGAACTCATCCAGCATCCTCTTCGTTGCTTCCTCTCCCCGGGTGGGGGAGCCTCCAGAACCTGACCCTTCACCTTCACCTCCAGCCATGGGACAAAACTTAAGGCTTTCTTGAATCGGCTGCCTTCCACGCTCACCGCACCAGAACTGTTGAAGCCAAATTTGACCCCAACTGAAGTTCGAAGAAAAAGGGGTGCAGCCAAAACCTACTTCTCTCAAGTCTCTCCCCTTGACTGGATTCTAAGGACCTAAGACTGATCCAAAAAGCCTCAGCAGGGAGGTCCCACCTCACACCCGGAAGATCTCTGAGAGCTTCCCCTCCAAAGCCAAAGCTGGGCTAGGAGCTCCTCAGAAAGCACTGGGATTCGGGAGACAATGATAGCTTGCTTTCTAAGGAGCCCTTATGGGTCTATTTATAGCATTTTGCTGTCCTGAATTTACTGAAAAGCCCCTGGTTGGTCTGCAAATATCCAAAACCCGCTGTTTTTCTGAGGGTACTGAAGTAATTTCTCCTGAGGGCAATTAGGACATTCTTCCAAAGACCCTGGGCCCCACTCGGCGAGAGCTGATGCCGAGACCTTTCGGCCCAGGGCGTGGCGCGAACGTTCTCGCCCCAAGCGAGAACTCTCGGGATTGAGGCTTGGTTTGGGCGAGAGCGCTTCCGCGCAGCCCGCGCTTGGCGCTCTCGGCCCACGGTTTCTCTCTTATAGCATCCGGCGAGAGCGTTTCCTCCTTCTGTGGGTGAGATCCTCCTTAGGGCGGGACCACTTTGGCTAACCCTCCTGTGACCATTGTGCCTCCTTGTCTGGCTCAGCGAATATGGGGTTGTACAAAAGGTCTAAAGGCTCAACTAGTTAGCTGGTTGTCATCATCATCGACTACAGCAAGATCAAAGCAGGTCTCTAAAGAAGAAAAAGAAAGTTAGTTGGTTGTCATCATCGTCGATTACAATAAGTTCTTCACAGATCCAGAGACATAACACAGAAAATCATCCGTTGGAGGCTATGAAGAAGTTAGGGCAAAACATCCTCAGCCTAGGAAATAAAGAAGAAGCAAAACTGTTTTCTGCTAGTTACTTCCAGCACAAGTTATTATACTTTTTGTTGTGAAGAAGTTAAGCTGAGAATTCTTCAGCACAGGTAGTAGCAGGCTTTGCTGCAGTTACTTCACAGATCAAGCAGGAAAATTCCCCAGTGCAGTGAAGAATAAGCTAGGACTGAGTATATCTCAGTTCAGGGAAAGGACAACTTAGGAAAAATATTCCTTAAGTTAAAGTTAGGCTGAGTCTATCTCAGTCAAGGTAGATTGGCACAGAGAAATTTCTCTTGTGTTCAATAACCACACCAACTCACTTCCATCTTGTAGGATCCAGTTGGATCTGAGTGGTAGGGCAAATTTTCCTGAGCTGTAGGACTTAGGTTCAAGTCTAAGGTAGGTGAGTGAATCTCACTTAGCTGTAGGGCACTTGTGCCTGAGGTAGGATTTGGGTACATATCTGAGTGTAGGGCCTTTGTGCCTGAGATTGTAGGATAGTCATTCTCTCTCAGCTGTAGGATCCCTAATGGATCTGAGGTAGGGATGTCCTCCCAGCATGCGTGTAGGGCCATTTTCTCGAGAAAGGTGATCAGCTGATCACTGAGTTGTAGGCCCTTGTGGCTGTGTTGTAAGTCTTATAGGAGACTGAGAGATCCTAAGGGAACTGAGCTGTAAGCTCTTTGGAGCAGTAGTTTTGGAGAAGTTCCTAGTCCAACAAGATAGTTGGATAGCAGGGAGGGAAAGTGGATGTACCCTTTTTAGGGGAACCACTATAAATCTTGTGTGCTTTGTGTGTTTTCTCTATGGTGGTTTTATTTCAGGTTGCATATCTTGAAAGCTAAATGTAATGAACCAATAAAGCATCCAATTGAAAGAAAAGAAAAGATAGTCACTAAGGACTAAGAAACCTATTCACCCTCCCTCCTCTAGGTGATTTAGTTATCCTTGAAATTAAAGACTTTCAAGTGGTATCAAATGGAGGTTAATCAAAATGGATCTAACAGTATGAGTAGATCTCAAATGATAGCTAAAAGTTTTAAACTTATGTGTTCAAAAGAGAACAATACTTAAGCTTTTGCTATTCTAGAGCAAAACTATGAGAAGTACTTATAAGAAATTAATATAATTTTTTAATTAAATTAAAAATTTATTAAATCAAAAGAAAGTTAAAAGTAAAATTTAGGGATTCAAATTTTTAAGTCCTAAAATATGAAAGTAAAATCTGAAGAGCTAAATATTTAGCAAAGTTTTCTCTAATAGAATAATTAGAACTCAAAATTAAGTATTTAGCAAACAAATTTAGATTAAAAATTATAAACACTTATTTCACTAAAAAAACTTTAAGGAAAATTCAAACTACTACTTATGCTCTATTACAATTTTAATTTAAATCTAAAGCAATTATGTTGGATTTTAGGCTTTATGAACAAGAAAATTGAAGAAATCTTAGATTGGGGGTGGTGAATTTTATTCTCTCACCCCGCACAATTTTTTACTTGATATTTTTTTCTCTACAAATAAAAAAAAATTGCTTGGGTGTAATGAATTTTATCCTCTTATTCCCTTTTTTGGGGGGGTGCATATGTGTACCAAGGAATACTTGATTCCCATGACATATGATCTGACCAAAAGAAAAAAATGGATAGGTATACCGGAGGATAATGAATTTTATTCTCTTATCCCCATGACATATGATCTAACAAAAAAGTTAAAAACAAGGGAAAAGCTTAACAAAAATTTAGATTAAATTAAAATTGTTGGAGAGCAACTATAGTAAATTAAATTTCCTAAGAATCTTAAAGTTTTAGTGAATATAATTAAAATCTAAGAATTGTTAAACTAAGCACTATGAAATTGAAACTAATTAGATCTTGAGAGAAAAAGATTAAATAAATTTCTCTAAACAAATTTACTTCATAAAGTTATTTCTTAAAATCAAATCACCTAAAAATTAAATCTAACTAACTTTATGAAATAAAAGATTAGAAAATCAAAAATTATAAAAATTCTTATAAATAACTCACAATAAATTTCTAAAAACACAAAAATTTAAGCAAGGGTTTATTATATTTTTTTTCTTGATTTTTCTATTTTTTGTATTTTTGATAAGAAAAAGAAAAAAAATTTAATTTTTAAAGATTTTTATATTTTTAAAGGTTTTTTTTCATTTTTTTGAGTTTTCAAATAAAAACAATAAATAAGAATCCACCCCCATACTTAAAAATAAACATTGTCCCCAATGTTTATAAGTCAAGTAGGAGGTGGGAAAGAAAACTAATTTGTGAAAATTTAGAAAAAAAATAAAAATTAAAAGATAAGCAAGGGGTGTCTCCCAAGAGCGCTTTTCTTTTCCTCGTCATTAAGCTAGACGGTTGTTGTTAGGAGATTGGAAAATAAAATTTAAAATGAAGGGGCAACTCCCTTAATTCACGCTTGGGTGAATACGTCGAAGACGCTCGCCCAATGACTCCTCCGCTTTATTCTTGATTTTTCTTATGCGACTTGAAAATGTAGATTCAAATCACCTGTCCTACCTGAGGTGATTTGAATCTTTCTAGATGAGCGCAAATGGATCGGGGATAACATTTGATTACAACAGCTCATCTATTCCTGAAATTGGTTAGTTAAAGAGAAATAAAAAAGAAGCGCGTCAGAAAAATCTTCGCAAGTAGGAGGTTCTTGCGAAGTTATATGATTAGGTATATGTTGTTTATTTTCTAAAATAAAATTATTATCTAAAAATTTATTAAAAAGAAAATTACTGGGCACAATATTTTCATGAATTTCAATTTTTAAATATTCATAAGTGGAGTTTGAAAATTCATGAGGAAAATGAAAATCGGGAGAAATAGGAGAAGAAACATGTTTTTCTTCTATTTCGCCTAGTGTGTCCATAACTTTAAAATATTCTTGATATAATAATTCTTCTTTCTCTTCCGAATAAGACATTATGGGGACACATGAAGATTCATGCTCCTCCAAAGGTGAAATATTCCAAATTGGAGAAATATTATTTGGAAAAGTTATAATTTCTTCTAAATTTTGGGAAGGAGGATCAACTAGAAATTATGTAAAGTCCTTAAAATTAGAAGAAGTGTGCTCTATGATAAAAGTAGAATAGAAATTCGGATCTAAATAATTATTAACTCGAAGAAATTTTCGGTTGACCTTGTGAACAAGGAAAACCAAAATCCGAGGTGGAAGAAGAATTATTTAAATCAAAATAATTATTCGCATTTGAAAAATTATTTTCATGAAAAATAGGTGAAGTGGAAAAATTAGTTTCATGAAAATTAGAAACAGAATTAGCATCAAAGTGAGAATAATTATTAATTGCAAAATTATTTTCATAACAAAATTTGTTATAATAATAATAATAACAATTATCACTTTGATGAGGAGCACCACAATAATAACAAAAACTTTGGTGCTTTTTGCGTCTTCCAAAATATCTAGTTGATTTTGAAGCTTGACAATTTTAGCGGCCAATTGGGATAACATTTTTTTAATAAAAGAAAATAAACACAACTCTTACCTAATAGAAATGAATTTGAAAAATGATGTAGCGTTGTACGTGCGACATGAATATTAGCGAAATTATGATTCCCTCTCGACGTTCCAACTAATTTGCGATTCGTACAGAAAATTATTCCAGCCCATAAGTTGCAATATTTAACGATCCAAGGCTAACGTACGGGTAGTCAATCCGTTAGAGACCGAATAATGGCTATAGGCCGAGATTCGATCAAGCTAAAGGGATGACTATTGCGTCCGAACGAGCGGAGTTGTACCAAAAGAGATCTACCAAAAAAGAAATATGATTCGCAAGAAATGGTAGATCTCTACCAACAAAAAGAAACGAGGCCCGCCAAGCCTTCTCGAATTTAAACAAATCAAGATAAACGCAAAATTCGTTCAAGAAAACCACGATGATTCCAATGCTATCAAAATGCACGCCAACGTTTTCCACCACAGAAATTATCTAGAGGGAAAATAAATCTCAAGGTTTGTAGAAATTTCATTACCCCGCTCGGAGTTAGATCTAGGAGTTGATCTATGCCAAAAGTTGATCGCCCTTCAACGGTTCCACCGAAATCACGACAGATGGAGAGAAAACGTGTCGCCTTCCTTGCGTCACGCCAGAGTAATGTTCCACGAGATCAAAGTCCTCTTGCACTTGGCCGGCCGAATGAACGGGAGAGAGAAAAGGTGGTGAACCTTTGTCTCTTTGGGTGGCCGCACCTAGGAGGAGCCGGCTGCGTGAGGGGGGTGGTTTCACGGTGGGAAGACGGGGGAGGGGCGGCGGTTCCAAGGTTGGCCAAACCTAAGGGAGGCGAGAGAGTATTTTGGTAATAGAGAGGAGAAGGAAAGAGAGAGGGAGGAGGAGATTCCAAAACAAGGTAAATTTCAAATTTTATCATCAATTATCAATGTCCAATTCCTATAACATCTTGCTTATTTATAGGCTAACAACAACCAATGGCTATAAGCAGCCCAAAACATGAAATTAAATAAAGTACCACTAAGCAAAAAGTTAATTAAAGAAAAACATAACAAAATAATTAATTAATACATATAATAGAGTAATTATATATATTAATTAATTATTAGGGTGCCGCGGGCGGAGATTGTAGCGGCGATGGCGCTTGCCAAAATATTTGTCACAGCGACGCGCATCTTTGATTGGGGGGGGGGCACCATCATCCGTAAGTGTCCTGGTACCATCGTCAAGTTGAGGGCCGTCGTCTCCATCAAAAAAGAAAATGAAAAAGAGAATTGGGGATAGAGAAAAAGAGTGATAAAAGTAATACAATTTTCGCTTTCAAAATATCAACAAAACTTTCTCCGGCAACGGCGCCAAAAACTTGATGAGGAATTTATAGTTTTAAAATAAATCCAAACTAATATCTCAAACTAGGGAAGCGTACCTATTGAAATATATTATAGGAAATGTCATATTTAACTCGGGGGCTATTGAGTACTTCTACTCACGCAAATTAATATTATTTTATCTAATAATAATTTAGGGGGTGTATTAAACTATAGCTAGAAAAATAAATTAAAAGATAGCACTTATGTTGACTCTCTTTAAAATAAAATAAACTTTTAATAAAAGCAGACTTCTAAATTACCTACTTCAACCGTGTAGGTTCCTAAATTACAAAAGTGCCTCTCTCGAGAATACGCTCTCGACTAAACTTAGGTTGATCGATTAAGATCTCTCGGCCAGTTGAAACTCCTAAACTTGCCTTATGCGTTGAACCCCGCTATTGGATTTGACTCTAATCCGGAAGATCCGTGTCATCCTCTCTCGAGGAGTGCATGTGGCTCCTTCTACCTTTGAGTGTTCTACCCATATCCACAACCTCTTGGTATATCTAGGATACAGAACTAAGTTTAGAAATAATTGAATCAAAGATAGATCGAAGTGAATAAAATAAAACAGTTTGACAAAATGAAGAACTTTATTTTATTAAAAGGCTTTTCACGATCAAGTACAACTAAAATTTACTACTCATTATCATAAAAGAAATACATAGAAAGGGAGACATGATGGAAAAGAAAAGTGCTTGAATTGAAATAAAAGCAAGGCAAACTATTCTATGAAATTGAAGATACAAGAAAGAAAAGAGAAAAACTAAATGTAAACTACTAAATCTAACTCCCTAGATGACTTCCTGGATGTCCCCAAGCTTCTGGCTTTCTCTGGAATTTATAATAAAATTTTCTGGAAGGTCACGCCCGTGACCTATGGCATGTAAGGTTCAGAAACTGCTGTATTGAAAGCCCGGGAACGTTGGAGAAAACTGCCAAAAGTCATCGTTCTTCGGGTCACGACCCTAGGTCACATCCATGTCCTAGGGCGTGTCAAGTCTGTTACTAGAAACGACAGGAAGGAGAAATGGAGGGAAATAAATTCTGGCTGTTGCGGGAAGTCACGCCCCCTGGTCACCCTCGTGACCGAGGGCGTGTAACCTGAAAATGTCTTGATCCGAAAATGCCATTATAACGCACGGCACGCCTGGATGTCACGCCAGGTAGTCATGCCCGTGACCTGAAGGTCACGCTCGTGACTTGGACATGTAGCTTGAAAACTTCTTGGAATCGAAACTGCCGCCCGTCTGCTGGTCATGCCTATGGGTCACGCCCATGACCAATAGGTCATGCTTGTGACCGGGGCGTGTAACTTTTATCTGACGGGCCCACTAGGACACATATTATAATGTGTATTGCAGGACAATCTTACCCCTGCAGGTTAGGCCAACACAGTAAGGGGCAATATGCAATCTAATTGCTAAAAAAGCAGAGGTTGAGGAAAATAAGCTTACTCAACAAAAATTATAGAAAAGACGGCCTGCAGCTAAATGTCGGGATTCAATCCTGGCCGCTGATAAAAATATGATCATCAAACAGGTAAGTGTCTTTCCGCCTTCTCTATATGAATAACTATAAATAGAAAAAATTGTGCATAAAGCAAAGTCACTTTCCTTGCCCTCCCCCGCTCGTATTCGCCAAATCAACGGAAATCCATTCTCGCTAGCCTTCACAAATTTTCCAGCAAAATGGCGCCTAAAGGACAAGATTTCCTCTTCAAAGGAACTGAAGTAGTTCGAAATTGATTCGGTAATGCTCCAGAGGAAGCGCAATAGGTTCTTCATCTTCTTCATGCTTCTGACCTAGGGTTTGTCTTGGGGGAGCCCTATTTACTACGGAAATGAGAAGTCTTAGAATTATTCTCCAATGCCAAAGCTGATGCATCTAGAGGCAAATTCAAGACTGTGGTCAATGGAAAGAAGATCAAAATTACTCCCAGAGGTTAATCACAACACTATTGATACCCAAGTTTTTGAAAGATGATGAGGAAGATGACCTAGTACTTGACGACATAAAACCTGTAGTAAAATGTTGCGGATTGTCTAAGCGCACCTTCAGCTACATTTTGAGAAAGGAGCTGTATCTAAGTGGAAGGTTCCTGGCTGATGTCATTGGGAAGGCGTTATTATGCAAAATAGGGTCCCATGGCAAAATTTCAAAGAAGATGTTTGAAGTTATGGCTAGGGTCATTCTGTCCAAAAGAACTTACTGGGGCAGAGTAGTATTTGATAGGATAGTGGAATGCCTTGCTGAACCAAATCTAGGGAGAATTCTTTCCCTATTTATGCGGCATACTGTCCCTGAAATCCTGAACTTGAAGCTTGTAACAAGAATACACCACACAAGAAGAATGGACTACAAGATGCTGGAAAGGTGGGACAGGGTACTTCAACCCCATGGACCATCAACTGTAGAAAGGAAAGGAAAGAAGATAGCTACTTCTGAGCCCAGCTCCTCCAACAACTTATCTGAGGAGGAAGAACCTCATAATCAGAATTATCATCCTCTACTGAAGAGTCCCAGAAGGACATGAATATTCAGTTATCAACCTCTTCAGGACATACCCCTCTAAGTCTTATAAGCAGACCTGAGTCATATATAATCCCAAAGGATGTTGTGCTTACTGCTGAGTTGGCTGAAACAGTGGCAAAGGATGTTGTCGACAGGATCTCTACAAGAATGGAGGAATAGGATTCCAGACTTGATGATACTGATGCTCCCTGGCCTCAAAGTGATGGGGAGATCAATCTAGCATCAGATAGAGAGACTGCAATGTCTGAAGGTGAGCTACTGCTGGCTCAAGTTATGGATGCTACCTTTGGTGAAGAAACAAATGCACCAGTTGAGGGGGAGCAACTGACAGAAGAAATAATGCAAGAAGCATAAGTTGTGCAGGAGCAGCTACAGGTCCCTCCAAAAGTAGCTCAGACTGCTGCAGGTGATGAAAATGTTGTTGCTGTTGACCTGCATACAAAAGAAGGCATGGCAGAGGTTAAATGTTACCTATGGTGTGGATAGATAGAAAAATAGTTGTCCATAGGCATTGAGTAAAGGTCATTCACTCAAATCCACATGACTTATAATAGTGAGTAGAGCATATATAGTCAAAGGCAAAAGGAGTGGCAAGCTGAGAGTGTGGCTAAGTCCACAGGCGTTGAGTGAAGTCAACTCACTCAACGTCATACAGTAAAAGGCTGTGAGACAGGCTGACACAGTAAAAGCCTAAGAACAAATGGGCAGAAAAATGGTTAAGTCCATAGGCGTTGAGTGAGTATCACCCACTCAACGCCATACTCTATTTTCATTGAGTATTGCCCTATTAGTCAAAGTCATAGAAAAGTTGTACAGATATTTGGCCAAGTCAAAATGCGTTGAGTGAAGGCTACTCACTTAAAGCCAATGGGCAGAAAAATCTGGCTAAGGCAAAAAGCGTTGAGTGAGTCATTCTCACTCAATGCTCTCAATGTCATGACCCAGAAAATCTGACTAAAGCAAAAAAGCATTGAGTGAGGCGTGGTCACTGAACGCTCTCAACACTCAAGATGCTGAGGAAGTTGAAAATTGGCTAAGGCAGAAGTCATTGAGTGAGGTGTGCTCACTCAATGCTCTGAATGCCAGGAATATAGAAAAGGCTACATAATTGATTATGGCAAAAAGTGTTGAGTGAGGCTTACTCACTCAATGCTGTCAACGCCTAGATCGACAAAACTGTTTAAATACCATGGCGTTGAGTGAAGCTCATTCACTCAATGCATATACTACTGATGCTTGATTTTTGACTAAGTCCACAGGTGCTGACGTCAGTAATTCGCCAAGTCAACCTTATTCAAATTGTTAGCGGCAAAGCTACAGTACGTGAGAAAAGGCGCCACAAACCTATTGTACAACAGTTAGGCGTCAAAGCAAGGATGTAGCTGGCATTAAATATATGGGACCCACTAATCAAAGAGCCGTTGGGGCATAAATGATAAAAAAAGAAAAGTCTTTACAGAAGAAGACAACTTTTGAAGGGATGTAGTGATAGTTCTTCTTCATCGCCATTGTTGCTATGAAGTGAAGAGCATGGAGTAAAAAGGATGAAGGTCTAAAGGCTCAACTAGTTAGCTGGTTGTCATCATCATCGACTACAGCAAGATCAGAGCAGGTCTCTGAAGAAGAAAAAGAAAGTTAGATGGTTGTCATCATCGTCGACTACAACAAGTTCTTCAAGATCAAGAGACAACACACAAAAGATCATCTGCTGGAGGCTGCGAAGAAGAAGTTAGGGCTAAACATCCTCAGCCCAGGAAATAAAGAAGAAGCAGAACTGCTTTCTGATAGTTACTTCCAACACAAGCTGTTATACTTATTGTTGTGAAGAAGTTAAGCTGAGAATTCTTCAGCTCAGGTAGCAGCAAGCGTTGTTGCAGTTACTTCACAGATCCTGCAGGAAAAATGCCTAGTGCTGTTAAGAAGAAGCTAGGACTGAGTGTATCTCAGTTCAGGAAAAGGACAACTTAGGAAAAATATTCCTAGATTTAAAGTTGGACTGAGTCTATCTCAGTCAAGGTAGATTGGCACAGAGAAATTTCTCTTGTATTCAATAACCACACCAACTCACTTCCATCTTGTAGGATCCAGTTTGATCTGAGTGGTAGGGCAAATTTGCCTGAGCTGTAGGACTTGGGTTCAAGTCTGAGGTAGGTGAGTCATTCTCACTGAGCTGTAGGGCACATGTGCCTGAGGTAGGATCTAGGTGCATATTTGAGTATAGGGTCTTTGTGCCTGAGATTATAGGAGAGTCATTCTCTCTGAGGTGTAGGATCCCTAGTGGATCTGAGGTAGGGCTGTCCTCCCAGCCTGAGTGTAGGGCCTTTGGCCTATGGTAGGTGATCAGATGATCACTGAGTTGTAGGCCCTTATGGCAGAGTCAAGTCTTTGAGTCCTAGAGTTTAGGCTAAGTCATTAGGTTCAATCTTTCATGGACCAGCCAGCAGAAGACCTCAGTGGACTCAAGACTTAGAAGAAATCAAAGTACAGTATATAAGTTCAACGTTCGTCGAACTCAGCTCGACGATAGTCATGCTCTACTCGACGAACTCAGAGTTAATTCTTTGAGTTGAGCTCGATGATATTCGAGCTCAGATTGATGAAATATGGAGTTCAGCTTCAACATATTCCTTCCAGTTTATTTTTGTTGAACTCAGCTCGACGAAGACAGATTCTTAGCTCGACGAACTTGGACCGCAGAATTGGCAAGTTTTTCGCAGAATGCAGTTCGCAGAGCGCAGGTCGACGAATAGGATTTCTCATCTTGATGAACTTGGATCTCCGGATGACGAAATCTGTTTAGAGCTCGATGAATTCTGTCTAGCACCAGACTTAGAGTTTTTCCCTCATTTCTATCTCTATTCCATATATTATTTAGCGGTGATTTCTTGAGTAATTAATGCTCCTATTTTCTTGGATATAGTCGTTATTGCCAGCATTAATTATGGTCTTCATCAGGGTTAATTACTTTCTTAATTTATTGGGACAGTTGGGAAACTCATTAATGACAATACACTCAAGTCGTATTTTATTCTCCAGGCAATCAACATTCAATGCTTGGTATTCAAAATTCAAAGGAGAATTCGACAGCATAATATAAAAGAGATTTTTCTCTTTTCAGTCGACAAAGAATACACAAAACAAGAGACAAGCAATAATACAGAGAATACAAAAAGATTCAGGATTATTCTCTGTGCATAAAACAATCAGTTTTCTCCTTGTGCTTACTGAAGACTGTAGAAGAACAACAAGCATATATCAAGAGTCTTCTTCAACTTCTTATACAGGAACATTCAAGGACAACAACTCTCAATCAGTCAGAAAGTTCCTGGACATCATTTCAAGACAAGGCTGAACACCTACAACCTGAGCAAGGCTCCAAGTGATTTTGGAAGGAGCTTTTGACAACAGTAATCCACTAGTCTTCTCTATTGATTAGAGAAAGAGAAGACACCATCACCTCTCTGACCTCTTGTACAAAGGGTTTATTAACTCCCTTCAAAACTTTATTCTTTGTTTTTGGGCTCCGGATCAAAAGCCTAAAGGGTTGTGAGATCTCCCTGGAAATAGATCTTGTGGTGGCAATCACCTGATCAAAAACCTGCTAGTGGACTCCTACCAGGGTAGTAGAAGAGTGGATGTACCCAGTTTGGGGAGCCACTATAAAATTCTTGTGTCGTCTGGTTGATCATTTTCTGTGTTGTTTTTGCTTTCCTGTGTTAAATTAGTTTGCTGTGATAGTTTAGTTTAGTTTACATTTTCTGTTACTACTATAGTATCATCTACTTTACTCTGATAATATTTAAAACAGCTAAAAAGTTTTAATTACTCTATTCACCCCCCCCTGTAGAGTAAATCAGATCTACCCCCTTTCTTTCAATTGGTATCAGAGCAGTGTTCCTTTGGTTGTACAAGCTAATACTTGAACCAAAAGATCCTTGATAGATCTAATTTCTATTTCCTTAGTTTTTCTGTTTAGTTCACAACATGGAATAAAATAAAGAATATGCAAGCACCAGACCTCCAGTTTGCAACTTGTATAAGTTTGCCATCTAGAGGGCAAGAATCAGGCTTTATATGAATTTTATTGATGAAAAAATATATAATTCTTTTTTGACAGGTCCCCCTCAACCTACAACTGCTACCACATCTACCTCTACTTCAATCACACATGTTGTTCCACAACCTGAGTGGATAGATGCTCAAAAGAAGGCCAAAATAGCAGATGCAAAGGCCATGAACATCCTAGCACAGACTATGTCAGATGACATATTTCAAAAAGTGGCTGAGTGCATATCTGCCAAAGATATATGGGACTCTCTCAACCAGATGGTTGCTGGTTCTGCAGATGAGAGAAAGGATAGGAGATGAACTCTCATCTCTCAATATGAAAACTTCAAGAAAGGAGAATCTAAGTTTGTCAGTGATATGTACAACAGACTAAGCTCAATCATAAATGAGCTGAAGACTCTGGATAAGGATATCACTCTTACTGAGGTGAATGACAAGATCCTCATGTGCTTCCCTAGCTCATGGGATTCCAGAATATGGCCAATCAAGGAGGCCAGAAGCTTAAATGAGATTTCCACTGAATCTCTTCTGGGAAAGCTCAAGTCATATGAGCAACTGATAAAGTCAAGAGAAGCTGCAGAGCAGAAGACTCCTCCAGCAGCAAGAAAGGAGCAAAACATAGCTTTCAAAGCTTCAGAAGAATCAGAAGCTCCAACAATAAGTGAAGAACTTCTGAGTATCTTAGCTAAAAGATTTTATAAAATGGTAAATATGGACTTTAGAAGAAAGTAATCTAGGCAAGATGACAAACCCAGCTATGACAAGACACCCACTAAAGAATTTGTTTGTTTTGGTTGCAGGAAACCAGGATACTTTTTTTCAGAGTGTACAGAAAATCAAAAGAAGAAGAGAAGAAGATAAAAAGACTCTAGAAAGCAACACTATAATAAGCCTTCCTCTAGCAAGCATAAAAGGAAGGAGAAAGGATTCATTGCTGAGACCTGCAGTGACACTGAAGAAGAATCTTCATCTTCTAGCTCCAGTGAAGATGAAGAAGAAGCAAAGGCAAAAGAGATTTGTCTGATGGCCATTGATGCTTCAAGCAGCAAATCTGAGGGTGAGCAGTCGATAATGAAGAATCAGAATCAGAGGCATATTAGGTACTATCTTCTTTTGATTATAATTCAGATAATTTTAAAACTGAATTTAAATCTCTATGTATTGATTTAATAAATTTGGAAAAAGAAATTAAAACTCTTAGAGAAAAAGTATCTGAATAAGAGAACTTTATTTCTGAAAATATTAAGTTAATAGATGAATTAACTTTAGCCAATAAACAAATCATTTCATTAAAATCTGAATTGGTTGTGGCAAGGCAACTTGAAGAATCCCTAAATGGGAGAAGCATCAAGTTGATGGACATCACAAGCACAGTGAATGCCAAACTAAATGGCAAGCTGGGCTTAGGTTCTTCATCAAGCCAACCCTCACTGATCCAACAAAATATATTATCAACACCAATAAAATTTGTTTCCGAAAAAGGAAAAGAAAAGATAGATAATAATAATAATGTTAAACAAACTGAGTTAAAACAAAAGAATAAGAAAAAGAATTAGAAAATCCTAATTATAACAATATTCAGCAGATTTCGTCGAACTCCGATCGACGAAATATGTATAGTTCGTCGAACTCAAGTCGACGAACTCCGAACACAAACTTTCACTTTAATTATTCGTTGAACTATGATCGACAAAACCAGTATGGTTCGTCGAGCCGAGATCGACGGTTTTGGGGCCCAGAGAATAAATACTCTCATTCTCTGAGTGGAGTTCGACGAACTCATCCCCATTCGTCGAACTCAGATCGACGAACTTACTTGAATTCGTCGAACCCAGTTCACTTTAACATAAACTTTAATTTTGCTAAAACTCATAATCAACCAAGATCTTCCATCAATCAATTTAATCAATGGATAATTCCTCTAAGAAGATATCATCCCTTAGGTTATAAATGTCAACCTGAATATTCATATATCTCCAGTTTTAATTATGTGAAGAAAGAATGACCCAAGGTAACTTGGGTTAAGTTAGCTAATCTGTTTTATTGTAGGTGAAAGATTATCCCACCACAGAGCAACAGTGGTATCTGGATAGTGGCTGATCAAAATACATGACTAGAAACAAGGACAACCTAATCAACTACAAGTCAAAGCTTAGACCCAAAATAATATTTGGTGATTCCAATTATGACAAGACTGAAGGATATGAAAAAGTCAAAATTGGAGCAATCACCTTCAGGAAGGTAGCTTATGTAAGTGGACTGAAGCACAACCTTATCTCCATAAGTCAGTTATGAGATGAAAGGTTTCAGGTATCTTTTAATAAAACTTACTGTATTATTACTTCTGTAGATAACCTAGTAGTGTTAACAGGAACTAGAGTATGAAATATTTATGTAGTTAATTTTAAGTCTGCCAAATCAGAAATATGCCTTTTTAATCAAACTAGCAATAATAATGACCTTTGGCATAGGAGATTAGGACATGTTAACTTGAAAAATATTGCTAAACTCTCTAGAGACAACCTTGTTAGAGGATTGCCTTCTTGCCCCTACAAGAAGGAAAGCCTTTGCAGGGCTTGTCAGTTAGGCTAGCAAACTAAAAATAGTTTTAAATCAGTAAATAAAAGTGACTCACCTAGAATATTGTACTTGATACATATGGACCTTTTGGCCCTATTGATGTACAAAGCCTGGGAGGGAAATCTTATACTTTAGTGATTGTAGATGACTTGTCAAGATTCACTTTTGTATTCTTTCGGAGATTTAAGTCAGATAACTTCAAGGTTCTTACAGATTTCTCAAGAACATACAGATTGAGTACTCTACTCCGGTTGCGTTGATCAGAAGTGATCATGGTACTGAGTTTGAGTCTCTTCTATTGCAAGAGTTATGTGAGAAGGAAGGTATCAGGCACTGCTTCTCAGCTCCTAGAACTCCTCAACAAAATGGGGTTGCTGAAGGGAAAAATAGAACCATAATTGAATCTGCTGGCACATTACTTGTAGATGCTCATTTTCCCTTATCCTTTTGGGCAGAGGCTATGAGCACAACAAACTATGTACTGAATAGAAGTCTGATACACAAGCTCAAGAATAAGACTCCTTATGAGCTACTTAAAGGGAAGAAAACTAAAGTAGATTATTTCAAAATTTTTGGTTGCATATGTCATATTCACAATAATAATAAGAAACACATTATAAAGTTTGAATCCAAGGCTAAAATGGGAATTTTTCTTGGATATTCCCAAGTAAGCAAGGCTTATAGGGTTTATAATAAATCAACCATGAAAATAGAAGAATATATTCATATTTCATTTGATGTAACTAACATGTTTTATAAGGAGAAAGAAGTTTCTACCAATGACATATTACAGGTACCTCACTTGTATGAGAGATTAGATGATCTAAACCTCACCCAAGAGGCTCCATCACATCTTTCTCCACTAGTTAAAGAAGAGAGTGAAGAAGAAAGTTTGGAAGTGGCTGAAATTCCTCCAACAGCTATTATAATTCCACAAGAGGAATTAATTCCCCAAGCTGTTGCTCAACCAACTCCTACTAAATTTGTCACAGTTAGAGATCACCCTGTATCTCAAGTGATTGGAGATATTTTAGTTGGAGTGCAGACAAGGAATCAACTCCACCAGGACATGATGCATGTCTGCATCATATCTCAAACTGAGCCCCAATCCATTAAAGATGCTGAGCAAGATCTAAACTGGATTAATGCAATGCAAGAGGAGCTCAACCAATTTGAGAGATGTAGAGTTTGGGATTTAGTTCCAAGACCAAAAGACTACCCAGTCATTGGAACTAAATGGGTATTTAGAAACAAGCTTGATGCTCAAGGTCTTATCATAAGGAACAAGGCCAGACTAGTTGCTCAAGGATACAGACAACAAGAAGGCATAGACTATGATCAGACTTTTGCACTTGTTGCAAGGCTGGAAGCAATCAGAATTTTTCTAGCCTTTGCAGCCTAGAAGAAGTTCAAGGTTTACCAGATGGATGTCAAGAGTGCATTCCTAAATGGTGAACTCAAAGAAGAGGTCTATGTAGAACAACCACTAGGTTTTATTTCTCCTACTCATCCCTCTTATGTTTTCAAATTGCATAAAGCTCTTTATGGTCTAAAGCAAGCTCCAAGAGCTTGGTATGAAACCTTAGCTAGCTTTCACTTAGTGCATAAATTTTCTTGAGGCATAGTGGATAAGGACTTTATTTATTAAGCATCATCATGATAAAATATTATTAGTACAAATATATATACATGACATCATATTTGGTTCTACAGATTCCAACTATGCAAAAGGTTCTCCAACCTTATGCATTCCATGTTTGAAATGAGTGGCATGGGTGAGCTCTCCTACTTCCTTGGTCTCCAAGTGAAGCAGACACCTGATGGCATCTTCTTATCCCAATCCAAGTATGCTAAAGAGCTAATAAAAAGGTTTGGGATGGGTGATGCTTCAGCAAAGAAAACACCTATGGCTACCAATGCTGTAATTGATTCTGATAAACATGGGAATCCTATAGATCAGAAATTATATAGGGCCATTATTGTGTCCCTGTTTTATCTTAGAGCAAGTAGAACAGATATTATGTTTGCTACATGCCTTTGTGCTAGGTTCTAGGTGAACCCTAAAAAATCTCATCTTATTTTCCTAAAAAGAATTTTAAGATATTTAAAGAATTGCCCTAATTTAGGACTTTGGTATCCAACTTAGTCAGTATTTGAGTTAACTGGATACTCGGATGCTGACTTTGTTGGATGTAGAGTGGACAGGAAGAGCACATCAGGGACATGTCAGTTCCTTGGTGATAGGCTAGTGTCATGGTTTTGCAAGAAGCAAACATCTGTGTCCTCTTCAACAGTAGAAGTTGAGTATATTGTAGCTGGCAGTTGTTGTTCACAGATGCTGTGGATTCAAAACCAACTCCTAGATTTTGGTGTCAACTTAAATAATTCAACTCTACTTTGTGTCAACACAAGTGCAATTTCTATTGCACAGAATCCAGTGCATCATAGTAGGACTAACCATATAGATGTAAGACATCATTTCATTAGAGAGTGTGTAGACAAAAATAAAATTAATCTCATCTTTGTCTCTACTGATTTACAAAAGGCATCTTCACCAAACCCTTGGATGAGAAGAAACATTTGTTCTTTATGAATCAACTAGGTATGATCAATGGAGATGCATTAATTTAATTTTTTGTCTGTGGTCGAAGAATTTGCCACAGTTCGTCGAACAGAGATCGACGCACTGAGAAGAGTTCTTGAGAAATTCGTCGACCTGAGATCGACGAACTCTCTGTGTGTGAAGTTCTATTCGTCAAACGGAGATTGTTGAATTCTGTGAAGTGAAAGTGGGTGAATGGAAGGCTTGGGAAACCTATCCGCGCGGACTACGCAGACTGGGTTGGCGGACTGCTAGGTCGGCAGGGATGTTGCAGGCGGTTTTCTCTGTGGCAGCCTGGGCGGTCTGTTCGCGCGGACTGCGCGGACAGCAGCGGCGGTCTGACAGGCCAGTGTATGCTCAGCAGGAGGTTTACTCCCAGGAAGTAACCGGGCGGATAGGAATGTTATCCGCTGAGTCCGGCTTGAAGCGGACTGAAGAACTGGAGCTCGGCAGACCGGTTTGGCAGATGCCTTGGTCTTGCTCTAGTGAAGCGGCAAGTGGAAGCCGTGGAGACCGCCGGTCAGCGCGGACAGGAACTGGAGGTCGCCCGGTATGGCGGGCTAGATCCAGTGTCCGCCTGTAAGTGCGGACTGGCCCTTGCGGCCAGTGGGCTGGACTTGGTGGGAATTGAACCAAGTCCAGGAGGCTCAGTCCGGGGAAGATCGCGCAGTGGAGCGCGGGCTGGTTTCTCAGTCCGCCAAGCGTAGTAGAAGTGTAGTTGCCTTGTTTGCTAGCTTGGGGAAATGCGGACTGGAGAATTGCTTGTGCAGGAGCGTGCGGACTGGAGCCGGAGTCCGCTGAGTCCGGTTGAGCCTTGTGATGAGGTTATGGACTCAGGGAAGCGGACTGGAGTTCGCTGTATACGCGGACTGGGGTCTGCTGTTAGCGGACTGGATTGGCGTGTCCGCTAAGTCCGGAGGTGCCTTGGAGTTGAGGTAATGGACTTGGGATATGCGGACGATAGCCGGGTATCCGCTGAGTCCGGCAGGTGCCTTGATGGCGCGGTTGCGGGCTCGGGTTTTGCGGGCTGATGCCTTGTCCGCAGAATGGCGGATACGACTGTTGTGGAGTCTGGCTGTGGTGGTCCTGGCTTGGTCTCTGGCGGCAAGGCGGACTGGATATTGGAGTCCGGCCTTGGAGAAGCTGGGGCGGACTGGCTATCTGCACAGGGCGGCGAACTGGCATGTGTGTCCGCGGGCTGGCGGACACATAAGTTCTTACTGCGGGATGTGGCGGTGATCCTATCGCCTAGGGCGGTGACCATACTCATCGTCGTGCCTATAAATAGGACCCATGTCACATCAGGAAACAACGGAACCTAAGTAACGTGAGTGAACAGTAAATTGGGTTGGGCGAGTGCTGCGGTCTGTGTTTTTCAGTCCGCGCGGATTGTTTCAGGCTGACGGTTTGCTGTGTGCAGGTCGCGCGGATAACTTCAAGGAGCCAGGAGTTTGGCTGTGACTTCAGTCAGTGCTTGGAAGTGTGCGGTCTCTGCGGACTCAGCAGGAGGTCGCTCTGCGGCTTGTCAGTTCTGTTTCAACTTTCCCAGCTTCAATAACCTGTCCGCCGGCTTCAGGCGGGTAGGGGTGTTCCTCAGTTCGGGTTCAGCAGGAGGCGAATAACGGTCTGTCCGCGCGGCCTCGCGGTCTCGTCGGACTCCGTGGTATTCGGCGGATTGCAGCATAGCTTGGGCGAGCTCAGCGGTCTCGGCGGTCTCGGCGACCTCGCGGTCTCGGCGGACTGGAGTGCTGTCCGCCCGGCTTGTTTTTTGATTCTTTCTGTTTACAGCTGTAATACTAGCGAAATCATGTCTCGCTATGTATGCCTCGGATTGTAATGAAGTGAATGCATAATAAGATCTTCTTGTGCTTCCATTGTTTTGTTGGGTGCAACCTCTAGTCCTTGGGTTTCCGCAGGTTCAGCGTGCGAACTGGGTAGTTCCGAAGATATTAATTTGGTGTTTGGGCTATCTTGCTGACCACGTTGAGAAAATTTAACATGGTATCAAAGCGAGGTTGTTGGAGTGGTCAAGCAGTGCTCAATGGAAGTAGTTGCTCGTCTGTCGAGGAAACCAGTGGTTGAACCATGGCAGTGGAGGATGCAAGTTGTCTTGGTATTGATCTTCTTACAGAGGCGAACTGTGAACGGTGGAAGTCCTGTATGAAGAGCTTTCTTCTTGGTGATGACCTTTGGGAGGTTGTATGTGGAGCAGGAAGACAAGAGGATACTGCTGGCAATGCTGCGGCGATGAGAGCTTGGAAGGAGGCAAATGCGAAAGCGGAGTCTATTCTCAGGCAGGTGATCTCATCGGAGCTCTTGGACCACATCCGTGGATGTCGGTCAGCTGCGGAGGTCTGGACTTCCCTTGATGGGTTGTTCAGGAAGAAGGTGAAGGAGGTTGCTGCTGAAGTTGGTCCCTCTACTTCATATCAGGAAGAAAGGAGTGTATCTCCTAGGCGTGATAGGAAGAGGAAGGAAGGACCAAGGTACTATAAATGCAAGCAGCAAGGTCATCTTCGGAAGGAGTGCAAGGTTACCTTGCTCTCGGCGAACGTTGCTCAGGTAGGGAGGAAGGAGAAGAACGTAGTTGGGACTTCAACTAGTTCTGGATCTGATCGGCTGGATGCCAGTGATAGTGCAGCTATCTGGCATGAAAGACTGGGGCATGTAGGGATGGACAAGCTGAAAGCAATGGCGGAAAGAAGACTCGTAAGAGACTTGCCTAGATTGTCATCCTATGGCGATGGTCGGGGGTGTGCGGGATGTCAGGAAAGTGGAGCCTATCGCTTCATGGTCGACAAAGCACAATCCAGGAGTAATGCACCATTGGCGGTTGTCCATTGTGCTCTGGTGGGACCGACCGTCACGGCCAGTCTTGGAGGCAGCAGGTTCATGCTGATATTGGTTGATGACTATTCTGGGTATACTTGGGTATACTTTATGAAGGAGAAGTCCAACATGGTACGCTTGTTTGTGGAGTTCAAGAAGCTTGTCGAAGGCTAGCTTGGCCGGAGGATCAAGGTGTTGAGGACAAGTTTCGGTGGTGAGTTTGCCTCAACCGAGTTCTCACGCTTTTGCAGGAAGCAAGGGATCCGGATGGAGCTTTCTTGTGGACATACTTCACAATAGGGTAGTGTTGCAGCTCGGATGATCCGTTGGTTAACGGAGACCTGCAAGTGTTGGCTTCGGAGTAAAGGCGTTCCGAAGGCTCTTTGGGCGGAGGGAATAGCCTGTGCTACTCATGTCATCAACCGGATGCCTCTTAGCCCGATCATAGTGAAAACTCCTTATGAGCTAATGTTCGGAGTGAAGCCCTCAGTGAAGCACCTTCGGGTGTTTGGATCTACCTGCTATATACATTCTCCGGGTGCTCTCAAAACAAAGCTAGTCTTTGTTGGGTATGATGAGCAGAGAAGAAGATGGAGGTGTATGGATCCTGCGACGAAGAAACTCATAGTGTCGAGAGACATTGTTTTCGATGAGTTGACGCCGTATTAGGGTAGCTCTTATGTGGAGCTAGAGATAAGCAGGTTAGATGGTGGGCTGAAGGAGGCTGCTGCTAAGGAAGTGGAGTTGCCTGAGTCACCAGGTGCTCCAGGTTGTTCTAGCTCCGGGGCAAAGGCGTCAGAGTCGGGAAGAAGGGGGAGCGATGCTCCAGGACCTTCTGGCTCAAAGGCGGAGGCTTCCTGTTCAGGAAGCAAGGGGAGAGATGTTCCAGGCTGTTCATGTTCAAGAGGGGAGTCTTCTGGTTCAGGTAGCAGGGGGAGCGTTGCTCCAGGTGCTCTTGGTTCCAGTAAGGAGGCGTCTTGTTCAGGGAACAAAGGGAGCATTGTTCCGGGTTTGCCCGGGAACGGAGCTGGTTCAACAGCAGCGGAGGTGGTTAGCCATGATCAGGTTCTTCGGAGATCGAAGAGGATCAGTAAGCCACCAGCTCGATATAGCGAAGGGAACAAAGCGGACTTGGTCCCGTGTTTCCTTGTTAGACCTCAGGTCGAGCAAGGGACTTCTGGCTGTGATGACCCCACTAGAATCAAGGAGGTGGTTGACACCAAGTCTGAAGAGGTGACTTCTCTCAGAGGCAACGAGGCTTGGGCTTCTAGGTCCAAGGAAGTTGGTGATACTCCTATGATGCATGAGTGGAGGTTGAAGCTAAAGAAGGCAGAGGGAAGCATGACTCCTTTTGGGAGATGCTGGAGGGCTCCCTCATGGTCCATGATATGCGGGGCGAGGACTATGTCTTGGACATCTCTTCGTAGATGCTGTCGGAAGGACCAGGTGCAAGGTTACGGGAGCTGCTGGAGTTATTCACCACTTCTCACTTCAAGGGGGAGTGTTGAATTCTGTGAAGTGAAAGTGGGTGAATGGAAGGCTTGGGAAACCTATCCGCGCGGACTACGCGGACTGGGTTGGCGGACTGCTAGGTCGGCAGGGATGTTGCAGGTGGTTTGCTCTGTGGCGGCCTGGGCGGTCTGTTCGCGCGGACTGCGCGGACAGCAGCGGCGGTCTGACAGGCCAGTGTATGCTCAGCAGGCGGTTTACTCCCAGGAAGTAACCGGGCGGATAGGAATGTTATCCGCTGAGTCCGGCTTGAAGCGGACTGAAGAACTGGAGCTCGGTAGACCGGTTTGGCAGATGCCTTGGTCTTGCTCTAGTGAAGCGGCAAGTGGAAGTCGTGGAGACCGCCGGTCAGCGCGGACAGGAACTGGAGGTCGCCCGGTATGGCGGGCTAGATCCAGTGTCCGCCTGTAAGTGCGGACTGGCCCTTGCGGCCAGTGGGCTGGACTTGGTGGGAATTGAACCAAGTCCAGGAGGCTCAGTCCGGGGAAGATCGCGCAGTGGAGCGCGGGCTGGTTTCTCAGTCCGCCAAGCGTAGTAGAAGTGCAGTTGCCTTGTTTGCTAGCTTGGGGAAATGCGGACTGGAGAATTGCTTGTGCAGGAGCGTGCGGACTGGAGCCGCAGTCCGCTGAGTCCGGTTGAGCCTTGTGATGAGGTTATGGACTCAGGGAAGCGGACTGGAGTTCGCTGTATATGCGGACTGGGGTCTGCTATTAGCGGACTGGATTGGCGTGTCCGCTAAGTCCGGAGGTGCCTTGGAGTTGAGGTAATGGACTTGGGATATGCGGACGATAGCCGGGTATCCGCTGAGTCCGACAGGTGCCTTGATGGCGCGGTTGCGGGCTCGGGTTTTGCGGGCTGATGCCTTGTCCGCAGAATGGCGGATACGGCTGTTGTGGAGTCCGGCTGTGGTGGTCCTGGCTTGGTCTCTGGCGGCAAGGCGGACTGGATATTGGAGTCCGGCCTTGGAGAAGCTGGGGCGGACTGGCTATCTGCACAGGGCGGCGAACTAGCATGTGTGTCCGCGGGCTGGCGGACACATAAGTTCTTGCTGCGGGATGTGGCGGTGATCCTATCGCCTAGGGCGGTGACCATACTCATCGTCGTGCCTATAAATAGGACCCATGTCACATCAGGAAACAACGGAACCTAAGTAACGTGAGTGAACAGTAAATTGGGTTGGGCGAGTGCTGCGGTCTGTGTTTTTCAGTCCGCGCGGATTGTTTCAGGCTGACGGTTTGCTGTGTGCAGGTCGCGCGGATAGCTTCAAGGAGCCAGGAGTTTGGCTGTGACTTCGGTCAGTGCTTGGAAGTGTGCGGTCTCTGCGGACTCAGCAGGAGGTCGCTCTGCGGCTTGTCAGTTCTGTTTCAACTTTCCCAGCTTCAATAACCTGTCCGCCGGCTTCAGGCGGGTAGGGGTGTTCCTCAGTTCGGGTTCAGCAGGAGGCGAATAACGGTCTGTCCGCGCGGCCTCGCGGTCTCGGCGGACTCCGTGGTATTCGGTGGATTGCAGCATAGCTTGGGCGAGCTCAGCGGTCTCGGCGGTCTCGGCGACCTCGCGGTCTCGGCGGACTGGAGTGCTGTCCGCCCGGCTTGTTTTTTGATTCTTTTTGTTTACAGCTGTAATACTAGCGAAATCATGTCTCGCTATGTATGCCTCGGATTGTAATGAAGTGAATGCATAATAAGATCTTCTTGTGCTTCCATTGTTTTGTTGGGTGCAACCTCTAGTCCTTGGGTTTCCGCAGGTTCAGCGTGCGAACTGGGTAGTTCCGAAGATATTAATTTGGTGTTTGGGCTATCTTGCTGACCACGTTGAGAAAATTTAACAGAGATTGACGATATTACTTCAGAAAAGTTTCGTCGACCTGAGATCGACAAAAACTTTTCACTTCTTCTGACTGAGATCTACGAACTCTTTTGTCAATAAAATATTTCGTCGAACGCAGATCGAAGAATTTTTATTTTTCGTCGGACGGAGTCTGCCACTTCATATTCTGAAAACCATGTATCTATGTTTTCTTCGAGCTCCGTCCCGCGCTTTCTATTCCCTTTGCACTTGATCTCTCTGTTTTCCTTTGCAGACAAACAATGGCGATTCCAGCAAGCTCTCTAGCGGCGATGAAGTTCGATATGGGATTCGACAACGATTTTGAATCCTTCCAACATTTAGACCAGATCGTTTTGGATATACTGAAACTGTTTGAGGAACAGAATCTGAAGAAATTCATAACACACTGAATCAAGATAACAACGATAGAGATTAGAGAATGGGTGTTCACTTCCACCACTGCAGATGCAGATGCAATGACCAGGACTATATCTGGTAATCAGATTTATTTAACCCCCACTGTATTATCTGAGATTTTCAGTTTGATGAATGGTAATGAGGATATTGAGATGGATAGTACTGAATATGATACCATGCTGATAAAAATGGGTCATGCTGGAGAGAACCTAATAAATTACTTAAGAAAAATTTATCTTCTGAGTATAAATTCTTAGCCGATGTAGTAGGCAAGGTGTTGTTTGACAAGCACACAACCCATGATTACATTACCAGGCATCAGTTCTTGGTGATGTGTGCCTTGGTAAATAAGAAAGCAGTTAACTAGGGAAAACTGTTGTTTGATTGAATAAAAAAGAAAAATAATAAGAAAGAAGTCTGTTTTGGAAGAATTCTGGAAATATTCCTACAGGAAAAGGCATCTGAATCACTGGTCTCCCAGACCATATTCATCAATGCTTCCAAATTGCTGACATGTGCCTTGTTTGGAAGGTGGGAGAGGACCATCTCTAAGCCATCCATGGCTTACTCCTCTTCCACACCTTCTGAGAGCACAAGGGCTGTACCAGCCACTCCCCACCCTATTGTTGAAGAAGTTTCCAATCCTCCTCATCCTTTAATAACACCTCTTCCTACAACAACTCCTTCATCTCCGCAGTCACCACCTCCTCCTCAACAACCACCTGCCTCACCAATACATTTACCAAAACCAGTTCCATCTCCAGAACAAATCACACCACCTCCATTACCATCTCATCTTAATGACATACATCCTGAAACATTCATGTCATCCCTCACTTTTGATTAACTCATCTCCTTACCATCTACACCTACTTCACCTCTACATGACACTTCCACTCCAATTCCATCTCAAGCTATATCATATTTCCAGGATGACATCATGTCAGATGTCATTCCATCTGTTGCTATTCCTTCCCTTCTTCCATCTGTATCTACTCAAACTCCAGCAAAGTTTATGGATATGGATTCTCCCTCCCTTTCCACCATCCTGTAGCACATCACTCCAGTGATCAGGCAACTTATAGCAGAGGCAATCACACCTCTTGCGGCCTCCATATCTTCCCTTACTGCTCTCCTTGCTGCCTCCTCTGACCCTTCTTCTTCTAGGGGCTGATTCCAGTATCCACTGAAATCAGGCAGGTGGAGATGCTAAATAAAGAAGCAGTTCCAGCTCCAGTAGCAGCAGCAGAAGTTTTATAGATATATGAGCCTGCAGATGCAGTGCCAGATGTATATATGCTTACAGAGGCTGAGACAGTGGCAGTTGATATGTCTTGTATAGTTGAGTAAGTAAACTTGCAAGAAGTTTTGACTGTTAGTGATTGTCTTATCAATCCCATAATAGATATCTACAATTTGCTAAATTCTTTTGACACAACTTATTTAAATTATCTTCCAGAAGTCTGCCCAAAGCACTCTATGGCTATAGTTTGCTATTCTTCTCCAATAAGCCCTACAGTTGCTAAGCAACTAAAGGCCAGTTTTACAAAGCACAACCACCAACTGTATCATCCCCTCCCATGGATATCTCCCCTCCTACATATATAATGGATGATAGTCCTTTACCCAACTTAGATGATATTATTCTTGCAGATATAAGAGAAGAGAATAAAATAGTTACTGAAAGCATTATAGAGATAAAAATTTCAGTACAACCTCAAGCTGAGAGGAAGATATCCAAAGATATTTTGAAAGAAATTGTTGATTTATATGCAAATCCTCAAGGATCATCTGATGAAGATAATGATGATGATTGTGATGAATTTGACAGTTCAAAGGCTAAGAAGAAAGTTATTAAGAAGAGAAAAGTTGTTCCTAAGGCTGCCCCCAAGCTAAATCCCACCCATGATACTCCCCACTACATACTGTAGAATATCACTCCTTACCCAGGGATGCCCTCATAGATGTGGCTATCCAAAAATTAGCAAAAATCCAGGAAGAAGAGCAGAAGGTACTCTCCTCCTCCTCCTTCTCAAAGGAACTGGAGAGGTCCTCCTCCTCCTCCTCCTCTAGCTACTGGTGCTTCAGGTAATATCTCTCAAAGATCTACATCATATACTCAAAATTATCAAAGACAACTAGATAGATCTTCAAGATTTCATGGAAGCAGTCAGCATAGGCATACAAGCAGCAGCAGACAACAACAGTAGCAACAAAAAGTATCAGATATTGATAAAGCTAAAAAAGATGATAGTCCAAAAAGGCCAGAATCACCACCAATTCCTTTTGTAGATCATGAACAAGAAACCACTGCAAGAATGGCCAGATTTCCAGAATTTGTTGGACTCTCTCTCATTAATAAAGCTAAAAAGGAAGGCAAGGATCCATCACATTACACTACCATGTCTTCCTACAGAAAAGAAGAACTGAAAAGGTATGACAAGGCTAACAAGTTTTTCAATGTAGATGCTTATATGAATTTACATCTAGAGGTTGTTGTACCAAGAGCTACTTCTCTCAACATCATTGGAGAAGCTGACATGACAATGTCTAAAAGAGAAGCTATGAATCCCAACAGATAAATCAAATTCAAACAACTGTTTGAGCAAACTAATAAATCTGATAAGGAAAAGCCTAATAAGAACAAATGAATATTTTGTTTAGTTTGTCATTTTCTGAACTCTGATTATTAAATCATGAAGTATCTATATACATATCTGCTGAATGTTTTAATTTTCTGCCAGATATATTTTATTTTGCTTTGTGATCGTTTTCTTTTTAAATTATTAGTGAAATCACCCAAATAGTGGGAGATTGTTGGATCCCTAGTTTGGATTTGGGCTAGGATCACTAATTAGGATAAGTTTGACCCATATTGTAAAGCCAGGGTCAAGTCTTTGAGTCCTAGAGTTTAGGCTAAGTCATTTGGTTCAATATTTTATGGACCAACCAGTAGAATACCTCAGTGGACTCAAGACTTAGAAGAAATCAAATTTCAGTATATAAGTTTGTTAGTGGATTCCTACTAGAGTGGTAGAAGAGTGGATGTACCCAGTTTGGGGAACCACTATAAAATTTTTGTGTCGTCTGGTTGATCATTTTCTGTGTTGTTCTTGCTTTGCTGTGTTAGATTAGTTTGCTGCGATAGTTTAGTTTAGTTTACATTTTCTGTTAATACTATAGTATCATCTACTTTACTCTGATAATATTTAAAATAGCTAAAAAGTTTTAATTACTCTATTCACCCACCTCTAGAGTAAATCAGATCTACCCCCTTTCTTTCAGGAGACTGAGAGATCCTGATGGATCTGAGGTGTAAGCTCTTTGGAGCAGTAGTATTGGAGAAGTTCCTAGTCCAATAAGATAGTTGGATAGCAGGGAGGGATAGTGGATGTACCCTTGTTAGGGGAACCACTATAAATCTTGTGTGCTTTGTGTGTTTTCACTGTGATGGTTTTATTGCAGGTTGCATATCTTGAAAGCTAAATATAATCAACCAATAAAGCATTCAATTGAAAGAAAAGAAAAGATATTCACTAAGGACTAAAAACCCTATTCACCCCCCTCTAGGTGATTGAGAATGCTTTCCCTCTCCCTGCATAACTGCGAGTCCCTTGTGACTTTGAGTTCTCTCCGTATCACCTTCCAACATCTTGGAAGCCTCAATCAACTCGTTGAAACCCGCATTCTTCATAGCTATAAGGGGTTGTCTCAAATTCTCTCTCAACCCATGGTAGAAGAGGTTATCCCTCTCCTCATCATCAGATGTGGTCATTCCCGCATAATGACATAAATCGGTTGGGTTTACACCCATGCCCATAGGATCTAGAGCAGTAGCACTGCTTGGTGAAGGCTCATCTTGCGGCCTCAATGTCCCCTCCTCGTCGCTTGCACCCTTACCAAAAGCAAGGTAAAAGAAGAATCAACTTCTATTTGCAAAACTTAGACATCAGGACACTCATGGTCCTGTGATATTCCTATGTGGATAACTTCTGTACAGGATTCAATTATGCCAAATCTACCACTAAACCTTACCCTGGACACTAACCTCCCTCTGATACCTAATTGTAACACCTCCCCTGTAATGACCATATAATATGGGTCTGGCTATGACCCCACAATATATAGATGCACAACTTTAGCATTACAAAGTGATATAAAGAACAACGCATCTTAAAACTCAGAACACAAACAGCGGATACCCACAAACACTAGAAGTTATCCATTATCATAGGAGTATTAAAATGGGCTTAAGGCCTTACAACAATTATGAGTCCAAAAACTGAAAAACAACAAACAGAGCAATGCGTCTTAGCAGTCCTAGGCTATCTCGACATGCAACTTGGATTATTGTTGAAAGTTATTAACTTAAGGTTTGCTAGTCACATAGAGGGGTGGGGGGTGAATAGGTCTTTGAAATTTCTTAAGTCTTTTTGTTGTTTTATTACTAAGTGATCTAGAGCTTGTCCTTAGTACATGCAATATAAGAAAAGAACAAGCAACACTACAAAGCAGATAAATATTTATAGTGGTTCCCCAATTGGGTACATCCACTTTCCCTCCCACTTTTCTAACATATGTTAGACAAGTCACAAACTCCTCCAAAATGCTCCTCAGAGCTTACACCTCAGTCCCTCAGCCTTACACTCAGGTTCTCTTCAGTACTCTACCTTAGAACCACAAAGGTTCCTACCTCAAAGCCCTATAGTGCTTCTACAACTCAGTGGTCAACAAACTACCTACCTCAGTCTTATCTCTAAGGCCTACAGCTCAGGCTTTTCAGCCCTACAACTTCAGGCACAAGACCCTACTCTCAGACAGCTGCAGCACTCCTACAGTTCAGTACCCGTCCAGGTACCTACGTTAGTGCCCTTCTAGGCACCTACAGCCCAGCCTCCTCCAAGGCCTACAATTCAGTGATACACTGGTCACCTATAGCTTAGTGACTCAACAGTCACCTACCTCAGGCACTAGGCCCTACTACTCAGGCTGGGAGGACATCCCTACTCTCAGATCCACACTTGGAGCCTACCTTAGTACCCCAATAGGGTACCTACCTCAATGACTAATTAGTCACCTACAACTCAGGCCAAAAGGCCCTACAGCTCAGATTCAAACAACCTGAATCCTATAAGAATTTAATCAAGAATTTGAAATAAATTAAAACACTAACTCAGAGATAAATCTCTGAGTCTACCTTGTTGGACTGAGCAGATATCAGTCCAGTCCTCTTGTTGTAGGAGGAATTAGTCTTCTTCTACAGCTAACTACTTCTTTGCTGGATTGAAGAACAACTATTTGTTATTGATGGATAACGCCCATTCACACATCAATCTCCTTGCTGATTAGATGAATCACCTGCCTTGTTCTGCAAAGAACAAACTTACTAAACTAGAAAAAGCTTCAACTATCTTTCTCTGCCTATTGGCTTGCACTGCTAGACTTGGCTTTCAAGCTTGTCGGAGAAGATGAAGTCCAGCCGCCTCTATTTTTCCGTATTTTATTCGTAACCCTAATCCACTTTTCTCTCTGCATTTTATATCTATTGATTTGAATCAATGACATTTTTTGGGTGTGGGCCCAGCCAAGGATGCTCAACGCCACCTCCCTTAGAAGAGAACAAATAGTAGCTTCCGGCGCAACTGTAGCTTTCCCACAATGACATGAACTATTTTGACTTTGTTGACTTCTGGTGAAGTCAGTAGTGGTCATCTAGTACTGCTGTAGCTTTCTCGCAACAGCATGAAATACTTTGACTTGTTGACTTTTGGTGATGTCAGTAGTGGTCATCACTTTCTAGACTTAGAAAAATTCCAGAACACATTAAGCATTGAGTGATGTTAAGTCACTCAATGCCTGCTGACTTGGCTCTTTATTAGAAGCATTGAGTGAACCTGCTTCACTCAACACTTCTTGACCTGGAGAAGTTCTGCTGGCGTTGTCTCAGTGAATCCTTCTCAACTGCCTCAGCAGTTTCTTCTTCACAGCTGAGACTATCTCCGATCTCAGCGGTTTCTTCTCAACTGTCTCAACACTTTCTTCTTCACAGCTGAGACTATCTCCTGTCTCAGCGGTTTCTTCTCAACTATCTCAATGCTTCCTTCTTCATTAGAAGCGTTGAGTGAACCTACTTCACTCAACGCTTCTGGACTTAGAGAATTTCTGGTAGGTTTGTCTCAGCAGTTATGCTGATATATTCTTCTCAGCTGTCTCAGCAGTCTCAACGCTTTTGTCTTAGTCAAATTATCTGACTTCTAGCATAGTCTCTTTGTTCACTGGTCCAATCAAGGACAACCTACATGCAGGAACTTAAGCACACATCAAATACATTATGCCCCTTAGCATGATTGATGATGCCTCTTCAAATCCTGAGGAACATTATAGGGCACAATTCCAAACAATCTCCCCCTATTTGAAGATGGCAGAACACCCATTCATGCTAAGGTGCATTAACACAAAAAAGTATCATGATAGGCCTAACGAGACATTATCATGACAACTAGCCATCCCAGTTTAGGATAACTCCCCCTAGATGAGATGGCTTAACACTATGATTGAATAATTAATAGTACTAGTGAATTATCAATCATTAATAATGTAACAGTATGATTAACAACAAAAGCTTTATTAATCATTGACAAGTTAAACATTATGATTAAGATATACCTCATCATTAACTAATTTAGAGAGCCTTAGCCAAACACCAGTATGCAAAACTTGTGATTATATGATATCTATGAAAGAACAGCATATTCATTAATCACAGATATATAAATGAGAATTGCATGCACATTTATCACATCAAAATAATTAGGGCCAACTCATATTAATTTCATTGATAGCGATTTGATATTGCTACATTGTTGATATTTATAACAAGACATTAATTAAATATTTAACGAACCCTAAGTCTTGTAACCTCATATCAGCTCTTCTTTGATGAAATTGAATCAACATCCTTTGTAGCAGCAATATTCTTCGAGTTTTCTGCTTTGTTCTCCTATCGTTTGAAGTAAAGCAATGGCTTTGGATTATATCTGGGAGGCATTTTATTAGGGTTGCTCTTCCTTACCAGATTTTTTTTGAATACTATTTCCCTTAGGGAATTTCTTTCCAAATGGTTGATTCATTCCTCAGAAGGATATACACTATCAATATTCTTTAAAATTTGTCCATGGCTTACACAAGCATTGATAATGATGGATTCAGATGCATCACTTAGCTGTTCATAATCTAGATCATCTCTATTCTCAGCTCTCCTCTTTGCCAAGAACTCTTCAGTCATTTGAGTTCTTGCCCTTTTTATTTTGGCTGCAAGTTGTGCATCCTGTGCAACTCTAGCTTGTGCTGGGAAGTCTAGGTCCTCTGGCCTCTTTTTATCTAGAAGGGGCAGGCGTAGTGCCACCCTGGTGCCTTGAATTACATTGAAGGCCTGATCTTCAATGAGTGCTGCTGTCTTAGCATGGCTGCTCTCCCCCTTTCTGCCTTCTTCAAAGATGGTCTTTTGCAGTAAGGTGGTGTTGGCTTCATCTTTGCTTGATATAGATTGGAATATTCCCTCATTGTCAACAAGCAGCTCATCTTTCTGAAGTATTGAATGCTCTAGAGAGTGGACAATAACATTGGTGACATGCTAATTTACATAATCTGATGCACCCATGATGTAACACCCCCTATCCGTCGCATAACATATAACACTAGGTCTGGCCGGGGCCCGACGCCATATACCACAGACAGATCGGGTGGTTACTCAATGGAAACCATCCAACCAATCCAACGTCCTACACAGAGCATTCTAGCGGAAGCAGTTTTATAAGTTGCAATTAAAAGAACCCAGCACAAGCATGAACGTCCACTAATACACAAAATAGGAATGTAGTACATACACAAGAACTGGCCTTAATACCTTACAAATGGTTTACTTCATATTACATGTTTTACAAACCACAACACGCAGGCCGGTCATATATGAACAAAAGCAAGTAAACACTCCAATCAGGCCTTCGAGGGCCGCCTTCGCAATTTGGGCTTTAGCCCGCTATTGACCGCTTGGCCCAACAGCACCTACAAGCAACAAACCACCGCACGGTGGCAAACAAAAGCAATGGTCAGCAATGCTGACCAAATTATAACGATCCCGCCCCCAACTCGGGGCGGCGATGCTCCTTCCCTGCATTTTATTAGCAAAACCAAGCAGTATATAAATATATTGCATCACATGCATTGACATGCATGACCACACGCCCTGTGCTCTCAGGGCACATTCTCGGTGATCGCGGTCTAAGCCTGCCGACTCACCACCATCCGCAGGACGACAATCTCTCGTGAGCAATTAAGGCAGTAGTCACGACACTTTAATATCATCGACAGCCTTGAGTATTCTAGGCAAAAGTTATGACACTTTAACATCATCAACAGCCTATAAGCATAAGTCATGACACTTTAAAATCATTGACAGCAAAGACCGGACCTCTATGCCCTCGGCATAAAGCAGGAACGGTTCCACTCAGCCCGTTGCTCACTTGCCACGACACTTTAAAATCATCGGCACGAGTTAAGTTTCCCCGAAGCCCGTGAATCGAACGCACAATATTACATAACCCAGTTATGTACAAGTTGGCTCCCAGGCCCACAAGTTTGGCAAAACCACGCATCTGCCCAGTTTTTCGGGTGCACCTTAGAGTTAATCCCCAAGGTTCCCTGTTGCAATCTACCATGTAGAAAACCCCAAAAACAAACAATCACACGGAGTCTTCTACGGCATTTATGCAATGCAACATCACCGATCCAGACCAACATGTCCGGATAGGCTTCACACATCATGCCTATGCCCGTTCTCGAATACGGACTCTAAACAACGGGGACTTTACATATCTAACCGAAGGAACGCTTCCACTTACCACAAACTCGTGAGAGCGGGCCTCCTATGCAAAGAAGGAGCGCTTCACATGCTCAAGAAGTGAATCGTTACACTAGCGTTCTTCCTTGGCGCCATGGAAATGTAAGCAGATGAAAATCACCGCACTCTCTTTGCCTCCGTAGATCTGAAGTCGGTTCGCGATTTTGAGCTCCGAAGCTCCTCCAAAGACCGGATCTAAGCTTCTTCTTCCTCCTTTGCTCTCCTCCCTCTCTAAGCTTTAGAAAGAGAACCACTCAAGTAAAATGAGGGTTTCAAGGGTCCAATCCCATGTATATGCAAGCACTAATAGCCCCCAGCCGTCGGATCCCGAATAAAAGAAACGAACGGCCACGATCCAGATCTAAAATGCTAAACCTGGGCCGAACACGGCCTGCGACACGCCCATGTCCCGCATTCGCCGTCAAAATCGACGCGTTTGGAAAAACACACGGGCATCTGACACGCCCGTGTTTGACCTAACACGCCCGTGTTCCAACGGAAACGACCACGTGGTCTGCCGTGTGCCCCCATCTACACAGCCCCGAAAACAACCCGAGACTCACATGGATCTTGGACACGCCCGTGTCCACACCCGTGTCACACCCGAACATGCCTGAGCTTCAGGCCATGTTCACAGTCTCGACACTTCGTCGAGCGAAGTTCGTCGGCCACACGACACGGCCTTGGACACGCCCGTGTCCTAGGCCGTGTGCGTTGTCTCGACACATCGTCGAGCGATAATGTCAACTTCGCGGGCCGATTGTCGACACGGGCTCGACACGCCCTGAGACACGCCCGTGTCTCAGGCCGTGTGCCCTGTCTCGACACATCGTCGAGCACAAAATTTCGACTTCGCGGACAAATCGTCGACTCCAGCCTGACAAGCTCTGGGACACGCCCGTGTCCCAGGCCATGTGCCTCCTGCCAAATACCAGATTTGGCCCAAAACGCCTCTCATCTCTCTTTTGAGTTTCGGGGCGTTACAACTCTCCCCCTCTTAAAAGAATTTCGTCCTTGAAATTACATAAAGGAAAGACAAGTACCAAAATTAAATTGTACCTGAGCGGAACAACTCTGGATACTTGTCAAGCATAGACTGCTCTCGTTCCCAAGAGAGCACCTCTCGACCGCAATTGTCCCATCGGACCTTGACTATCCTGATCTCTTTATGGCATAGCCGCTTGACTTCTGAGTCTTCAATACGCACGGGCTTGACCCTTATCGTCGACCCACTATCAATCGGCACTTGATCGACCGCGATCACTTGTGCAGGCTCTTGCACCGCCTTCCATAACACCGATATATAGAAGACATAATGTAGACCACTAAGCTCCACATATAGCTTCAAACAATACGCTGCTTCACCAACCCGCTCCAGAACCTCAAACGGCCCAAGGTACCTCGGGCTTAGCTTTTTCAATCGCCGCACCCGCGATGATAAGCCCGGAATCCGCGACCTGTCCGCGCAGCTTTCCAGACCGGGCGGCCTGATTATTCAAGCCGACAAGCCTCCCAAGCCGGGCGGTCTCCATGTCAGGCTACTGCCAACGCCGCCCTTCTCAGCGACAAGGCCCAAGGACCCAGCCATCAGCTCGCCAGGAGGAATCCACCAGGCCGCGCGGCTTCCCTCCTTTCTTGTTTCTTTCTCTTTTACTTCCCTCACCTCTGCCCAGTTCTCCTGTACCCCGGGCAGCCGGTAACTTTAGCCCTGCCCACTTGGGCAGGCCCCCGAGCCTATAAATAGGGGGAGGGTGCACTCCCCAAGACACGCTGACTTGTATCCAGGAGCTTGCCTGTTAAGAGCTGCGGTCTCAAGTCTAGTGTTTTGCGGCCTGTAGTCCGGCCGACTTCCTCTTTTCTTCCTTCTTGTAACTGTTCCTCATTTTTAGTAAAGGAAAGCCCGCCGCAAGAGTGGCATTTAAGCCGCGGCGGGCGAACTCTGCTGTTGCCGCTGCCAGCGGCCCCCTTTTCATGTCCTTTAGCCGCGACCACTAGTAACCGATTGGTTGACAGTCTCCTCCTTTCCTTCCCTACCCCCGGTGTTCGAACCTTTAGCTGGTGGTGCCCGACTCCCTGTCCGTTTTCATGCATCAACAATAGGTGATCCTATTTATAGGCGCAGAGAAGAGTGTGATCATCGCCCTAGCCGATAGGATTACCATCCTATCTCGCAGCGAGCGCAAAGAGTATTCGCCAAACCATGGACATAACACCAGTCTGCCTGGTCTTCACGATTAGCAAGACAACCTGTTCACAACAGTAAACCCTGCGGAAGCACCACCAGTCGGCACACTAGCGGATACAGCTCTAGTCTGTACGCACCTGCAGACACTACTTCAGTCCGCACACTCCAAGCCCGCAACCAAAGCACAAGGCCAATAGCTATCGAACTCGGAAGACAAAGAAGGTAGTCTGCACTAACCGCGCCACCTCCTGTACTGAGCACACCTGGACTTGGTAAAAAAACTAGACCAAGTCCACACCACCAACCATTCCTGGTGGGAACACAGCACCGACAGATAAAAATACCAGTCCGCACAAAACCAACGGACTATGCGGATTACCATCCTATCTGCCGAATTACCTTTAGGGAACAGACTGCTTGCCACTCCTTTGCCGAGCTATCTAGCTGCCATACCTGTCTGCACAGACCGTGGGGACAGATCACCCTGACCGCCACTTTCACTTCAAAAATTTCAACACTCCCCCTTGAAGTGAGAAGTGAAAACCAGCCCCAGCAGTCCCCGTAACCGAGTAAATGACCCCTTCGATAGCGGCTTCGTGAAGATATTCGTGGCCTTAAGGCCATGAGCGTGTATGTGTTGTATACATTCCTGGACTATGTATAAATGTGGAGTTTATATATTTAGTGGACATTCATGCGTTGAGTTCTTATAACTTAGAATACTGCGCCAGAATGCTCCGCGTTAGGACACAAATAGAATGTGATTTTGATATTCCCACTTGACTTCGCCGTTTGTCTGTGTTATATGGCATGGGTCCCCGGCCGGACCCACCGTTATATTCCATATGACGAATGGACGCGTTACAACTCGAGTCAAAGAACTCGTCTACTCGAGTGGTGAACTTGACTACTCGAGTATAATACTTAGAATATTTCTGAGAGGAAAAATCTGTCAACTCAAGAAAGAGAAGAAGTCTACTCGAGTAATGGACTTGACCTCTCGATAACAGATTCAAGTTTCTTGAGAACCATATCCTTTTCTCGAAATCTAGACTAGTCTTACTCGAGTTCAAGTAAAGGTTCTACTCGAGTACTATAATTCTACTCGAGTGAAAGACTTAAAAAAATTTTGGTTCTGAAGATTTTCCTTTCTTCAATAGAATCAGCAACAAGTCTTTCTCCAACAATCCTACTGCTTGAAAAAAATGAAGTGTATCCCAATAGAGAGGCTACACATGAGTCAACACCATGGATCACACAATGAGGGATTACATTGTATGGTCCTGTGTTTGGTGACCCATTGTAGACTTGCATTTGTCTACACTTGGTAATTTAGTACTGCAAACACATAACTCAAACAATACATCAAATACAACTTAATTCATCTTAGTTCAAGGGTGACTTCACCAAATCTGGGTTATTGTGGATATGATACCCAACAAGAACTAAACATATAGATATTAGAAAAAGGAAAATATTAGCTTACAACATATTCCAACTGAAAGACAAGTTGCTGATATCTTTACAAAACCCCTAGATGAAAGTAAGTTCAATTATTTTAAGTTTGAACTAGGCATGTTGAATATTGAATAAATAATTACACTTAAAAGGATGACTAATTAGGAATGCAAATATTTTAAATTTTTTTACTTTAATTAGTCAGGACATATAAGTCAGATCTCAAAATTTGTCTAAGTCACAGAATTTTGTCAAGACACCAGTGTGTATGTTGACACTATTAGTACAAGTGTGTCAAGACACGACAACGTGTGTCGATACTAGTAGACAAGGTGTGTCGAGACACGTGACTAAGTGTTGACACTGATTAGTGGATGTGTGTCGACACTGATAAAAGGATGTGTGTCGAGGCATTACAAGTTTGTGCCAAGACCTTTAGGTCTGTGTCGAGAAACATAAGCCTTGTGTAGACACATGTCGATACATCTCAACAGCTTAGGTTTTCTTTGTCGACTCCAGAAATTTCCCAAAATTGAGAAAATCACTAAATGCAGCGCGCCTTTTTACCTTCAAAAGACTAATGCTATAAATAGTAGATATTAGGTTTTGTCGACTTCACTCGCTAGTAATCCTGAGAGAATATTCGTTGTGTGTGGAGACCTTGTGAATGACCTTGTGAATGAGGGCAGGGTTGGAGTATCTTCTTTCAAAACCAACCAAGATCTAGAAGATAGAGGAATCTAAATTTTACTCTAATGCCTCATTAAACTCTAACTCTGACAAGATAAGATCCACTATTAATGGTGAAAGGATAAAGGTCACTACAAAAAGACTGGCTAAAGTCTTTAGGATTCCAAGAATTTCACAAGATAATGAACTGGATTCAACCAAGACAGCTGAGGCACTAGTTTGGTGTGGTCTACCTCCAATCACTAGTATTGGACATTCTTTCAACAGGAAGGGAATGAATTCCCAAGGTAAATTCCTATCAGAAATAGTAGGCAAGGTCCTCCTCTACAAGACTGGAGCACATGACAGGATTTCTAGGGTCATGTTTAATCTGATGACTAGAATTATCTTCAAAATCAATACTGATTAGAATTGAGTGCTGTTTGATAAGATTGTAGAAGGAATTTAGAAGCCCAATATGTGCAGAATAATAAGATTGCATCTAGTAAGATTCATTCAGGTTTGCATTAATCAGAAACATGGCACTAAGATCAATCACATGAGGAGAATGGACCTAAGAATCCTGTCTAGGTGGGACAGAGTCTTGATTAAGGAAACTCCTGCACCTAAGCAGAAAAAGGAAGTAAAAAGTAAGAAATCAGTGGTAGAGGAAGTAGTATCCTCGAGTGATTCTGAAGAAGAGATGAACTTCAGTTCAGATGGTAATCCAGAGGAAGTCCAAGGCAGGTCTCCTAGGCAATTCCCTCAGACCAGTGCACAAGTGCAGAGAGAGATCATTCCAGAAAAAGAATTAGCTGAGGGGGAGAACCTCACAGAATTGCTAATGGATACAACAACAATAATTATAATGGATGTATTACAAGACCTAGAAAAGACACAAGCTACTGCTCATGAAATATCTGATCATGTAATAGAAGAAACAACTCTACACGAAACTGAAGAAGAACTTCCAATCACAAAAGATACAAATATTCAGGAAGAGAGCATTGCAGATTCTCAGATTGAGATACCTGCTGCAGAAAATCAGCATGCAGATATTACTGTGGATAACATCCCTAATAATCAAGAAGGTACAGGGATTGATGGGGAGTTGGCCCATATTACTGAGAAATATAAAGAGGTACCTCAAGTTGAGGAGGTTAGTTCTTCTGAATCTGAGGATGTAGATTTTTATCTACAGAAGAAAAGAAAATTTTCAGAAATAAAGAAGAAAAGCAAGAGCTACAAGCAATATCTTCAGTCTGGACCACCATATGCTCCTACAATAGATCATAGCTCTTTGCTAGTGCAACTACAGCTAATGCTTGATAAGCAAAGGAAAGACTTAGAGAAACATGTGGATGAACGCAACAAGGAGTTGAAATTTCATCTAGCCTAAGATATCAAGTCAATATGATTTGAAGTAAATCTTTTGAAAACTGAAATGACTTCATTATTTGAGAAAGGGGCTCATGCAGTAGTTTATTTGGCAAAGCAACAACAAGATTCCAAGCAAATACAAGACGATGTGGCAATCAAGCAGGACTGTGTCCATAAAAATCAGAACTGACTGAATGAGAATCTGATAGTAATGCATGAAACTAGCTTAGGAGAAATTAAGACTCAAACTACTACCTTGGAACGCAAAAATGATTCTTCTGGCATAGATATTAATACCGAACTCCAAAGAAATTCTGAATCTCTCCTTAAGGATATTAAAGATTCCTACAAAACTTTGGACAATAATTTACTGAGGATTAAGAATACAGTGACTACAGGTATCATTTATGTTGATGGGCAGGTCAGATTTCAAAAGAATGATATCAGAGATCATATTAAGAGAGAAGTCATAAAGGGGAGAGAGTCATGATTCAGGCAAGTGTTGAACAAGCTACCTGGATTGCAAACAATATCAGAGATACTTTAGGCTTTCCTCCCTTATAGTATGAGGGTGATCAAACAGCTGAATCTGGTTATCAACAACCTCCTCTACTTCAAGTACCTCCTACTGAATGGAATCCTCCTACAGCCCCAGCCAATTTTGAGTCTATTCAAGCAGCTGTTCACCACATGTATAGTCCTCCTCAAGGAATAAATAAGAATGTAATATTTGAGAAAGTGGACAGGCCTGCTACTGCTCCAGAAATTGAGGCTTAGTTACCAAAGAATATTTTTAGAGAACAAGCTAAGACTAAACCTAATTTTGAGCAATGGAGTCCAAACTCTAGATCAATCATCCTTACTGCATGGAAATCTGTGAATGAAAATATTACCGATAGAGCAAAATGGTATTCCGAACCAAAATGGTCTATACACTTGAAACAGCAAGATGTGATTCAGAAATTCAGGAAAGATTTGAAGAAAGGAAAGCTTCCTGCTAAATCCTTAGAGCCCAGCAAGTATTTCCCAAAGCCATATCATATTTTGAGAGGCAAAGGCTGAAAGAAGAAGCAATAGCAAAACCCAAAGCTAAAGAAGCCAAAGGTAAGGCAGTTGCTGAGGACAAGGAGCTTGAAATGAAAGTCAAGATACAATTAGGGAAAAGCATAGTTATTAAGGAAGCAGAGCTGCCTTAGGATTTTCTAAGTTTTATATTTTGATCTGTTACTTTTCTGAAATAAAAAACTTGTATCAGTAAAATAAACAATTAATGGAAATTATAGCTTATTTTTTATTTTATGTGTTGATTTATTAGGACTGAATTTGTTTGCCATATTTTCTACACTGCATCATTATTAAGTTTCTGTGTTTATTTGTTATAATTCACTTACTGAACTGCACTGGATATTTATATGTCTTTATCTTTTTATTATGGTGTCTTGTTTTATATCATTGTATTGTGGTTATGACTTCTCCAAATAAGCGGAGATTGTTGAGTACATTGGTCTCAATGTACTTTATTTGAAGAAGTCTTCTCAGCTCAATGATATACATTGTTGTATTTTATGGATGTTAAGCTTATTTGTGCAGGTTAATAAAGCTAAGTACAATGTGCCGACACTTAGGACTAGTGTCGACACACACTAAAAAAGTTGTGTCGAGAAAAGGAAAAGCTGTGTCGACACTTAGGACAACTGTGTCGACATGCTGTGTCGAGACTAAAGGCAACTGTGTTGACACTCAAGAATAGTGTCAACACACTCTATTTAAGCCCTGTCGAGACTAAAGACAATTGTGTCGACACTCAGGAATAGTGTCGACACACTCTATTCAAGCTGTGACGAGACAAAAGACAACTGTGTCGACACTCAGGACTTGTGTCGACACACTCTATTCTAGTTGTGTCAAGATTAAAAAGGACTATATCAACACTGAGGACTAGTGTCGACACACTATAATCAAGCTATAACGAGGCTGAAGACAACTGTGTCGACACACAGGACTTGTGTCGACACATTCCACAGAAGTTGTGTCGAGACATATGAAAGAGTTTTGTCGACACATTCGGATGTATGTCGACACTACTACAGGAGCTGTGTCGACACCCAGTACTTGTGTCAAAACATTTCATAGCCAAGTCTCAACACTTCAGCAGACTTATTTCCTAAGTATATATATCAAGATTGAGGTACTGACCGCTGTAAGAACTGTCAGTTATTATTCAAAACAACAGGATACTCCTGTCAGAGCATATTTAAAGGATTGCAGTCTTCATAAGAATATACAAACAAAGAGAGAAAAAAAGAAGGAAGAACCATAATTAAAGTAAGAAGCAACACAACTTTGAAGCTCCAGCTACAATTAAGGAGGTGGAGAGAGGTCTGATCAAGAATCATCTACAACATCTCTCCAGCCCAGATCAACCTTAATTTCTACTTCAAGAAGCTTTGAAAAGCTAAGAAGGGTTAGATCAGATCTGTCTTGTAAGAATCAAATAAAGCAAAATCATCAAGATCAGATCAAGAAGTAGTTACTCAAATCTCATTCTGAGTGACATTTATGATTCATTTCTCTGTTATATTCAGTTTGTAAGATCTGTTTATAGATCTGAGTGGTGGAGATTTATTCTCTTGTTATTGTAAGCCCGTGTTATAATGGCTGAGGTAGGGCTAGGATTTCCTGAGGTAGGAAAGTTGAAAATTCTCTGAGTTGTAGGGCATTTGTTGCCTGAGAAGTAGGAGTGAGGATTCATTCTAAGGTAAAGTTCTTGGGAAGAACTTGAGGTGTATGATCTTGGTGATATGAGTGGTAAGACTTGTGAAGTCTGAGTAGTAGGAGCCGGGTGGGCTCTGAGGTGTAAGATCTAAAGATCTGAGTAAAGGAAAGAGGAGGAGTTTGGCCGAATCTAGTTCATTGATAGATAGGCAAAGGGGGAAAGTGGATGTATCCGTAACTTGGGAAAGCACTATAAATCTGTGTGCATTGTGATGTGTATGCTGATGTGTTGTGTTGTGTCAATACTGTTGATTGCTATTTAGTTTCTGTTGATTATCAGATCTTAGTTAATTATTTTAATTAAAGTAGTACTCTAACTAATGAAAAGGGGGACCATATTTAAATTGGACCTATTCACCCCCCTCTAGGTCACTTTCAATCCTAAAGTAAACATTTACAGTTAGGGCCAGTGGTAGGACTATCCTGGTGCGGTAGAATCCCGATCACTCTGTCCATTTAATTCTAGCTACCGCACGGCGGTAAAGGCTACCGCGCGGCGCTACGTGCAAGAACTTGATTCTTTCATTCTTCACACCTATAAACCCGCACACTATAAACACACAATAAACGTGATCAAATACAAACTGAGATTTATTATTCTCAAACTAAGAGATGCAGAACACATGTTCCAACAAACTTCCCCTTTTTGATAATAACAAATCTACTATGAAGAAATACTGCGTAATAGTGTTTGTGTTTATAGTAAATGATAAGCGTTCAATGCGTACTCTCCCTAGATGGATACTACACCTACATAGACTCGTCCTAGTTGAGATATTTCTTCAAAAACATTCTCGCCCTTTTGGTATTATCAAAATAGTGTGGGATAGTGCATAGCGAGTAGAGCATTTCTATGAGATCACTGGTTGATAACTATAAGTTGCCACTTCAAAACAACATGTTACCGCTTGTGAAAATAATTATCATGATCATGCATAAGTAAAGTATCAACATCCTAGGATTACTCCCCCTATATAGATGCTTTCTATGCAAAATGATGGAGACGTCGTCCCCCAACTTACTAATGATGATGGCATGCTAGCGGAAGATCCTCCTTCGTCGCCTTCAAAAGACTTGCGTCGTCATGGTGATCGTGTGGAGCGACGCTACAACCTCCGCCCTCGGCGCAAGACCGCTTCATAATAATTAGTTGATTACTATCAATTTTATTAGGATGAATTTATTTCGTTATTTGCTTAAGATTGCTTAATTATATCTTTACGGTTTAAACTTTAGAGTGCATGTTTATTTAAATGGGCTGCATATAGCCAAGCAATTGTTGTAAGCCTATATAAGGCCTAGGATATTTCATAATGAAGGTAATTTGGAATGAGATATTGAAACCCTAAAAGCATTCCACCTTGACTCCTCCTCCTCTCTCTTTCTCTAGGGCTCGGCCGACCAAGCCCCTCCTCCTTCATCAAGCCGCCAACATCTCCCCATCTCCCCCCTCACCACTCGGCCACCAACCCTCCACCACTCCAAGACACTGCCAATCACAATCCCATCTCTCAGCCACCACCTCCTCCCAACCCTAGCCGCCTCCAACTCCCCTTCCCCCACCTTTTCTCCCTCATAAATAATAACACACGTCCCTTCTTCTACCTCCAACCACAAAACCGACCCCTCTCCCCTCCCCTTTCAAGTCTACATCCGACCACCACGAACGTGACGCGACGACGGCGGAAGAAGTTTCACCGTCCGGCGTTACTCCGACGGAGTCGTGGACGAGCTTTCCAAGTGAGATAGTCAGAATCATCCATTCCGACTTGGGTAATGAAACTTCTACTCCCATGTGTTTCCTCTTTGATATTTTTATGGCGGCCAATTATTGCATTGGATTTCGAAGCTTGAAAATAAATCATGGTTTATTTCAATTGAATTGTGTTCATCTTAATTGATTTATTTTTCGAAAGGTTTGGCGAACCTTGTTGCTTTTTGTCGGGAGAGATCTACCGTTTTCTAGATCGTAATTTTAGTAGATCTCTTTTGGTACAACCCGCTCGGTCGGATCTAATATTGATCCTTTTAGCCGGAACGGATATTGGCCTATAGCCTCTATTCGGTCTCAAACGGTTTGGCTACCCGTGCGTTAGCATAATCGTGATAAAATTGCTTGGAGTGTGCGCTGCGGGAACTTCTGTGCGAGTGTTGATTTTAAATCATCGAGAAGCGAACGTAATAATCCGTAGGTCTCCCGGCGATGACGCTTAGGCCTGCATCAATTTGTATCAGATGGAGGTTCAAGTCAATTTCCTAATTGGCACCCTCCCCCTTTTATTTGCACGCACTTATCTTGCACGTTTAGTTAACAAAATTACAAAAAAAAAAAATTCTTTTCCTCGTCTGCCAATAGCGGCCTAATTTTTGTATTTCTGCAAAAAAAATTCAAAATTTTTTTTTAATAATGAACGCATTATTTTCATCCAGAAAATTTAAAAAATATTTTTGACCTTAGTTATTTTAGCAGGAACAATTCCTTATGTGTGTCATTTTCGCCGGATAAAACTTCTTTTATTTGCATGCACACTAGATTAGGCACGGAGTATTCCCCATCTTCTTCCCATATGGAGGACGAACGGGATGCGGGTCACGGTCTCACAGCACTTGAGGAACTCCGCCAGGATTTCACAGAACAAATGACGGCTATTAGGGAGACACTGTATGAAATGAGATTACAACTTGGGAATCCGCGTAATCAACCCGCAAACCAACGGGCGGAAGGAAATAATAACACTAATAATAACCATAATAATGAACACGCTCCGTGGGCACCACACGAGTTTGATCTTACTAGGGTCGTCCGCGTCAAACCCCCATCATACGATGGGTTGGGAGAACCCCAAGTTTTCCAACACTGGGTTATGGAGATAGAGTGCTACTTCGAGTGGTACAATCTGAACGATGCGGATAAGGTGCGCGTGGCGAGGATGAAATTGTTGGGTAGAGCGAAGATATTTTGGTTGAATGAGGAGCGGTGTCTGAGAGTCGAGAATGGAGAATTACCCATTATTTGGGCAGACATGAAGGCTTTGCTGACAGAGCAGTACGTCCCCACATATCATCGAACACCTGTTTGATGATTTGGCTACCCTTAAGCAAGGGAATAGGTCGGTTTCAGAGTATATGAGTTTGCTTAAGGACATGATGGTTAGGTGTGGAGTGAAAGAGATGGCCGAGATCACCCTATATAGGTTTCGTAAGGGGTTAAACCCCGACATCCAGGGAAAAGTACTGCGATATGGCCACACCGACTTGCAAGTCACGTTTAACGCTGCATTAGATATTGGGAAACACAACGCGCATATAAATAAGTCTCGCCCGTTTCAGAAGGGAAAGTCCATCTTAGGACCACCTCCCACTTCCACCTATAAGGACACGGGGAAGATCCGGTCCACCGACTCGACCTCCATAGTCGTGACAGCCAGGAATAGTAAAAACCCGACGGGTGAGAGAGTCCCAGTAGGACGGGTCAACAAAACGAACGCTACTTGTTTCGCTTGCGGGATTCAAGGTCACTACGCTAGTGAGTGTCCTACTAAGCCCAAGCCTTTAGCCCAGTTAGATTCCACATGTGAGTCAAACAATCTTATTTACGAGGCAGGAGAGGATAGCGAGTCGGAAGGAGTGCCTAGTGACTTGGAGGATGACTCTCATATGATGGTCATGAGGTGTATTCTGGCGACTCCGCGGGTGTTAGATGACTGGAATAGGACGAGTATATTTCCGTTCCATTTTAAGAGTGGGGAAAAGTGGTGTAGGTTGATCATAGATAGTGGAAGTTGTATGAACGTCATTTCTGAAGCTGCGGTGACCCGAATGTCTTTGGTTACTGAGCCGTACCCTGAGCCTTATAAGGTGGCATGGGTAGATAGGTCATCCATCCCAGTGTCAAAGCGTTGTTCGGTACTCCTTACCATCAAAGCATATTCTGAAAAGATTTGGTGCGAAGTCATCCCGATGGATGCTTGTCACGTTTTATTAGGTCGCCCATGGCTTTATGATCATGATGTTACCCACTTTGTTCGAGCTAACACTTAGGAATTTAAATTTAATGGCAAGACCACAACTATAAAACCCACTCCTCCTAAGGACCCTTCGATCCCCTCAAATGATACGATTGTCTCGGTCGAAAAGAAGGCGTTAAGTTTGATAGGCAAGAAGGAATTGGCTTGTAACACCTTTATGGATGGCATCATATATGCTTCAGTTTGTTTGCAGGCTAAGGAAGATGCGACGTCTTTTGAGAATTTTCCACCGGCGTTGAGAAAGCTCCGAGATGACTTTAAGGATGTGTACCCGGATGAGCTACCGTCCGAGTTACCCCCCATGTGGGACATCCAACACGCGATAGATTTCATCCCAGGTTCCTCTTTGCCCAACCTTCCTCACTATAGGTTAAATCCCTCCGCACACTTAGAATTACAAACCCAAATTTCTGATTTATTACAAAGGGGATTCATTCTTCATAGCAAGAGTCCATGTGACGTACCCGCCTTGCTTGCTCCCAAGCATAATGGCTCTTCGAGGATGTGTGTGGATAGTGCAGCCATTAAAAAAATTACTGTTAAATATCGCTTTCCCATCCCTCGCTTGGACGATTTATTGGACATGTTAGTGGGTGCCACGATTTTCTCGAAATTGGATCTTTGAAGTGGCTACCATCAGATCCGAATTACGGAAGGTGATGAGTGGAAAATGACTCTCAAGTCAAAGGAAGGTTCTACGAGTGGTTAGTTATGCCGTTTGGGCTTTCCAATGCCCCGAGCACATTTTCTACGATGATGACTCACGTCTTCCAACCGTATATGGGAAAATTCATAGTAGTGTCTTTTGAAAAAATTTTAGTTTTTAGCACATCTACGATCGATCACGAGACCCATCTGAAGATTATCCTTACCACTTTGAGGCTAGAGAAATTATTCGTCAATATTAAGAAGTGTACTTTTCATGTGTCTTCTGTTGAGTTTCTTGGATATATAGTGAGTTCGGAGGGCATACATGTTGACCCCAAGAAGGTCCAAGCTATTAAGGAGTGGCCATAGCCCGCCAATATTCGAGATGCTAGGAGTTTCCATTGCCTAGCCACGTTTTATCGCCAATTCATTAGAGATTTTAGCAGCATCATGGCCCCCATTACTGAGTGCATGAAAAAGGGTGAATTTTCTTGGACAGCTTCAGCCGCTAAAGCGTTTAACACCATTAGATCACGTATGTCAGAAGCTCCCCTACTGCGATTGCCGAATTTTAATAAAGTCTTCGAGTTATCATGTGATGCGTCTGATGTGGGAATTTGTGGTGTATTGAGTCAGGAAGGCCACCCTATTGGGTATTTCAGTGAGAAACTCGCAGGGCCTAAATTGAATTATTCTAATTACGATCAAGAGTTTTACGCAGTCATTAGGTGCCTCCAATATTGGCGGCACTACTTACTCCCTAAGGAATTTGTCATTTTATCCGATCATGAAGCGTTGAGATTTATTAACTCTCAAACTAAGGTTAGCCCTAGACATGCAAAATGGGTCTCCTATCTTCAGGAGTACACATTCATCATCAAACACCTTAAGGGTACTCTCAACAGCGTAGCCAACGTTCTTAGTCGTGTTTCTTTAATGTTGTCTACGCTAGAAGTTAAGGTGATCGACTTTTATAGAATTAAAGATGAATATGTCCACTGTCCGGATTTAAAGGATATTTATTTAGCCACTCAAGACAACTTGCCTACGACCATTATGTCTTATTATATTCGTGACGGCTATTTATTCAACCATTCAAAGTTATGTATTCCACGTTCCTCCCTACGTCACTTCATTGTTTGGGAGTTGCATTGTGGTGGGTTAGGTGGACATTTTGGCCGTGACAAAACGATAACATTAGTAGAAGGCAAGTTTTATTGGCCCGGTCTTAAGGCAATGGTTAACAAGATCGTGGCTAGTTGTTGAGCATGCCAATTGTCCAAGGGTAACAAAACCAATGCGGGACTTTATACCCATCTTCTGATTCCATCCATACCTTGGGAAGACATTAGTATTGATTTTATTCTAGGCCTACCTGTCACGTTTAGACGTCATGACTCTATCTTGGTCGTCGTAGATCGCTTCTCCAAAATGGCCTACTTTATCGCGTGTAATAAAACCAACGATGCGTCACACGTTGCACAATTATATTTTAAGGAAGTAGTTGGCCATCGAGGCGTTCCAAAATCTATAGTTACCGATAGAGATGTGAAGTTTACTAGTTATTTTTGGAAGACCTTGTGGAGGTTTTTGGGCACCAAACTCTGTTCTCTTCAGCCTAGCATCCGCAGACGGATGGGCAAACGAAAGTGGCAAACAGAATTTTAGGTAGATTACTGCGATGCCTTATGGGAGACCACAAGGGTACATGAGGCCTTCTCCTTCCTCATGCCCAGTTAGCATATAATAATTCCAAAAATAGGTCCGCTGGCTTGTCTCCGAATGAGATCATGCACGGATATAAAGCACCGGTGCCACTCGACTTGATTCCTTTACCGCCATCTTTTAAATCAAGTCAATTTGCACTAGATTTTGCCTCTCATATTCATAATCTGCATAAGCACATAAAGGAAATGCTAACCACACAATACGCGTCTAATCAAGTTCATGCTAACGTACATAAAAGAGAATCTCACTTAAAAGTTGGCGATCTAGTCATGGTGCGTTTCATCCCTGAACGGTTGCCTACGGGCACCTTAAAAGAGTTAGCGGAACGGCGAGCGGTACCTTTTCGGATTTTAAAGAAATTAGGAGACAATGCATTTCTTTTGGAATTACCAACTGATTGGGGTATTTCCCCAAATTTTAATGTTTTGGATTTAACGCCATATGTTGCTCCGCTGCAAGAACTATCTTCCTGTCTGTTTAGCTCCACTACAGGTTCTAATGGGTTTGGGGTTGAGGGTGTTACTGGATCGCTCCCTCCATCGGTCTCCAACGGAGGTACGTTGAATGTTGAAGAAAAAGATTTTCCTCCCTTGTTGCCTAACGCTTTTCCCAGGTTTCTCCGGACACACTTTTTGCCAGACAGGATTCAACAGGATGAAGTGCCTCCCTCTCAAGATGGAGATGTGCACCACTACTTGATTCGATGGCGCGGTCGTCCCGCCTCCGATGACTCTTGGCTCCCGAAATCGGAGGTGTCTCTATTAGATAACGCTCTTCTTCGACGGTACCTTCAAGACAACTCATTGGTGATGAGTCCTTTCGAGTGGGGGAGGATTGATGGAGACGTTATCCCCCAACTTGCTAATGATGACGACATGCTAGCGGAAGACCTCCTTCGTCTCCTTCAAAAGACTTACGTCGTCATGGTGATCGTGTGGAGCGAGGCTACAACCTCCGCCATCGGCGCAAGACCGCTTCATAATAATTAGTTGATTACTATCAATTTTATTTGGATGAATTTATTTCATTATTTGCTTAAGCTTGCTTAATTATTTCCTTATGGTTTAAACTTTAGAGTGCATGTTTATTTAAATGGGCTGCATGTAGCCTAACCATTGTTGTAAGCCTATATAAGGCCTATGATATTTCATTATGAAGGTAATTTGGAATGAGATATTGAAACCCTAAAATCTTTCCCCCTTTACTCCTCCTCCTCTCTCTTTCTCTAGGGCTCGGCCGACAAAGCCCCTCCTTCATCAAGCCGCCAACATCTCCCCATCTCCCCCCTCACTACTCGGCCACCAACCCTCCACCACTCCAAGTCGCTGCCAATCACAAGCCCCTCTCTCAGCCACCACCTCCTCCCAACCCTAGCCGCTGCCAACTCCCCTACCCCCACCTTTTCGCCCTCATAAATAATAACACACGCCGATTCTCCTACTTCCAACCACAAAACCGACCCCCTCCCCTCCCTTTCAAGTCTACATCCGACCACCATGAGCGTGACGCGACAATGGCGGAAGAACTTTTCTCCATCTGGTGTAACTCCGACAGAGCCGTGGACGAGTGTTCCAAGTGAGATAGTCGGAATCATCCATTCCAACTTGGGTAACGAAACTTCTACTCCCATGTGTTTCCCTCTTTGATATTTTTGTGGCGGCCAATTGTTGCGTTGGATTTCGAAGCTTGAAAATAAATCGTGGTTTATTTCAATTGAATGTGTTCATCTTAATTGATTTATTTTTCGAAAGGTTTGGCGAACCTTGTTGCTTTTTGTCGGGAGAGATCTACCGTTTTATAGATCGTAATTTTAGTAGATCTCTTTTGGTACAACCCGCTCGGTCGGATCTAATATTGATCCTTTTAGCCAGAACGGATATTGGCCTATAGCCTCTATTCGGTCTCAAATGGTTTGGCTACCCGTGCGTTAGCATAATCGTGATAAAATTTCTTGGAGTGTGCGCTATGGGAACTTCTGTGCGAGTGTCGATTTTAAATCATCGAGAGGCGAATGTAATAATCCGTAGGTCTCCCGGCGACGACGCTTAGGCCTGCATCACAAAATTTAATGTATTCCCCCAACATAAAGAATTTAAGCCCGATGTTCTCCCCCTGTTTGGTAGAATAGAAGGAGGATAGAGGAGAGTGTATGAAATGATAATTAAAATGGTCTATGTTAGAGAAGAAAAATGGGATTCATTGAGCAAGATCATAGATAACTCTCTTTCACTTATTGGGAAAAATGCATGCATGATTGAATAAAATCTAAACATAGCACTTGTTAAGCACATAATACCACTTAGTACTCATAGTTTACCACTTGGTTAAAGAGTAAAAATTCATGATTAAAACACAATTAGTACACATAAAAATATGTTACGCACTCTTAAGATGAACATCTTTTTTTTGCAAGCATGATTTCAAAATATCAAATAGGAAGCCTAATACGAAATGTTTTGAATTCAATACAACTCCAAGAGATTCTATTTCATTGGAATTTTTGCAAGCATGATTTCAAAATATCAAAGAGAGATATGAACCTCAATGTAAGCTGATTTGCATCTCAAGTAAAAATAAACATTGTAGCGGTCATGCTTTGCTATCTAGTGCATTTACTTATGATTTTATAGAATGATATTAGTATGTATTATGATCCAATTCTCATGAGTAGAAGTTTTATAGAAATAATGATGTGTATAAATAGTGTTTTGATAGAGTATACAAGTGAATTAATAAAAACACATGATATATAGAATGAACAACCATAATATTAAAATACAAAAATAATATTACTTCCATTACTTTTCAATGCACGTGAGTAAGAAGTACAACTATCAAGGTGCTCTACACACAAAATGCTTATTAAGACTTATCAGGGAGTAGAGTAGTGCTTGGGGGATCACATTTATGACATTTTAGTGTTATTTTTGTTTTTGTAATCCAGTGTACTAAGAGAAATGGTGAAAATTTTGTTTGTTAACAAGACACCTTACAATTCTTTTTCCAAGGTGCTCAACCTTACAATGATTATTAAGACTTATCAGCAGGGTGAATAGTGCTTGGTGGAGTTTTGCTTGTCAATTTTTATTTGTTTTTTTTATTTTAGTGACAAAGGACTCTGAATTCACTTGTTGCACAAACAATAGAAATTTTGGTAAAGACACCTTTCTCCAAAGAATAAGTGCATGAAAAAATAAAAAATTGAAATACTCAATTCAGTATAGTGTAGGTAATCTATTTATGCATTTTAATTGTTATATTGTTACACTACACAATCATGAAGGTATAAGATTAAAATCACATGTAGGTTATCAAAATAGGTGAGTGAATAAAATCATTATCAAACATAAAATATTACACTCATACTTAGAGGCACACTAAGCATTCCTACACATGTTTTATATATTCAATTTCATTGCACATAACAAGATAATATTCAAGGCATGATGTAACAAAAATCATGTTTTAAGAAACTTGACAATTATATCAAACATTGTATTTAATCTTTAATTGATAAAATATATTAATCTTTGACAACGATAATGAATAATAAGTATTTTTTATAATTTTTTTTTTGATTTTATAATAAGTACTCATATCCCAGGGTGTATTTGATCACATTTTTGATTTGATAGTGTGTTCAGGTTGCCAGGTTCATTCAAAGCAAAGGGAGTCTCCTCAGGATCCTACAGCTGGGCGATAAGAGTTATCGCCGAGCGGTAGCTGGAATTAAATGGACAGAGTGCTCGGTATGCTACTATGCCGCGATAGTCCTATTGCCCGTGCTAGCCCAAGGAATTAATTTAACTTAGCGCTCGAGAAGCTACCGAAAACCGCTAGTCGTACCGCGCCGCTCTAGCCCACTTAACACTGCGTTGAGATGAAAGCGTTGAGTGCATCGAGACCATGGCATTGTGTCAAAAGCGTCGAGTGGGAGCTACTGCCAGGAGATATCTTCTACCGCGCCGCGCAAGCACGATGAAAAGGAAAATATTTATTTTAAATATTTTTTTTAAATATTTATTTTAAATATTTATTAATGAAGTAGCTACTGACAGCTACTTCCAGGACCGCTGTCAGGAAGAAGCGCGCGAACCTACCGCCGGGTGCTAGTCTTACCGCCGATAGTAGAGTATTTTCATAAAGACGTATATAAGGAACCTCGTGTTTTGTATTCGAGACCTAAGATGAAAAGAGATCAAGTTTGCGCATTCTAGGGTTCTGTCGCCTCTCTCAATACCGTTCCAAATGTCTTCGTTAGAGGAAAAGTAAACCGCGACCCTCCCGTTCATGAACGAAGAACTCCGATGATCCAAGGAATACATCGTTTATGAAGAGATGATCGATTGCAAGCACTTGGAGATCTCATGCACCGGCTGCGGATTGCTCTACAGAGAAATCATCAAGAGGGACACTTTAATCTTTAGTTTTTTTAAAACTTCTTTCGTAATCTTTGTTTTCTTTTCATTTTTGTGGTGAGGAAAATCGACCGGTGAAGGTCATCGGAATCCAGGAAGGATTGCGTGGGAAATCATCTTGGGGTGGGGACGTCTAGATCGGTAGATCTAGCAGGGCTCTAAGACCCTTCCTTGCATGGAGGTGAAGGGCCAGCTCTGAGACTTCTCTTGGAGGGAAAGGGAGAGATCCAACCGTTCTGTAGAGCAGGTCAATATAGAAAATAAAAGAGTTTTTCTTTCTCACCGCCTTCGATCTCCGGCGCGATGGGGATCACAATGTTGTAATTGTCAAAAACATCTGTTGTTCTAATTCTTGCAATGAAATTCATTTTCTGCATTATCATTTCTGTTTACTGCATGTGGGTGTACGATTGTTAGACTATAATTCTCTCTAGTGTGCGTAAATCTCTAAGGGGGATTTTGCCCAAGAAAATGTGTTCTGTAACATACCTCCGCACGTTACCTACCTAAAGCCCCGCAGTAGCTTCCAATACTTGTTTTCTGGACTAGAATAATTTGAATTTTTTAATTGACAAGCCAAGCCTTATTCACCCCCTCTAAGGTTGGCCACTACATCCAACAAGTGGTATGAGAGCCAAGTTATTCCAAAAGAATTTCAACACCGAGAATAATGGCCAACCTTGATCTTGAATCGACCAGTGGAGATGAAAAATTGTACACTGAAAATTGTTTGCACCACCTCTATTTATAAGATTGAATAATGAATGGAGAATAATAATGAAAAAATTCCTTATATTATTAGATATAGAAGTTTGGAACATTTGTATCAAGCCCCAAATAATTTAAATAAGCATGCATGTCATTTAAATGACAAAGCTATGAATAACCTATTTTGTGGGCTTGGTCAAGATATTTTCAAACAAGTCTATACACTTCCTACTGCATGTGATATATTGAATTTTCTTGAGCTAACTTATAGTTCTCTTTCTATAGATAATGAATCTGAGCAATTCCTTATGGATCCAAGTGAAGAATCAAATGAAGACTTACTTTTGGAGGACACATCAAACACATCAAGCGGAAGGGAAAATGAAAAATATCGGTGGAAGAGGAAATCCAAGAGGAAGATGATTAAGGAACCTTGTGTTCAAGTCATGCCCTGTCCAAGAGCGCTGTAAGAAAATCAAATTCCCTTCTTGTTTGTAATTCTATTGCTACATTGCATATGCTAGATGCGCTAAACGTAGAATTCAGAAAATGAAAACTATTATTTCTCAATTATGTTTAGAAATTAAAATCTAAAAGCACAACTAATTGTAGAAACAAAACTTGTTGTATTCCGTTCTTCCTCTAGTTTTGTAGTTGAAAATAATATACCCTGTTTTGATTGTAACAAATTAAAAGATAAATTTTAAGTTTTGAAAAAGAACTAAATTTTTCCAAAGAACGAATTGAAAAATAGATTAATGAAAATATTGCTTTAATTCGTAAACTAAAATCATAAAAATTATGTGTGGAAAAATATTTCAAATGATTAAAAATCTTTTATGTCTAGTTTATCGTTGAAATTTTGTAAGGTATCTACTAGTATTTCAAACTTCATAAGACATACACATAGTATAATATTTAATTCACATTCAACTTTTCCCAATGTTAAAGTAAATGTTGACAATTTCCTATTAATAATTTAAAAAATCACAATCATTATAAGCTTCAAAATAATGATTTTGGAAATTTGTCACATAAAAATAATATTCAACCAAAGTATGAATGGAGGCCCATCGTTAAAAATGATGCACCTATTCATCTCGAAAGGGCACATTCATCATTATCTCTATATGGTTTATCATGCTCTATTTGGGTACCCAAAGGAACCACAACACTTGGCTCCTTTTGGATACCTAAATATATTATCAATTAATGTTATCCTATCGTGTGAAGTAGAAGCTAATCCAAATGAAATTACTCACTAGTTTACTTCACGATGTGCCTAATGTTCTTTCTATTTTCTATTTTTTTGTACTGTGTTTTTGTTTTTGTATTTTTTGTTAAGCAACGTATCATGGACACTGTAGATATTTCTATTATAACTTTATCATATTAGGATTAAAGATAAATCAATCTAATTGAATAAATTGGAATAGAAGTCATATCATATCTAAGTGGCCATAATTTACCTTTTATCATAAATCTATCACGCTGTCTTAGTATGCCTGCGATCATTCACACATTATGCATGTCTCACAATAGTAGGGGCATTGGTGTGCGTGCTTTAGAAATGCTAACTTATAAACCACGTCTTGTCCTTAACTGGGGAGGGTTCCAGTAGGTCCTTGTGTGGTGCTGGGGGGAAAGAGTGTTATGTTGAGTGGTTTCTTCTGTATGCACATGGGATTAACACCGCACCCTACGACACTTGTGCAGCTCCTCATGCCCGTCCGTCACTTAGTACGGGGCTATGGTGTATAGCTTAGGTATTAGATTATTGGGCATACTTATGATTCACATATCCATTGCACGAACATTATTTCACTTATAATGTTCGTAATATTCATGCACAATATTCTATCTTGCTATCTTGTATTTGCATCATAAATCACTTTGAGCCTTCATGTTTTTAGAAAAACACAAGTATTTTTTTTAATATATATATATATATATATATATATATATATATATATATATAAAATTATAAAATAATTTAAAGGAACAAAAAATTTATATATCTCTTTGTGTGTTTATTGCTCGGTATTTTTATTAATGAAAAAAAAACTAAAAAATTCGAAAACAACAAAAACATGTTTGTCTTGTTTTATTTGCTTTGTTCATGTTATGTAATAGCTTTAAAAATATTTAAAATAAAAACTATGTATCGTTCATTTCTACGGGCACACATGACGTTGACTTAGAATATACCGATTACATACAATGTTTGAGTTAAGCGTGTTAATCCGTGTGAACATTATCCCTGATTATGGTGTGTAGAATCTATAGGTGCTTTGCCGCTGCGTGCAACATTATATATTAGTGTATGTTGACTATGTATCTAGGTATGTTTGAGGATTTAGATAGGGGAATGACTTCATACTATTCACACATCCCTAGACGGAGCACTCATGTACAAATACTAGGCTTACATGGTATAACTCGTAACATTGTATCTTAACACGTTATAAATACATTGAATAATCAATGTCACAATACACATGTGCTTATATGAAGATTAAAACTTTAGGACAATCTCTAATGCTAAGGTCTTATGTATACAATTTAAAGTGTTTCTAACTAGGTGGATATATTTCGATTGACTTGGGGCTCCTTGCACTCAAAAAGTATATAAAAGTGATACCTCAAAGTAAACTAAAAAGAAAACTATGCAAGCTATAAAATGTCATTTCAAGGACCCCCAAGCACTACTCATTCCTCCCGATAAGTCTTTATAAGCATTGTGAGGATGAGCATCTTGTTTGAAAAAGTCATTTTGATCTTGTGCATAGACTATAACTTAAGCTTAGTGCCCCTAGTTCAAATCTTGGTATTGTTGGGTTTTTGGGGATGGCACAACACTTGTGCATGCAGCGGAAATAAGAACAAGAAAAACCCAACTGAGTTCGGATCTGACAATATTCATGAATAAGGAAGTAAAGCTTGATGTAAACAAATTACCTTTGAGTGATTGAGTCTAAACTCAACCTAGATGCTCTAGAAAAATTGGTCGGCCACTCAGCGACTTGAGTCTTAAGCATAGAAAGGATATCCGCGCCTCTACAGGGAATCCATATGATTGGGAAAACCCGTAGTAGCTTGTTGAACAAGCACTAGGTCGGGAGAGGACACTCAACGTCTCCACAGACTGCTAGGTCTGTTGAAGGAGAGGCGGCAGCGACACTCGCCGGGATTAGGATCTTCAACGGCGACGGGATTGGCGGAACGCTTCCTTCGGGATTTTCGGGTTTTTCGCCAATCGCACAGTGACGGCTCGTGTGCTTAGACAGAAAGAAAAACCCCATAAAAGCAAACCCTAAACTATCCTATTTATACCCAAGGAATAAACAGAATATGCTCCGTCGCTATTAGCAGACCCAAGACTTAGATTCTAGAATTTCAGCAAGTCAACATTTGACTCAGCACGAGCGTTGAATGAGCTCGACACAGTGAACGCTTCTGCGTCATGGCATTGAGTGAACTCAACAACTCAACGCCAAAGGCTAGATGCGTTGAGTGAACTCAACGCTGTCAACGTTTCTGCGCCATGACGTTGAGTGATGTCAACGTTATCAATGCTTCTGCGTCATTGTGTTGAGTGAACTTAACACACTCAATGTCAAAGTCTAGAGGCAACATTCGACGAATGCGCTAAAGTCCAGATTCATCGAACAGCATACGACGAATGCGCAAAAGTCTAGATTCATCGAACGACATTTAACGAATGCGCCAAATGACAGATTCGTCGAACGTCGTTCGACGAATCTGTGCCAAAGGCCTGATTCATAGAACGACATTCGACAACTATGGCATAGAATATTTTAAGCCTTTTCCTTTTCTTTCAACTCATCACATGAGCTATTCTATACAGATCCAATCTCCCAATATCTCCACTATCTTATGTGTGACCCTGATAGGCTCATACTGAGTTGGCAGAGAGGCTACATGCTTGATCACTTCCAGATCACTATGGTAGCACCAACATGTATGACATAGAAAGACCTGTGATGTGATCATTCACTATATTTCTCCTGTGTTAGAATTTTAAAGGATCGTGATTAACATGTAAAATATGATATTTCTACTTGGTGTTTTCTCTCTTGTTAATGCTACACGTACACGCCATTGCCTTATTTTATGCTTCCATGCATAAGGATTGGATTGAAGCTACACTATATGTTTTTAGTACATAGGTACAAGCACACGATTTATACTTTTGACATTTATAATATTTAAATATGATTAACTCTATAACTCTTGCAGTATTGTATTGTTCCTCATTGTGTGCTTAGTTTACTATGTGATGTCCAATCCATATAAACTATGTGAAATGACTTATTTTATGTTCGTGTTCTCCGATCTTATGCATACCCATGTTCTTCATATTCTCAGATTTGCATTTTTTTGGGTCACCCCTATATTTCTCACGTTTTGCTTTACTGATCATGTGCACTGTCTGATGTTTCTTTCACGCTCATCACATATACTATTTTTTCATCCCGCATGTCTGTTTGGTCTGGCCCGCCCCTTTTGATACTATCATAGAGGGAGAAGAGAATTGTTCATGAGTATGAGTCACGGGTTAGGAAAGATCACATGTAAGGGGAGATTGTTATAATGCGTGCACATAGATAGGGGAGCGTGTAGGACACGTAGGTAAGGGGAGCTCGTGTGTAGGAAGTGCTATATATATGTTGTAACCTGACTATATGTTTAACGCTTATCTCTTATATGTGCTCTGTCATACATTTCAATGTTATTTATCATGAATAGGATTTGATTTTATCAAGAGGGGGAATTTTTTGGAACTGATGTTTCACATTCTTGTTTTTTGATAATATCCAATCCCACAATGTATTTGATCACGTTTGTGCTTTGATAGTGCATGCAGGTTTCCAGGTTCATTCAAAGCAAAGAGTATCTCCTCAGAATCCTACCGCTGGGCGATTAAGAGTTATCGTCGGGCGGTAGCTGGAATTAAATGGATAGAGCACTCAGGATGCTACCATGCCGCGATAGTCCCACCGCCCGTGCTAGCCCAAGGAATTAATTTAAAATGGCACTCGGGAAGCTACCAGAAAGCGCTAATCGCACCGCGCCGCGCTAGCGCACTCAACGCCGCATTGAGTTCGTTGGACAAAAGCATTAAGTGCGTCGAGACCATGACGTTGAGTCAAAAGCATCGAGTGGGAATTACTGCCAGCCGATACCTTCTACCATGCCGTGCTAGCACGATGAGAAGGAAAATATTTATTTTAAATATTTTTTCCAATTTTGTAGGACAGCTGTCAGGATGAAGCGCGTGAACCTACTGCCGGGCGCTAGTCTTACCGCTGGCGGTTGCGTATTTTCATAAATATGTATATAGGGCACCTCGCGTTCTGCATTCGAGAACTACGACGAAAAGTGATCAAGTTCGTGCATTCTAAGGTTCTGCCGGCTCTCTGCGTTTCGTTCCAAATGTCTTCGTTGAAGGAAAAGAAAATCGTCTCCCTCCTGTTTGTGAACGAAGAACTCCAGCGATCCATGGACTACATCATTTACGAAGAGACAACCGGTTGCAAGCACATAGAGTTCTCAAGCACCAGCCACGGATCGCTCTACGGAGAAATCGTCAAGAGGGAGACTTTAATCTTTAGATTCTTTAAAACTTGTTTTGTAATCTTCTTTTCTTTTCATTCTTGTTGTGAGGAAAATAGTCCGGTGAAATTCGTTAGAAATTGGGAAGGATTCCTTGGGAAATTGTCCTGGGGTGGGGACATCTAGATAAGGAGATCTAGTGGGGCTCTGAGACCCTTCCATGCGTGGAGGTGAAGGTCCGGCTCGAAGACATTTTTTGGAGGGAAAGGGAGAGAACCAACCAGTTCGTAGAGCGGGTCGGTATAGAAAACAAAAGAGTTTTTCCTTCTCACCGCCTTCGATCTCCGGCGTCACGGGGATCACAATGTTGTAATTATCAAAAACATCTATTGTCCTAATTCTTGCAATGAAATTCTTTTTCTTCTTTTTCTTTTCTATTTACTGCGTGTGGGTGTACGGTTGTTAGACAGTAATTCTATCTTGTGTGCGTATATCTCTAAGGGGGATTTTGCCCAGGAAAATGAGTTCTGTAACATAATGCTGCGCGTTCGCTACCTAGCGCCCCATGGTAGCTTCCAGTACTTCTTTTCTGGACTAGAATAATTTGAGTTTTTTAATTAACGAGCCAAACCTTATTCACCCCCCTCTAAGGTTGTCCACTAGATCTAACAAAGTGGACGTCACGTACTTTAGAATGCTCTTCGCCGCCACTAGATGAGGCTTCCGAGGTTCTGCCATATACTGACTTACTCGGCCTACAACTTAAGCAATGTCTAGCCTCGTAATCGTCAAGTAAGTAAGTATCCCAACCAGAGCTCGGAACAATAACGGATCTAGAAGTATCCTCCACTCATCTCATCAAAGCTTGATGCCACCCTCAAGTAGAGTAGAGCTACTCTTGCACTATCGTATGTTAGACTGCTGAATGATCCGTTCCACATAGCCCCTTTGGGAAATGAGTACACCGCTCTCTTTCCTCTCCACCATGAGTTCAAGGAAGTGGTGGAGCTCAACCAAGTCCTTCAACTCGAACCGAATAGCTAGCTCTACCCTGAGCCTAGCTACCTACTCCTCGGAGTATCCCATGACGATCATGTTGTCCACATATAACAACACTAAGACATGAAGCTCCCCCCTCTTCTGGATAAACAACCTTGGGCACAAGGACCCATGTCTCATTTTTCCTGAGGGCTGTCATCTCCTCATCCATGAAGTAAAACCACTCCTTGAGTCCGGTGAAATCTTCAAAGCAGAAGATCCTCAACAGCTTCCTCTTGTCCGTCGTCCGACCTACTTTCTTGTATTTCCACAGAGGAGCACCTCCTTATGACGTCAAATCGTCGAAGACCATGCCTCTCAAGATGACAAAATTCTTTGTCACTGGATCCATATACTTCCATCCCTTCTTCCGCTCATCATATCCCACGAAGACAAGCTTACTCGCCTTCGCATCCACCTTTTTCCTGAGAGCATCCAAAACATATATGTAGCAGGTCGACCCGAACACCCGAAGGTGTCCAAATCTAAGCTTCTCCTTAAACATCATCTCATGAGCAGACATCCTGTTGATCGGACTTAGAGGCATCCAATTGATGACATAAGATGTGCATGCCATCCAATCTGCCCAAAAAGACCTTGGATTGCCTTTGACATGAAGCCAACACTTGTAGGTATTTGTTAGATGACAGATCTTCCGCTCTGCCACTCCATTTTAATGTGGAGCATGAGCATAAGTGAGCTCTTTTTGGATACCGTGCTTCATGTAGAAGTTAGAGAACTCAGTTGAAATGAACTCACCTTCATTGTCTGTTCTCAACTTCTTGATTCGCAGGCCAAGCTGGCCCTCTACCAGCTTCTTGAACTCCACAAACAAACGGAACATGTCCGACTTCTACTTCATGAAATAGAAGGCATCAATCCACATGTATATGCTGCCAGTGAAATAGAAGTTTACCTCGTGTAGTCATCAATCAACACCAACATGTATATGCTGCCTCCAAGGCTGTCAGTGATGGTTGGTCCCATCAGATCACTATGGATACACTCCAATGGTGCATTTCTTCTGGTCTACGACTTGTTAAATGGAAGGCGAAGTCCTTTCCATATTTATACCCCGTGCAGACATGGCCATCACTGAAGGATGACAACTAAGGTAATCCTTTTACGAGGCTCTTCAATGCCATAGCTTTCAACTTGTCCATCCCAACATGTCCTTGTCGCTCATGCCAGATAGCGGCACTATTATTGGCCCTCATTCGATCAATATAGGAACTTGTTGATAGTAAAAACAAGTCTGTTACCCTTCTCCCAACATGAGCAATATCAGCCATTACCGCTGACATGTTGCGAAGAAACTTCACTTCTGTCGGACCGAACAGAACGTGATAGCCCGCATTCACCATGTTGGTCACTGAGAAGAGATTCTTCATCATGCTCGTACATGATAGACACTCCTCAAGGTGAGTGGACCATTATCACTACCTAAAGAAACAACACCCTCCTTCTCGATAATATGAACAGTATCATCAGTAGTTATGATAGCTTTGTTACCTGAGAATATGTGTAGAGTGGAGAACTTTGACTCGTCCTTGGTGAGGTGGTGACAACATCCCGAGTCCACTATCCAATCATCTTTGTAGTCGATGATGGAAAAGGCACAGACACACGTGGCCGTCATGAATGCATTCCCCCATCCGGCTTCCTCAGTACTGGAACCAACTTCCTCTTTATCAACAACATGCCCTGGCCATAGCTTGACCGTGCAGTCCTTCTTGAAGTGACCCAACTGGTCACATATGAAACACCTAAGCCCTTCCTTCTTCTTCCAATCACGCTTAGGAGTATAACTCCTCTCTGGATTATATGAAGTTGAAGGGCCATCACCAGCAACAGACTTCTTCTTCTTCTCCCATCTCTTCTTCTTCCCTGAGAAGAGGGCCTCACTACCTCCTTCAGAGATAACGACTCCAGCCATCTGTCTAGCTAAGCTCTCCTGCGAAGCCAACAGGTTCTCCAGCTCCAAAAAATACGGCTGAGTAGCCAAGTATTGAACAGAAGTGACAAATGCCACATACTCTTTCCGCAACTCTCGAATTATGTACCTCTTCCGCTTTGCTTCCAAAATAGTCTCATCAGGGTCCAATGCTGAAATCTCAGCGCACAGGTTTTTCATCTTCCGGAAGAATGTTGAGATGGGTAGATCTCCTTGAGTGTCTTTCACCAACTATTTCTCCAGGAATTGTTGTCGAGCTACATTCTTCCAATTGAACAACCCATCAAGGGAAGTCCAAATCTCTGCAGCTAACCAACATCTGATGATGTGGTTGAAGAGTTCCGGTGACATAGTCCGCTTGAGAGTAAACTTTGCTTTCATATGTCTTCCTCCAAGCACTCACCGCGTCAAAATTTCCAGTAGCAGCAGTAAGATCTTCCCTGTCATCTCCGCAGATGACCTCCCACATGTCCTCGCCTTAAAGATAGCTTTCCATACATGACTTCCACTTATTGAAGTTAGTCGATGTAACACCTCCATTCATCACATGAAATATAATAGAGGGTACGGTCGGGGCCCCACACCATATTCCACAAACAGGCAGTGGAATTACAGGTTAATATCACAAACTACTCGCATCCAAACTCAGACTATTCTAACTGAAGATTTAGGGGTTATTACATAACTCATCAACCATGAATGTCTACTATATATAAACAACCACATTTATATATCTCACATGAATGTATAAAAAATACACAAAATGTTTGGCCTTAAGGCCTTACAGTTATATTTTACCAGTGTGGATTACAAATATCGGCACGCAAGCCTGCCACACATGAAAAGAAGTAAAATTTCTTCATTGAACCTTCAAGGGCCAGCATAGCAGCAGCAAGGGCTTTAGCCCGCTATCTGCCGCTCGGCTCTCCATCACCTGCACAAGGACAACCCACCACAACGATGGCAAACAAGGCAACGGTCAGCATTCAGCTGATAAATTTATAACGACCCTACCTCTTTACCGGAGCAGTGGTATTCCTTCCCTGCAGGAATATCATTTTCACAAGCAGATATATCACAAAACGTGCACTCACACAAAATTCCATATATGACAAACATCGACCGCACGACCCGATGTTCCGTGCACTCGGGGCACAGTATCGGTGTACCAGAAAACCAGGGTCCCAGCACCGTTCTCCGTTCATAGACCCAACGATAAGCATTGAGCATTCATGCTCCTTGGCCCATGGCCGGAGACTTTAGTCGTGATGGAGTACAACCCAAGACTCTCATTATGCGATCCTAATGAATGCCAATAACTTAGGCACTCAAGTTAGACAACCATAATGCGGATATAGTTCATCCCTTGCCCGTTGCTTAAGTTGCCAGTTCATTGTCTAGAATGACACAAGTCGGCTTCCCCTTGTCCGTTTGACTCACTAGCCTTTTAGAGATCATAGCACTCAATAGCAATACTATCCTCTAAGGACTGGCTTCACAATCACAAAGGGAGTCAATGCCAGCATTCGTCACGATCGCTTGGCGATGCCAACAGAAGCTCTTTTTCTGCTGCCAAACTCAACCCAAACCTTGTATCATCCTGTAGTGTTATAAACACTGGTCTTCAAAGCATACAACACATGAATTTCGAGGGATTTTCCTGGAACACCACTCCAGTACTTCTTGTTACTCCACTTCACAGGCACAACCCACCGACTCCATAAAATACTCGTTTATATGCGGAGTCTTCTCCGGTTCGCAAAATAAAGCACCACCAATTTAGACCAACCTATCCGGATGGGGTTCACACATCATGCCTATTCCGTACTACACATTTCCGGATCTATATAGAAGACTTATGGGGATAACAAGAATCAACCCAAAGGAAATCCCACGACTCTCCACCTTTTAGTGGGGGATTCCATGCATATGCCAAAATATGTACTTCATATGTTCAAGAAGGAAGATCGTTACCCGTGAAGTTTTAACACCTCCATCTATTGCATGACATATAATAGAATGTCCGGCCGGGGCCTCACACCATATGCCACCAACAGGCGGCGAAGTTACAGGTGAATATCAGAGTTGCGCATCCTAACTCAGAACGTTCTAGCGGAAGTTTTTAAGTTGCTTGAACTCAACCCATCGGAATGTCCACAATATATAAATCAGCATTTATATATATATATATATATATATATATATATATATATATATATATATATATATATATCAAGAAGGAATGCTCTCCAAATACACCACAAGTCTGGCCTTATGGTTTTATAGTTAGGATTTATACACATGGATTTCTTACATCGGCATGTAGGACGGCCACACATGAAAATACTATCACATGAACTTCTTTGGCCATCGAGGGTCAGCATAGTAGTAGCAGCAACAACAACGAGGGCTTCAACCCCCTATTTTCCGCTCGGCTCTCCTGTACCTACACGGGACAATCCACCGCATGGTCGTAAACAAGACAACGGTCAGCGTTCAGCTGACCAATTTATAACGAACCTACCCCTTACCCGGGGCAGTGGTATTCCTTCCCTGTAGGCATAGCATTTCACAAGCTGATATATCACACAATGTGCACTCACACACAATCAACATATCACAAATGTCGTCGACATGGCCTGACGCTCTGTGCACTCAGGGCACATTCTTGGTGTACCAGATAAACCAGACTCCCACTGCCATTTAAGGCCCGATGCCCAACGACAAACTTGAGCATTTTTCCACGGCCTTCCGCTGGAGACTTTAGTCTTAGAATAACGACCCGGGATTGGACCGTAGCCCCCCATGGCATCGTGGCGTGCTGGAGTAAGCCTCTCGTATTCTTGTGATGACCCGAGATTTGGCCCGTAGCCCCCCATAGCATCGCTACCGAGTGGCGCGCAGATGTAAGACTCTCATTATGCATTTCTGCCGAATGCCAGGCGCCCAGGCACTCATGGCAGACAACCATAACGCAGAGACAGTTCGTCTATTTCCCGTTGCTCAAATTGTCAGTTCACTGATGCGGGCCGGCCTCCCCTTATCCGTTCGGCACGAGGCCTTTTCAAGAGCTCACAAAGCTCACAAACAGCCACATGGTCCCCGAAGGACTGGCTTCACAATCACATGTTAGTTAGGAGCCATAGCCAGCGATACTCACTCTCACCCGGTGTTAGCCACAGAACTCACTTTCCAACCCTAGCCCTAACCTTAGCTGGCTCAATCATCCAGCAATCTTACAGCCATCTGCAGTGCCAGAAACTCTGATCTTTCAAAGCATACAACACAAGCACTTTACGGGTATTTTCCAGGACTTTCACTCCAGTACTTCCTGCTACTACCCTTCACAGGCACAACCCACCGAATCTGCAAACAGATTCATTTATACGCGGAGTCTTCTCCAGTGTGCAAAATAAAACATCATCAATCCAGACCAACCTGTCCAGATGGGATTCACACAGTATGCCAATTTCGTACTTCACGTTTCCAGATCTACATGCAAAACACCTTGGGGACATCCAAAATCAACCCAAGGGGGATCCCTCAACAAGCCACCTTTTGGTGGGGGAAACCCATGCATATGACAAATTAAGTACTTCACATGTCCAAGGAATAAAGATCATTACCCGTGACGATTGCTTTGTAGCCATGGAAATCTAGCCGGATGAAAAGCACCGCAACGGCCTTGCCTCCACAAATATGGACAAGGCACGCGATTCGGGGCCCTAAAACTCCACCGGCAATCGGATTCCTCCTCGTTCTTCCTTGATCTCCCCACTCTCCACCTCTTCCAAAGAGAGAGAAAAGCCTTAGATAATGAGAGAGTTATCCTCAACTCATGGCCTTATAACCGCAGGGAGAACTCAGGGCCGTTGGATCCTAGTTGAAAGGAATGAACGACCACGAAAAGCCCTGAAAACCTCTTACCTAGGCTAGACACGGCATGTGACACAATCGTGTCACAGGCCGTGTACCTTAAGCGACAAGGAAACTGACTTATCCAGACTAGGACACGGCCGTGTGATACGCCGTATCACAGGTCGTGTGCCAGACACGGCTTTGGACACGCCCGTGTCTAGCAAAGAAGGACACGGCCCTTGACACGCCCGTGTCACGGGCTGTGTGCCCCACTCGAGGATCGTCAAGTGCATTTCATCAAACTCACTCGAGAACTCGTCGAACATATAGCAAGACACGGACCTGGACACACATGTGTCACAGGCCGTGTACCCAACTCAAGGATCGTCGACTGCATTTTATCGAGCTCACTAGAGAGCACCCTGCTAGCACTCGAGTGTAGGACACGGCCATGGATACCTCCGTATCCCCGACCGTGTACCTCACACAGAGTAGGACACGGCTTTGGGACAACCCCGTGTCCCGGGCCGTGTTACTCACTCTCCTCTGCCCAGTCACCACTGGGATTTTGGGCGCTACAATCCTGCCCTCCTAACAAGAAATTTTGTCCCGAAATTTGCATGCAGTACTCGGGAAATTCTCAACCACAAATATGTTACAACATTTTTTGTACAACACAAACTATTATACAAGTTTGAACAAACAATTCGGGATACTCAGCAGGCATGGTTTTTTCATGCTCCCATGTTAGTTACGCACGACCACAATTGTCCCATCGAACCTTGACCATCCCGATTGTCTTGTTCCGCAACTTTTTATAGGCCTTATCCTCGATTCGAATGGGACTAACCTTCGTTGTTATCCCAAATTCGATCGGTACACGATCATTTGCAATCACTTGAGCTGAATCTTTTATGGCTTTTCGAAGCACCGAGATGTGGAACACATCATGCAATCCACACAATTCATCCGACAGAGCTAGCCGATAAGCAACTTCACCAACTCTTTCCATGTATTCAAATGGATCAAGATATCTCGGACTTAACTTTTTCAAGCGCCGAATCCTAGACACGCCTTTGAAGGGTTTGATTTTCAAATAGACCCAATCGCCAACCGCAAACTCAACATTTCGGTGCTTGGAGTTGTAATATTTGTCTTGTCTCTCTCGGGCTATCAATAGCATCTCTCGAATAGAGCGTATCGTCGAATTAGCTTCTTCGACTTCCTTACGGTTATATAGTTTAGATTCGCCTGCTTCCGCCCAAGCTAAAGGTGTACGACATTTTCGACCATACAAAGCCTCAAATGGTTCCATACCTACGCTCACTTGGTAGCTATTGTTGTAGGCAAACTCTACCATATAGAGATGATCTTTCCACCTCTTACCAAAATCTAGGGCACACATTCGAAGCATGTCTTCCATCGTTCTATTGGTCCTCTCAATCTGGTCGTCAGTTTGGGGATGAAAGGTCATACTGAACGTTAATTTTGTTCCCAACAGTTGATAAATTAGCCTCCAATCACTCGATGTGAAGCGCCCGTCACGATCACTTACGATGCTGCAGGGAATACCGTTCAACCGTACAATTTGCTCAACATAGAGTTTCGCCAAGACTTCCACTGAATCGTCCCTCTTATTCAGAAGGAAGCGAGCCACTTTAGTCAACCGGTCTACGATTACCCAAATCGAATTGTTACCGCATTGAGACCTCGACAAACCATGCACGAAATCCATTGAAATGTCATCATACTTCCACTCTAGAATAGGTTGCGACTTCAGGAAACCTCCAGGCTTCTGGCACTCAGCCTTCACCAAGGCACAGGTCTGGCATTTCGCCACATAATGCGCTATGTCTTTCTTCATGCCTGGCCACCACAATATCTTTTTCATATCTTTGTACATCTTTGAGCTCCCTTGGAGAATTGAGTACTTCGTAAAATGAGCGAAATACATTAATTCTTCTCTTAGCTTATCCATACTTGGAACACACAAACGATCATCTTTTCGCAAAAGGCCGTCATTTTAGGAGAATTTGTCATTCGACCCATCCACTACATAGCGTTGCAAACTTTCGTCAAGTTCTGTTGCCCGCCGAAACCTGTCCAAAAGATCACACTGTACCTCTGTCCAGTACAAACACGCATGTGCTGTGGAATTCTTGTCAACACAAGAAATCTATAAAGCTTCCAACTCCTGGATCAGACGCTCATCATGCATCTGCAATCAATTTGCCTTTGACGGAGTCCTACAACTCAAGGCATCTGCGACCACATTTCCCTTCCCGGGAGTGCAGTGAATCTCAATAGTGTAGTCCCTGAGGAACTCCATCCACCTTCGTTGTCGCATATTGAGATCCTTCTGATCCAATAAGTACTTTAGGCACTTATGGTCCGTTAATATATCCACCTTCACGCCATATAAATATTGACGCCACAATTTCAGTGCAACAATCACCGCTGCCAATTCCAAATCGTGAACGAGATAGTTCCGCTCATGCACTTTCAACCGGCGTGAGCCATAAGCAATCACCTTTCCAAATTGAAGAAGAACGCAGCCTAAGCCGCTCCCAGAAGCATTAATATAAATCTCAAAGCTGTCCGAACCACATGACGATGTCAAAATGGGCACCGTGGTCAAACGACTCTTTAGTTCTTCAAAAGCTCGCGCGCACTCCGACATCCAAACGAACTTCTGATCCTTCCTCGTCAACGTGGTTAGAGGCAAAGCGATCCGTGAGAAATTTTCTACAAAATGTCTATAGTATCCTGCCAGTCCTGGATGGCTCTTATCTTTGATGGATCCACCGCAATGCCCCCTCCACTCACCACATGGCCAAGAAAAGCCACTGACGACTGCCAAAACTCACACTTTGAGAACTTGGCGTAGAGCTTATTTCTCCTCAGGGTATGTAACACCAACCGTAAATGGTTTGCATTATCTTCTTCAGATTGAGACTACACCAAGATATCATAAATGAAGACAATCACAAACAGATCCAAGTATTCTCGGAACGTTCGGTGCATTAGGTACATAAACACCGATGGTGCATTATACAGTCCAAACAACATTACAGTGAACTCGTAATGACCGTAGCGTGTTCCAAATGCCGTCTTGGGAATGTCACCTTCCCGAATCTGCAACTGGTAGTAGCCGATTTCAAATCCAGCTTTGAATATACTTTCGATCCCGCCAATTGATCAAACAAATCATCTATCCGTGGAATCGGATATCTATTTTTCTCCGTCAACTTATTCAATTCACAATAATCAATACACAATCACAGACTACCATCCTTCTTTTTCACAAAAAGAATAGGCGCGCTCCAAGGTGACATACTTGGGCGTATGTATCCCTATTCCAACAACTCCTGTAGTTGAACTTTTAGTTCGGCCATTTCCTTTGGGGCTACTCAATATGGCGAGCGGGCCACAGGTTTTGCACCTAGCACTAGCTCAATCAAGAAATCAATCTCCCGATGTGGTGGTAAACCCAGAAGCTCTTTCGGAAAAACATCAGTATACTCCGACACAATCAGAACATCACTCACACTATCCTTTGGCTCAACAGCATCAACAAGCATGAAGAATAACTCCGCGCCTTTCCGAACTGCCTTAACCACTTGAAGAGCAGACATCAATGTCATGCTCGACCCTCGCATACCAGCAAACTTCGTTTCTCTTTCGGTATTTTGCTCCAGTGTGACTTCCTTTGACTTGCAATCGATATAAGCACGCTGCTCCGAGAGCCAGTCCATACCAAAGATCACATCGAACTCCAATATCGACAGTAATGATGCTTCCAACCTGAAATCCCGACTTCCTATTCATACCTCCACAAAACAAGACACGAAGTCCACAGATAGAAATGAATGAGAAACACTAGTATCAAATAGTTCTCTCTCCGGATAGTCTCGAATCAGGACAAAGCCTAAAAAAACACATCATACACAAGCTACAATCAAGGTATGAAATAACAAAAACAACAATCAAATATGTTACAGTGTACCTGTGACAAAGTCACTTTGCTTTATGGCCTCCTGCTAGCCAAGATTATACACTCGGGGTTACGCCTGGGATGCAGTGGACTCCACCACTTCCTTTCCCTTATCCGTATATGAGGCTCCCGTCTTCGTTTCAACCTTTGGTATGCCAACATGATAGAGACAGGCTATATACCCCACTCGATCACATGTATAGCACGACACTTACTTGCATGAGTTTATGCGATTGGGATGCTATGCGGTATCTATCTTCGCTGATGAACAATGAAAAACCAATCGGTTCTATGAAGGATTGCGGGTTGAGTTGAGATTCCAACTATGAAGTTCGGTGAACGAATGGTTTCAGGCGTTGGTGGATACGTCGTGTGTGTTGGAGAAGGATATGAAGCGGGCGTAAGGAAAAAGGGACTTGGCAGCTACAAAGTCCGAGTTCAAAGTGCCGCACCCGAGGAAATCAAAGTACCGAAGGAAATGGGGTAAGAGATTCAAGTCTTCTTCACAGGCTCCCTCGAGTGTTGCATCGGGAGCAACTTCAAGGAAGGAGTCCCGGACCGGGACTCACACCATATAATAGAAGGTCCGGTCGGGGCCCCACACCATATTCCACAAACAGGCGGCGATGTTACGGGAGAATATCAGAGTTGCGCATCCTAACTCAGAGCGTTCTAGCATAAGTTTTTAAGTTTCTTGAACTCAACCCATCAGAATGTCCACAATATATAAACCAGGATTTATATATATATCAACAAAGAGGAATTCTCTCCAAATACACCACAAGTCTACCCTTATGGCCTTATAGTTAAGCTTTATACACATGGATTTCATACATCGGCACGCATGCCGGCCACACATGAAAATACTATCACATGAAATTTGGCCTTTGAGGGCCAGCATAGCAGCAACAACAGCAGCAACAACGAGTTATTCAACCCCCTATTTTCCGCTCGGCTCTCCTGTATCTGCACGGGACAATCCACCGCACGGTGGTAAACAAGGCAACAGTTAGCGTTCAGCTGACCAATTTATAACGACCCTACCCCTTACCCGGGGCAGTGGTATTCCTTCCCTGCAAGCATAGCATTTCACAAGCAGATATATCACACAATGTGCACTCACGCACAATCAACATATCAAAAATGAAACCCACACGGCACGACGCTCCGTGCACTTAGGGAACAATCTTGGTGTACCGGATAAACCAGTCTCCCACGGCCATTCAAGGCCTAAATCCCAACGACAAACTTGAGCATTTTGCTCCACGGAATTCAGGCAGAGACTTTAGTGTTAGAATAATGACCCGGGATTGGCCCGTAGCACCCCTAGCATCGTGGCGCGCTGGCGTAAGCCTCTCGTATTCTTGTAACGACCCGAGATTTGGCACGTGGCCCCCCATAGCATCTCTACCGAGTGGCGCGCAGGTCTAAGACTCTCATTATGCGTTTCTGCCAAATGTTAGGCGCCCAGGCACTCATGGCCGACAACCATAATGCGGAGATAGTTCGGCCGTTTCTCGTTGCTCAAATCATCAGTTCACTGACACGGGTCGGCCTCCCCTTATCTGTTTGGCATGATGCCTTTTCAAGAGCTCACAAACAGACACATGGTCCCGGAAGGACTGGTTTCACAATCACAGGTTAGCTAGAAGACATCGCCAACGATACTCACTCTCGCCCGACAATAGCGACAGAACTCACTTTCCATCCCTAGCCCTAACCTTAGCTAGCTTAATCATCCAGCAATCCCTGTAGCCATCTGCAGTGCCAGAAACACTGGTCTTTCAAAGCATACATCAGAAGTACTTTGCGGGTATTTTCCTGGACTTTCACTTTAGTACTTCGTGCTACTACCCTTCACAGGCACAACCCACCGAATCCGCAAACATGTTACTTTATACGTGGAGTCTTATCCGGTGTGCAAAATAAAACATCACCAATCCAGACCAACCTGTCCAGATGGGCTTCACATAGTATACCTATTCTGTACTTCACGTTTCCGGATCTACATGCAAAACACCTTGGGGACATCCAAAATCAACCCAAGGGGTATCACTCAACAAGCCACCCTTTGGTGGTGGAAACCCATGCATATGCAAAATTAAGGACTTCACATGTCTAAGGAAGAAAGATCATTACCCTTGACGCTCGCTTTGGCGCCATGGAAATCAAGCATGATGAAAAGCAACACAACGGCCTTGTCTCCACAAATTTGGACTCGGCACGCGATACAGAGCTCTAAATCTCCACCGGCATCCGGATTCCTCCTCTTCTTCCTTGCTCTCCCCACTCTCCACCTCTTCCAAAGAGAGAGAAAAGCCTTAGATAATGAGAAAGTTATCCTCAACTGATGGCCTTATAACTGCAGGGAGAACTCAGGGCCGTTGGATACTAGTTGAAAGGAATGAACGGCCACGAAAAGCCCTGAAAACCACTTTCCTTGGCTAGACACGGCCCGTGACACGCACGTGTCACAGGCCGTATATGTTGGGTACATTGGAATATATGTACCTGGTTTGAAGAAGCCTCACCCTACTCAATGATATACATCAAGGTGTATTTGATGTGCTTTGAGTTTCTTTGTACAGGTTAAGTAACTGCAGGTTTGCAGGAAAAGTTTCTAAGTCCATGTGTCGACACCAAGAAGAAAAGTGTCGAAACTTAAGAAGGCTTGTGTCGACAACTAGAGAAGCAGTGTCGACACTTGGAGTAATTGTGTCGACACCAGGATGGCAGAGTCGACACCAGAAGCAAAGTGTCGACACATACAGGCAGTGTCGACACACAATGAAGAAATGTCTAAAGAATCAGTGTCGACACTTAGAAGCAGTGTCGACACCCAGAGGAACTTTGTCGACATCAAAAGTGTCGACACTAGGAGGCTGTGTCGACACTCAGCAAACTTCAACAAAGTTCAAGTACAAGTGTCGACACTAGGAGGCTGTGTCGACACTCAGCAAACTTCAACAGAGTTTAAGTACAAGTGTCGACACAAAGGAGATGTGTCGACACTCAGCAAAGTCTCAACACATGAAGAATGTGTCGACACAAAGGAGATGTGTCGACACTCAGCAAAAGTTTCAACACAGAAGGCATGTGTCGACACAAAGAAGATGTGTCGACACTTAGCAAGTTTCAACACAAGATGATGTGTCGACACTAAGGAGTTGTGTCGACACTTAGCTAAAATCAACTAAGTATTGAAGAAGTAGGACTTGTGTCGACACACAGTATCATTGTCGACACATTCTGAAGAAGCAGTGTCGAGAAGCAGTTTCTACAACACAAGGAGTTGTGTCGACACCATGAAGGCTAGTGTCGACACTTAGTCAACTTGTGTCGACACTTAGTCTATTTGTGTCGACACATAAAGACTATCTGTCTCGACACTTTCAGACAGTGACAGAGTTTTCAAGAAGTGACTGGATGACTTGACAGCTGCCATTTCAACAGGTCAACTACTACTGTCAGAGCTGTCAGAAGTTCGTTAGAAACCGGATCAGCCGGTCACCATGAAGAAAGCTTATATAAAGGCTTATTCTTTCAATAGAAGAACGTGAAGATCGAAAAAGAGAGAGCAATCAATGAAGTGAAAAACAACACAACCAAAAGAAGACCTTCAAGTGAAGATCTAATAAGTTGGAGAGAGAAAGCTCCTTCTAAGAAGATAGCTATTGAACCAGGCTGCTAAGAAAGTTTCAGATTGAGATCTGATTCTCAAGTCAGCAGTTGATTGAAGATCATCTCCATAGAGATACAACCCTACTGTGTTCTAATTCAAGAAGCTTTGAAGAAAGCCAAGGGAGGTTGATCTCTGCAAAGTTCTTTCAAGAACTCATCAAGAAGCCAGTCAACTCATCTTTCTCAATCAGAGTTTTGGTTATTAATCCTTGTACTCTTTATTTTCTATAGGATCCTAAGGGATCTGAGTTGTAAGCCTATATTTATAAAGGCTGAGTGGTAGGGCTTTTTTGCCTGAGAGTAGGAGATACATTTCTCTGAGTGTAGGCCTTGTTGAAGGCTGAATGTAGGCCTTGTTGAAGGCTGAGTGTAGGCCTTGTTGAAGGCTGAGTGTAGGTCTTGGTAAAGACTGAGTGGTAGGGCTTTGTGCCTTAGTTGTAGGAGTGGGATCACTCTGAGTTGTAGGAACCTATTTGGGGTTCTGAGCTGTAAGATCTGTGGATCTGAGAAGTAGTGGAGAAGTTAGGCCGAATCTAGTACACTACTAGATAGGCGAAGGGGGAAAATGGATGTACCCAGACCTTGAGGAACCACTATAAAAGCTGTGTGTACTCTGTGTGTGATTTATTCTGTGATTGCTGTGTTATCTATGCTGAATTACTGTAAAGAATTGCATAAACAGGTCTAATAATTCAGTGTTTCTGCCTTTAAGTTAAAAAGATTAAGTGCACCTATTCACCCCCCCCCCCTCTAGGTGTTTAGACACTAGTTCTTTCAAGTGGTATCAAAGCGAGGTTACTCAAAAAGGATATAACAGTCTGAGTAAAGATCCTATAGGCAGATTCAGCATAATCAAGAATCAAGAAAATGGGTTCAATTGAGAATCACAAAGAGCTAGGATCCATGAAATTGCTAATCTGCAGAAAAGAGATCTTTGGCATTTGGAAAGAAAGCGTTAGACTTTTTATGGAAGCCTCTGACCCAAGAATATACATTACTGTTAAAGAAGGGCCATATGTGCCAATGAAAGTATCTGTTCTGGATGTAAATCAGAGAACTCCAAAAGACTATTCAAAAATGACTAAGGATGAAATTATTCTGGCCACTATGGACAAGAGGGCCCAGAATATTATTGCAAGTGAAATTGATGATGCCACATTTCAGAACCTAATACATTGTAAAACATCAAAAGAAATGTGGGACACACTGATAGTTTATATGGTGGGATCAGAAGAGGTAAGATAAGACAGAAAGTCTATGTTAAACCAAGAGTATGAAAGCTTCAGACAAGGCAGGTCTGATAGCATAACTGAATGCTACAAGAAATTTTATAGGATAGTCAATGAATTGATGTCCTATGTAAGAGAGTTCAGCAATTATGAATTGAATGATAAGTTCTTGAGATCCCTGACAAAAGACTGGGACACCAAGATTTGTGCCATAAAGGAAATGACCAAATTAACAGACATTCCTCCTCCAACTTTGTTTGGAAAACTATTATCTTATGAGATGCAGTTAATGGTTAGAAAGGAGGAAGAAAAGACTACAAGAGTGGAGCACAAAGAAATAGCTGTGGCCTTCAAGACTGAAGCCACTAGGAAATATAAAAGAAAGTCTCCATCTCCACCTCAAAAGGTTGCTGAGGCTGAGACAGATACTTCAGATAGCAAGAAGTCAGAATGCAGTGAAAGTGATGAAGACTTTGCTGCATTTACCAGGCATTTTCAGAAGTTTCTAAAGAAGAAGCAGTGGAGGTCCAAGCCATCCACTTCACAGCCAAAAGATGACTACTACCAGAACAGGAAGTCATCAAGGAATTACAGGAGAAAGTCCAAGTCTAGTAAAACTACATCCTCAAAGATAGTATGCTATTGTTGCAATAGACAAGGACATGTAATAGCTGATTGTCCAGAAAAGAGGAAAGAGTCCACTGACAAGAAGAAGACTCAATTTAAGGGCAAAAAGGAAAAGTCCTTTGTTGCAAAGAAGGACAAAAGTCTGACTGATATGTCATCTTCAGAAACAGATTCAGAAGCTGAAGCCTATATTGGCTTGTTTGCTGAAGAAGAAGAAAATGAGTTCATGCAGCTAATGAACTCAATTTATGAGCATGAGGACATTCAGTGCAAGGGACTGATGGCCTTATCAACAGGAGACAAAATCCAGGATCAGCCTGGACCTAGTCAGGTACAAAATTGTTCTTCAAGTTCAATTTCTAGTACTGAGTCAGATTCAGATACATTAGCATCAAGTGCTGTGAGTGGATCTGAATCTGAAGGAGACATTCATCAGTTAATTGATGAATATAGAGTATTGATGAATATAGAAAAGCAAACTCTTGGCCAAGACTCAGGCTAAGGAGATTGCTAGTCTTAAAATGGCTGCAATAGATTTTGACAAGTTATTAGATCAGAAATTAAATGAAATAGCCAGACTGAAGAATATTACAGTTATTCAGATGGGGACTATTACATTTAAAAATGATCAAATTAGAAATCTGGAGATTAGTCTTCAGAAGGAGAGAGATATTGTAGCAAGTTTTTCTAAACCAAAATCTGTTCTATCTTTGATAGATGAGTTTGTACCTCATAAGGGTAAAACTGGATTAGGGTTTACAAAACCTGCCTGGACAGTAAAGTCCAAATCTAAGGGCAAAGCCCTAGTACTTAACAAGAAGCTTGCTGTAGATAAAACAGCCAGGGTTGTACCTAAACAAAGGTACATTAGATTTGAGTGCTGGTGTTGTGGCAAGGTAGGCCACTTTGCCATAGATTATTGGCATAATTCAAGTGCCAAGGTGAGTAGCAAACTGCCTCCTAGAAAAGCTACAGGTAGTTTTGTTAAGAGTCAGACTAACTTGCACCAAGGACCCAAGAATTATTTGGGTTCTAAGGTTAAGTAATCTGTTTTACAGGTGAGTCCAAGTGGTCATGCCCCAATATGGTACTTGGACAGTGGATGTTCCAGGCACATGACTAGAACTAGGGGATTGCTGAAGGACTATACACCAATCAAGGATCGTCCTAAGGTTACCTTTGGTGGTTCAGAAAAAGGAATCATCAAAGGCTTTAGTAACATTTCTAGCAACCTAATTACAATTACTCAAGTGGCTTATGTAAAGGGTTTGAAACATAACCTCATTAGCATAAGTCAGCTGAGTGATTTAGGATATGACATCTCATTTGTCAAGGACGGTTGTCATATCTGTAGGTCAAGTGATCAAAAGATCATTCTGACATTATATAGGAAGAGAAATGGCTATTATCTAGACATTTTGTGTGAGAACAATGCTTCTCCTATTTGTCTTGTAGCTGATGAAAAAGTCTCACATTGTGTTAAATGGCACAAGAGTCTGGCTCATCTTAACTATAAGACAATTGGCCCACTCTTTAGCAAAGAGTTAGTGAGGAATGGTCCTCATGTTAAGTGTATAAAGGATGGGATATGCTCAGCTTGTCAAAAAGGCAAGCAGACCAGATCCACCTTTAATAGCATTGAGAACAAAGATGCTGTGAGGTGCTTATACCTCTTGCATTTGGATCTTTTTGGTCCTATGCCAGTTCACAGCCTAGGTAGGAAGGTCTACACATTTGTGGTTGTAGATGATTATTCAAGGTTTTCCTGGGTATTCTTCCTAAGGCAAAAATCTGAAACTCCTAGTATCTTTTATAGTTTTGTCAAATAAATTCAGAATAAGTTAGACAGTACAGTGGTCAAAATAAGAAGTGACCATGGTACTGAATTCCACTCTGATAGTATGACAAAGCTATGTGAAGAGTTTGAGATATTTCAGGAATTTTCCTCACCAAGAACACCTCAGCAAAATGGTATTGCTGAAAGGAAAAATAGAACCTTAATAGAGGCTGGTAGAACCCTATTGAGTGACACATCTCTCCCAGAATATTTCTTGGCTGAGGCAGTTAATACTGCATGTCATGTGATCAATAGGGCTACTATCACCAAGAGCCACAAGTAGACCCCCTATGAGATTGTGAAGGGCAGAAAACCAAATCTATCATATTTCAGGATCTTTGGTTGTAAATGCTATATACTTAACAATGGTAAGTCTTATTTAACCAAGTTTGCTGCCAAATCCCAAGAGGGGATCTTTGTTGGGTACAACAACAACAGTAAGGCTTATAGGGTCTACAACTTGATTACTCAAGTTGTAGAAGAGTCTGTTCATGTAGTGTTTGATGAAACTAGACTTATTAACAATGAATTGCCTAGAAGTGTTTGCAGCTCCACAGGTGTGACTGAGAAGATGGACAAGCTTACTATTGAAGAAGGTTCTACTACAAGTCAGCAAGTGGATGATAGTGGCTGCTGTCCAGGGGGAGTACAAGATACTCCTGTTGCTGAAGAAGACCAAGAGGAGCAGCTGAATGAAGAAGCTGAAGGTGTACAACCAGAAGACAGGCTGCCTCCAACAAATAGGCATCTAAAAGATCATCCAGCCAATCAAATTATTGGAGATCTCAGACAAGGGGTACAAACAAGGAGCAGGAATCTAAGTTCAGTTCTCTACTCCAACTTTCTATCCCAAGTAGAGCCAAAGAAATTTGAAGAAGTAATCCTAGACCCTCATTGGATTGAGGCTATGCAAGAGGAGCTGAACCAGTTCAAAAGATGAAAAATCTGAGAGCTAGTTCCTAAACTAAAAGACCACAACATTATAGGAACTAAGTGGATCTTTAGGAACAAGCTGGATGAGAATGGAGTAATTATAAAGAACAAAGCTAGACTTGTTGCAAAAGGATATAGGCAGGAAGAAGGTATTGATTTTGATCAGACCATTGCTCCAGTAGCAAGACTGGAAGCAATAAGGATGATCCTTGCCTATGCAACATTTCAAGGGTTCAAGGTATACCAAATGGATGTTAAGTCAGCTTTTCTGAATGGAAATCTGAAGGAAGAAGTCTATGTAGAACAGCCATCAGATTTTGTTGATTCTACTAAACCTAATTATGTTTATAGACTTAGGAAGGCTTTGTATGGGTTAAAACAAGCCCCTAGGGCTTGGTATGAAACCCTGTCTAGTTTCCTCATTGAGAACAAATTCACAAGGGGGAAAATAGACAAGACTCTATTCCTTAGGGAATCCGGAGGCAAGATTATCTTAGTCCAAATATATGTAGATGACATCATATTTGGGTCTACAGAAAGTAGTCTTTGCAGGAAGTTTGCAAAACTAATGCAAGGACAATTTGAAATGAACAGTATGGGGGAACTTAAGTTCTTCTTGGGTCTCCAAGTTAGACAGACTGAGGATGGTTTACCCATATGCCAGTCTAAGTTCACCCTAGAATTGATAAGGAAGTATGGTATGGAATCATCCACTACCATGAAAACTCCTATGGGGTCAACAATGTCTTTATGCAAAGATGATGCAGGGAAACCTATAGATGAAACTTTGTATAGAGGGATAGTTGGCTCCCTACTATATTTGACTGCAAGTAGATCAGATATCATGTATGCTACATGTGTCTGTGCTAGGTACCAAGGTTACCCTAAAGAATCTCATTTGATAGCAGTCAAAAGAATTTTGAGATATCTTAAGGGCACTCCTTATCTAGGCCTTTGGTATCCTAGGAATGGAGAGTTTGAACTGACAGGTTATTCAGACGCAGATTTTGCAGGCTGCAAGGAAGATAGGAAAAGTACAACAGGTACCTATCAATTTCTAGGTGGAAGGCTGGTGTCTTGGAGTAGCAAGAAGCAGACCAGTGTGGCTATCTCCACAGCTGAGTCAGAGTATGTTGCTGCAGGAAGCTGCTGTGCACAACTACTATGGATACAACACCAGCTAGAAGATTATGGTATTCAAGTAAGTAGAACACCTTTATTTTGTGATTCTACAAGTGCTATTTCTATTGTAAATAATCCTATCTCCCATAGTAGGACTAAGCAAATAGAAATAAAATACCATTTTCTAAGAGAACATGTGGAAAAAGGAGATATTTCACTAGAGTATATTAATACAGATAATCAGCTAGCTGATATGTATACTAAGCCCTTAGATGAATCCAAATTCAATAAATTTAAAATTGAATTAGGAATGATAAACTTAGAATAGTTTACAAAAATTGGCTAAGTAAAATGGTGTCGACACACAGAGTTGTCTGTGTCGACACATAGAAGTGGTGTCGACATTTCAGAGAAATGGTGTCGACACATCTAGAAAGTCTGTGTCTACACTTCAGAGAATTAGTGTTGACACATGTAGTGTAGGAGTCGACACATCCAGGGTGGTGTCGACACTTAGGATTTACATAGAATTAGTCTAGTAGAGTCTCGACTAAGTGTCGAGCTAAGTGGTGTCGACACATATACAAGTGTCGACACATATATTCTGTTGACTATACTTGTTTCGACACATAGTTGTCGAGACATTATAAGTAAGTGTCGACACTTTTTAACAGTGTCGACACAATTTAAGTATTTTGACGCGCCTTTTCATCTTCGATTCTACAAAGGTATAAATAGGTTTTCGCCATTGTTTGTCGACACGCTCACCAAAGTTTCGAGACCAAACTTATGTGTCGACATCTCTCTTCTCTAAATTCAAAATTTCTTCAAACCCTAATGGCGCCCAAGCTAGAAGAGAACATTAATGAAAGATATGAACTCGTGCGACATGCCTTTGATGACGCGGAACCCGAAATCAAAGATGTGGTAACCCTAATTGCCGATACTGGACTGGAATACCTTATTTCAGAACCAATCAAGATCTGGAAGAAGGAGGTCCTCGAATTTTTGAGTGAAACTTCACTTGACAACTCTGGACTCAAGATTAAGTCAAGAGTTCATGGAAGCAAAGTTAAGATCACAAAGAAAAGTCTGAGGAAGGTACTTTATCTACCAAGAACAAAAGAGAAAGAAGATGTATCTGCTTCTAAGACAAGAGAGGCATTGAGATGGTGTGGACTGGATTCAAACCTGAAAATTGGATCAGTTTTCAATAGAAAAGGGATGAACATTCAAGGAAAATTCTTATCTGATATAGTTGGCAAGGTCATCCTGAGCAAGCCTGGAGGACATGACAGAATTTCAGCTCAGATGTTCAATTTGATGACAAGGATTATCTTCAAACTTGATACTGATTGGTCTGCAGTTATGTTTGATAAGATAAAAGAAAGTATGAAGAAACCCAATCTGGGTAGAATTCTGAGTCTATACCTAGCTGGAAGTATTCCTGAGGTGATGAATCAAGCAGCTGGATCTAAGATAAATCACATGAGGAGAATGAATGTCAGAATTTTCTCAAGATGGGATAGGGTGATAACAAAGGAACTTCCCTCTCTAGTAAAGGACACACCTCAGAAGAAGAAGAAGAAGACAGCCACTGTGGCTCAAGAATCCTCCAGCAGCTCTGAAGAGCAAGTAGTGTTTACTCCTGATGATGAAGAGACTGAAAATGCTGGACAGTCTCCAGCAAGACAAGATGATACACAGAGGTAGGGGAGCTACCACCAGCTAGCCCAATTCACCTGGATCCACTCCAGGGGGAGCCCCTACTTGTGGAAGAGCCAACTCCACTAGATAGTGAAAGAGCTACTCAAACCATCCTAGAGGTAATCACTGAAATTAATCAATTAGATTTCACTATTGAGGAAGAAGTTTTGACTGATTCATTACCTAATGTTTATCAGCAAACACAGATACAACCTCAACCACAAGATGTTGTCATGGAGGACACATCTGTTGCTGATAAAGTGCTTGATGAAACCAGAGATTCCCCAGCCCATTCTCAATAGAAATAGACATTAGAAGAGCTGTTCCCTGATCTTCTACAAACTGATTTTGAGAAAGAGATAGCTGTTGTTGAGGGGGAGAAGGTCCATATTGAGGGGGAGCATGTGGAGATTATAGAGGAAACTGCAAACAAGGAGACTGAGGATCCAAGAGAAGCTGAAGGGATACCAAGGACTGAGAACGATTCACATCCTAGTCCTAAAGACAGAGTGGATATTGCTAGCACTTCTGTATCAGAGGATGAAGAGGCTGCTAGAGCCAAGAAAAGGAAGTTTCAGGTCTTCAAAAGAACGAGCCAGAACTATAAGAAAGCCCTACAAACCATTGCTCCAAAGCCTGCCCCATCTACTGATTATAGTTCACTGATGGTGGCTTTGCAGATCAAGCTAGATGAGCAAAGGAAGGCTTTACAAACCTATATGGATGAAGGCCATAAGTCACTTCAATTTGATCTGGCACAAGACATCAAGTCAATCAGATTTGAAGTGAATCTTAACAAGAAGGAAATGACTGATTGTTTCCATAAAAGAGGCAATGCAGTGGTCTATCTGGCTACACATCAAAAGAAAATAAAGACAAAACTTGATGGCCTAGAAGTCAAGCAAGGATATGTCCTGGAAAACCAGATAAGGATGAATGATAATTTGACAGCTTCTCATAATGTCATAGTTACTGAAATGAAGAATATAGCTACTGCCCAGACTGTAGTAAGTGCAAGTGCCAAAGAAGAATTTGATAAGAAATTACAGGAAAGTCTTACTGTTGTGAAAACTGCCATTGAAGATTCACAGAAGCTCATAACTGACAAGCTCCAAAGGTTGAAACCTTTTTATACAGATGGAGTTAACTATCTGAATGCCCAGATCAGATTTCAGAAAGATGATCTGAGGGATCACTTAGAGAGAGAAGTCATAAAGGGGGAGAGGGTATTAGTCAAGGCAGGCTCTGATCATGCCAAATGGATTTCAAATTCCATCAGAGCCACCCTTGGATATCCACCCTTATGTGATGATGACAATGTTGCAGAGTCTGGCATCAATCCTACATACCTTGGAGGAGAACAAGCTGAAGTGGCTCAAGTGATATATCCTCCACCAGACTTTGACATGATACATCAAGAGATACAGTCTATGTATAGTCCTCCTGAGGGAAATCAGAATGTCATCATTGGGAATGTTGTTCAGCCTGTACCAGAGGCAATACTGAAAGAACAAGAGGCTCAATTATCTAAGAAAAGATTCAGAGAGCAAGCTGAATTAAGGCCTAATTTTGAACAGTGGAGCCCCACATTCAGGAATATCATTTTGACTGCTTGGAAGGCTGCTAAGGACAATGTCCTGGATAGAGGCAAGTGGTATTCTGAAAAGGAGTGGAGGAAACATGAGAATAGGCAAGAAGCCATAGTATAGTATAGAAGAAAGGCTAAACTAGGAAAGCTACCTCCTAATGCACAGGAGCCTAACAAGTATTTCCCCAAGCCTTATCACTATTTTGAAAGGCAGAAGATAAAGGCTGAAGAGCTGAAAAAGAAAGACCTCAAAGGGAAGAAGCCTGCTGCTGTTGATGACACTGAAGTTACAGTTCATGCAAAGATTCAATCTGGAAAGGGGATTGTAATCAAGGAACCAGAGCAGCCATAGGATAGCATTTTCTTAAGTTTACCAATTGTAATCATTTGTATTAAAATTCTATGTAAACTTTTGACTAATGAAAATGTTGGAATTTGTAAGAACATTGTGTCATGGTTCAAATCTATTACATTAAGTGTTCTGAGATAATTGTTTATATATGTTCTATTTATACATATTGTTTAAGTATTTTCCCTGTCACATAAATTTGTTGTACATCATACTGAGAATTTATTATGTATGGTGTATATCATTGACTAAGGGTTATGACTTCTCCAAATAGGGGGAGATTGTTGGGTACATTGGAATATATGTACCTGATTTGAAGAAGCCTCACCCTACTCAATGATATACATCAAGGTGTATTTGATGTGCTTTGAGTTTCTTTGTGCAGGTTAAGTAACTGCAGGTTTGCAGGAAAAGTTTCTAAGTCCATGTGTCGACACCCAGAAGAAAAGTGTCGACACTTAAGAAGGCTTGTGTCGACACCTAGAGAAGCAGTGTCGACACTTGGAGAAATTGTTTCGACACCAGGAAGGCAGAGTCGACACCAGAAGGAAAGTGTCGACACATACAGGCAATGTCGACACACAATGAAGAAATGTCTAAAGAATCAGTGTCGACATTTAGAAGCAGTGTCGACACCCAGAGGAACTTTGTCGACATCAAAAGTGTCGACACTAGGAGGCTGTGTCGACACTCAGCAAACTTCAACAAATTTCAGGTACAAGTTTCGACACTAGGAGGCTGTGTCGACACTCAGCAAACTTCAACAGAGTTTAAGTACAAGTGTCGACACAAAGGAGATGTGTCGACACTCAGCAAAGTCTCAACACATGAAAAATGTGTCGACACAAAGGAGATGTGTCGACACTCAGCAAAAGTTTCAACACAGAAGGCATGTGTCGACACAAAGAAGATGTATCGACACTTAACAAGTTTCAACACAAGAAGATGTGTCGACACTAAGGAGTTGTGTCGACACTTAGCTAAAATCAACTAAGTATTGAAGAAGAAGGACTTGTGTCGACACACAGTATCAGTGTCGACACATTCTGAAGAAGCAGTGTCGAGAAGCAGTTTCTACATCACAAGGTGTTGTGTCGACACCATGAAGGCTAGTGTCGACACTTAGTCAACTTGTGTCGACACATAAAGACTATCTGTCTCGACACTTTCAGACAGTGACAGAGTTTTCAAGAAGTGACTGGATGACTTGACAGCTGCCGTTTCAACCGGTCAACAGCTATTGTCAGAGCTGTCAGAAGTTCGTTAGAAACCGGATCAGCCGGTCACCATGAAGAAAGCTTATATAAAGGCTTATTCCTTCAACAGAAGAACGTGAAGATCGAAAAAGAGAGAGCAATCAATGAAGTGAAAAACAACACAACCAGAAGAAGACCTTCAAGTGAGGATCTAAGAAGTTGGAGTGAGAAAGCTCCTTCTAAGAAGACAGATATTGAACCAGGCTGCTAAGAAAGTTTCAGATTGAGATCTGATTCTCAAGTCAGCAGTTGATTGAAGATCATCTGCATAGAGATACAACCCTACTGTGTTCTAATTCAAGAAGCTTTGAAGAAAGCCAAGGGAGGTTGATCTCTGCAAAGTTCTTTCAAGATCTCATCAAGAAGCCAGTCAACTCATCTTTCTCAATCAGAGTTTTGGTTATTAATCCTTGTACTCTTTATTTTCTGTAGGATTCTAAGGGATCTGAGTTGTAAGCCTATATTTATATAGGCTGAGTGGTAGGGCTTTTGTGCCTTAGAGTAGGAGATACATTTCTCTGAGTGTAGGCCTTGTTGAAGGCTGAGTGTAGGGCTTGTTGAAGGCTGAGTGTAGGCCTTGTTGAAGGCTGAGTGTAGGTCTTGGTAAAGACTGAGTGGTAGGGCTTTGTGCCTGAGTTGTAGGAGTGGGATCACTATGAGTTGTAGGAACCTATTTGGGGTTCTGAGCTGTAAGATCTGTGGATCTGAAAAGTAGTGGAGAAGTTAGGCCGAATCTAGTACACTTCTAGATAGGCGAAGGGGGAAAGTGGATGTACCCAGACCTTGGGGAACCACTATAAAAGCTGTGTGTACTCTGTGTGTGATTTATTCTGTGATTGCTGTGTTATCTGTGCTGAATTGCTGTAAAGAATTGCATAAACAGGTTTAATAATTCAGTGTTTCTGCCTTTAAAGTTAAAAAGATTAAGTGCACCTATTCACCCCCCCCCCCTCTAGGTGTTTAGGCACTAGTTCTTTCAGTATACCTTAAGCGACAAGGAAAATTGACTTATCCAGACCAGGACAAAGCCGTGTGACACGCCTGCGTGACAAGCCGTGTGCTAGACACAGCTTTGGACACGCCCGTGTACAGTAGAGAAGGATACGACCCTTGAAATGTCGTGTCACAGGCTGTGTACCCCACTCAAGGATTGTCGAGTGCATTTCGTCGAACTCACTCGTGAACTGTCGAGCACATAGCAGGACACGGCCCTAGACACGCCCGTGTCATAGGCTGTGTACCCAACTCGAGGATCATCGATTGTATTTCGTCGAGCTCACTCGAGAGCACCATGCCAGCACTCGAGTGCAGAACACGACCATGGACACGCCCGTGTCCCCAGCCGTGTACCTCACACAGAGTAGGGCACGGCTTGGGGACACGCCTGTGTCATAGGCCGTGTTACCCACACTCCTCAGTCCAGTCACCAATAGGATTTGGGGCGCTACAGAAATTCTCTTCAGAGCCATAAAAAAGCGTTTCTATGCGGATGGAAGTGAGCGCCTCATTTTACCCTTCGTGAATCTAACTTCGAATCTTGATTCCAGCCACAAGATATTCTCCAGCAACTTCAACAAGATCCACCCAAACCCTAGATCTAGTCGTGCGTTCTCTACTCCAGAACTGAGATGAAATGAAGATAGAGAGAGAAAAGGAAATAATGATTTCCTCATTCCAATCCCTCTGCTTATGTGGTCTCGGGTTTCATCCCAGCCATATGATCTCTTCTCATCATAAAGCAACAGTCACGATTTGAGTTGAAAAGTAAACCGGCAGCTTTGGCCAGATAGCCGACGCCGCTAGACCTTTCGAAATGAATTTGTCGAAAGCACTATGTTAGTAGAAACCACATTCGTTGAACACCGTCTGACTTCCCCCAAAACAAGACAAGCAATAGAACGACAATACATTCATCGAAATTAGTTCGACATTCGTCGAACACACTGGAAGCTGTTCAACATCCACTGAAAGAAGCCAAGAAGTATAACAACCCTTCGTTGAACGCCGGTTCGACATTCGCCGAACGCCGGTTCGACGTTCGCCGAACCGGCAGCCGAACGCCCGTTCGATGTTCGTGGAACGACCGTTCGACGTTCGTCTAACGCCCGTTCGACGTTCGTCGAACGCCCGTTTCGACGTTCGTCGAACGCCCGTTCGACGTTCGTCGAACGCCCGTTCGAAATGAATTTGTCGAAAGCACTATGTTAGTCGAAACCACATTCGTCGGACATCGCCCGACTTCCCCCCAAAGAAGACCAGCAATAGAACGACAATACATTCATCGAAATTAGTTCGACGTTTGTCGAACACACTGGAAGCTGTTCAATGTTCACCGAAAGAAGCCAAGAAATATAACAACCCCTTCGTCGAATGCCGGTTCGACGTTCGTCGAACGCCCGCTCGACGTTCTCGAACGCCCGCTCGACGTTCGTCGGACGCCCGCTCGACGTTCTTCGAACGCCCGCTCGACGTTCGTCGAACGCCCGCTCGACGTTCGTCGAACGCCCGCTCGACGTTCGTCGATTTCGCCTTCTAACTCCTTTCGGGGGTATTACAATCCTCCCCTCCTTACAGAAATTTTGTCCCGAAATTTGCATACCATGTTAAAAGTGCAGTAACAAATATCCTACAATATATCATCTCTTTACAAAAAAAAATGTTACAACATTTTATACGAACAACTCTGGAATTTTTGCACGCATGGTTTGCTCCCGCTCCCATGTTAGCTTCTCACGGCCACAGTTTTCCACCGGACCTTGACCATCCCGATTGTCTTGTTCCGCAGCTGACTAACCACTTTATCCTCGATTCGAAATGACCTAGCCTTTGTAGTTAGCCCAGATTCAACCGATACGCGACCACTCGCAATCACCTGAGCTGGATCTTTCATGGCTTTTCGAAGCACCGATATGTGGAACAAATTATGCAATCCACTTGTTGGGTACATTGGAAAATGTGTACCAGATTTAGAGAAGTCTCACCTAATTCAACGATATGCATCAATTTGTATTTGATGATGTGTTGAGTTATCATGTGCAGGTTAAGAAAATGGAAAAGAAAATTTTCTAAGTACAAGTGTTGACAGTTGGGAATGGCTGTGTCGACACCAAAGGCCAGATTGTGTCGATATCAAGAATTTGTGTCGACAAACAAAAAATCTGTCGACAACGCTGTGTCGACACCAAGGTCCATTTTGTGTCGACATCTAGAATTTGTGTCGACACACAGAAAACTGTCGACAACGCAGTGTCGACACTAAGAGACAGACTTGTGTCGTCATTATCAGGAGTTGTGTCGACACATAGAGAAGCTCTCGACACATTCCAGAATTCTGTCTACAACAACTCTGGCGACACACAAAACTTGTGTCGACACACCAGAATTCTGTCGACACCAACTTTGTCAAGACAAGGAGTGTTTGTGTCGAAACACAAAACTTATTTCGACACATTCCACAAAAGCTGTGTCGACAACAACAAGACTTGTGTCGACACATGGACTATATGTGTCGACACATATGAAGAATTCAGTCGAGATTCTTTGCTACTGAGTCAAAGTTCAATGAAGGCTAAAGTAATACAAGTGAAGACTTGACAACTGTCATTACTGGCATTGCTGTCACACCTGTTAGAGGTCTCAGAAGACTGTTTGAAACCGGAACAGCAAGTTACCATGGATGAAGCCTATAAATAGACGTGCTCTCTCAATAATCAAAATATAGATAACAATAAGAAGAACAACAGCAGATAATAGATAACTGATCTATTATTATCTCTGAAGGATTGAGAATCCGGAAGAAGAGAAAGAAACAATCAATATATTGTAGAGAGAGAAAATCAAGAAGGAGAGAAGATCTCATCCAGTGAAGGCAGATCCTGAACAATTTGCCTGAAGAATTCAGATTAATTTCTGAAGGAGGAAAATTGAAGATCAACCCTACCGTGTTCAGATTCAAGAAGCTTTGAATAAAGCTAAGTCATGTTGATCCTTAAGAAATGAGTTCTATCAAGAATTGATCAAGAAGCCTTCAACCAATTCTCTCTCCATCTGGGTGAAGATATCCACAACTTTTCATCAATAATTTTGTAGGATCTGTACTAGATCTGAGTGTAGGAGATTTACATCTCTGAGTTGTAAGCCTAAATTATAAAGGCTGAGGTAGGGATGTGTGCCTAAGGTAGGGGAATCTGTTTCCTGAGTTGTAGGCCTGTGATAGAGGCTGAGGTAGGGCTATTGCCTGAGTTGTAGGAGTGGGGAGTCACTCTGAGTTGTAGGCCTGTGGAAGAGGCTGAGTGTAACGGCCTCCCCAGCCCATGCTCGCAAGGACGGCCGCCGGCACCCCCAGCACCATGCTCGAAAGGGTTCAGCCTAACCAGGTCTGCAGACTATGAACCACAACCCCTCTCCATCCCTAGGCAGGTTGTTAAGGCCGGGGATCGAACCCGAGACCTCCTTGATAAGGAGTTATCAAACCACTCCTCATCACTGTGCTGAAGCTCAGTTGGTGATGAGGAGTGGTTTGAAAACTCCTTATCAAGGAGGTCTCGGGTTCGATCCCCGGCCTCAACAACCCGCCTATGGATGGAGAGTGGTTGGGGTGCCTGGTCTGCAGACCTGGTTAGGCTGAACCCTTTCGAGCGTGGTGCTGGTGGTGCCGGCGGCCGTCCTTGCGAGCGTGGGTTGGGGAGGCCGTTACAAAAAAGTGCACTTTTTATTCTAACGACCCTAGCCGATACAACGTGACAGTGTCACGGCTACGCTCTAGGCGACGCTACCGGGCTGCATCCCAAGTAACCCAACCCCTCTCCATCCCACAGGAGGGATGTTGGTGGCCACAGCCTCCCTTTGACGAGCGAACTCGACAGTTAAGCTGGGCCGTACGGGGACTTCCCAGGCGGTCACCCATCCCAGTACTACTCTTGCCCAAGCACGGTTAACTATGGAGTTCCTTCACTTATCATCACCAATAAGTCGTGCATACCATGAGTCGTCCCTCGGGGACACTTATGCTCATTTAAGATGTCAACTCAATTTAACCAAAGTATTTTCCGCTGCGTATAAATATACTTTTAATTGTGTACGAGCTGATCCACCGTGCCGAGGGATACGACCATTAAATATAACTAGTTTTCTTTAATATTAATCTATGAATTGGTGATGAGAAATGAACTCCATAGTTAAGCGTGCTTGGGCGAGAGTAGTACTGGGATGGGTGACCGCCTGGGAAGTCCCCATACGGCCCAGCTTAACTGTCGAGTTCGCTCGTCAAATGGAGGTTGTGGCTACAAACAACCCGCCTGTGGGATGGAGAGGGGTTGGGGTGCTTGGGCTGCAGCCCAGTAGCGTCGCCTAGAGCGGAGCCGTGACACTGTCACGATGTATCGGCTAGGGTCGTTACAATAAGATACCTCCTAGATAAGGAGTTTTTAAACCACTCCTCATCACCAACTGAGCTGCAGCCCAAGCACCCCAGGCCACGCTCGCAAGGACGGCTGCCGGCACCCCCAGCACCACGCTCGAAAGGGTTCAGCCTAACCAGGTCTACAGACCATGCACCCCAACCCCTCTCCATCCATAGGCGGGTTGTTGAGACCGGGGATCGAACCCGAGACCTCCTTGATAAGGAGTTTTCAAACTGAGCTGCAGCTCAGTTGGTGATGAGGAGTGGTTTGAAAACTCCTTATCAAGGAGGTCTCGGGTTCGATCCCCGTCCTAAACAACCCGCCTATGGATGGAGTGGGGTTGGGGTGCATGGTCTGCAGACCTGGTTAGGCTGAACCCTTTCGAGCGTGGTGCTGGGGGTCCCGGCGGCCGTCCTTGCGAGCGTGGGCTGGGGAGGCCGTTACAAAAAAGTGCACTTTTATTGTAACTCCCCTAGCCGATACAACGTGACAGCGTCACGGCTCCGCTCTAGGCGACGCTACCGGGCTGCAGCCCAAGCACCCCAACCCCTCTCCCTCCACAGACAGGTTGTTGGTGGCCACAGCCTGCCTTTGATGAGCGAACTCGACAGTTAAGTTAGGTCGTACGGGGACTTCCCAGGAGGTCACCCATCCCAGTACTACTCTCGCCCAAACACGCTTAACTATGGAGTTCCTTCAACTCTCATCACCAATTGAGCTGCAGCTCAATTGGTGATGAGAATTGAAGGAACTCCATAGTTAAGCGTGTTTGGGAGAGAGTAGTACTGGGATGGGAGACCACCTGGGAAGTCCCCGTACAACCCAACTTAACTGTCAGTTCGCTCATCAAAGGGAGGTTATGGCCACCAACAACCTGCCTGTGGAGGGAGAGGGGTTGGGGTGCTTGGGCTGCAGCCCGGTAGCGTCGCCTAGAGCGGAGCCATGACACTGTCACGTTGTATCGGCTAGGGGCGTTACACTGAGGTAGGGCTTGTGCCTGAGTTGTAGGAGTGTGGATTCACTCTGAGTTGTAGGAACCATTCTTGGTTCTGAGCTGTAAGATCTGTGGATCTGAGAAGAAGGAAGGAAGTTAGGCCGAATCTAGTAAACTGCTAGATAGGCGAAGGGGGAAAGTGGATATACCCATCATTTGGGGAACCACTATAAAACTGATGTGCAATCTGTGAATGCTGTGTATGTGAATGCTGTGTTGTATGTTCTGCTGATTACATTGCTAAACTAGATAGATATATTTGCCTAAATTAGAAAAAGAATTGAACCTATTCACCCCCCCCCCCTCTAGGTGTTTAGAACATCTTGAAACCAATTCTTTCAAGTGGTATCAAAGCCAGGTTGCTCTAAGATTATACCTAACAGTCCGAGTAGATCTCCAAGGTACAAATCTATTAGGCAAAATGGGTTCCATAGAGAATCATAAGGAGTTTGGTTCCATGAAGTTACCCATATGCAGGAAAGAGATTTTTAGCATATGAAAAGAAAGAGTTAGATTGTTTATGGAAGCTTCAGATCCAAGAATCTACATGACAGTCAAAGAAGGGCCATTCATTCCAATGAAAGTCTCAGTTCTTGATGCAAATCTCAGAACACCAAAGGAATATTCTGAAATGATAAAGGATGAAATCATCTTGGCTACTATGGATAAGAGAGCTCAAAATATAATAGTTAGTGCCATAGATGATTCCACATTCCAAAATTTGATTCACTGCAAGACCTCCAAAGAAATGCGGGACACCCTTATTGTCTACATGGAGGGTTCAGAAGAGGTGAGAGAAGACATAAAGTCTATGCTGAATCAGGAATATGAAAGTTTTAGACAATCTAAAACAGACAGTATAACTGAATGCTATAAGAAATTCTTTAGAATAGTTAATAAATTGATGTCATATGGAAAAGTATTCAGTACATATGAGTTAAATGATAAGTTTCTGTGATCATTGACTAAAGACTGGGACACTAAGATATGTGTCATTAGGGAAGTGGCTAGACTAGCAGAAATTCCACCTCCAACATTATTTGGCAAACTTCTTTCATATGAAATGCAGCTGATGGTCAGAAAAGAGGAGGAGAAAAATAATAAAATTGATTCCAGAGATAAGTCAGTGGCTTTCAAGATTGAAGCCATAAGAAATGATAGGAGGATGTCTCCATCACCTCCTAGGAAAGCTACAGAAGTTGTTTCAGAAAGTTCAGACAGTCACACATCAGATAGTCCAAATTCTGAAGAAGACTTAGCAGCTTCCTCAAGACAATTTCCAAGGTTTTTGAAGAAGAAACAGTGGAGATCCAAGCCATCATCCTCAAAATCCAACGATGATTACTATCAGAAAATGAAATCCTCTAGGAAGGACAGGTATAGCTCTAATCCTAGTAAATTATCTTCAACTAAGATTGTTTACTATTGCTGCAACAGTCCAGGACATGTGGTAGCTGATTTTCCTAACAAAAGGAAAGAATCTAATGATAAGAAGAAACTAAAGAACAAGGGCAAGAAGGAGAAATCCCTTATTACAAAGAAGCAAAAAGTTGGTCAGATTCTTCATCATCAGATTCTGAGGCAGAAGCTGAAGCTGAAGCATATATAGGACTGTTGGCAGCTGAAGAGGATGTAGAAGAGGCTGAATTCTTAAAGTGGCTGGATTCAGTAAATGAAATTGAAGAACCTTGTTGTAAAGGGCTGATGGCCTTGATAGAAGAAGATCAATGTTAGGATCAGCCTGGACCTAGTAAGGTAAACAATTCTTCAATAGATTCTGATTACTGTACTGGTTCAGAATCAGAAGCATCTGCATCAAGAGATATAGATGAATCTGAATCAAAAGGAGATGATCATCAACTTATTGATGAATATGGTGACCTGCTGCAAGCACTTAAGAAAAGAAGAATCCTTAATAAAGCACAGGCCACAGAAATTGCTGATCTTAAGCAGGCTGCATTAGATTCAGAAAAATTGCTGGATCTAATGATGAATGAAGCATCCAAACTGAAAAACATAACTGTTATTCAGATGGGTACTATTACATTCAAGAATGATCAAATCAAAAGTTTGGAAGTCAAACTTCAGAAGGAAAAGGATATGGTGGCTAAGTTCTCTAAGCCAAAATCAATTTTACCTTTAATTGATGACTTTATTCCTAAAAAGGGTTAGACTGGATTGGGCTTTGAGGGAAATGTAAGAGCTGCCAATTTCAAAAGAAAAGGCAAAGCCCCAGTACAGCCTCTAGCCTGCATACCTCCCATTTCCTTCAAAAAGGTATGACAGCCAACTAATAGATATGATCATGATATTATACATGGGAATGGTAAGCCTGAAATTTTGAATGATAAGGGTGTAGCTCCAACAGTCAAGCAAAGAACTATTGTACCAACAGTGTTAAAATCAGCTGACAGCAATGCTGTTAGAACTATATCTAAAAAGAGGTACAATAGATATAATTGTTGGTGTTATGGTAAGATAGGGCATTATGCCATAGATTGCTGGCACAACACTAATGTCAGGAAGAATGCCAGCTTACCTGTGAGGAAGGCTGCTATTAAGAATATTAAGTTTCAATCTAACATGAACCTCGAACCTAATAAAAGTTGGGGTTCTAAGGTAAATTAATTTTATTTATTGTAGGTGGGTCCAAGTTGCCATGCCCCTATATGGTACTTGGATAGTGGATGTTCCAGGCATATGACTGGAACAAGGAGAATGTTAAAGGACTATACTCGCATAGAGAATGAACCTAAAGTGATCTTTGGTGGATCAGAAAAAGGGGTCATTAAAGAGTTTGGTAATATTTCCTCTAGTTCTATAACAATCACTCAAGTGGCTTATGTAAAAGGTTTGAAACATAACTTGATGAGCATAAGTCAGTTGAGTGATCTTGGGTATGACATCTCATTTATTAAGAATGAGTGTCAGATCAAAAGGACAAGTGATCAGAAGGTGATCTTGTCTGGTTATAGAAAAAGGAAAGTTTATTGTTTAAATTTTGATTATGAAAACATGAACTCTCATGTATGATTAGTTGCAGATGAGAAAGCATCTCAGTGTGTCCAATGGCACAAGAGGCTAGCTCATCTGAACTATAGGACTATAGGCCAGCTCTATAGTTTAGAGTTAGTGTGGAATGTTCCTCAATTTAAGTGCATAAAAGAGGGTATATGCTCAGCTTGTCAAAAAGGCAAGCAGACCAAATCCTCTTTTCATAGTCTTGATACCAAAGACTCTGTGAGGTGTTTGTACCTCTTGCATATGGATATATTTGGTCATATGCCAGTTCATAGTCTAGGTAGAAAAGTGTATACTTTTGTGGAAGTAGATGACTATTCTAGATACACATGGGTTTTCTTTTTGAGGCAGAAATCTGAAACCCCTACTGTCTTTCACAACTTTGTTAAAGAAATTCAGAATGAATATAATAATTCAGTGGTCAAAATCAGAAGTGACCATGGAACTGAATTTCAGTCTGAGTGTATGATAAGATTTTGTGAAGAACAAGGGATTCATCAGGAATTCTCCTCACCTAGAACACTTCAGCAAAATGGTATTGCTGAAAAAAAGAATAGAACTCTCATTGAGGCTGGTAGAACTCTACTCAGTGACACTTCACTCCCAGAATATTTCTGGGCTGAGGTAGTAAATACTGCTTGTCATGTTCTCAATAGAGCATCTATAACTAGGAACCACAAAAATACTCCCTATGAGATTATGAAGGGAAGAAAACCAAATATATCCTACTTTAGGATCTTTGGTAGCAGGTGTTATGTGCTTAACACTGGAAAGTCTCACCTAACTAAGTTTGCTGCCAAATTCCAAGATGAGATATTTGTTGGGTACAATGATAATAGTAAGGCATATAGGGTCTACAACTTGACTACACAAGTTGTAGAAGAGACAGTTCATGTATTATTTGATGAATCTGAGCTAATTAACTGTGAGTTGTCTAGCAATCCTTGTAGCTCAACAGGTTTACAAGAAAGGTTGGACATGTTGACCATTAATGAAGACCAAACTGCAAGGTAGGAAGTGGAAAATGATGGTTGCTGTCCAGGGGGAGTACAAGGTTCACAAGCTGACAATGAAGACAATGAAGCTCAGCCTGGTGAAGAAATTGAAGAAGTTCAAATTGCTGATAGAATGCCTCCAGCAATAAGGAATCTAAAGGATCATCCTACACACCAAATCATTGGTGATCCTAAACATGGTGGTCAAACCAGAAGCAAACACATGAACACATTGCTTTGCTCAAGTTTCCTGTCACAATTGGAACCAAAAAGATTTGAAGAAGCCATACAAGATTCCAACTGGATTGATGTCATGCAAGAGGAGCTGAATCAATTCAGAAGGTGTAAAGTATGGGAGCTGGTTCCAAAACCAAAGGATCATAACATTATTGAGACAAAGTGGATCTATAGGAACAAACTGGATGAAAATGGCATAATAGTGAAGAACAAAGGAAGATTGGTTGTCAAAGGTTACAGACAGTAAGAGGGCATTGACTTTGATCAGACTTTTGTTGTAGTGGCAAGATTGGAAGCAATAAGGCTATTCCTTTCCTTTACTGCTTTCCAAGGTTTCAAAGTATACCAAATGGATGTCAAGTCAGCTTTCCTAAATGATAATTTGAAAGAAGAAGTCTATGTTCATCAGCCCCTAGGTTTTGTTGATCCACTTTATCCTAATTATGTTTATAGACTTAAGAAAGCCTTATATGGTTTGAAACAACACCCTAGGGCTTGGTATGAAACATTGTCTACTTTTCTCATTGAAAATAAATTTTCAAGGGGAAAATAGACAAGACTCTATTTCTTAGGGAGTCAAAGGGCAAGATGATCCTAGTACAGATTTATGTTGATGACATAATCTTTGGATCTACTGAAAACAACCTTTGTACGAAGTTTTCAAAACTAATGCAAGGGAAGTTTGAGATGAGCAGTATGGGTGAGATCAAATTCTTCTTGGGACTCCAAGTAAGACAGACTGATGAGGGCTTGTATATCTCACAGTCTAAGTTCACCAAGGAGTTAATTAAGAAATTTGGTATGGAGTCATCCACCACCATGAGAACTCCAATGGGGACAAGTATGTATTTAGGCAAAGATGATGCAGGAAAACCTGTAGATGAGTCTTTATATAGAGGAATAATTGGCTCACTCCTATGCTTAACTGCTAGTAGCCAGACATTATGTATGCTACATGTGTCTGTGCTAGGTACCAAGCAAGCCCTAAAGAATCTCATTATACTGTTGTTAAAAGAATATTGAGATATCTTAAGGGCACACCTAATCTTGGTTTATGGTACCCTAAGAATAGAGACTTTCTACTAACTGGTTTTTCAGATGCAGACTTTGCAGGTTGCAAAGAAGATAGAAAGAGCACCACTAGCACATGTCAGTTTTTAGGTGGTAGACTAGTATCATGGAGCAGTAAGAAGAAAACTAGTGTGGCAATTTCCACTACAGAGTCTGAGTATATTATTGTAGGCAGCTGATGTGCTCAGCTTCTATGGATTCAAATTCAACTTAAAGATTATGGTCTTAAGGTAAGTAGAACTCCATTATTTTGTTATTCTACAAGTGCAATTTATATTGCTAAAAACCATGTATCACATAGTAGAACAAAGCATATAGAAATTAGATTTCACTTTATTAGAGAACATGTTGAAAAAGAAGATATTTGTTTGGAATTTATCACCACAAATAATCAAATTGCTGATATGTTTACTAAACCATTAGATGAAACTAAGTTCAATTATTTCAAAATTGAGTTAGGCATGTTAAACGTAGAGTAACTTAGTATTTCTGACTAAGTAAATCAATGTTGACATATAGGAGTTTATGTCGACACAAAAGGAAATTTGTGTCGACATATTGCAGTTTGTGTCGACACTTAAGATAAGTTGTGTTGACACAACAAAATAGTGCTGAGATAGTGGTGTCGACACTCAGAGTTTGGTGTGGACACATAGAACTTCTATCATTTAGATAGCTGTGTCGACACATACAAAAGTCTATGTCGACATACAAATATTAGCATCGACTATTAAGAAATCGGTGTGGACACATCACAAACTGTGTCGACACAGTGTTGTCTGACTCTGTCGAGACATTAGAAGTCTGTGTCGACACAATCTCTACAGTGTCGACACATTAAGTATCTATTATCCCGCCTTTTGGCCTTCTGTGTTTACAAACCTATAAATAGGTCACAGAACAATTTTGTCGACTAAGCTTTCAACATTTTCGAGACCCAAACCTTGAGTCGACAAACCTTCATCTCTCTTCTCCTCAAATTTCTTGTCATCAATGGCGCCAAAGTTGGATACCAACATCAACGAAAGCTATGAGTTAGTTCACAATGCCTTTGACAGTGCGGCGTCTGAGATTCGAAATATAATAACCCTAATCCAAGATAATGGTTTAGAATATCTAGTCTCCGAAACTACAAAGATCTGGAAGACAGAAATTCTTGAATTCTATACAAAAGCAACCTTGGATTCAACTGGATTGAAAATTAAGTCATCAATTCAAGGCAGCAAGGTGAAAATTACCCAAAAGCGTCTAAGAAAAACACTTCAATTGCCTAGGACTCAGGAAGATGATGAAGTTCCATCTTCAATGACTAAAGAAGCACTTCAATGGTGTGGCCTGGATCGCACCACTAAGATTGAATCAGCCAAGCAGAGGAAAGGAATGAACACACAAGGAAAGTTCCTCTCAGAAATAATGGGCAAAGTAATTCTCTGCAAACCAGGTGCACATGATAAAATCTCTGCATATATGTTCAGTTTGATGACCAAAATTATTTTCAAAATAAAGACTAACTGGTCTGCAGTGATCTTTGATAAGATCAAGAAAAGCCTGAAGAAACATAATCTAGGTAGAATTCTGAGTTTGTATCTGGCAATAAATATTCCTGAAGTGCTGAACCATACCACTGGATCTAGAATAAATCACATGAGAAGGATGGATATGAAAATACTGTACAGGTGGGAAAGAGTTTAAACAAAAGATGGTTCAACACCACAGAAACAACCACAATAGAAAAAGAAAAAGATAACCCCAAGGAAGCCTGAATCTTCTAGTGATTCAGAAGAACAAGTAATCTTCAGTTCAAATGAAGACCAACAAGAATCTAAAAGGAAATCATCTACTCCTAAGCCTGTAGATGATAGTCAGCAGCAGGGGGAGTATATTCCACAAAACACCATCCCATTGGATCAAGGTCAGGATGTGCCTCCTCTAGGGGGAGCCAATGAACTTTCACCAGTTCAGCAAGAGGCCTTACCTCCAGATAGTGCTCCTGAGAAAGAGCAGGCTGCTTTAGAGAGTGAAACAGCCACTCAAACAATTCTTGAGGTAATAAAAGATATTAATCAATCTATACTAGATACTGAGCCAGATACATTAACTGTGCTTCTATCTGATATTGAACAGACACATCATGACAACATCCCTGCACAGAATATATCAATGGATGATACATCTGCCTTAGATGATATTCCATCAAATGTTCAAGCTATAGATATTCCTCCAATTCAACAACAATAAGAATTTACTCTTGAGGAATTATTCCCTGATTTACAAGAAGTAAGAATTGACGAAGTTGTGCCAAGAACCGAGGGGGAGGAGCCAGGGAATGAAGGGGTGTTGCCAAGAACTGATAAGGAGCTACTCTCAAGTCCAAAGGACACAGTGAATCTAGAAAGTACTACTGAATCTGATGATGGAGAAGTCCTAAAAGCAAAGAAGAGAAAACTGATGGTTTATAAGAAGAAAAGCTCAAATTATAAGAAAGCTCTACATACAGCCTCACAACCCTCAGCACCAACAGTTGATTTCAGTACATTGTTGGTTGCTCTACAAATTAAAATGGATGAGCAAAGAGCTGCCATGGAAAAAAATATGGATGAAATCCATAAGGATCTTCAGTTCTCTTTGGCTCAATATATAAAATCCATCAGATTTGAAGTAAACCAAAATAAGAAGGAGATGACTGATTGCTTCAATAAAGGAGGTAATGCTGTAGTTTTTCTGGCCAAACAGCAAAAAGAGGCAAGAACATAAAGGGGGAGAGGTTGATAGTCAATGCTAGCTCAGAGCATGCCAATTGGATAACAAATGCTTTTAGAGCAACTCTGGGATATCCACCCCTATGTGATGATGACAATACAGCTGAGTCAGGAATTCAAGCTACTGGAAATGAAGGGGGACAGCAGGAAGTAGCTCAAATCATATATCCCCCTTCATCCACCCCTATGTGATGATTGCAATACAGCTGAGTCAGGAATTCAAGCTGGAGGAAATGAAGCGGTCAGCAGGAAGTAGCTCAAATCATATATCCCCCTTCTAACTTTGAGGAAATTCAACACCTATTTCACCAGATGTATAGTCCTCCAGAGGGTACTAAGAATGTTATCTTAGAGAAAGTGGAAATGTCAGAAGCATTACTGAATAAAGAACAAGAAGCTCAACTCTCAAAGAAAAGATTTAGAGAGCAGGCTGAACTGAAGCCTGATTTTGAAAGATGGATTCCAACCTCCAGAAATATAATACTCACTGTCTGGCAAGCTGTCAAAGACAAAATGCATGATAGAGGCAAGTGGTATTCTGAAGTTGAGTGGAATAAATATCTGCAAAGACAAGATGTTATTCAGCAGTTCAAAAGAGATCATAAGGCTGGGAGAATACTGCTATAGCAGTTGAACCCAGTAAATATTTTCCTAAGCCTTTTCACTATTTTGAGAGTCAAAGAGTCAAGGCTGAAGAACTTAAAAAGAAGGATGTCAAAGGCAAGAAGCCAGCTGAAGATACTGAAGCTCCAGTACAAGCAAGGATCTAGTCTGGAAAAGGCATTGTGATCAAGGAGCATGATCAGCCTTAGGATAGATTGACTAGATTATAAAACTTTGTAATTTTTAGTTTTAAACTCTATGTAATCTATTGTCAACAAACTATTGTGAAGTTTTAGCAAAACTATGATTCATGGTTGTTATGGTTATATCATATTCTGTGATGATGTTATTTACATGTTTTGTTTATATGATTCCCTGTCATGAATGTTTTTATTTTTATGCATCATATTGTTAATTTTATTATAAGTGATGTATATCATTGACTAAGGGTTATGACTTCTCCAAATAGGGGGAGATTGTTGGGTACATTGGAAAATGTATACCAGATTTGGAGAAGTCTTACCTAACTCAATGATATACATCAAGTTGTATTTGATGTTGTGTTTAGTTATCATGTGCAGGTTAAGAAAATGGAAAAGAAAATTTTCTAAGTACAAGTGTCGACACTTGAGAATGGCTTTGTCGACACCAAAGGCCAAATTGTGTCGACATCCAGAATTTGTGTCGACACACAGAAAATCTGTCAACAACGTTGTGTCGACACCAAGGGCTAGATTGTGTCGACATCCAGAATTTGTGTCGACACACCGAAAATCTGTCGACAACGCAGTGTCGACATTAAGGGCCAGACTTGTGTCGACATTATCAGGAGCTGTGTCGACACATAGAGAAGCTATCGACACATTCCAGAATTCTGTCGATAATGAATGTGCCGACACACAAAACTTGTGTCGACACACACCAGAATTCTGTCGACACCAACTTTGTCAAGACAAGGAGTGTTTGTGTCAACACACAAAACTTGTGTCGACACATTCCATAGAAGCTGTGTCGACAACAACAAGACTTGTGTCGACACATGGACTATGTGTGTCGACACATATGAAGAATTCAGTCGACATTCTTTGCTGCTGAGTCAAAGTTCAATGAAGGCTGAAGTAATACAAGTGAAGACTTGACAGCTGTCATTACTGACATTGTTGTCACACCTGTCAGAGGTGTCAGAAGACTGTTTGAAATTGGAACAACCGGTTACCATGGATGAAGCCTATAAATAGATGTGCTCTCTCAATAATCAAAATATAGATAACAATAACAAGAACAACAGCACATAACAGATAACTGATCTATTATTATGTCTGAAGGATTGAGAATCCAGAAGAAGAGAAAGAAACAGTCAATAGATTGTAGAGAGAGAAAATCAAGAAGGAGAGAAGATCTCATCCAGTGAAGGCAGATCCTGAACAATTTGCCTGAAGAATTCAGATTAATTTCTGAAGGAGGAAATTGAAGATCAACTCCAACATCAAGAAGATTAACCCTATTGTGTTCAGATTCAAGAAGCTTTGAAGAAACTAAGTCAGGTTGATCCTTAAGAAATCAGTTCTATCAAGAACTGATCAAGAAGCCTTCAAACAATTCTCTCTCCATCGGTTGAAGATATCAACAACTTTTCATCATTAATTTTGTAGGATCTGTACTAGATCTGAGTGTAGGAGATTTACATCTCTGAGTTGTAAGCCTAAATTATAAAGGCTGAGGTAGGGCTGTGTGCCTGAGGTAGGGGAATCTGTTCCCTGAGTTGTAGGCAAGTGATAGAGGCTGAGGTAGGGCTGTTGCCTGAGCTGTAGGTGTGGGGAGTCACTCTGAGTTGTAGGCCTATGGAAGAGGCTGAGGTAGGGCTTGTTCCTGAGTTGTAGGAGTGTGGATTCACTCTGAGTTGTAGGAACCATTCTTGGTTCTGAGCTGTAAGATCTACAGATCTGAGAAGAAGGAAGTAAGTTAGTCTGAATCTAGTACACTACTAGATAGGCGAAGGGGGAAAGGGGATGTAACCATCATTTGGGGAACCACTATAAAACTGATGTGAAATCTGTGAATGCTGTGTATATGTATGATGTGTTGTATGTTCTGCTGAATACACTGCTAAACTACATAGAATTATCTTCCTAAATTAGAAAGAGAATAAAACCTATTCACCCCCCTCTAGGTGTTTAGAACATCTTGAAACCAATTCGTTCACCACTCAATTCTGCCAAAAGAGCTAGTCGGTAGGCAGTTTCTCCAACTCAATCCACTACTTTGAACGGACAAAGATACCTCAGTCTTAAGATTCTCAAGTGTCGTATCCTGGACACGCCCTTGAAGGGTTTGATTTTCAAGTATACCAACTCGCCAACCGCAAACTCTACGTTTCGGTGCGTGGCATTGTAGTACTTTGCGTGCCTATTTTGGGCTATCAATAGCGTCTTCCGGATAGAGCATATTGTCCAATTAACCTCCTCGACTCCCTTACGCTTATACAGCTTAGACTCGCATGTTTCCGCCCACGATAATGGTGTACGACACTTCCTACCATACAAAGATTCAAAAGGCGCCATATTTATACTAGCTTGATAGATTTTATTGTAGGCAAACTCTACCATATAGAGATGGTCTTCCCACCTCTTCCCAAAATCCGAGCAAAAACGAAGCATGTCCTCCATTGTTCTATTGGTCCTCTCAGTCTGGCCATCCGTTTGTGGATGAAAGACCTTACTGAATGTTAATTTTGTCGCCAATAATTGATGGATTAGCCTCCAATCATTCGAAGTGAAGCGCCCGTGTCGATCTCTTACGATGCTATGGGGCACACAGTGCAATCACTCTATTTGCTCAACGTAAATCATAGCCAAGCCTTCCACTGAATCGTCCCTCTTGTTCGGAATAAAGTGAGCCACGTTTGTCAACAAGTCCACGATCACCCAAATAGAATAGTTCCCGCGTTGAGATTTCGGCAAACCGTGCAAGAAATCCATCAAAATATCAACAAAGTTCCATTTTGGAATAGGTAACGACTTCAAGAAACCTCCAGGCTTCTGACATTCTGCTTCCACTAAGACGCAAGTCTGATATTTAGCCACGTAATATGTTATGTCTTTCTTCATACCCGGCCACCAGAGCAGCTTTTTCATGTCCTTGTACATCTTTGTGCTCCCTTTGTGAATTGAATACTTTGTGAAGTGAGCCTTATACATCATTTCTTCCCTTAGCTTACCCAGATTTGGGACGCAGAAAGGACCGTCTTTTTGCAAAAGGCTGTCATCCTAGGAGAATTGGGCATTTGACCCACCCACTACATAACGTTGTAAACTTTCATTAAGTTCCATTGCTCGTCATACCCTATCTGCAAGGTCATATTGTACCTCCGCCCAGTTTAGATAGGCATTTGCAGTGGAATTCTTGTCAACACAAGAAATCTCTAAACTTCTAGCTCCTGAATCAGATGCTCATCATGCATCTACAACCAATTTGCCTTTATCGGTGTCCTACAAATCACGGCATCTGCGACAATGTTTCCCTTCCCGGGAGTGTAATGAATATCAAAGGTGCAGTCCCCGAGAAACTCCATCCACCTTCGTTGTCGTATATTGATATCCTTCTGATCCAATAGATACTTCATGCTCTTATGGTCCGTGAATATATCGACTTTCACGCCCAATAAATAACGACGCCACAGTTTAAGTGTGAAAATCACCGCCGCAAACTCTAAGTGATTGATGGGATAGTTTTGCTTATGCACTTTTAACTATCATGAGCCATAAGCTATCACCTTTCCAAACTGAAGAAGAACGCAGCCTAAGCCGCTCCCTGACGCATCACTATAGATTTCATAGCTGTTCGAACCACATGACGACATCAAGATTGGCATCGTTGTCAAGCGACTCTTCAACTCTTCAAAAGCTCGCACACACTCTGGAGACCAGACAAACTTCTAATCCTTCCTCGTTAGTGTGGTAAGAGGCAAGGTGATCCGTGATAAAGTTTCTACGAAACGTCTATAGTATCCTGTCAGTCCAAGGAAAATCCTGTCTTCGGCTACAGAAGACAACACCGGCCACTCCTGAATGGCTACTATCTTTGGTAGATCCACCGCAATGGCTTGTCCACTCACCACATGGCCAAGAAAAACCACTGACGATAGCCAGAACTCACACTTTGAGAACTTGTTCCTTCTCAGGGTATGCAACAACATCCGTAAATGATTCACATGCTCTTCTTCAGACTGAGAGTACACTAGAATGTAGTCAATAAATACGATTAAAAATAGGTCCAAGTACTCTCGAAATGTGCGGTGCATTAAGTCCATGAACACCGATAGCGCATTACATAGCCCAAATGACATCATAGTGAACTCGTAATGACCGTAGCGTGTTCCAAACACTGTCTTGGGAATGTCACTTTCTCGAATCCTCAACAGGTAATAAACAGATTTTAAGTCCAGTTTAGAATACGCTATTGATCCCACTAGCTGATTGAACAAGTCATCAATTCGTGATATTAGATACCTTTCTTCTCCTTCAGCTTTTCAATTCTCGATAGTCGATACACAACCGTAGACTACCATCCTTCGTTTTCACAAAGAGAACATGTGCACTCCAAGGTGACATACTTGGACATATATATCACTGTTCCAGCAACTCTTGTAGTTGAACTTTCAATTCTATCATTTCCTTTGGCGTTACACGGTACGGCGAACGGGCCACAAGTTTCACACATGGCACCAACTCAATAGCGAAGTCAATCTCCCGCTGGGGCGGTAACCCAGGAAGATCATTATGAAACACATCAGCATACGTTGATACAATCAGAATGTCACTCACACTGGCCTTTGGCTCAAAAACATGTAAAAGGTGAAGGATAACTCCGCTTCCTTCCGAACAGCATTGATGACTTGGAGAGCAGACATCAAGATCTTGCTCGCTCCTCACATAAAAGAGAATTTAGGCTCAAGCTTAGTATTCTGACCTAGTGTGACTTCCTTTGAGTTGCAATCAATACAGGCACGCTACTCTGAAAGATAGTCTATGCCAAAGATCACATCAAACTCAGAGATCGACAAAAAGGATGCTTCCAACCCAAAATACCGACTTCCTATCCGTACCTCCGTATAGAAATCCCTAACTGCATGCATTACGCATCCGTTAGGCAATAACAACTTCACACTATCTTCCGTCATACGACTGGGCACTCTGATCCGTGACACGAAGTCCTCAGATAGAAATGAATGCGAAGCACCCGTAACAAAGAGTGCTCTTGCAGGACAGTACCGAATCAGGACAAAGCCTAATAAAAACACATCATGCACAAGCTACGCACGAGGTAGGAAGTATAAAAATAGTAAAATAATATCTTAACCCGTACTTGTGACGATGTCACTTTGCTTGATGGCCGCCTGTTGGCCAAGATTATACACTCGGGGTTGCACCTGGGATGCAGAGGACTCCACCACTACCTTTCCCTTTTCAGCATATGACGCTTCAGACTTCTTCGCAACCTTTGGAGGACCAACCCGACAGTCACGGGCTAGATGACCCACCTTACCACATGTATAACATGCACGGGGGTCTTGCCAAGAAGTTGCTCCAGAAGAAACAGTAGAGGGATCCTGTCTCGAAGACTTGGATCTCTTACTCCATTTCCTTTGGTAGTTCGATTTTTCCGGGTGCGGCACTTTGAACTCAGGCTTTGTCACAGCCAAGTCCCTTTTGCCCTGTACCCACTTCATATCTTTCTACAACATAGGAGATGTATTAACCAATACTTGAAACCCTTGGTTCACCGAACTCGAGAGCAGGAATCTTAGCTCATCCCGCAACCCTTCGTAGATCCTATTGGCTTTATGCTCATTGTCAGCAGAGATAGACCCCGCATAACGTCCCAACCTTGTAAACTCATGTAAATAGGTATCTACACTACTTTCTCCCTGAGTTAAACGGTAGAATTCATTTTCCATGGCGATGCGTTGTGCCGATGGTAAGTGCTTTGCAAAGAACAATCTCGAAAACTCCTCTATCGAGACATCGGTTAGTTGTCTCCCTGCTAAGTGGTGCAGCACCATTTCGTCCAACCAAATCCGAGCCTCTCCTTCCAATAGGAAAGTGGCCAAGGTGACTTTCTGTTCCTCCTCAGTTCTTATTATCGTCAAAATCCTCTTGACTCGCGCAAGCCAATCCTCTGCCTGCATCGGGGATCCTGCCCCTGCGAATGTAGGAGGATTTAAGCTCATAAACTGCTTTAATTGCCGTTCCGTTGCTCTTGGATCTACAACAGCTTCAACAGATACGGGCCTTTAACCAACCTGTCCCGGCACCACAGCAGGTTGCGCCTGCCCAGTAGGTTGTGCCTGGATCATTACAAACAATGCCTCTACAACTAAGCGTACTGTCTCCGTAGACGGAGGAGGTATAGGAACCTCAGCTGTTGTCGTACTCTCATCAGAATGCTGGGGCTCAGACTACCCTGCACTACTTCGAGTCACCAATACGTATAAAAGACACACTTTAACGACTTTGCAAGAGCAACAACAACATTATAGGAACGCGCAGGTTCCTCAAACAGGTGTATTTACATTCCTTTGTGGACAATCTTGAGTTCATTTTTGTTATAACGGGCCGCACGTACACGTTCTTGCCACCCCGCAAAAGAATTCGACCACGAATTCGAAGGAGGAAGACCAATACAAGCTGATACCAAATTGTAACACATCCATCCATCACATGAAATATAATAGATTGTCCGGTCGGGGCCCCACAACATATTCCACAAATATGCAGCGTAATTACAGGTTGATATCATAAACTACTCGGATCCTAACTCAGAGCATTCTAACAGAAGTTTTATGGGTCATTACTAAACTCATCAACCATGAATATCTATATCTCACAGGAATGTATACAAAAGACACAAAATGTTTGTCCTTAAGGCCTTACAGTTATATTTTACCACTGTGGATTACAAACATCGGCACGCGGGCCGTCCATACAAGAAAATAAGTAAAATATCTTCATTCAGCCTTTGAGGGCCAACATAGCAGTAGTAAGGGATTTACCCCTCTATTTCCCACTCGGCTCTCCAGCACCTACACAAGGATAGCTCACCACAATAGTGGCAAACAAGGCAACATTCAATATTCAGTTGACCAATTTATAATTACAGTACCCCTTTCCCGGGGCAGTGGTATTCCTTCCCTGCAAGCATATCATTTTCACAAGAAGATATATCACAAAACGTGCACTCACGCACAGTTCAATATATCACAAACATCGACCGCATGGCCCAATGCTCCGTGCACTCAAGATACATTATCGGTATACAGGAAAACCAGGGTCCCACCTCTGTTCTCAGGTCTCAGACCCAACGGTAAACATTGAGCATTCATGCTCCACGACCCACGACCGGAGAATTTAGTCTTGATGGCGTACAACCTGAAAGATGGGGGGTTAGACATGATTTACTCTAGAGGGGGGGGGGGTAAATAGAGTAATCTAAAATCTTTAACTGTTTCTGAAATAATTATCAGAGTAAAGAATGATACCAGCAGTGGTAATAAATAAAAAAGAAAATATTCTAAACTAAACTACCACAACAGTGCTAGCCTAATATATCCCAGCCGTAGCAAGAACAATAAGAAAAAGAGCAACCAGACAACACAAGAAATTTTATAGTGGTTCCCCAAACTGGGTACATCCACTCTTCTACCACCCTGGTAGGAATCCACAAACAGGTTTTGATCAGGTGACTGCTACCAATAAGGTTTTGATCAGGTGATCAATAACCAAATAAACATTTGAAGGGAGATAATAAACCCTTTATACAGAGGGGGAGAGATATTGATGATGTATTCTCTTTCTCTATTCAACAGAGAAGACTTGTGGATTTGTTGTTTTCAAGAACTCCTTACAATATCACTTGGAGCCTTGCACAGGGTGTAGGTCTTCAGTCTACAACCTTGACTTGAAAATGTTCCAGGAACTTCTGACTGATAGAGGTTTATTGTCCTTGAAGAATCCTGGAGTGGAAGTTGAAGAAGACTCTTGATCTGTATTTGTTGTTCTTCTTCTTCTTCTTCAATAAGGTCAAGGAGAAAACAAAAACAATGTTTTCTGTACAGAGAAGGTTCAAAATGTTTTTGCTCTAGATCTTTTTTGTATCTGTATTCCTTTGTGTCCAGACTGTAAATAAAAACTTTTTTATATCTTTAGTCGAATTCTCCTTTAAATTTTTAATTCTATAGCATTGAATGCCGACTGCCTGTAGAATGAAATACGGCTGGAGAGAATATTTGCATTAATGAATTTCCCTAACTGTCCCGGTTAATGAAGCAAGTATTTAACCTGATAAAGACCATAATCAATGTTTCCACTAACGGCTATATTCAGAGAATATATACATTAATTACTCAGAAAAATATCGCTAAATAATTATGGAATAAGGACAAAAATGGAGGGAAATACTAAGTCTAGAACTTCACAGAAATCGTCGACCAGAGAACAGATTTCGTCGACCTGAGATCAAAGTTCGTCGACCAGAGACATCAAGTTCGTCGACCGGAGAATTCTTTTTCGTCGACCTGACATCCAAATTCGTCGACCTGAGATAAGCTAACTGCTTTCTGTGAAAAGCTTCCCAATTCTGTGCTCCAAGTTCGTCGAGCTGTCAATCTATCTTCGTCGACCTGAGTTTAGAGAAGGTATTCTGGACATAATGTGTTGAAGTTGAAATTCCATAGTTCATCGACCTGAGCTCGAATATCGTCGAGCTCAACTCAGAGAATTGACTCTGAGTTCGTCGAGTGGAGCACGACTACCATCAAGCTGAGTTCGACGAACATCGAACTCACTTTTTGAACTTGATTTTCTTCTAAGTCTTGAGTCTTCTGAAGTCTTCTGTTGGCTGGTCCATGTAAGGTTGATTCTAAGGACTTGGTCTAAACTCTAGGACACAGAGACATGACCCTGGCTATACACGGTGGGTCAATAATCCAATAATCCTAATTAGTGAACCTAGCCCAAATCCAACTAGAGATCCAACAATCTCCCTCTATTTGGGTGAGGTCACTAATACAAATGAAATAAAAACATTCACAAAGGAGGAAAAATATATCTGGCAGAAAAATTGAAACATTCAGCAGATATTTTCAATCAGTAGTTTTGTGACAGTAAACAAATATAAAGTTCAGTGAACCAGAAACTAAACAGAATATATCATTTCTTTTTCTTTATCTTTTACTTTTGCTTGTCATCTTTCTCTTTCTCAGAAGGCTGTGTAAATTTGATTTCTCTATTTTGATTAGCTGCTTCTCTTTTGGACATAGTCATGTCAGCAGCTCCAATTATATTAAGAGAGATAGCTCTAGGAACAATAACCTCTGGATGTAGATTCATGTAAGCATCTACATTAAAGAATTTATTAGCCTTTTCATACCTTTTTAACTCTTCTTTTCTGTAGGTAGACATTGTAGAGTATTGGGATGGATCTCTTCCTTCAGCTTTAGCTTTATTGATCATTAATAATCCAAGAAGTTCCTAGAACCTGGCCATCTAGATGTTGTCTCAGTTTCTGGATCCACAAAGGGAATTGGTGGAGACTCTAGCCTTTTAGGATTTTCAGCTTTATCTGTTTCAGGAGCTTGCTGTTGTTGATGTTGTTGTTGTTGATGTTGCTGTTGTTGATGTTGTTGTTGCTGCTGTTGCTCTTGTTAAAGTTATTGTTGCTGATATTGCTTGTTGTAGGAATGCCTCTGCTGCTGTTTTCTTGATATATTGAGGATCTACCTTGATGTCTTCGATAAGTTTGAGCACAACAGGTAGACCTCTGAGAAGTGTTGCCTAAATCACCAACAGCCGGTGGAGGAGGAGGAGGACCTCACCAGTTTCTTTGAGGAGGGGGAGGAGAGTACCTCCTACTTTTCTTTCTAGCTTTTTGTTCATTCTTTCAAACCCACATCCAAGCTGGCTACCCAGGATATGGAGTGATTTTCTGTAGAATGTAGTATGGAGTGTCATGTGTGGGATTTGGTTTGGGAGCAACAATAGGAGCAGTCTTTCTCTTCTTGGAAATCTTCTTCTTTGCAGTAGAGCTATCATCAGAATCATCATCCTCATCTTCATCATCAGAAGATCCTTGAGGATTATCATATAAGACATTAATGTCCTATAGAAGATCTTTGGAAATTAGCTTTTCAGCCTAAGGTTGTGCTTGAGATTTTGGAAGAGCTGGAGCAACTGTTTCAGCAATATTTTCAGTAGCTAATAAATTTTCTTGTTTTATATCTGCCATAATGATCTCATCTAGATCAGGAAGAGGACTGCCATCCATCTTTTATGTTGGAGCTGAGATGGCCTCTGGAGAAGAAATGTCCTTGGGAGGGGATGGTACCACTGATGGCTCTGTTACTACAAAACTAGCCTTAAGTTGCTTGACAACTGTAGGGCTTATTGGTGAGTGTATGGAACTAAAGCTAAGGATTTCTGATAAGAGGAATTAGGTAGAATATCTCTGTAGACAAAAATGAATAAATCTAATAAAGAATTCAGATTAGCTGTAAGATTTATAATACAATCACCAGCAGTTTTTAATCTAGCTATAACAGACTCATCCATATCTGTATCAGAGTCAATTAAATCTATTATATTAGTAGGAGTGGCTGCTTCTTCTAAAGAATATGACATTATAGAATCTATGGCTGCTTCTGCTGCTGCTGTCACCACTGGAGCTTCTTCATCATGGAGCATCTCCCCCTGACTGGTTTCAAGTGGTCCTAAAGCCAGTCCCCCAGAAGAAGGGACAATGGATAAGTAGCAACTTTGGTAGAAAGAGATGTGATGGAGGCAGTAAGGGGAGCTAGAGCATCAGTTAAAAGCTTAGTAAGGGTGGGAGAGATGAATGCCAGAAGGTCTTTAGCAATGTCAGAGAAGTTGAGATAGAGAGATTCTGGAGCAGTGGAGGAGTATGGAGTGTGATGACCACAATTTGAACAGACTGAGATTGCACTGGACATATCTGTATGTGTGTAGTAAGGTGAAGTAGAGGGAATGTCAGTTTGGGTGAGTGGAGGGATAGGAATAGAGGGAGTTGCAGTTGTAGAAAGGGGAACTATTGTTGGCTGAGATGGTGGAGGAAACAGTACATTGAAGGTGTGGGAGGAGATAAATGTGTCAGGGTGTGTGGCAGTTAAATGAGGGAGAAGTGGAGATTGAGGTGGAGTGATGTGCTCAGTATATGGAACTTGGGTTGATGATGGTGTGGGTTGATGTTTTTGGTGAGTTAGTGAAGTAGGAACTGGAGATTGAACTGGTGATGGAGTTGGTATGGGTAGATGAATTTGTTGTTGTTGTTGTTGTTGTTGTTGTTGTGGAGGTAGTGGAGGAGAAGAAATGTTGGTAGTGGAGGGAACTTCTTCTGTTGGTGGAGCAGCTGTTACGGCCCTGGTGCTCTTAGAAGTTCTTGAAGAGGATGAGGCCTTAGATGGCTTGGTGATCTTCCTCTCTCATCTGCCAAACAGTGTAGAGGTAAGCCTTCTTGATGCATTTATGAACACTGTCATGGAGACCAGATGTTCAGGTGCCTTTTCTTGTAGAAATATCCCCAATACCCTTCCAAAACAGACCTCTTTCTTATTATTCTTTTTTTTAATCTAGTCAAATAGCAGCTTTCCCCAATTTACTGCTTTCTTCTCTACCAAAGCACCCATCACCATGAACTGGTGCCTGGTGATGTAGTCGTGGGCGGTGTGTTTGCCTAATAGCACTTTCCCAACTACATCTGCTAAGAACTTATACTCAGCATACAAATTCTTCTTTAATAATTTGTTTGGGTTCTCTCTAGAGTGACCCATTTTGATCAGCATATTCTCATATTCCTTAGTATTCATTTCAATTTCTTCATCACCATACAGTAAACCAAAAACTTCGGTTAGTACAGTGGGGGAAAGGGAAATTGTGTTACCAGATATTGTTCCCGTCATAGTATCTTCTGATATTGTAGATGTAAATACCCATTCCTTTATCTCTGTCATGGCTATTTTGATTATGTGAGTCATCAACTGCTTCAGATTTTATTCTTCAAATAATTTCAAAATTTCCACAAAGATCGGGTCAGAATGCAGAAAGGAGTGGAAGTCAATATCCAATCCCATATCAAATTTCATTGCAAAAAGAGTGCTCGCCGGAATCACCATGTTTTTGCCTACAACAAAAAACAAAGAGATCAAGTGCAAGAGAACTAAAAGCGCGGGACGGAGGTCGAAGAAAACCTAAATATAAGATTTTCAGAATATGAACCGGCAGACTCCGTTCGACGAATAATAAAAATTCTTCGATCTGAGGTCGATGAAATATTTCATAGTCAAAAGAATTCGTCGATCTTAGTCAGAAGATGTAAAAATATTTCGTCGAGTTCAGTTTGATGAAACGTTTCTGAAGCAAATTTGTCGATCTCCGGTCGACGAAAATAGCTTCACTCACAGAGAGTTCGTCAATCTCCGTTCGACGAATCGCTCTAGAAATTGTCCCAGTTCGTCGATCTCCGTTCGACAAACTTTGAAAAATTCGTAGACCATAGACAAAAATAAAATTAAGGCTTCTTCATTTATCATACCAAGCTGATTTATGAAGAACAAATGTTCCTCTCATCCAAAGGTTTGGTGAAGATATCTGCTCTTTGCAAATCAGTGTAGATATAGACAAGATTAATTTAGTTTTGTCTACACACTCTCTAATGAAATGATGCCTAATGTCTATATGCTTAGTCCTACTGTGATGGACTAGATTTTGTGCAATGGAAACTGCACTTGTGTTGTGACATAGCAGAGTTGAATTATTTAAGTTGAACCCATAGTCTAGAAGTTGGATCTGAATTCATAACATTCGAGAACAGCAACTGCCAGTTGCTATGTATTCTACTTCAGTAGTTGATATAGACACAGATGACTGCTTTTTGCAAAACAACGAGTCTAATCTAGCACCAAGGAATTGGCATGTTCTAGAGGTGCTTTTTTAGTCCACTCTACATCCAGCAAAGTCAGCATCTGAGTATTCAGTTAACTTAAACTCTGACTCAGTAGGATACCAAAGACCTAGACCAGGACAAATTATTATATATCTCAAAATCCTTTTAAAGAATATTAGGTGAGATTCTTTAGGGTTCACTTGCAACCTAGCACAAAGACATGTAGCAAACATTATATCTGGTCTGCTTGCTGTAAGGTATAAGAGGGACCCAACAATGACCCTATAAAAATTTCTGATCAACAGGCTAGCCATGTTCATCAGAGTCAATTACAACATTAATGGTCATGGGTGTTTTCTTTACTGAGGCATCAGCCATCCAAAACTTTTTGATAAGCTCCTTAGCTTACTTAGTTTGGGATATGAAGATTCCATCAGTAGCTGCTTCACTTGGAGACCAAGGAAGTACGAGAGCTCACCCATGCTACTCATTTCAAACTTTGAATCCATGAGATCAGAGAACCTCTTATATAGATTGAAATCTGTAGACCCAAAAATAATATCATCTACATAAATTTGTACTAACAAAGTTTGATCCTTATGGTGCCTAGTGAATAATGTCCTATCACAATACCCCTAGAAAATGTATGCTCTAAAAGGAAGCTAGCTAAGGTTTTATACCAAGCTCTTGGAGCTTGCTTTAGACCATAGAGAGCTTTATGCAATTTAAATACATAAGAGGGATAGGTTGGAGAGATAAAACCTGGAGGTTGTTCAACATAAAACTCTTCTTTGAGTTCTCAATTAAGAAAAGCACTTTTGACATCTATTTGATAAACCTTGAATTTCTTGTAGACAGCATATGCAAGGAAGATCCTGATTGCTTCCAGCCTTATAACAGGAGCAAAAGTCAGGTCATAGTCAATCCCTTCCTCTTGCATATAAACTTGAACAACAAGCCTTGCTTTATTCCTTATGATGACACCTTGGACATCCAGCTTGTTTCTATATACCCATTTAGTTCCAATGACTGGGTAGTCTTTTGGTCTTGGAACTAAATCCCAAACTCTGCATCTCTCAAATTGATTGAGCTCCTCTTGCATTACAACAATTGAGTGGGGATCTTGCTCTGCACCTTTAATGGATTGAGCCTTAATTTGAGATATGAAGCATGCATGCATCAAGTCTTGGTTGAGTTGATGCCTTGTCTGCACACCAACTGAAATGTCTCCAATCACTAGAGATACAAGGTGATCTCTAAGTGTGACAAATTCAGTGGGTAGAGTTGGTTGAGCAACACCTTGGGGGATAAATTCCTCTTGTGGAATTTCATTATCTGTTGGATAGGTTTCAGCCACCTGTAAACTTTCTTCTTCATTTTCTTCTTCAATTTGTGGAGAGGGATGTATTGTAACCTCTTGGGTGAGGCTTAGATCATCCAATCTTTCACACAAGTATAGTACTTGCAATGTGTTGTTGGTAGAAAGTTCTTTATCCTTATAAGACATGTTAGCTACATCAAAAGTTACATGAATAGATTCCTCAATTTTTAAAGTAGATTTACTAAACACCATATAAGCTTTGCTAACTTGGGAATATCCTAGAAAAATTCTCTCTGCAGCCTTACCTTCAAACTTTCTAATATATTTCTTTTCATTGTTATGAATATAGCATATGCAACCAAATATTTTAAATTGGTAATTTTAGGTTTCTTCCCTTTAAGCAATTCATAGGGAGTATTATTCTTAAGTTTTTGTATTAAGCTTCTGTTCAGTATATAGTTTGTTGTACTCACAGCCTCTGACCAAAAGATAGGGGCATGTAAGCATCTGTAAGTAATGTGTCTACAACTTCAATTATGGTTCTATTCTTTCTTTCAGCAACCCCATTTTTTTGAGGTGTTCTAGGAGCTGAGAAGCAGTGTCTGATACCTTCCTTCCTACAGAACTCTTGCATAAGAAGATACTCAAAATCAGTACCATGATCACTTCTTATCAATGCAACTAGAGTACACAATCTGTATGTTCTTGAGAAAATCTATAAGAACCGTGGAGTTATCAGATTCAGATCTCAGAAAGAAAACCAAGTGAATCTTGAAAAGTCAACTACAATAACTAGAGTATAAGATTTCCCTCCTAGTCTTTGTAGAGCAATAGGGCCAAAAAGGTCCATGTGTAGCAAGTACAAGATCCTAGGTGAATCAAACTTATTAACTGATTTAAAGCTAGATTTAGTTTGCTTTCCTAATTGAAAAGCCTTGCAAAGGCCTTCCTTCTTGTAGGGACCAGAAGGCAATCCTCTAACAAGGTTGTCTTTAGATAACCTAGCAATGTTTTTCAGATTAACATGACCTAATCTTTTATGCCATAAATCATTCTGATTGCTAACAAGATTAAATAAACAAATATCTGATGTTGTAGATTGAAAATTAACAACATATATGTTGCATGTCTATTTCCAATTAAAACAGTTTGGTTTTCTTTGGTAGAAATAATATAAGAGCTTTAGTTAAAAGATACCTGATAACCTTCATCACATAGTTGACTTATGGAGATGAGGTTATGTTTTAGTTCACTTACATATGCAACCTTTTTGAAAGTGACTGCTCCAATCTTGACTTCTCCAAAGTCTTTTATCTGGCCATAATTTGAGTCACCAAAGATCACCTTTGTTCCCAGCTTGGACTTGTAATTTTTTAGGTTGTCCTGCTGCCAGTCATATGCTTGAAGCATCCACTGTCCAGATACCATTGTTGATTAAAAGCTGGACAACTCTTTGCCTGCAAAGGGAAAAATTAGTGGTTCTTGACCCCGATTACCTTGGGCACTTTATTTTCCTGATATGAAAAACTTGATATAATAGAAAATTCAGGTTGAGATTTATTTCCTAAGGGATGGTATCTCCTAGGTGGAATTTCCCAATAGCAAATGGATTAAGAGGTTTTCTAGCTTGACAAAAATTTCTGTTAAAGTTATGATTTTTGTAAAGTTTGACTGGGTTCGACGAAGTGTTGTAAGTTCATCGACCGGAGTTCGACAAGATGGGATGAGATCATCGATCTCTGCTCAGAGAATGAATACATTCATTTTCTGTACCCCAAGTTCGTTGATCTTTGCTCGAAGAATCATACAAGATTCGTCGATCGCAGTAAGATGAATTATTATGGCTAATGTTGGCGTTCATAGATCGTCGATCGGGGTTCGACGAACTAGCCACATTTCGCCGATCTGAGTTCGACAAAATCTGTTGAACATTGTTTTTATTTAGATATTTCTTATTTCTATTTTTATTCTTAAGTTTTAATTCAGGTTGTTATCATTTTTATTGTTGTCTATCTTTTCCTTTCCCTTTTCAGAGACAAATTTTATTAGAGTAGTTAATATGTTTTTCTTAAGTATGGGAGGTAAGCTTGATGAAGCACCTAAGCCCAACTTGCCATTCAGTTGGCATTAACTGTACTTGTGATGTTCATCAGCTTAAGGCTTCTCCCATTGAGAGATTCCTCAAGTTTCCTGGCCTCACATAATTCTATTTTCAGAGAAATGGTTTGTTCATTTGCTAAAACTAAATCATCCTTGAGCTTAGTATTTTCAGCAAATAGATTATCAAATTCAGCTTTCCTATCTTTCAGCATTTAGATTTCTTTTTCAGATTTTATAATGTCATTACATAAGACTTTGAATTCATTTTTAAAATCAATAGAATTGAAATCAAAAGAAGAGATTACCTTATCCTCTTCTATCTCTGATTCATCTTCTGATTCCTCAGAATGAGTTTCTGCTTGGTCTTCAACATCAGGCCTGCTGCATGAGACATTGATTGCCATGAGGCAGACTTCCCTTGCCTTTGCCTCTTCTTCCTCTTCACTGGAGTTAGAGGATGTGAATTCATCTTCTGTATCACTCCAGGTTTCAGCAACAAAGCCCTTCTCCTTCTTTTTGTACTTGTTAGAGGAAGGCCAGCTGTATTGCTGTCTTCTACAATCTTTCTCTCTTCTCCTTTCTTTCTTTTGATTTTTAGGACACTCTTAGATGAAGTGTCCTGGTTTCCTGCACCCAAAACACACTATTTATTTAGTGGGTGTTTTATTATAACTGGGTTTCTCATCCTACCTGGATACTTTCTCCTGAAGTCCTTCCTAGCTATCTTGTAGAATCTCTTGGCTAAGAGGATTAGGAGTTCTTCATTTGATGTTGAAGATTCTGGTTATTCTATAGCTTTAAAAGCTATATTCTGTTCCTTCCTTGTTGATGGAGGAGTCCTTTGTTCTGCAGCTTCCATGGACTTGATCAACTGCTCATAAGATTTGAGCTTTCCCAGGAGAGATTCTGTGGAAATCTCATTAAGACTTCTGGCCTCCTTGAATGGCGAGATCCTGGAATCCCATGAGCTTGGGAAGCACATGAGGATCTTGTCATTGATCTCAGTGAGAGAGATGTCTTTGTCCAAGGTCTTCAACTCACTGATAATTGCACTTAATCAGTTGTACATGTAACCAACAAATTCTTTTTCTTCCTTCTTGAAATTCTCATATTGTGAGATGAGAGTTGATCTTCTATCTTTTCTCTCATCTGCTGAGCCAGCAAACATCTGGTTGAGAGAGTCCCAGATTGCCTTGGCAGATGTGCATTCAGCCACCTTCTGGAAGATGTCATCTGACATGGTTTGAGCCAATATGTTCATGGCTTTTGTATCTCAAATCTTTGCCTTCTTTTGTACATCTGTCCACTCAGTTGGTGGAACAACATGAGTGCTGGATGTTGATGTAGATGTAGATGATGTTGGTTGAGGAGGACCTGTCAAAATAGATTTGTAGATCTCCGCATCAATAGAATTCATGTACAATCTAATTCTTGCCTTCCAAATTGCAAACTTGTTCAGATTGCAAACAGGAGGTCTGGTGCTTACATTATCCTTGTTTTGTGTCATGCTGTGAACTAAATAACCCTAACATAAATAGAGATAAGATCTAACACATGATCTTTTGTTTCAAGGATTAGCTTGTACAACCAAAGAAAACTGCTCTGATACCAATTGAAAGATGAGGTTAGACCTAATTTACTCTAGAGGGGGGGGGGGGGGCGTGAATAGAGTAATCTAAAATCTTTTTAACTATTTCTAAAATAATTATCAGAGTAAAGAATGATACCAGCAGTGGTAATAGATTAAAAGAAAATAATATAAACTAAACTTCCACAGCACAGCTAGCCTAATATATCACAGCCACATCAAGAATAATAAGAAAAAGGGCAACCAAACAATACAAGAAATTTTATAGTGGTTCTCTAAACTGGGTATATCCACTCTTCTAGTACCCTGGTAGGAATCCACTAGCAGGTTTTGATCAGGTGACTGCCACCAATGAGCATTTGATCAGGTGCTCAAAAACCAAATAAACTTTTGAAGGGAGTTAATAAATCCTTTATATAGAAGGGGGAGAGAGATTGATATTGTCTTCTCTTTCTCTATTCAATAGAGAAGACTTGTGGATTTGCTGTTGTTGGGTATTGTATTCACGATTACCTAGATTTGAGGAAGCCACCTGTCAAGCTAAGATGAATTCATAATGTATTTGATGAAACATCTTAAGTTGTACTTGCAGCTCCTCCACGCTAAGTGCACACCAATGTCAGGGTACAGTAGGTCAATATACACGGGTCTGCAAGACGTAATCCCTCGTTGAGCAGATCAGTGTGTTGGCCTACGTGTACTCTCTCTATTGGAGTGCACTTACTTTCAAGTACAGGGCCGTTCATATGCAAGAGAAGACAAGGAGCATGGATGGGTCAAGGAGCAGCTCCAGGGCGGAAGACGAAAATTCGTCCAAGGAAAATTCGACGAGAATCACCAAGTGATTCTCGTCGATTCGACGAGAATCACCAAGTGATTCTCGCCGATTCGACGAGAATCACTTGGTGATTCTCACCGAATCGACGAGAATCATTAGTGATTCTCGTCGACTCCTTCTGGCTACCTCAAAACGGTACCAAGTAAGATTCGGCGAGAATCACTAGTGATTCTCGCCGAACCGGTGGCCAAGCAGCTCATGTATACAAAGTGAAATTCGTTGAGAATCATTAAATGATTCGGCGAGAATCACTAACGATTCTCGACGAATCGTCGAGAATCACTTGGTGATTCTCGCCGATTCGTCGAGAATCGCCTGCGATTCTCGCCGATTTTCACTTAGCGTTTTCTCAGGTTGCTGCTGGACCGGATTCTGCCTCTAGACTAGTTTGAACCGGACTTAGGGATTTCTAGTGTGGGTCCCACAAACGGTCATATTGGAGTTATCTACAGTATATATATTCCAGTATTTTGAACAGTAAAATTACGGAGAAAAGAGAACGAAACCGAGCCGCGACGAAACCCTAATATCGCGATTCCTCTCCGCCGCCGCCGTCGTGCTCGGGCAAGTTGGTCGCCGTCAACAATCGAGATTCCTTAGTGATCTCCGGCGACAGAAGCTTAGCAAAGCTTGAGTCTCACGTGTCTATCCAGAGATCTCTTGTCTCTCGATTTGTTGACCGGGAAAAACTCCCCCGTCCGAATCGATCGAGACGACCGATCCTAGAGTGACCGTTGGTAGACCTAGTTTGCTTCGCTACGAAGTTTGGATCTCCAAGTTCAGCAGCCGCTCATCATCGTAGCCGCCGATCCCAAAGCTAGCCGCCGCTCGTGTGCCGCCGCCGGTTCCGGGGAGATCCTCTCCCAGAGAGACCAAGGTTGTAGACTCTTCATCGACTTCAAGAACACGTCGTCGAACGAAGAGGAACACCGTAGTCTCCAAAAGAAGTTTGTATCACGTGTACATTCTATATTTAATTTTGTTGTAAAGGAACTTTTGTTCCGTGTTGTAAGGGTTGGGGGCAACCCGTTTTGTGGGAGTGTTGACTCTCACGTGTGGAAGGGCTCCTTCCGTTAGTGCAGGGATTGGATTTCAATCCTGTTGGAGAAGTGACCGAGTCGTCCCTTGTTGGGAGATAGGTCGAAGGGGGAAAGTGGATGTACCCAAGTTCGGGAACTACTATAAATTGCCTGTGTATTCTGTGTGCTGTGCTTTTTATCTTTGTTGTGCAGGTACATTCGTAAATTTCGCAAAAGCGCTACTCGTCACCTATTCCCCCCACCATAGGTGCACATAGTTGACACTAGGTGGACTTTCAAGTGGTATCAGAGCGAGGTTGCTCATCAAAAAGGTTAACACCTTGAGTAGAATCCTGCCACCAGTGTCAAAAGCATGGATCTGGATTATGAGATTCCGCCACTCAAACTCCCCGCGTGCACAAAGGATTATTATCCCATCTGGAGAATGAGAGTGTCATTTCACCTTGATGCTATCGATCCTCGAGCATCCTTCATCCTGGAAGAGGGTCTGTTTATTCCCATGAAGACCTCTGACTCTGGGATCCAAGTGCCCATGGGCATTGCTGAGATGTCAGAGACGAAACTATCACTATTTCACTTGGACGAGAGGATTCGACAAATCATCATGGATGTCTGGTCTGGAGCCTCTCGCTCTAGATTGGAAAAATGTAGAACGGCTAAATCTCTGTGGATGATGATCTCATAGCTAATGGGGGGGGGGTCAGAGAAAGTTGGATTATGCTGTCAATCAGAGGATGAAGCGTATGTAGGAGTCCTCACTTCTGAAGATGAAGGCAAGGATCCTTCGGACTGCATCAGAGCTCCAGTGTCCATGTCAGAGACTGAAGAGGACAGTGAGGAAAGCAGCTCTGATGTGGATGAAACAATAGTCACTGGATCTAACGACAATAACACAGAAGTGCAGGTAACTTCCTCATCCTGCCCCGTATCTCTTGAAATTTCTGAAGACAGGAACTGCCCTCCTTCAGAAAATGCTAATTCCCTGAAGAGAGCCCTTCAGTCAAGCAATCTACTTGCTGAGGAGCAAGCTCAAGAGATTGCTCGACTGAAGGTCTTGTTGGTTCTCCAATTGGCATCCAACAAGGCCAAGGACTCTAAGATCTCAGCTCTAGAGAGTAGTCTGGAGAATGAGAAAAGAATAGTATCAAACTTCTCCAAGGTTGATGCCATTAAGAGAAAGCAAGAAAACGGGTGGATCTCCCGGATTGTCAATTCGTGGAGAAATGGGGAAACGGTATTCCGACCCCCCACTCCAAGCAGGAAGGCAACTCATCATGCCTTCAGGTATGACCACAGGAATAATTGTGGTCACTGCAAGGGTGATCTGTCCCCATGTGGAGACACCCGGAGTGCAAGGGCCGGCATGGCCACCCACGAGAGAATACCTAAGGCTCATTCTAAGCCCTTTGTATTCACTGCCACTGCCCCAACACAGTGTGGATCTGCATGTCCCAGCTCACAGAAGACTTCTCACCACTCGAGGACACGGGATAGAGAGGATAGAAGTCATGATGTCAGGTTCCATGGGGCCCCTGTAAGGGAGATGCCTGAAAGAATGGCACCACCTTCCCGGCCTCATAACGCTCACAACATGCATTCTTTCCACCCTTCCACGTGTCACGATGGAAGAGGAACTTTTGTGACAAGATCATGCCCTATTCCGTTTAGACCTAGGACCATGACTACATCAGTCACGAGATCAGGTCGGAAACGGCGATACAACATTCACCCATGTTGGTGTTGTGGCAAAGTGGGACACTTTGCCATCGATTGTTGGCACAACCCCTCTGTGCCCACGGCAAGGGTTTATCCACATTCTCGGGACAGAGGTAGTCTTCCAGACATGTTTTCTGAAGGAAGGCAGTGGCGTGCTCATGCTAGCAGGAACCTAGGACCCAATATGATTTGGGTTCCTAAGGTAAAGTAATTCTTTCTTGCAGGGTAGTCTAGGTTCCCGTGAATATGATGGGAACTAGACAGTAGGTGGCTCAAGACTAAAATGGAACAATCGTCTGCAATAACAGATGTGATATTAATTTGAGCATACTCACATTGAGCTTCTGATATGTTCTACCTGAGGGCCTAAAACGATGACTCTCAAAATCCCAGGTACTCATGATCAGTTTCAAGACTTGAGTCATTTTCAATTGACAATTACATATATACATATATATATCATTATATACAGATACTTCTTTGTATATTAGTGTATGTATGCACGTCTAAGGATAGGTTAACTCGATGCATGCAAACCTTTACACATCAATAAAGGGTTAACGAAGATATGTCATCATGAATCTCGACAACACATAATTGACATTAAGAAGTCTTTGGAAAAGCCTCATTAAAATCCAAATAGATTGACTTTAGAATATACATGTATTTATCATTTTTATATTGACTTGACATCGGAAAATTTCAAAAATATTGCAAGCTTCTCAACGTGAAAATTTCTAGTCAAGAGACCCCTCAATTTCGAATTAGACAAATAGTATCAGAAACCGAATTAACCAAATCTCCTGAATCCCGCCGACCCTTCGCATTCTTCACGAATCCCGCCGAATTTGACAAATCTCGCCGAATTAGTCAAATCCCGCAAAACCCTTCGCCTTCTTCACGACTCCCGCCTCACGTCGCAGCAAGTATCCCGAAACCCGCAAGACTTCTTCCGCAAGAGTTCTTCCGCAGACTTGCCGAAACCCGCAAGAGATCTCTCGACGACCCGCAACAAGCTCGTCGCACCGTCTACGCCGAACCTCGCCGACTCTCCTCCGCTGGAGACTCGCCGAGGGGCCACTAATCGCCGCAAGGGATACTTACCGGAAGGACACCTCGCCGACTCCTGCTGGAAATCTCGCATCCATCAAAGGTTTCCTGCAAGCATCCCGCCGAAGCCTTCACCGACGAACTCTTCAAGTTTCGATTCTTCCCCACTCGAACTAACTCACCGCTTACGCCATTAGGTAACCTCTTCCTCACCCGTACTTGGACGCACTCACTAGTGATACTTTCTTTTGAAAGTTCATTAATGCTTAGAGTAGGGCTTCTCTCTCTAGATCTACAATGGCTCCAAGGACAACTGCTGGGTTGGTCTCTGGCTGCGAGCTGGTTCGAACTGGGTTTTCTCATGCCTCGGACGAATTCCGCAACATTATTCTAATGCTGGAAGAGGCTGGGCTAACCTTCGTCTTGGAGCACCCTTGCAAAATCCTGGACAAAGAGGTGCTGGAGTTCTTCGCTACCGCAAGACTCCGAGATGGAGACTCCATAATCAAGAGCAAGGTGGCTGGGGCAAAAGTAAAGATGTCCGCCAGCAAGCTGACTCGCTACCTGCAGCTTTCTAGTTCGGAGCAGGAGGACTACTTGGAGGACGAGGACAAAACCAGAACTCTCTTGTTCTGCGGTCTTCCACGAGGAACTCGATCAATAAAGAGAAAGGAGATGAATGAAGAAGGGAAGCTCCTATCTGACGTTATTGGAAAAGTGCTCATCTGCAAGCCGGGCTCGCATGACCATATCTCAGGAGATATGTTCAAGATCCTCATAGCTATTGTCTGCCGCAAGAGGTTCAACTGGGGGGAGTTGCTGTTCCAAAAGATCAAGGACACCTTGGTCACTCCAAGTTTTGGCCGCATCATAAGCTTATATCTAAACCAGCTGAACGGAGACAAGTTTGACATGAGCAAAGGCGTCCCTCTCCACTACTTGAGGAAAATGGATGAAAGTGTGTTTGATCGATGGGAGCGGCGTATCGGGCAGCCTGCTGTGGAAGAGCAACAAGAGGTATCTCCAGCAGTCACCCCCGGTGAACTTCCTGATACCGTGACTGTAGGAATCGAGGGGGAGACTCTACCCCCTCATACAGATGTAGTTTCTGAAATTGCCCAGGTAGCCAGGGATGCGGTGGCCGAAATTCATGAAGTAAGTGAACCTGAGCTGTAGGATGAGGAGGTCCTGAACAGAAACACTCAAGGAACCGAAGCTGAAGCACTGGAGACTGCTGACCGAGAATTGGAAGAGGCTACTGATATAGATGAATTCTTGGATGAGGACGGAGAGGAAGATGAGAATGAGGGACATGAAGCATTTGAGACTCCGGATCCTGTTGAACCTCCATCTGACAAGTCTGCACCAGTGGAGGGGGAGTTAGATAAATCTACAGAGGCAGCCAGCATTCCTCCGTTAGAGCCTGTGATTGTATCCAGCTCTACCGATGCGTCTGCTGAAATGCAAGGTCCACAAGTGCCTCCGGCTATTCCGTTACGTGATGAGCTCGCCTCTCACACTGTCAACATCATTCAGGGCATTGTGAATGAACTTAAAGCCTCATTTGATGAAGCCCAGAATAAACTGCTGAACATGATTAAGACTTCAGAAAATCTGATGCTCAAGAATATGGTGGAAATCAACCATAAACTGGACGTGATGGAGAAGAAATTTGAAGAGAAGTATACCGCGGCCGGCAAAGCTGTCACACTCCTAATGGCCGGTTTGAAAAAGAATACTGATACTCTTGCCGTCGTCAATCAGAATGCACATGTTGTAGCCAACAACATTCAGAAGTTTGACGGTAATATGGTAACTCTTAACGCCAATCAGCAAACCTTAGTCTCTGAATTCTCCAAGACCACCAAGCATATTGATGACTCCCTGCACTCATATGCCAACTGCATAGCTGTCGAAGCCAAAAAGGGGGAGAAACAGTATATAGCTAAGTTGGTCGAGCTTCAAGAAAGCATGAGCACACACTTCGCCCAATCAAGCAAATATGTCTATGAGAGCTGCTGGTGGATGCTCCAACAGGCGCTAGGTACGTTAGGCGTCGTTCTGCCTGACAATCCTGCCGGTATTCATGTCCCTGAGACATCTAAGGCCGCTGAGGAAGTAAGTGTTGCTGAGGATGTAAGTGCAAGTGCTGCAGATATTCCCACAAATGACGCTGATGCAAGGGCTCTCTCCAAAGCTAAACTGAGGAGCATGTTTGACCAAGAGGCCTTAGCAAAAGCCAGGGGAAAGAGAAAAGTCCAAGAAGGGACCTCCAAGGAGACACAGGCTGCAAAGAGAACTCGAATGAATAAGGAGGATGTACGAAACGAAAGGTGGAGTCCAGTTTCAAGGAACATCATCTTAGACACCTTCTGGCTGCAAGAAAGAGGAGAGATCAATCGAAACGAAGTATATAGCCAGTATGAGTGGGAAACGCACAAAACGTTTGAAGCGAAACGCAACATCTTTTTCAGAAACAACAAGGATCCAGATAAAGTTGCTCCTCCTAGGTATTACCCGAAGCCCAAAGAATACATGAAGAGGCAAAGCAAGAAGTACTTGGCTCAAAATCCTAAGGGTGACTTAGCTAAGGAAAAATAGTCAAAAACTTATAGCTTGTCACTTTGTCTTAAGAACATTTAATGATTATTGTTGTCATAGAAACAATTCTGGATTATATGTGTATATATTTATATTGGTATATATATTTGAATTTGTGAATGACTCAAGTCCTGATCTGATTGCATATATTCTATTGTGCTGCATGTTTAATTTCTGAATGCAATGTTTATTATTTGATATGTGTTATTCATCTTAGCTAGTAGGGTTTTGGCTTCGTCAAATAGGGGGAGATTGTTGGGTATTGTATCCACGATTACCTAGATTTGAGGAAGCCACCTGTCAAGCTAAGATGAATTCACAATGTATTTGATGAAACATCTTAAGTTGTACTTGCAGCTCCTCCATGCTAAGTGCACACCAATGTCAGGGTGCAGTAGGTCAATATACACGGGTCTGCAAGACGTAATCCCTCGTTGAGCAGATCAGTGTGTTGGCCTACGTGTACTCTCTCTATTGGAGTGCACTTACTTTCAAGTACAGGGCCGTTCATATGCAAGAGAAGACAAGGAGCATGGATGGGTCAAGGAGCAGCTCCAGGGTGGAAGACGAAAATTCGTCCAAGGAAAATTCGACGAGAATCACCAAGTGATTCTCGTCGATTCGACGAGAATCACCAAGTGATTCTCGCCGATTCGACTAGTGATTCTCGCCGAATCGACGAGAATCATTAGTGATTCTCGCCGACTCCTTCTGGCTACCTCAAAACGATACCAAGTAAGATTCGGCGAGAATCACTAGTGATTCTCGCCGAACCGGTGGCCAAGCAGCTCATGTATACAAAGTGAAATTTGTTGAGAATCAATAAGTGATTCGGCGAGAATCACTAACGATTCTCGACGAATCGTCGAGAATCACTTGGTGATTCTCGCCGATTCGTCGAGAATCGCCTGCGATTCTCGCCGATTTTCACTTAGCATTTTCTCAGGTTGCTGCTGGACCGGATTCTGCCTCTAGACTAGTTTGAACCGGACTTAGGGATTTCTAGTGTGGGTCCCACAAACGGTCATATTGGAGTTATCTACAGTATATATATTCCAGTATTTTGAACAGTAAAATTACGGAGAAAAGAGAACGAAACCGAGCCGCGACGAAACCCTAATATCGCGATTCCTCTCCGCCGCCGCCGTCGTGCTCGGGCAAGTTGGTCGCCGTCAACAATCGAGATTCCTTAGTGATCTCCGGCGACAGAAGCTTAGCAAAGCTTGAGTCTCACGTGTCTATCCAGAGATCTCTTGTCTCTCGATTTGTTGACCGGGAAAAACTCCCCCGTCTGAATCGATCGAGACGACCGATCCTAGAGTGACCGTTGGTAGACCTAGTTTGCTTCGCTACGAAGTTTGGATCTCCAAGTTCAGCAGCCGCTCATCATCGTAGCCGCCGATCCCGAAGCTAGCCGCCGCTCGTGTGCCGCCGTCGGTTCCGTGGAGATCCTCTCCAAGAGAGTCCAAGGTTGTAGACTCTTCATCGACTTCAAGAACACGTCGTCGAACGAAGAGGAACACCGTAGTCTCCAAAAGAAGTTTGTATCACGTGTACATTCTATATTTAATTTTGTTGTAAAGGAACTTTTGTTTCATGTTGTAAGGGTTGGGGGCAACCCGTTTTGTGGGAGTGTTGACTCTCACGTGTGGAAGGGCTCCTTCCGTTAGTGCAGGGATTGGATTTCAATCCTGTTGGAGAAGTGACCGAGTCGTCCCTTGTTGGGAGATAGGTCGAAGGGGGAAAGTGGATGTACCCAAGTTGGGGAACCACTATAAATTGCCTGTGTATTCTGTGTGCTGTGCTTTTTATCTTTGTTGTGCAGGTACATTCGTAAATTCCGCAAAAGCGCTACTCGTCACCTATTCCCCCCCCATAGGTGCACATAGTTGACACTAGGTGGACTTTCAGCTGTTATCAATAACTCCTTTTAATATCACTTGGAGCCTTGTATAGTGTGTAGGTCTTCAGTCTTCAGCCTTGACTTGAAAATGTTCCAGGAACTTTTGACTGATAGAGGTTTGTTGTGCGAGAAGAATCCTGGAGTGGAAGTAGAAGAAGACTCTTGATCTATATCTGTTGTTCTTCTTCTTCTTCAATAAGGTCAAGGAGAAAACAAAAAAATGTTTCTGTATAGAGAATGTTCAGAATGTTTTTATTGTAGATCTTTTCTGTATCTGTATTCCTCTATGTCCAAACTGTAAAGAAAAACTCTTTTATATCTTCAGTCGAATTCTCCTTTGAATTTTGAATTCCATTGCATTGACTGCTGACTGCTTGAAGAATGAAATACGGCTGGAGAGAATATTTGCATTAATGAATTTCCCCAACTGTCCCGGTTAATTAAGCAAGTATTTAACCTGATAAAGACATAATCAATGCTTCCACTAACGGCTATATTCAGAGAATATATGCATTAATTACTCAGGAAAATATTGCTAAATAATTATGGAATAAGGACAAAAATGGAGGGAAATACTAAGTCTGGAACTTCACAGAAATCGTCGACCAGAGAACATATTTTGTCGACCTGAGATCAAAGTTCATCGAACAGAGAGGTCATGTTCGTCGACCAGAGAATTCTTGTTTGTCGACCTGAGATCCAAGTTTGTCGACCTGAAATCAGCTAACTGCTTTCTGTGAAAAGCTTCTCAATTCTGTAATCCAAGTTCGTCGAGCTGACAATCTATCTTCGTCGACCTGAGTTTAGAGAAGGTATTCTGTACTTAATGTGTTGAAGTTGAACTTCCAGAGTTCGTCGACCTGAGCTCGAATATCATCGAGCTCAACTTAGAGAATTGATTCTGAGTTCGTCGAGCGGAGCACGACTATCGTCGAGCTGAGTTTGACGAACGTCGGACTCACTTTCTGAACTTGATGTTCTTCTAAGTCTTGAGTTTGAGTCTTCTGAAGTATTCTGTTGGTTGGTCCATGTAAGGTTGATTCTAAGGACTTGGCCTAACCTCAAGGACACAAATACATGATCCTAGCTATACATGGTGGGTCAATCATCCAAATTAGTAAAGCTAGCCCAAATCCAACGAGGGATCTAACACAACCAAAGACTCTCATTATGCGATCCTAACGAACGCCAATAACTTAGGCACTCAAGTTACACAACCATAAGCCGGATATAGAACATCCCTTGCCCATTGCTCAAGTCGTCAGTTCAATGTCTAGAATGATGCGGGTCTGCTTACCCGTGTCCTTTTGGCTCACTAGCCTTTAAGAGCTCAAAGCTCACAATAGCCATACTGTGCTCTAAAGACTTGCTTCACAAAAAAAGGAGTCAATGCCAGCATTCATCACGATCTCTTGGCGGGGCCAACAAAAGCTCTCTTTCTGCACCCAAACTCAACCCAAATCCTGCAGCATCCTGCAGCGCCAGAAAAACTGGTCTTTCATAACATACAACACATGAATTTCAAGGGTATTTTCCTGGAACTCCACTCCAGTACTTCCTATTATTCCACTTCATAGGCACAACTCACCGACTCTGTAAAATACTCGTTTATACACGGAGTCTTCTCCGGTTTGCAAAATAAAGCATCAAAAATTCAGACCAACCTGTCCAGATGGGCTTTAAACATCATGCCTATTCTGTACTACACATTTCTGGATCTATATGCAAGACTTATGTGATTACAAGAATAAACCAAAAGGAAATCTCTCGACTCTCCACATTTTGGCGGGGGATTCCATGCATATGCCAAAATAAGGACTTCACATGTCCAAGAAGGACGATCATTATCCTTTAAGTTCTCTTTGGAGCCATGGAAAAGCTTTTCTACGCGGATGGAAGTGAGCGCCTCACTGTTCCCTTCGCGAATCTAACTTCGGATCTTGATTCCAACCACAAGATCTTCTCCAGCAACTTCAACAAGATCCACCAAAACCCTAGCTCTAGCCGTGAGTTCTCTGCTCCATAACTATGATGAAATAAAGAGAGAGAGAGAGAGAGAGAGAAAAGGTAAAATGATTTCCTCATTCCAATCCCTCTGCTTATGTGGCCTCAGGTTTCACCCCAGCCACACGATCTCTTCTCATCGTAAAGCAACAGTCACGATTTGAGTTGAAAAGTCAACCCACCGCTTTGATCAGGCAGTCGACACTGCTAGACCTTTCGAAATGAATTTGTCGAAAGCATTATGTTAGTCGAAACCACATTTGTTGAAAGCACTATGTTAGTCGAAACAAATTTAATCGAACGCCGTCTGACTTCCTCCGAAAGAAGACCAACAATAACACGACAATACATTCGTCGAAATTAGTTTAACGTTCGTCGAACTCACTGCAGGCCGTTCGGCATCCACCAAAAGAAGCCAAGATGTATAACAACCCCTTCATCAAAAGCTGGAATTCCGGTTCAACGTTCGCCGAATGCTGGTTCGACGTATGCCGAACGGCGGTTCGACGTACGCCGAACGGCGGTTCGACGTACGCCGAACGCCGGTTCGACGTACGCCGAACGCCGGTTCGACGTACGCCGAACGCCGGTTCGACGTACGCCGAACGCCGGTTCGACGTACGCCGAACGCCGGATCGACGTACACCGGTTCGACATACGCCAAACACCCGTTCGCCGAACGCCCGTTCGACGTTCGCCGAACGCCCGTTCGACGTTCGCCGAACGCCCGTTCGACGTTCGCCGAACGCCCGTTCGACGTTCGCCGAACGCCCGTTCGACGTTCGCCGAACGCCCGTTCGACGTTCGCCGAACGCCCGTTCGACGTTCGCCGAACGCCCGTTCGACGTTCGCCGAACGCCCGTTCGACGTTCGCCGAACGCCCGTTCGACGTTCGCCGAACGCCCGTTCGACGTTCGCCGAACGCCCGTTCGACGTTCGCCGAACGCCCGTTCGACGTTCGCCGAACGCCCGTTCGACGTTCGCCGAACGCCCGTTCGACGTTCGCCGAACGCCCGTTCGACGTTCGCCGAACGCCCGTTCGACGTTCGCCGAACGCCCGTTCGACGTTCGCCGAACGCCCGTTCGACGTTCGCCGAACGCCCGTTCGACGTTCGCCGAACGCCCGTTCGACGTTCGCCCGCCCGTTCGACGTTCGCCCAACGCCCGTTCGACGTTCGCCCAACGCCCGTTCGACGTTCGCCCAACGCCCGTTCGACGTTCGCCCAACGCCCGTTCGACGTTCGCCCAACGCCCGTTCGACGTTCGCCCAACGCCCGTTCGACGTTCGCCCAACGCCCGTTCGACGATTTCACCTTCTGACACCATTTTGGGGTGTTATAGTCGATGTAAGAAGCTCAATTCCAAGACCCCTTGAAAATCCACCTTCCATTGCACTCTCCCAGGTTCACATAGACTTCTAGAAGTAACAAGGCAAGCTGCTGGTTGAACGCTGATTAAGCCTTTGTTCCCTCTAATACCATGTAAAAAATTGAGAATCATGGAAAATAGGAAACCAGGAGTAGGAACACTCAACTAATCCAAAGCTAAATAAACCAGATGAAAACAGAAGAGCAAGAATCTTGTACTATCAAAAATTCTTTACAAGGCGAGGCATACATGGCGAGACATGATTCACCGATGTACCCAAAGAAAGCAAAAAAAATATAAACAAACAAGCTCCGCAGTCTTAATGAGAAGCCGCCGATGGGCTGCCTACGGAGTCCGCTTAAGCCGCCAAGTCTCCAAACCGCAACCTTGCATCGCAGACAACCAGTTATTCTAAAGCTGAAAAGAAACTTTGCTGTTAATCTGCAAGCCACATGACCGCAGGGTCTCTTAGCCGCTAGACCGCCGCGAACACTACTGCCGAACTGAACAAGCCGCCATAAGAGGACAACTTATTAAACTGGGAAAGAGATGCAAAAGAAAAATTGCCTGGTCGCAAGCCGAAACCTGCTGCTAACCACTGGTTGCTAACCGCAGAGTCTGCGCTGTCCCTGACTGAAGTCAGCACCAAATACCTGGCTTTCCAGCGCTATCCGCACAACTGTTCATTCAAATGTAAATTTGATGTGACAGGGTGTTGGATCCCTAGTTTTGATTTGTGCTAGGTTCACTATTTGGTTATTGACCCTCCATGTATAGCCTAGGGTCATTTTATCAGTTCTAGGTCTAGGTTAGTTTGACTAGGTTAGACAGACATTGGTCCAGCCCTCAGAAGAAATCAGAGATCCAGACTTAGAAGAATGACAGTTTTTAAGAGTTCAGAGAATTAGTTTGACATTCTTCAAACTTAGCTCGATGATCGTTGATCGCTGATCAACGAACTCATAGTACCTATTCTGAGTTGAGCTCGACGATCTTGGAGCTCAGGTCGATGATCTTACCTCTTCTCTCAAGTTCTCTGGTCGATGAAATTCCTTCTCAGCTCGACGAACTTGGAGTTCAGCTCCACCAAAACAATCTCTCATCTCGAAGAAGACAATCTCTCAGCTTGACGAAGACGATTACTCAGCTCGACAAACTTGATGTTTTGTTCGACGAAATCTGTTCTGAGTTCAACGATTTCTCTCAGTTCGACGCTTTCTCTCAGTTTGTTCTATGTTTGGATTATTCTAAGGATGTAATTCTCTGATAATTAATGCTCATATTCTCAAGAATATAGTTTTTGCTTGGCAGCATTAATTATGAATTTCACAGAGTAATTACTTGACTTATTTACTGAAGACAGTTGAGGAATTGCATTTAAGACAAATTCTAGCCGTTCAAGTCCCAAGATGATACCAGCATTAATTTAAAGATAGAATTCAAATTCAAATGCTATTTTTCTGCAAGGAATATAAAAGGACAGTTTTCAGAAGATCACACAGATATATGAGATAGAGGTTTTTGAAAAAGAAAATTGATACAGGGAATAGACACAGAGAATTCACTGAGACACACAGATATACAGAGAATCTCACAGAGTTATTCATCATCAGCTTCAGAGTTTTTCAAGGGACAACTATTCAATATCAGTCCAAAAAGTCTCTGAAGATCTTCTAAAGATTGATTGTCTACCCCCTGTGCAAAGCTCTCATCTTCTTGGACTATTTTTCATCTCAGGGGGAGCTTTGACTAGATCAAATCCACTAGTCTTCTCTTAGACTGTTGATAGAAAAGAACACCATCAATTTACTTTTTACCAATGTGTACGGGGTTATAACTGAACTCCTTGTCTTGGATCTCCAATAATCAGCTCTACTGGATGATCTCTTAGATGCCTGTTGGCTGGTGGCATCCTAACTTCAGGTTGAATTTCTTCAGCATCTGCATCATGATGTACTTCTTGTATTTCTTCAGCTATTGGCACATGTAGTTCTCCCCCTGGACAACTGCTATTGCCTTCTACTTGCTGTCTTGCAGCAGGCATCTCTTCTATAGTAAGCTTGTCCAATTTCTTTGTCAAACCTGTGGGGCTGCATACATTGCTAGACAACTCATTGTTAATAAGTTTTGTCTCATCAAAAACTACATGCACAGTCTCCTCTATAACTTGTATAGTCAAGTTGTATACTCTATAAGCCTTACTATTTTTGCTGTACCCAACAAAAATTCCCTCTTGGGACTTGGCAGCAAACTTAGTTATATAAGACTTCCCATTGCTAAGTATGAAGCATTTGCAACCAAAGATACTGAAATAGGATAGATTTGGTTTTCTGCCTTTCACAACTTCATAGGGGGTCTTGTTTAGCCTTTTAGTGATGGTAGCCCTATTTATAACATGGCATGCAGTGTTAACTGCTTCAGCCCAGAAATACTCTGGCAGTGAAGTATCACTAAGTAGGGTTCTACCAGCCTCTATCAAGGTTCTATTCTTCCTCTCAGCAATGCCATTTTGCTGAGGTGTTCTAGGTGAAGAGAATTCTTGAAATATCCCAAAGTCTTCACATAGTTTTGTCATGCTTTCAGATTGAAACTCAGTACCATGGTCACTTCTAATTTTGACCACAATACTATTTAGTTCATTCTGAATTTGCTTGACAAAGCTGTAGAAGACACTAGGTATTTCAGATTTCTGCCTTAAGAAGAACACCCAGGAAAACCTTGAGTAGTCATCAACAACTACAAAGGTATAGACCTTCCTACCTAAGCTGTGAACTGGCATTGGACCAAAGAGATCCATATGCAAGAGGTATAAACATCTCACAGCATCTTTGTTATCTATGCTTCTAAAGGTGGATTTAGTCTGCTTGCCCTTTTGACAAGCTGAGCAAATGCCATCTTTAACACACTTAACTTGAGGACCATTCCTCACTAACTCTTTGCTAAAGAGTTTGCTAATAGTCTTGTAGTTAAGATGAGCTAGCCTCTTGTGCCACTTGACACAATGAGAGACTGTCTCATCAGCTACAAGACAAACAGGAGAACCATTGTTCTCAATCAAAATGTCTAGACAGTAGACATTCCTCTTTCTATATCCTGTCAAAATGATCTCTTGATCACTTGACCTCTTGATATGACAACCATTTTTAACAAATGAGATGTCATACCCTACATCACTTAACTGACTTATACTTATAAGGTTGTGTTTCAAACCTTTAACATAAGCCACTTGAGTAATGGTAACAAGGTTTGAAGAAATGTTACCAAACCCTTTGATGATTCCTTTTTCAGAACCACCAAAGGTCACTTTAGGACCATTTTTGATTGGAATATAGTCCTTCAGTAGTCCCCTAGTTCCAGTCATATGTCTGGAACATCCACTGTCCAAGTACCATGTAGGGGTATGGCCACTTGGACTCACCTGCAAAACAAATTAATGAACCTTAGAACCCAAAGGTTTCTTGGGTCCTTGGTGACTGTTAGTTTGCATCTTAACAAGACTACCTACTGGCTTTCCACCAGGTAGCTTGCTACTCCCTTTGGCACTTGCATTGTGCCAACAATCCAAGGCAAAGTGGCCAACCTTGCCACAACACCAACATTCAAACTTATTGTACCTTTGCTTAGGTACAGACTTTGCTGTCTTAACTGCAGCTGACTTATTGAATGTTGGGGCCTTGCCCTTGGGCTTGGACTGATCCTGAACAGTCCTGGCAGGTTTAACAAAACCCAGTCCAGCCTTACCTTTGTGATGAGTAAAATCATCAATCAAAGGTAGAACTGATTTAGGCTTTGAAAACTTTGCAACCAGTTCTCTCTCTTTCTGAAGATTTGTCTCCAGTTTCTTAATTTGATCATTCTTAAATGTGATAGTACCCATCTGAATCACTGTAATGTGTTTCAGCCTAGCTACCTCATTCAGTTTTTGATCAAATTGCTTCTCAAATTCTGTTGCAGTAGCCTTGAGATCAGCAATCTCCTTTGCCTGACTTTTGGCAAGGGACTTGCTTTTCTTATAAGCCTGTAACAACACCTTGTATTCATTTATGAGCTGATGAATATCATCCTCAGACTCAGAACCACTTCCATCATTTGATGAAGATGATTCTGATTCTGAACTAGAACAAGAAACTGAACTTAGAGTTGGACTTTGTACCTGACTAGGTTCTGGCTGCTCCAGGATCTTGGCACTCTCTGTCAAAGCCATTAGTCCTTGGCAATGACTGTCTTCTTGTTCATAAATTGACTCCAAGATCTGTATGAAGTCTTCCTCTTCTTCTTCTGCAAATAGTCCTATGTAGGCTTCAGCCTCAGACTCAGTTTCTGAAGAAGAGATGTCTGATAAAGTCTTCTCCTTCTTAGCCACAAAAGACTTTTCTTTCTTCCCTTTGAAGTGAGTCTTTTTCTTTTCACCTGATTCCTTTCTCTTCTCAGGACAATCTGCAATAACATGTCCCTGTCTATTGCAGCAATAGCAAACAATCTTTGAACTAGTTGCCCTGCTTGATTTTGTCCTTTTATTGTCATACTTTGAAGACCTCTTTTTCTGATAAGAGTCTTCCTTTCCTTGAGATGTAGAAGGCCTTGACCTCCACTGTTTCTTTTTCAAAAACTTCTGAAAGTGCCTGGTGAAAGCAGCAAAGTCTTCATCACTTTCACTGCTCTAAGACTTTGTGCATATAGACTCATCAGACTCTGATTCAACTACTTCTAGAGGTGGAGTTGAAGACTTATTCCTGCTCTTTCTGGGAACTTCTGTCTTGAAAGCAACAGTCCTTTCTTTGTGCTCAGTCCTTGTTGACTTCTCCTCCTCTTTTCTTACTGTTAACTGCATTTCATAAGATAATAGCTTTCCAAACAGTGTGGGAGGAGGAATTTCCCCCAACATGGCCATTTCTCTTATGGCACAGATCTTGGTGTCCCAATATTTGGTTAGGGACCTTAAGAACTTGTCATTTAGTTCATAGTTGCTGAACTCTCTTCCATAAGACATGAGTTCATTAACTATTATATAGAACTTCTTGTAGCATTCAGTGATGCTATCTCCCTTTCCTTGCCTAAAGCTCTCATACTCTTGATTAAGCAAGGACTTCCTATCTTGCCTAACTTCTTCAGAACCTTCCATATAGACAATGAGAGTATCCCACATTTCTTTTGCTGTCTTACAGTGAATTAAGTTCTGAAAAGTGGCATCATCAATGGTACTCACTATTATGTTTTGTGCCCTCTTGTCCATGGTTGCTAGGATAATCTCATCCTTAGTCATCTCAGAGAAATCCTTTGGAGTTCTCTGATTTGCATCAAGAACTGAAATCTTCATGGGCACATAAGGCCCTTCCTTAACTGTGATGTACATTCTTGGGTCTGAGGCCTCCATAAATAGCCTTACCCTTTCTTTCCAGGTCCCAAAAATTTCCTTTCTGCAAATAGGTAATTTCATGGAACCCAATTCTTTATGATTTTCAAAATAACCCATGGTTCTTGATTTTCTTGAAGCTATTTTCTGACTTAGACTGTTTCTGCCAAACAGGATCTCCTTAGACTGTTAGTCCTTGTTTTGAGGAACCTGGCTCTGATACCACTTGTAAGATATGGTACCTAAACACCTAGAGGGGGGGGTGAATAGGTGACCTAATCCTTTTTCTAACTTTGTTGGCAGTCAAACAGTTATATCACAGATTTCTAACAAGTCAATTTCAGCAATCAACAATAATCAAACAAACACAGATCATCCACAGCACAAACACAGCACAGCACATAGTGATTTATAGTGGTTCCCCAAGATCTGGGTACATCCACTTTCCCCCTTCGCCTATCTAGCAGTGTACTAGATTCAGCCTAACTTCTCCACTGTCTCAGAACCCAAATTGGTTCCTACCTCAGGCCCAAAGCCTTACACTCAGCTTTATCCCAAAGCCTACACTCAGCCAATCACTACACTCAGAGATCTATATCTCCTACACTCAGGCTAACATGCCCTACCCTCAGCCTTTATAAATATAGGCTTACAATCACTCAGATCCAATGGATCTTACAAGTTACAAATGTAATACAGATAATGACTCTACAACTCAGAATTACAGGAGGGGAGTTGAGAGATTCTTGATGAGTTCTTGGAAGAACTCAGCTGGATTCACCCTGACTTACCTTTCTTCAAAGCTTCTTGAGTAGAACTGAATAAGGCTGAATCCTCTGCAGTTGTTCCTTGACCTCTGCCACTTAAGACCCAGAACTGAATCTGAATCCTTCTTCTCAGCCTAGTTCCTGAGGCTGATTACTTGGAAGGAGCCCTCTCTCTCCAACTTCTTAGATCTGCAAGATCTTCTTGTGTTTATTCTCTGTGTACCACTTTACAGATTACTTGAATAGTCTGAACAATTACTTTGATTATTCTCACTTCTACTACAACAACAGTTTCTGTAAACTGTGGGTGCCTATTTATAGGCTTTCTTCATAGTAACCGGCTGGTCCGGTTCATAACTGACTTCTGACATCTCTGACAGTTGCTGTAGACCGGCTGGATCGGCAGCTGTCATGTCAACCAGTCACTTCTTGAAAATCTCTATCTGTCTGATAGTGTCGAGACTTTCTGTCTCTAAGTGTCGACACTTATAGTCCAAGTGTCGACACATGAATTGTAAGTGTCGACACAAGTCTACAAGGTGTCGACACAACTCTTTGTATGTCCCAACACAGATTCTTCTGCATGTGTCGACACTGAAATTGAGTGTCGACACAAGTACTTGTTCTTCTATCTTTTGCTGAATTCTTCTATGTGTCGACACATCTCCTTTGTGTCGACACAACTTCTTGTGTTGAATCTGTCAAGTGTCGACACTGCTTCTTGGTGTCGACACATAGTCTTTTATGTTGATTCTTGCTGAGTGTCGACACAGCTCCTTGTGTTGAGACTTCGGCTGAGTGTCGACACATTCCTTTAGTGTCGACACTTGTACTTAGAATAATCTGCTGTTCTTTCTGTTCTTTGCTAAGTGTCGACACAGCTCCTTGTGTCGACACTTTCTTCAAGTGTTGAGTCTTTAGCTGAGTGTCGACACATTGTGCTGGGTGTCGACACTTACTTCAAATGTTGACTCTTTAGCTCAGTGTCGACACATTGTGCTGGGTGTCGACACTTACTTCAAGTGTTGATTCTTCTGGTAGTGTGTCGACACTTGTGTTGAGTGTCGACACATTCTTCAAATGCTGACTCTTCTGCATAGTGTCGACACATTGTGTTGAGTGTCGACACTTGTACTTAGACTCTGTAGACTTTTGCTGAGTGTCGAAACAGCTCCTTGTGTCGACACTTTCTGGTGTAGACACAGCTTCACTGGGTGTCGACACAGCTCCTTGTGTCGACACTTTCTGTCTGCACTTTTCTTTACTGAGTGTCGACACAGTTCCAAGTGTCGACACTTTCTGACTGGTGTCGACTCTGCATCCCAGGTGTCGACACAATGACTCCAAGTGTCGACACTGCTTGTCTGGGTGTCGACACAAGCTTTCTCAAGTGTCGACACTTTCCCTCTGGGTGTCGACACATGGACTTAGAAACTTTTTGCTTCAGTCCAGTGATTTCTTAACCTGCACAAATAACTCAAACATACATCAAATACATTATGATGTATATCATTGAGTTGGGTGAGGCTTCTTCAAATCAGGTACATTTGACCAATGTACCCAACACATTCGTCGATTGGAGTTCAACAATAATTCTGGACTTAGTCTAGTATTTTGTGTTGAATGATGTCGACATGAATCTTCTGGTGTCGACACAGATTTTCTGGTGTCGACATAAGTGGGTGTCGACACAAGTTTTCTGGTGTCGACATAAGTGGGTGTCGACTAATTGTTCTTGGTGTCGACACAAGTTTTCTTGTGTTGACATAAGTTGGTGTCGACACATGCCCTAAGTGTCGACACAAATCTTCTGGTTCCAGAATTCGTCGAGTAGTGTACTGAGTTCGTCGAGCTAAGAAGTTGACTTCGTCGACTTGAGAAGTTGTGAACTCGAGGTCCAAGTTCGTCGAGCTCAGTGTTGATGCACGAAAACACAAAGGGGGGTCGAGCACCACCAGCTAACGGTTCGAACACCGGGGAATAGAGAGACTGCGAGTACTAATCTACTAAGCGGATGAGGGCGGGAAGAACAGCAGGGCCGTGAGCCACGGCAACAACAGACTTCGCCCGTCGCGGCCTGAATGCCTCTATTGCGACGGGCTTTCCCTTGATTGAAGAAAGATTTTGTTACAAGTGAAAGGAAAAAAGTTGACAAGAGTAGAGCGAGGAATCCGCAAGCACAAGATTCGAGTCCGCAGCCTTTGACAAGTAGGCTCCTGGGTCCGAGTCAGCGTGCCCTGGGTGCACCACCTCCCCCCTATTTATAGGATAGGGGGCCTGCCCAAACGGGCTGGGCTAAAATAACCGGCTGCCCGGGGTACAAGAGAACCGGGCAGCGGTGACGGGAAACAAAAAGAAAAGAACATGTCAGTCCGCGCAGAAGGGGCGGACTGGGCTCGCGTGTAAGACCCCCCTTTTTTTTCTTTTTGGACACCGGGGTCTTAGGCCAAGAATCGCCGTTTTGCGGTGACTCCTTCACGCCCTGAAGAGTCATCACCACAAAGCGCCGATTCTGCCGGCCATTTTGATCACAGAAAAGTAGCAGAATAATGAAGGAAACAGAAACTGCAGTCCACAGAGAAGCACATGTCATAAGTAAATATAACTCCACGAAGGGAGTGTCCATAGAAAAGTAACATCAGAGTAGCAAAAACGGGCTTATGCCCGGTACATCATAACCTCACTACAAGATCTCTCATGCAGAAACAAAAGTAGAAAACAACTCGAGGTCGAGACTCACGGTCCCGGCTGTATGAACTCCGGAGCTAGACTGCCCCGCCTCCAAGCGCACCGGTCTCTGGGGCTGCTCCTCCATGCTGGTCTCCACGATCCCCTAAATGATGCGGTTCGAAAACCGTTAGTCTAAAAGACTAAGTCCTATCATCCCCCGCCCCTTCCCCCACGGCTCCTAGGCACCGAGCGGAGAGGATGAAAGGGGAGGACTTAATGGTGGAGAATAATCAAAAAGCAAGTGACAGCGGACCTATACTAGCAATCCTATAGACATAAGCTGAAATATGAAATGTAACCTTCACTTATGTGAAAAACACATAAGCCAAGGGGTCTTCTGCAAGGCTCCCATCGTATAAAAAGTCCCATACCAATTTATACGATGGGGTGTCGGTTATCAAACAACAGTAAATATATATATCCAAATTTAACCTTAATTTATAAACTTGCCCACACAAGCTTATAGACCAAGGGGTCGTGTAGCAGGTCCTAAAGTATAAGCGTCCCATTCCACTTATACTTTAGGTGTCAAGGTTAAAGGTAACGAATATGCTATGACATGCAAGTGGGTATGATGGACATGCAAGTGCAACACACACACCCGACTCTGTGCACACAGACCTTTAGTTCCCCCTTTTTGGAGTCGTAACCTCCCAGGATACCTCCGTAGTGGCAGACGGAAGCGGTGGGTTGGGCATCGCCCACCTCTAAACTAGTAAAGCACTACCGGTCAGACCTATCGTACGCCTCAATGCTTGGTGCACGAAGCGGACTCCGGCGTACTCTTGCCGGCTGGCGCACCGGACTTCTGTTGGCGAAGTGCTAACCACACTTGCTGAGTCAACGTATTGGCATCGGTGCATCGACCCTCCAATACCGAAGACCCACCACCATAATTTCCTTTCCTGTTATGCACATGCAAATTAGCGTAATCAAGAATCGAGCCGAAGCTCCCCGGACCAACACGTCTGACTCAAGCAATCGAGCCGAAGCTCCCCGGACCCAAAGTCCGCCTTTTAACCATCCGAGCCGAAGCTCCTAACCAACATCTGGTGCCATCAGTGTTGTGGAATGTGCAACCCTAATTACTAAGTTACTCTTTTCAGCTTGTTAAACAGTTTACGTTAACCCAGGACTGCCCCCGGTATTCCCTGTGAAGGGCTCTCAAGGGGCACTAGGAACTGTGTTGGGATTACGCCCAGCATTCCCTTTCGCAAGGTACTTATTTTATTATTGGTTGATTCCCTTACCCATAATTTTCTCATATTTCGATATGCTAATCCTAGGGTAATTTGACTCCAACTCTCCTTGGGTGGGACGATCTTTCGTCGGACCCGAACGCCTATAAATCCTAGACAAAACCACACCCTACTCACTCATCTTCCCTAGATGCAGCCCCTTCCACTTGTCCTTACAGCAAACCACCAAGACCCATCATACGTGCCCTAATTCACATCCAAATGAAATCCTGCAGTTTTGCTATATGCAGACCACTTGAGCTACATGACCCGTAAAAAAAGAAGTACATGAAATATTCATCCAGTACCCTTATGATAATTATTAGAGGTCTAAAAAGACATTTGAAGCATAAATCCAGAAATCCATAATTTTCCTAATTTGTCTGATAATTAATTTATTTATTCTAGTGTCCCAAGAGGCCCAGGTTTGAACATGAAGTACCATTTTCAGAGAAGATAATAATCCACCAAATTTATGATAATTACAAAATGCCTAATCAACTCTAAATCCTAAGTCGTCCAATTTTTCAGCAAGGTTTAGGCCTTTAAATTTAATTTCAAGGATGCCCCATACAAAGTCATTTTAAAAGATTCTATAGTAATAACACCTCCAAAAATTCAGAGAAAATTCAGGGATCATTGAGATGGCCTACAAGTACCCTAGAAAAAGTTTCATAATTTATCATTTGGAAATAAGGCTATATTTGATTTTCTTATGAACTTTCTAATTTAAGGGTTAATGAACAAAGTATGCTAATCATTCATCAAATATTTCCACAAAAATTCCCATGTGATAACATTGAGATAAAAACACTATGAAGCAAGTTTCATGATTTTTCAATAAGTAATGGGCTCTGACAAGAATTATTTAATATGTAATCAAAATAAAGCACTTGTGAAGTAGATGCCCTAAATAGATATCCAAAAATTCTAACAAAATTCATACAAGATTATTATATCCTAAAACTGACTCTGCCCATGTTTCATACCCTCTCTATGAGCAGTGAGACCACAATAGCCAAAATATTAATTAGGGCATTACTATTGATTATAAATGAAGTGCTATAAATATTGTCCAAAATTCCTCAAGTATATTATCAGAGGCTCAAAATACCCTAATCCCCTCACTACCCAAATTTGCTTAAGTTTCAAGATGTTTAGCTAACCTAAACCTACACCACAAGTTTTAGGAACTAAGCTAGGGTTAGGGTTTTGGGGGCCCTACCATTTTCAAAATTAGCTAATATTTTTAACAGAGGGTTCTATATATCCTAGGAACCTCCTTGAAAAATTTGGTGTTCATCCAAGGTGTTTAGGACTCATGCCCTTCACAAGACCAAAAGGTCCCTCCTTAGGGTTTGACCTAGGAACTTAGGGCAAATCTATTCCTCACTGTCCCATATTCCATAGGGAGGTGATAAGTGCCCTAACAAGTCAGTGGCCCAAATTTCAGCCTCTTTTGAGGTGATTTGGTCACTCAAAATCAAAAGTGCAACTTTTGACCAAAATGCCCTTTTTAAGGTATAGCTAGGGTTGGGTAAAAACCTATTCAAAACACATCCAACTTAAATAAAATTTTATACAAATACCTAAAATGAACCCAGGGACCACTCACCAAAATTTGGGAGGGTTTGGGGGTGTTTAGGGCACCTAGTTAATTTATTTAATAATTATTAAATGTTTACAAAAACTATAGAAATATTTTCTCCAAAAATTCCCATTTTTGGACAGGCCCTAGGTATAGCTAGGATGGACTCTCTACCAAAATTTCAACTAATTTGGGCTAGGGGTGAAGGGTGGGCACTCAATTTAATGTCTGCCTAGCCCTAAGGGTATGTCCCACCAAAATGGGTGCCCTGATCAAACCAGAAGCCTAAATTGGTTCAAACAAATTTTATAATAAATTAGACAGAAAGGGCTACAAATCATGTGTTGATCATTTTCTCATACAGAGCTTCTAACTATTTTTAAAAATTTACAACATTAAATGTCAAAAGTGTGACAGAATGAAATAAATAAAATTAATTTCCTATAGTTTAATCCTGATGCAGCACGAATCTTGGCGCAAGGATCAACGGCATCTGGTCATCGTCTTCGTTGAGCCGACGACTGTGATTCGTCCCGCCTGGAGCGATTTCCAAGCCCTGCCGTCGGCGATCCAGCCCCTTCCACGGCCGGCCACCGCCACCAACACCTCCGTTGAGGTGGTGGCTATCGCCAGGCGGCGGCTCCGCCGCCGGAGAGGCATTTTCCGGCGGATATAGCAAGAGGTTTTCTTGCCGAAACCAGGAGAAATTCCGGATTGGATCGGGCTCAATTGAGCCCGAAACTTAAGCCTAATTAATCCTAAGATCTACCCGCGGGTTAAGAAGAGGAGGAGGACCTTCCTGGCGGCCTGGATGCGAGAGGAGCGGCGGGATGCCATTGACGACGGCGGCGGCACTCGGCTTCTGCAACTGCACAGTGGAATGGCTCGTCTCCTCCAGGTAAACGCTCTAAAATGATCCCCTCGGCTCCCTGAAGGTGTTTAAATGGCAAATGGGGGAGGGGGAAGGCTGGTTCTTCAATGGCCATTAACACCATTAAAGGTGTGGCTCGGGTTGTGTGGAGGGGGGCTGAACCCACCCCTTGGTGGCCGGGAAATGGCTGGAATCAACTCCTCTCCCCTAGACGAGTTGATTACAACCATAATTGGTGGCTGTTAGCCTTCCTTGGTCGACCTCTCACTTCCCCTTCCTCTTCCTCATTTTCTCTCTCCTCCATTATCATGGAGAGGAGCTCCTTTCTCTCTCCTAGTCACCTCTGGTTGACTAGTCAACCTCACAAGCTAAATGCAGCCCACTTGATTATGATGGTCATGGGAATGGGTTTAGCCTAAGGGGGAAGTGGCTTGAGCTTGGGTTAGCCCTTTTTGGGCTAAGTTTGACTTGACCCAAATGAGGGTTGACCTGGTCAATTTGACCATCTGGGTTGACCCCATTGGGTTTTAGTGGCCCATTGGGCTCCCTTAAGGTCTAGGGTTACTTGAATAGGGTTGGTTGGGCATCTTGGGGGTCACATGTCCCTTGGCAAGGGCACTTTGACCATTTTAGGGCTAGAGTTGACTTGGGTCAACATGACCAATTGGGTTGACCCCTATGGGTCCTGGGTGACCCATTGGCTTCCCTTAGGGTCTAGGTAGGGTTATGTACTGTTATCCTGCCCTCTGGAGGTCACATACCCTTAGTAAGGGCACTTTGACCAGATTAGGGGCTTGAGATGACTTGGGTCAACCTGGCCCCTAGGGCTGACCCCAATGTGTCCTTAGTGACCCATTGACCTCACTTTAGGGTTAGGAGGGCATAGGTGGGGTCCTTTAGGCTAGGAGTAGGTCAGTTGACCCTAAGTAGGCTAGTTTGACCCATTTAGGGCTAGGGTTGACCTTGGTCAGCTGAGCCTCTTGGGTTGACCCTAATGGGTCCTTTTTGCTCTAATGGGCCTCCCAAAGTATTAGGGGTGTTGTGGTTGGGTCTTGGGGTTAAGGTGTAGCCCATGGTCATCCTAAACCATTGTTTAGAGTTCTTCTATTTGCAGACCATGATGATCTCCCACCTTTTGTCCCCTATCCCCTGGTCCATTTCTGGCTTCCTAGGGTTTGTCAGGACCTAGTCATGGCCAAAACCATTCTTAGGGGTCTAGTTGGAAATGGGATCTTACATCGCGAGCTGGAGCTTCCTATGCTACTACTAGGCGCGATCCTGTTGGAGGACGGCGGCCTGGGCGGACGGGACACCGAGTCCGCCGCCGTAGAAAATCCAGATCCCAAGGCACGGTGGACAGAGCGAATAGATCCTTGAGTCCGCTACTGGGGGATCATCCTTGGTGGCCGATTAGTTACCTAACTGGACTGGGCGGACTGCCTAATTGTGTCCGCGGGTGTTGAAAAGGGGGTCTTGGCATCCTATAGGATATTGCGGACTGAGGGGTTAACATAATCCCCGCACATTTTTAGGTTTCCAGAAAACTTCGAAAATGTTTTCTTAACCGCCGAGTCTGCAAGCCTCGTAAATGCCGCCAGCGCTATAAATATCGCTAGAGGGCCTGGAACTGTTGAAAATCCCAATCGACATGGGGCGATATTCACCACTTGCGGTCTCCACTTTCCAGTCCGGCATGGCAAGGCTCGGTACTTTCTTCTCTAGCCTCACAGCAAAAGGCGACTCAGCACTGACAACGCCTATGAAGACCAAGAAGATAATAAAGAGGTCGACAAGAAAGGATCCTCTCTGCCCTACTGGAGAAAGTTCCCACAGCCAGAAGCCTGCGGAGGAAGCAGTCCGCCGCGCTGATGTATCTGTCCACGAGGACGCCGCAGTACTTGATGCTGAACCACTGAGAAGTGAAAAGATGGTGACTCTGTCAGACTCGGCCCCTTCCCAGAAAACTGCGAACTCGGCGGACACCGTTGGAAAACATAATGAGTCCGAAATATCTTCCCCCAATGCCCAGGTGCCCATTGTTAACCTGGATGATGAAGATAGGCGGACTTCAGGAGAAGAGGCTGGCAAGAATGCGCCTTCACAGGCATTGAAAGCTGTGGACCCTGTGACTGTCCGCGAGAGTCAGCCCGACTTAGGAGAAGCCGCCGCGGACACTGCCGAGAAGAGAGCTAAAATAAAGAAGAGGAAGAGGGACGGGTCGACCGTTGCCGAGCTGGTTGAGAAGAAATTGCGCGCGATGAAAGAGAAGAATATCTCCAAGCGGACTGGAGAAGCGGACTTGCAGCACAGACCGTGCGATAAGGAAGTTCCGGACAGCGATTTTATTACACCGGAGGCACAAATTCGGGGAGACAATTCCCACTCCACGGTTAGTTTAACCACGGATGAGATGCTTGACTCTATAGATGTCAATGAAGTAGATCTAATCAACGAATCCCTGCTGATTATACTACAGCAATCTGAGGCGGATGCCACTGGGAATAAAGGTAGCGAACTCCCTTCTTTGTCCACTGCGAAGGAAGAAGAGAGGGAGAGTCTGAAGCCGAAGATAGAGGAGCAGAAGAAGCAAATTGCTGCTCAAGTAGCTGTGGCGGAGGCGGCCTCGAAGCAGGTCGCGGCGGACAAGAGCGCTGAAGATCTGCGGACTGCTGCGGAGCTACTGCGGTCAGGTAAACTTCAACCGGCGCCTAAGTATTTTAAGCGTCAGTGGCTTTACAGGTCGCCGTCGCGGAAGTCGAGACCAATCAAGATTATTACTGAAACTGAGGACATTGTGGTTTCGAAAAACTCTGCTGCTGAGAAAAGAGCTAAGGTCCATCGCGAATGGAAGAAGTGGTTAAGGCTTTTTGACCCGGAGCAGGCAAGGCGGCCTGTCTTTCTCGATAGTCAGCAAATCGCTGCTGCTATATCCAAATGTGATCTTTCATCCTTTCTTTGAGTCCACCACGGACTATTGTTGAATGATGAAGTTGACCTTCTTTCTTGCAGGTAGAAAGTCGCCGCCGGGCTCCGTTGAGAGTGGCGAGATCGTGGTTACACCGAATACTGGTGTTGACGCGGTCTCGCATGAGGAATCCGCAGGGGATGAGCTGCCCAGCCTGAACATCATCAAAGAGTTAGAAAAGAAATTTCAAACTGAAGTTCAGAATATCAAAGCAGAGTTAAGGAAAGCGGAAGAGCGCGAGAAAGCATCCGTGGAGCGGGAGAAATCCCTAAAATACCAGATCGCCAGCATCTCCAAGGCGCTGGATAGGTCGAATAGGGAGAAGAAGAGGCTCGCGGACGATGTCCGCTTCTACACGGGGAAACATTTGGCGTCAGCGAGGGAGGAGAAAGGGAAACGGGCTGCTGAGGTTGCCGAGCATAGGTCGCGATTGCAAGATCGCGCTGCTCCGGAGGCCGCAGCACCAGCGGGCGGTCAACAAATTGCGGACGAGGAGCCAAGGCCGGCAGCGGAGCCAACGGTGCCCCTTAACTGGGTAGACCGCGAAGATGCCCACATACACCGGACTATAAACGTCATCCATCATCATATCTGCCGCTTGTACAGCGATATTCTTCAAATGAGCGACCGGGCAGCCCACTGTGCAGAGATAGACCTGAAAGGCAAGCGCGGACCGAAACTAGGGACCGCTGAGTCCGTGTTGCCATGAACTTTGATTTGTATAATTTTTCGTGCTTTTTAAACAGTGTTGTATATTGAACTGTGTGCGAACTGTGCGGACTTATTCCTATGTCCGCAAAGTATGTTGCTTACTCTTGCTGATCTGTGGCAAACTGTGCGGACTAATGCTGTATCCGCTTCTTATTATTTAACTGATGGGAAATGTTGCGAACTAAACGGACTGAAACTTTGTCCGTATCTCATGTTTGATGTATGCAGGAAGGAAGCACTGTGAACTGGGCGAACTGAAACTATGTCCGCCTTAATCTGTGCTTTGAATTTTGCTTGGCATGTGAATCTATGTTTGTGTCCGCGTTATTTTTGATTTTTGTTGAATGATTTGATGTTTGCGGACTATGCATATTGGAATTGCGAGCTCTGCGACCTGGTCAAAAAGCTGTCAGAACTTAAAACTATAAATAGGCCCTGTCACTTTCTTCTATGCAGGAAACAGTTGAAGTAAAGGAACCTTGCGGCCTGCAAAACGGTGTCCGCCAGAACTGATGCTGCTGTCTCCTTCCACTCTGCCGACCACCGAAAATGCACCTTGACAGGGGCTGATTTGGAGGCCTTTGTCGAGAAGAAGATGTCGAATTCGAATATCCTCGTCCGCCTTCTAGCCCACCAAGAAAGGCTAAACTTTCAACCGCAACCCAGATCGCCATTCCAGTGGACCACTTCGACAGCGGATTCAAGTTTCCGCTTCTATGGGAGTAAGCCGAAATCTTTGAACATTATGGAATGGTGTCGGGTCAGCTCGCGCCCAACACACTTGCTGCGATCTGCAGCTTCATCTCCTACTTGCGATCTGAAAAGATTGCTTTCTCCATGAACATCTTTCGCAAGATGTTCTCTGTCCGCTCCATAACCGCTTCTGGAGGCCGCCCCTACAAGGGGGTGATATACTTCTACTGCAGAGGGATGAAGGTTGTGGGCCTTCCCAACAAGATCCACAACTGGACCTCTAGGTTCTTGATCTTTGAGGGCGACCTAGGGTTCGCGCACACCTATCCGCAGGTGCGCGCGGACTCCGCCTTCAAGGGCGTGCAGCTGGATGACTTGGAATCCGCCATTGTCGAGTTCTTGGCCAATGCCAGGCTTGACATCGAGCATTACATTCCGCTACTGGCGAGCTTAGCGGACGTTCTGCCCGAAGAGAGTAAGCAGTTTCCAAACTCAAACTTTGTATCCGCAGCGACCTTAAACCCCATCTGTTTTTGCAGCGACCTTGGCGGTACCCGCCAACTTGCTGCAGACGCCGAGCGGCTTTGTCCCTACACAAAAGGAGAAGAAAGAAGCAGTCTCAAGGAAGAGGAAGGAGGAACGGGATCCTGCGGCGGATTACTCTTCTTCTGAAAGCTTCACCATGAGCGGTTTTGGCATCAGCCAAAAGGATCTCAGGGGGAACCCTATAATCCACTAGCATAGCAAGAACAAACACGTTCGCCTATCCACCGCGCTCCCTTCGTGGAAGAGTCTGCGGATAACTCGCCACGCCAATATTGCGATCTCCGCGCTCTACGGAAAGCGTAATTTGAGCGACCTTAAGAAGGTGGCTGCCGCCGACCTCCCTCTGCTAGCCTCTCAGTCCGCTGCAAACAGCGTGGTGACGAACCACTATGTAGCCACCCTGGCTAGAGACCTGCTAAGGCAGAATGAGTAGCTTCAACAGGAAAATAAAGTGCTAAAGGAGAGGAACGCGCGGTTGGGTAAAAGTGTTGCTCAGCAAAAAGAAGAACTCGGGGTGAGTTGAATTCGCAGTGGCTTTAATTTACTGTCTGTCGTGATTTGTCTGATGTTTGCTTCTGTTTTGAGCAGGTCGCCTATGACTTAGAGAACAATAGCTTCCAGGCCGCCATTCTCCCTTTCGTGAAGGAAACCGTTGAGGTCGCCATTGAGCGACTAATCCGCGGTGGCTTTACAAAGGTGGGGTGGATGGCGTCCCTTTCTTGGAGCTCTTCCCTGAGTTGGCACCACAGGTCGCGGCGATGGAGCGGGCTAAAAAGGGCAAGGACATCATTGAGGAAGAGGAAGAAGGCGAGGAAGAAGAGGAAGAAGAAGAAGAAGAAGAAGAAGAACAAGGCGAAGGGCAAGGCGCCGTGGAGACGGCGGACGGAACTGGCTCAAGCCGGCGAGTTGGAGATCAGTCCGCCGATTCAAGCACCTCTGCATCCTCCTCTACAGCCAGGAGCTCGCATAGCGAGTCCGCCTCAAGCACAGGATCAGATAGTAGCAGAAGCGGCTCGAGGGGCTACTCTCCGGATGTCGACATTGTTGGTGAAAGCCCTGCACCTCCAGAAAAGAAACAAAAGATTGCAGATGATTAATGTATTTTTATCTTTTTTGATTTTGTAAATGTGGCGGACTCAAGACTGTAGTCCGCCGAATAGATAGATGTATAAATTTTTGATGAAATAGAAATGATATTTTTGCATGTGTGCTTCTTGCAATGTTCTTTCTTTTCACCGCACCGATACTTAGCAGTCCGCACGACATGCTGATAAATCACACTGAGCTTTTTAACTTGCTGATTATAGACAATTATTGTCCGTCGTTGGAATGAGAAGAAATCGTCAGGCGGACTCCGTTGAGTTCCAATTGTAGTCCGCGCGATACTAAGATCAACTATAACGAGTCTTGATGATTAGAGAATTCAACTTATCAATTCATTCAATGTCCGCCTTAAAAAATGAAATCGAAAATAGCCGTCTGATAACAATATCAGGTGGAATTCATTGAGTCCTAGTAGCAGTCCGCAATTCTCTTTATTAACTTATCAAATGATAATATATGAAAACTATTGATGCACGAAAATGGACAGGGAGTCGGGCACCACCAGCTAACGGTTCGAACACCGGGGGGAAAAGGGAGACTGTCGACTAGACGGTTACTAGCGGTCGCAGCTAAAGGGCAGGAAAAGAGGCCGCTGGCAGAGGCAACAGCAGAGTTCGCCTGCCGCAGCTTAAATGTCACTCTTGCGGCGGGCTTTCCTTTACTTAAAATGAGAAACCGTTACACAAAGGAGTAAAAGCGGAAGCCGGCCGGACTACAAGCCGCAAAACACTAGACTTGATACCGCAGCTCTTAACAGGCGAGCTCCTGGATACAAGTCAGCGTGTCTTGGGGAGTGCACCCTCCCCCTATTTATAGGCTCGGGGGGCTGCCCAAGCGGGCAGGGCTAAAGTTACCGGCTGCCCGGGGTACAGGAGAACCGGGCAGAGGTGAGGGGAAGCAAATGAGAAAGAAAACGAGAAAGGAGGGAAGCCACACGGCTTGGCGGATTTCGCCTAGCGAGTTGACTGCTGGGTCTTGGGGCTTGCCGCTGAGCAGGGCTGGCACTGGTGGCGGTCTGACATAAAGACTGCCCAGCTTCGGTGATGACCAGACGAGTTGATCTGGGACGCGACTAGCCGGCCAGGCCGCCCTGTGGTGACCGCCCGAATTGGGAGGCCTGGCGGCTTGAAAGGTCAGGCTGCCCGGTCTGGAAAGCTTCCCGAACAGGTCGAGGATTCCGCGCTTATCATAATCCGCGCACATTTTTAAGTTTCCAAAAACTTTGAAAATGTAGAACTAAACCGGAGACCGCGATTGCCTCATCGTCGTCTATAAAATCCCCTGGCCCTTGCCATTTTTCAAGATTTCTGCAAAACCACGGGTCGCTACTCGCCACTTGCGGTCAGTATTTTGCAAGCCGACACGATCTTCCACAAGATGGATGTTATGTCATTAATGTTAGCCCGCAACAAGAAACCGTCAGAAAAGAAGCAAAGTCGGAGCGAGAACTTGGGTGAATCTGCCCGACAGCCTGCCAAGAAGATTGGGAAGCCGGAGATTTCAGCGGCTTCTAGATCTGAAAAGAGGCCGACAGAGACCGTCGGCGAATCATCGCAGGCCACAGTAGATCCCAAAGCGGTTTCGAAGACTGCTCCACCACAAACCGGAACTGTCAAATTCTTCGACCTGATTTTCTCTCCATTAGGAGAACCACTCCTGAAAATAGGCGGGATGGAGGAGAAAAGTGTTGAATCTGGGAAACCGTCCGAATTGCGGGACATGGTCGATGTAATCGTTTTGGATGACAATGAGCAGGAGAAGGCGCTGGAGACCGAACGGATTTTGGGCGAACAGCTCAAACGGACTGAAAAGGTGTTCGGTTCCTTGAAACGGCAGAAGGAAAGGAGCGAGACCATTGAAGAAAGGATGAAGAGAAAGGTCCATACCGGATTTCAAGCCGAGCGAACTGGAGAGTACACCCGCGGTTAGCGAGTCGCCTAGTGAGCTCTTGAAGGGCATGGAGACCCTTCAGCAGCAAGACGCGCTATTGTCAACACCAGCGGCCTCTGAGGAGGTTGACCGCCCCGATGTCCAGGTTATTGGGGAGAAGCCTGGCGAACCGGCTTCCGCGGCTTCTGAAGGAGCCGAGAAACTGAAGCTTCGAGAGAAGATGGAGGAGATGAAGAAACTGATCGCCGAGAAGCTGGTGGTGACCACACTTCCATTGCTCCAAGGTAAACACCGGGAAGTTAGGCGAATTATTAAATTCTACAAGTCGCGGTCAAGGAAGAAGGGGGCGAATATAATATTAAACCCGCCGGCCAACGTTTTCCTGACCACGGCTCAACTGAAAAGCCGAGCTAAGGAAGCCGAGCGGCTATGGAAAGAAAAGCTAAAAAGGATAGATCCCGAACGGTTCAGGCGGCCAGTGTTCAGAATCCATACCACGGTCTCTGGAGGGAATAAAAATCAAACCGACGGTCTTATCCTACCGATTACCTTGCTAGAACGTCGCAATTATCCGGCTGAACCTGACTGCGGTTTATCTTCTGCAGGTGTACCGGAGACCGCGATGAAACCGGGCGACTTGACGTCATTTATGTCTATGCTGCCACCGCCTCCGCCTCCGCCAAGTGTCCGCAAGAAGGAGATGGCCGACTTCCAGAAGGAGGTCGGCACACTGCAGGAGGCTTTGAACGCGGCCACCGAAATCTTGCGGATTAAGGACGAGGAGAAGCGGGTTGCCCAGGAGGCTGCGGAAAAAAGGATCCAAGATTTGCAAACCACCCTAGACCAAGAGTCCACAAGGCTGCAGACTGCGCTTGAGCAGGAGACCATGAGGTTGAAGTCCGCGATGGAGCAAGAGACTATCAGGCTCCAGACCGCGATGGAAGAAGAGACCGTCAGGCTCCAGACCGCGATGGAAACCGCTGAGGCGAAGATTGCTGAGATGCAGGTCGCCTTGGATCAGGAAAGGGCGGAGAAGTATTTGTTGATGGCCGCGCGTCTAGAAGGAGACAGAGAAGAGATCCCACATGCTGAAGACGGCGAGAACTAAGACCTGCCAGCGGAGACCGGCGGAGAGCAGCGGACTATACTGCCGACCTCTGGACAACTGCCGATTACTAGCCGCCCGGCCTCCGGTGAGACTTCAAATCCATCGGAGGCCGCGGCGCCCAGACAGGCCGCGGCGATCCAAATGATCGCTTTTGCGATCGTGGAACGCGACACTACGCGGGTTCATCGGTCTCTGCACTCGCTTCACAATCTGGTAAGCCATGTGTATGTTGCGATTGTGCAAACCGGTGAACAGGTCGCGCGCATAGAACGAGACAGGCAGGAAGGTGACAAGCGAGCCTGAGCGATTTGAGAGAACTAAGCCGCGCGGGCATTTGAACATTATGTTGTAATATATATTTTTTCTGCTGGATGTTAAACAATTCGGTTCTTGTAAACTGTTGTATTTTTATTATGCTGCGAACTGTTTGCTGCGTATGTGGCTTGTATTTATGATCCACGTGCATGTGCTTTTTTCTGGAAAATCTAAGTATAGGAAAGTAGCCGCGCGGTCTGCCGAACAGAGCGCTGGCTTGAATAATTGATATGCACATGATTCGCCATAGAATTATTCTAAGTGCAGGGGTATAGCCGTGCGGACTGACGGACTAAACCGCGGTTTGGTTGCTAAGCTGATCTGTATTTCCTGCAGGTTTAGGTCGCGCGGTGTGATGACTAGCCGCGATTTGACGTTGGGCACTGTACCTTCATAGATTTTCTATAAATAGAGCTAACCCCGGAGATTTCATCGCAAATCAAAAACGATGCGGGCTTAGTCCAAGTCGTTGCGGTCTGACAAGGCCACTGCGGTGAGGACTGACACGGCCTCTGCTTTCCACTCTGCAGATCATAAAGAATGCCGACTTACAAAAGCCGAGCTGGAGGATTTTGTTGAGAAACACATGCAGGGAAGTCCGCTGGTCGCGCGGCTTCCACTACAGGACGAGCGGATTAATTCTTCCCACGCAAATCAAATCACGGTCCCCATCGACCACTTTGACTGCGGCTTAAGCTTCCCGGTCATGATGGAGGCCTTGGCGGTCTTCGACCATTACGAAGTTGTGCCGGGACAACTACCCCCAAATTCGATAGCCGCGATATATAGCTTCATCTCCTACCTGAGGTCGGAAAGAGTCCGCTTCTCTATGAGGCTCTTCCGGGAATGCTTTTCGGTGCGATCTATCTCGGACTCCGGGACAAAGATCTTCCGGGGGCACTTGTACTTCGGCTGCAGAGGGCTGAAGATAGTAAACTTGGCGAACAAGATCGCCAACTGGTCCGAGCAGTTTCTCATCGTCGAGGGAAACCTTGGGTTACTGCCAATCAACCCGCAAATCCGCGAAGAGGCCGCCTTTGGCAGCGGCGGCTTGGACGGCGTGGAGAAGGAGATCTACAACTTCTTCAAGGGCGAGCGGCTTGATGTAAACCACTACATCCCGCTGCTGCCGTCGCTAGAAGGAATAGAAGCGGAAGATAGTAAGCTCCAAACCGGCCAAACTGAATTCTTAGCCGCACGGCCTGAAATCTAACATTGCCTTTATCTTTGTAGCTGCAGTGGAGGTTCCGCTGAACAAGCCGCAGACTCCTGGCAGCCCGACTATCACTCAAAGAGAGAATAGAGCGAGGCAGGCCAAGCCGGCGCGAGTTGTGGAGGAGGAGGAGTCGGCCTCCTCTGGAGAGTTTATGCTGCAAGGAATGGGCAGCAGCCTGAAGGACGTCCATGGCGAACCGGCCTTGCGGTGGAGTCCGGATGGCAAGTCAGTGACGATCTCCGCCGCCCTCCCCTACTGGGGGAGAAGAAGTAAGCCGCCACACGAGCGTGGTTGGCAGCGCTCTGTATGGCAAGCGCAACCTGAGGGCGATGCGCCGAGTTCCACCAGACGACCTGCCGCGGCTAGCCGCGCAAGTCGGGGCTAGGAGCTTCGTGGCAAGTCACTTCATGGGCCTTGCCTACAAGCAACTGATGAAGGAGAAGAGCGGCCTGAAGAGGTAGTTAGAGGAACAACAGGAAGAGAACAAGCGGCTAGAGGAAAGGGAGGCGGTAAGTCATTACCGATACTCGTGCGATTAGCATTATGTAACCGCGCGGCATACCTCTACTTTTTTGTAGGAAATGTACAACCCGGCCAACCCCATCTTCCAGGACAAAGTCTTCCCGCAACTCGTTCAGGGGATCAATGGAGCGCTTAACCGCCTCTGGGACCTTGGTGGCTTGGCGACCGGCTTCACCGACTTTACATGTGCCGACATCTACCCCACCCTGAAAGAGCAGGTGGCCGACGTCTACAGGTCGATCAAGGGCAATGGCAAGGTCGGGGAAGAAGTCGGCGAGGAGGAGGAAGAAGTCGAGGAAGAGGGAGGCCAGGGAAGCCGGAGTGCACACGCATCGTCTGAGTCCGGCGGTCAAGAATCTGAGACCGTGCAGCCAGATTCGACAACTTCTGGCGGTTCATGGAGCTCAGCGACTAGCAGCGGGTTCTCTCAATCCTCCGTCGATGGCGGTGATTTAGATTCCCCTGCGGCTAAGAAACTTAAACCGGGCGATTAGAAACTCTTTAACTTGTTTTTTGTATTTTGAACTATTTTGGAAATCGGCGGTATTATTTTTGTAACCGCGCGATTAATGCTTTGTAACACTTAATGAAATAGAAATTAAGGCAACTTTACCTTTCTCTTTACTACATCTCACTTTTCTTACTCGTTTAAGTCCGCCCGGTCTCAGTATTACTTCTGATTTAATAGAATGTTAGCATATAAACCGGCCTGAGTCTATAATGCGGCTTCAACGAAGTTATCCGTAAGAGAGATAGATTTCCTTGCGGCTTATTTCGGAATATAAGTCAATAATAAGCCGCGCAGTTAATAGTTTACACCGCCATTTGCTTAGTCGCCAAAAAACCATGACTTTGAACTATATGATTGCGTCTAGGGATTAGAAACCGCGACTTCTGATAATATAAGCCGACATAGGCACATGGAAGCCGAATTTTTGTGACGACAGGTCGCTGATCAGATAGTATAATTAATAACATGGAAGTTGGCGGATCAAGGCAAGGAATTAACTACCAGATGCAAGTCCGTCGACTTCCTGTCCATATGAATAAAAAATGGCAATTGATATATGGAAGCCAAATAAGATAGACCTTGACTGATGGACGTAAGTCAGCCGAGTTCCTAAATATATGAATAATAATCCAGCAGGTAGGCACAAGGAAGTCAAAAAACTTAAGCCGGAATATGTAACCGGGCGGCCTGTGTACTGAATTATTTAAATTGGCACAGGCCGCTTAATAAAGCCGCGAAATAGCGGATAGGCTCGTGTTGTCCTGCAAGAATAGATGGAGATAGGCACTTATGTGTCAATGTGGGCAGGTGCGTGCGGCAGTACTTTCCACACAAAGAACACATAAGCGTGATTGAAATTCTTAAAATCCACGACCGATGTCAAGCGGGACAAGTACGCAATGTCTGCGACTGAAGTCAAGCGGGACAAGTACGCAATGTCTGCGATGAAGGTCAATCGGGACAAGTACGTAATGTCTGCGACTGAAGTCAAGCGGGACAGGTTCGCAATGTCTGTGACTGAAGGCCAAGCGGAATTTCCACTACACATCTGCGACTGATGTCAAGCGGGATATGGAGGGCTTAAGAATTCAAAAGGGGCTCTTGCCCCTACATGCATGCATATTGGCATTACAAGTAAAGCTAAGGAATAAGCTTCAAATGAAAAGATAACGTTTGTTCAATGTTAAGGATGTGGCAAAAGGATATATGTCCGAAGTTTTAGCATGCCCCATTAATACCAATTGCGAATGGGGACTTTATATATTATTCTGATCATAATCATTTTTTATCATATAAAGAAAGAAGAAACCCTGCTTGGACCACTGAATAAGAAATGGAAGATTGCCTTAGAGAGTTACTGAATGACATATTCTTGCAACTTTCCAGCTCTTGCAAGTTGATTAGCTAATTCTCTGAGAGCTATGCAATCTTCTGCTAGATGAACAATGATAATACGGTTTGCAGTCAATTTTATTAGGATATTTTCGGGGTTTTAGAGCAAATCATGTCTTGTAAAGTACTAGTTTTGATTCCACTTTGTATATATTTTTGTCGCTAATGTTTTTTTTTCTGCTTTTTGCAGGTTTTCACGGCTTTCAGCCGAAGTTTGCTGTGACACGCACCCCGGTCACGCCCTACCAGGGCGTGTACCTAGGGCGTGTAACCCAGAGGAATGAAGCAATTGGTCCGAAACTGCATTCCGTGGAAACTTAGTGTACACGCCCTCGGTCACGCCCGTGTCACACCCGACACGGGCGTGTACTAGAGGCGTGTCCCCAGGTTCCGAGGAATCGCCGCAACGCGCTCGTTTTTCCCGCTCCACCGTCGCACCGAAAGTGTCACGCCCCAGGGTCACGCCTGACCCGGGCGTGACATATGGGCGTGTACTTCAGCAATTCCGCCCGTCACCTCCAGCATTCAATTTCCGCTCAACAAAGTCACGCCGCAAACAACACGCCCCAGGTACACGCCCTGCCAGGGCGTGACTTGTGGGCGTGTGCCGCAACAACTCCATCAGAATTCAATTCCTGCCCGAAAAAGTCGCGCCGAATGTGTCACGCCCCAGGGTCACGCCCGACCAGGGCGTGACAGGGGGGCATGACCCGACCCGAAAAATTCTATAAATAGAGCCCAACTCCAGAGGTTTAGGGAGACCTTTTGCTTTCAGAGGGGAGGTTCTGTCCTTTGTATTTCTGAACTTTTAAAGCATGTCTTTCCATTTTTAGTTCTTAGCTGTAGTTTTATGCTTTCCCTGTAGTAGTTCCTAGCTTCGTTTTGTAGTATAATGTTAATGATAGTGTAGTTTACCTTTCCATGCACTTGTAATCGCTGGTTTTCATGTTGTTAGATCCCTGTTTCTATTAATAAAAAGTGTTGTTTTCCTTTACGTTTCTGCTCCGTTTTCATTATTCTTCTTCCACTCATCCCCCCTCTTCCATCTCACCATGATTAATTAATCCTCCATGTACTCGATCTTAATGATCCGAGGTTCGAGTGATTAGGTTATGATGCTTTGAATCTTACCTTTTCTGTTTAGGGTTTAGCTTTGAATTACTCTTGATTTATCACGGGTTGGAGGTATATTATCGATATATACTCTCCACCTTTGCTTTCATTCTGGGCTAGCCGAGAGGCCGAAAGTTTGAAATGAGCAATCAAGAGTAAAGGGAGTTGTTCGCACCCCTCGAGAGAGGCAGACGTTCAAATCTCCCGGATTGGAGTAAAATGCAATAGAGGGGTTCACCGCGTAAAGCGAGTTTTAGGCCTCCGATTTAGGCGAGAGTCGGTCGGACCTTCCTAAACTCAGTTAGGCACGGCCTTCGAGAGAAGCGTGTCAATATTCATGGAACCTCCACGGTCAAGGACCTTTACCCTAATTAGCTTAGGTTTATTTATCGTATTTTTCTAACCACTCTTGCTGAGGTGATTTCTGATCGAGTGCATTTTCCCTTCATCGTTACTAAGCTTAAGTTAATCGCTCTTTTAGCTCTCTTTATCTTTTCATGCAAGTAGTTCTCTTCATTTAGTACATTTAGTTTTCTTCTAAAAAACCTTATTTTTCCGTCGATAAAATAATAGATTTCGTGTGAGTAAGCTTACTCAACTGTTCCCGGATTTCAATACGACACTTGTGTCCCATAGCTGCATTTCGATAGGTATACTTGCCTTGATGAATTGTTAGTTTGGTTATTTTCTCCTTGCAGATATCTAAGAGACAATCAAGTTTTTGGCGCCGTTGCCGGGGAAGCAACGCTCGTTGATAAATTGAAAACGCGAATATATTAATTTTATCACTTCTCTTTCTCAGCCTCCTTCTTAAATTTTTTCCGCCTACTCACTTGAGTTAAATGGCTGGATTTTGTTAAGTGTGCGTATTTTTATTTTTCCGCCTACTCACTTGAGTTAATTGGCTGGATTTATTTCAAGCAAGTGTGCGTATTTTTATTTTTTCGCCTACTCACTTGAGTTAATTGGCAGGCTTTATTTCAGTAGAGTGTGTTTACTTTCTGTAGAGTGGGTGTGTTTTAATTTTCTGTCGAGTGCGTGAGTGTAGCTTTTATTTTCCGCATACTCGCTCAGAGATAAATGGCTGGATTTTAATTAACGCATTCTTAATAGAAACCCACATCACAAAATTTTCTACACCACCTAACTCTCTCAAAAAGGGCAAAGTGGCTCTAAATTCCACTATCTTGTCTAGTACCTTGCGAACCCTTCACCGGGTAGCCCTTGGGAAGTTCGGGAGTTAAAACATAAAAAAAATCTATTTCAAAAAAAAAAAAATTCCAACTTCATTAGCTCTTTTACTTTTTAGTCTTGCTTCTTCTCTCTTCTTCTAGTGTATGACCCGCGGAAGTCCGTCGATTACTTTGGACCTGGACCACGAAATTGAGCGTACTCTTCGGAGAAGATCGCGATTTCAAGGCCCTACTACCCAAGTGCCGGTTGAGGATTCCGAGTCATTTTATACCTTAAGAATGGCAGAACCCAACGTGGAGGAAGTCGTGCAAAGGCCTATGTCCTACTATGCACGACCGAATCTCGAGGGTACAGAATCGAGTATAGTTCGCCCTGCAATAGCAAATAATAATTTCGAACTGAAGCCTAGCATAATTCAAATGGTGCAGCAGTATGTGCAATTTGACGGGCTTCAAGATGAAGATCTGAACGCACACCTAGCCAGCTTTCTTGAGATTTGTGACACCTTCAAGATAAATGGTGTCACAAATGATGCTATTAGGCTAAGATTATTTCCTTTCTCTCTTAGACTTAAGGCTAAGCAATGGCTAAACACCCTTCCTAAAAATAGCATAACTACTTGGACGCAATTAACTGAAAAATTTTTGGCCAAGTATTTTCCGCCTGCTAAAACTGCAAAACTTAGGAATGACATTTCTGCCTTTGGACAAATAGACTCTGAGACCCTTTACGAAACTTGGGAAAGATTTAAAGAATTATTAAGACGATGCCCACATCACGCTCTGCCTGTATGGTTGCAGGTGCAGACGTTTTATAATGGGCTAAATCAAAGCACGAAGCAAATGATAGACGCAGCTTCTGGTGGTACTTTAAACCATAAGACCCCGGAAGCAGCTCTTGAGCTGTTTGAAGACATGGCCATGAACACTTACCAGTGGAATGTGCCTAGGTCCAGCCCAAACAAACCTGCAGGTCTCTTTGAAGTGGACAACGTCTCCCAACTCGCACTGCAAGTTGAAATATTGAGCAAAAAAATTACGGAGATGACTGCTGCCTCCGCCCCTCAGGTATGGGAATCTGCAACTCCTCCCGCCGATCATTTGGATTATGTAAATAATATGCCTAGAACTGCTTTTAATAATTTTTCTGTTGCGAATTATCATCCTCCTGGTTTTAATTTTCCGAATAGTTATAATCCTGCGTTAAGAAATCATCCGAATTTTTCGTGGAGCAATCCATCGAATGTTGTGCGCCCGCCACCGCAAAGTGATTTTTCTGCACCACCACCACCTCCTCAAAGTTTTCCAAAACCTCCAAATTTGGAGGAAGTGTTTTCAAAATACATGAATTCTAATGATGCTACGATTAGGACCTTAACCGGAAGTGTTAAAAATTTAGAAAATCAGGTAGGACAGCTCGCTAAAATGATTTCTGAGCGACCCGTAGGGTCTCTTCCTTCCAATACCGAGCCCAACCCGAGAGAGCAAGCGAAAGCTATAACTCTTCGGAGTGGGAAGAAAGTTCCCGGTATGATAAGTGAAGAGCCCGAGGCAATCTCCGCTTCCGCTTTAAAAAATCAAAGCTCCGTTCCCGTTTTAAAAATTCCACCCTCTGCCGAAGAAAGTATCACTCCTATTTTAGAACAACAACTCACTCCACCAACCACCTTTAAAAATAATCCATCCCCGCCATACCCTTCCGAATTTAATAAACAACGACAGGATGATCAATACACCCGTTTTTTAGAAATGTTTAAACAAATCCACATAAATCTGCCTTTCCACGAAGCCATATCCCAGATGCCTAAGTACGCAAAATACCTTAAGGACCTCCTAACCAACAAGAAGAAGTTAGAGAACCTTTCTCATGTCACGTTAAATGCCGCGTGCTCAGCGGTTTTGACAAACGGATTACCGAAGAAAATCTGTGACCCGGGTAGTTTCTCTATCCCGTGTGTCTTTGGTGATCTCTTTGTCAAACACGCTTTAGCCGACTTAGGTGCGAGTATTAATCTTATGCCCATCTCGTTGTTTAAAAAGTTAGGAATTGGTAGTCTCAACCCCACACGCATGAGTATCCAGCTAGCCGACAGGTCAGTCAAATACCCGTTAGGAATAGTGGAGGACGTCCTAGTCAAAGTTGACAAGTTCATCTTCCCGGTGGACTTTGTCATTTTAGACATCTAAGAAGACGTCGAGGTTCCCCTGATCCTTGGCCGACCCTTCCTTGCCACCTCCCGAGCTATCATTGATGTAAGCAATGGTAAGCTCTTCCTTCGAGTGGGCGACGATGAGGTAACTTTCTCTATCACCCCCTCGATGAAGAACACACTTGCTAATGACGACTCCTGTTTTTTCATGGATACCATAAGTGAAGAATCCTTCTCTCCCACCTCTGATTTTGAAAAAGAATTTTCCAATTTTTGTTCCTCTCCTACTCTTCCAACTGAATCTCTACACCTAAGTGAAGAATCCTCCACTCCCCCCTCTGATTTTGAAAAAGAATTTTTTGATTTCTGTTCCTCTTCTACTTTTCCAACTGAATCGCTGCACGAAGCCTCCATGGCCGCTAGCAACACCCCTTTTAATTTTACATATAAAAAAGTGTACGAAGACATAGTTTTTGAAAAAGAACAAATTTCCAAAACCTCGTATGATGACCCCCCTACCTTGGAACTGAAAGAACTACCAGAGCACCTTCAATACACTTTCTTAGAAAAGGAATCCAAGCTGCCTGTCATAGTTTCGGCCTACCTCACGGATGCACAAAAGGATAAACTTCTTTCAATTTTACAAAAGCATCGCCAAGCTATTGCTTGGCAGATATCTGATATTAAGGGCATAAGCCCATCTTCCTGCACTCATAAAATCTTAATGGAAGATAATTCACGTAACTCTATACAACCTCAGCGCCGTATAAACCCAAACATGAAAGACGTAGTTAAGGGCGAGGTTATGAAATTGTTAGACGCAGGAATTATCTATCCTATATCCGACAGTAAGTGGGTTAGCCCAGTTCAGGTAGTACCAAAGAAGGGAGGGATAACGGTCGTAAGTAATGAAAATAATGAATTAATCCCGACTCGGACGGTGACCGGATGGCGAATGTGTATAGATTACCGTAAGTTGAACGACGCCACCCGAAGGATCACTTCCCCTTGCCGTTCATTGATCAAATTTTAGAACGACGTTCCAGACATAGCTTTTATTGTTTTCTCGATGGCCTCTCGGGGTATCTTCAAATCCCCATCTCCCCCGAGGACCAGGAGAAAACTACGTTTACTTGTCCCTTCGGCACCTTCGCCTACCGAAGAATGCCGTTTGGATTGTGCAATGCGCCGGCTACATTCCAACGATGTATGCTCGCCATCTTTGACAAGTACGTAGAAAGCATTATGGAAGTCTTCATGGATGATTTCTCCGTCTTCGGGAATTCCTTCGATAGTTGCTTAGAGAACCTTGAAAAAGTCTTAGAGCGATGCGAAGAAACTAACCTCGCCTTAAATTGGGAAAAATGTCATTTTATGGTAAGGGAAGGGTTAGTTTTGGGACATAAAATTTCTGAAAGGGGTATTGAAGTAGACGTTGCGAAAATAGAAGTTATCGAGAAACTGCCGCCACCTAAGAACATAAAAGCCATAAGAAGTTTCCTGGGTCATGCGGGTTTCTACCGCCGCTTCATAAAGGACTTTTCCAAAATCACCAAGCCCCTTACCCATCTCTTAGAAAAATATGCCCCATTCATCTTTGATGACCTCTGTCTAGCTGCCTTCAATTTAATAAAAGAAAAATTAGTTAATGCGCCAATCATGATAGATCCGGTGTGGGATCTTCCATTTGAAATAATGTGTGATGCGAGTAGTTATGCGGTGGGAGCCGTACTAGGTCAACGTATTTCCAAACACTTCCACCTCATTTATTACGCTAGTAAAACACTTACATCTTCATAGGAAAATTACACCACAACCGAGAAGGAGCTATTAGCTGTAGTATTCGCTTTTGACAAATTTCGCCCTTATATTACTCTTTCGAAAATTATTGTTTTTACGGACCACTCGGCCCTCAAATATCTTCTCTTTAAAACGGATGCCAAGCCTCGCTTGATTCGCTGGGTCTTACTCCTCCAGGAGTTTGACTTAGAGATCCGTGATAAGCGAGGTGCCGAGAACTTGGCCGCCGACCACCTTTCGCGCCTGGACAACCCGTTTATAGAACAATTAGACGAAAATTCTTTTCATTACTATTTCCCTGATGAGAAGCTTTTCATAATTAACACATCTACTTCTCCTTGGTTTGCCCGCATCGCCAACTATCTAGTGGCCCGTGTGCTCCTAAAAGAGTTTTCATCTCAGCAAAAGAAGAAATTCTTTTCTGAGCTGAAAAACTATTTTTGGGAGGACCCGCATCTTTTTAAAGTCTGTGCAGACCAAGTGATCAGGAGGTGTGTTTCCTTTGATGAAGGATTAGATATTATTAAACATTTGCATGAAGGACCGACAGGTGGGCACTATCAAGCTGCTCGCACCGCTCACAAAGTGTTAAGCGCGGGTTTTTACTGGCCTACCCTGTTTAAAGACGCGCATGCCTTTGTGAGTAGGTGTGATAGTTGCCAACGGTCGGGGAATATTTCGAATAAAAATGAAATGCCACAAAATTATTTCCTAGAGTGCGAAGTTTTCGACCTCTGGGGGATTGATTTTGTCGGCCCTTTTCCTTCTAGCTTCGGGAATAAGTATATTTTAGTTGCCGTTGATTATGTTTCACGTTGGGCCGAAGCCCAAGCTCTTCCTACGAATGATGCCCGAGTCGTAGTTAATTTCCTCAAAAAATTATTTTCTCGATTCGGTACGCCGCGCGCTATCGTTAGTGATAGGGGTTCCCATTTCTGTAACGCACAATTTTCAAAAATTCTAACTAAATATGGCGTTACTCATAAGCTTTCCACTGCCTACCACCCCCAAACTAACGGACAAGTCGAAGTAGTCAATAGGGAAATAAAAAGAATTTTAGAAAAGACTGTTTCAACATCTAGAAAAGACTGGCCAGCCAAATTAGACGATGCTCTATGGGCCTACCGAACAGCGTACAAAACCGCCCTCGGGTGTACGCCATATCGGTTGGTTTACGGAAAGTCGTGTCATTTACCCGTAGAATTAGAGCACCGCGCCTTTTGGGCCTTACGATTTTTAAACTTCGATCCCCACTCCGTTAGCGATTTTATAAAATTTCAACTTAACGAACTCGACGTGTGGCGCTCTTACGCGTATGAAAATAACAGACTTTATAAAGAGCGGACGAAGCGTTTACACGATCGACATCTTAGGCACCCAAAAATCTTTAAGCCGGGCGACCAAGTGCTTCTTTATAATTCTCGTTTACGTTTATTCCCGGGTAAATTAAAATCACGTTGGTCTGGGCCTTTTACTGTTTTAGAAGTCTTTTCTTATGGTACTGTTTTAATTTCCCACCCTGATAAGGGTACTTTCAAAGTGAATGGTCAGCGTCTTAAACTGTATTTCTGTGATGATGTCAGTCTCAACCCTGTTAACTCTATCTTTCCGGTCCTGACATTTGATTAATCTGAACTTTATTTTTCTCAAAAACTTTGACTTTTTTTTGAACTTTATTTTTTAAACAATATTTGGGACATTATTATTTTGATCCGTCGAGCTCAAACGACGCTTTAAACAAAGGGCGCTCTTGTGAGGCAACCCAAGTTATCTTTTTCTGTTTTCTTTATTTTTCACTTTTTGCCCCAAATGGCTCCGGCAAGCTGAAACTTCTGCGATCGCCTGCTTCAACGGTTCTGCTTCCATGACAAAGTCCGCCGGCCGACGTTTCATGAAGATCCACAGCATAGGCATGGAGGAGCGGCATCACTCAACTTGCCCTGCATAATAAAACCGGGGAAGTACCTGTTTTTTTTTTCCATTATGTCTTTCATTTCTGTCCTTTCCTTTTCTCTCGTTCTCCAACCTCCTCCATTGCGGACAATGTAGATTTTAAGCTTGGGGAAGGACTTCCTCCTTCTTTTTGTTTTGTAAATATCCAAAACATCCAAAAAAAAATTTTTATTATCTATATATAGCTGCATCTTGGTATTTCAATAAGTACCCCATGTTTATGTTTTGTTTTTCTCAAATTTCTTTATAAACAACGTAGTTAATTATAATTTTTCTAATCATTTTTTTAATCATATTTCACAAGTAAAATGTTGGTCATGCTGTGTTTCTAATTGACGGTAGCATGTTAAGGTAAAATATTTCTCTAAAACGTGCATTTCTATTATGGTTTTTCGTTCTTTATTTTCTTTACTTTCTCTAAAAATTTATCATCCACTATTTTCCTTTTCGTCTTTAGATAATTTTTGTAAGAACAAATTTTGAATAACGTAGTAGATATGAACGATCCAAGTCGAATATTATTTTTATATTCAAGATAATTTCATCAATCTTCTTTTATTATCTCGAACTTGCTTTTTGAAATTTATCGACTCTATGTTTTAAATAAATTTAAAAAAAAGCGTGAAAATAATTTAGGCCCTTTTTGTTTACGTTTGAGCTTTCCTGCCAACCTAAAATCTTTTACCACTAGTTAGCCGTTTTTGAGCCTTTTTTCCAAATTCATTTGATAACTCCACACAGCATTTCATTTTCACCAAAGCCCAAATTCCTACCTATCTAATCACGCTATATTTTTTTTGATAGGAAATTTTGTGTTATCTTTGGAGACAATCAAGTCTTTGGAGAAATTGTTGAAAAAAGTGTACTCAAAAGCAATGCTTTGAAAAAAAAAGAAAAAAATGAATGAAAATAATAATACAAAAAAAAGGATAAATAATTATAAAGAAAAACAAAAAAATAAATTTATTTATACATATTTTGTTTAAAATAAATTTATTTTTTTTGAAACTCGTTGTTTTGGTTTAGTGTGATTTTTAAGCCTCCATGTTTATATTTGAATTCCACTCCTATGCATATTCCTAAACCAAACGTTTCGGTCCTATTAAGTCCTTTTGATTCACGCTTTTTTTTTAATTTTATTTAACAACTAAGAAAAGAAGAAGAGTAAATCAGTTTTAGTTTTGGATTTAAACTTAGATTTTTGTTATTTAATTGATATAATTATAATGCGTTGCTTGGATCTAGTAATAACTCAATACGTTCTTTTCATTGTCATTGTCTTGCTCAAATCTATTTAAAAAATTTCGACAAAATTCTGGATGATTTATTTTTATTAAGTAAAGTTTATAAAAGTTAAACCATACCTAAATAATTGTTTTAGATTTACGTTTTACATTCTCTCTGCCAAGAATTTCGCATAGTACTTGTGTGAGTATGATTAAAACTTTTTGAATTAGTCACTTTTTATGATTAGCTTGTCTTTATATCTTTGCTTGGGGACAAGCAAAACTTAAGCTTGGGGGAATTTGATAATACGGTTTGCAGTCAATTTTATTAGGATATTTTCGGGGTTTTAGAGCAAATCATGTCTTGTAAAGTACTTGTTTTGATTCCACTTTGTATATATTTTTGTCGCTAATGTTTTTTTTTCTGCTTTTTGCAGGTTTTCACGGCTTTCAGCCGAAGTTTGCTGTGACACGCCCCCCGGTCACGCCCTACCAGGGCATGTACCTAGGGCGTGTAACCCAGTGGAATGAAGCAATTGGTCCGAAACTGCATTCTGTGAAAACTTAGTGTACACGCCCTCGGTCACGCCCGTGTCACACCCGACACGGGCGTGTACTAGAGGCGTGTCCCCAGGTTCCGAGGAATCGCCGCAGCGCGCTCGTTTTTCCCGCTCCACCGTCGCACCGAAAGTGTCACGCCCCAGGGTCACGCCTGACCCGGGCGTGACATATGGGCGTGTACTTCAGCAATTCTGCCCGTCACCTCCAGCATTCAATTTCCGCTCAACAAAGTCATGCCGCAAACAACACGCCCCAGGTACACGCCCTGCCAGGGCGTGACTTGTGGGCGTGTACCGCAACAACTCCGTCAGAATTCAATTCCTGCCCGAAAAAGTCGCGCCGAATGTGTCACGCCCCAGGGTCACGCCCGACCAGGGCGTGACAGGGGGGCGTGACCCGACCCGAAAAATTCTATAAATAGAGCCCAACTCCAGGGGTTTAGGGAGACCTTTTGCTTTGAGAGGGGAGGTTCTGTCCTTTGTATTTCTGAACTTTTTAAGCATGTCTTTCCATTTTTAGTTCTTAGTTGTAGCTTTATGCTTTCCCTGTAGTAGTTCCTAGCTTCGTTCTGTAGTATAATGTTAATGATAGTGTAGTTTACCTTTCCATGCACTTGTAATCGCTGGTTTTCATGTTGTTAGATCCCTGTTTCTATTAATAAAAAGTGTTGTTTTCCTTTATGTTTCTGCTCCGTTTTCATTATTCTTCTTCTACTCATCCCCCCTCTTCCACCTCACAATGATTAACTAATCCTCCATGTACTCGATCTTAATGATCCGAGGTTTGAGTGATTAGGTTATGATGCTTTGAATCTTACCTTTTCTGTTTAGGGTTTAGCTTTGAATTACTCTTGATTTATCACGGGTTGGAGGTATATTATCGATATATACTCTCCACCTTTGCTTTCATTCTGGGCTAGCCGAGAGGCCGAAAGTTTGAAATGAGCACTCAAGAGTAAAGGGAGTTGTTCGCACCCCTCGAGAGAGGCAGACGTTCAAATCTCCCGGATTGGAGTAAAATCCAATAGAGGGGTTCACCGCGTAAAGCGAGTTTTAGGCCTCCGATTTAGGCGAGAGGCGGTCGGACCTTCCTAAACTCAGTTAGGCACGACCTTCGAGAGAAGCGTGTCAATATTCATGGAACCTCCACGGTCAAGGACCTTTACCCTAATTAGCTTAGGTTTATTTATCGTATTTTTCTAACCACTCTTGCTGAGGTGATTTCTGATCGAGTGCATTTTCCCTTCATCGTTACTAAGCTTAAGTTAATCCCTCTTTTAGCTCTCTTTATCTTTTCATGCAAGTAGTTCTCTTCATTTAGTACATTTAGTTTTCTTCTAAAAAACCTAATTTTTTCGTCGATAAAATAATAGATTTCGTGTGAGTAAGCTCACTCCACTGTTCCCGGATTTCAATACGACACTTGTGTGCCCTAGCTGCATTTCGATAGGTATACTTGCCTTGATGAATTGTTAGTTTGGTTATTTTCTCCTTGCAGATATCTAAGAGACAATCAACCAATATCTATATGATACTTGCAAAAAAGCTTCTCGTGCCGATACTTGATTTTCGATTTCAAACGACGAGGCTTCTTGAACTCAGGAATTCCTTGAATGATTATCAAAAGATCTTCCATAGGAATTTTGAACTTAACATACTTACCTGAACCTTTTCACACTTTGGAGTTTTATCCTGGAGAAGAGGAGGAGACTTGCAATATTCAACTTGCGAAACATCTGGGAGGAAACAGATCGCTGGTGACCAGAAGTCCCTCGAAATTGTTTAGCCATTTGATTCAGAAACAAAACATAAACTTTATTTGCCTCTTCGCCTATTATGAACTTATTAACTATATCAATAAGATCTCCATAGCTTTTGGGATACTTTGTGGTGAGCTTGAATTTCAAGGGGCCTTCTTGAAGTGCATTTATGAAAGCATGCAAGTAATAGTCTTGATGGACGCTACTAACATCCAGAACCTCCTTTTGAAACCGATCAACAAAATCTGGATTAGACTCGTCAATTTCTTGCTTGATTCGGAAGAGAGCTCCAACGTCCCTTTTTCGCATCCTGTAAATAGTGAATCTTGAAATAAATTGACTTCGAAGATCTTTAAAGCTGGTTACCGATCGAGGTGGGAGACTATAAAACCACTTCCTTGCAATATTGTCAAAAGATATAACAAAGAGTTTGCATTTTACTCCATTTGACACGTTTCTCAGTGAAATAGCTTATTCAAAAGCTTGCAAGTGAGAAAATGGATCATCACATCCAGAATACTCCGGGAGACGCAGTACTCTGAAGTCATCGGAGACAGTATCCCACCGAATACGATTAATGAATGGAGAAGGGGCCTCTTCTTCTTCCTTATAAAGAGGTTCATTTGCAACAGATTCTGGTCCACGCTCAACACTGTTTGCAAAAATTTCTTTATGAGGGTCAACGGACTCACTATTAAAATATGAACAATCCTGCACTTCTGAGAGATCTGTAGTAACTGACATGTGGCTGGATTTATTCTGACCCTTTGCAGGATTCATCTTGAAAAGAGGAAAATAGCCGAACTTTTTCAAGAGATCGCAGAATAGCGGCGGCTTGAGCTGGCGGCTAGACGACACTGCAAACCGATAAGAAGACCTGCGGAAAAGCGAGCGGATAGAATGACAGGTTCTACAGTGCTGGAGGCGGGCTGAAAACCCTAGCCAGCGAAGTCGCGGCTTGCTCGACAGGTCGCCGAACTCTAGAGGCTAGAGCGGTCTGACTGCCTAGACCGCTGATTTCATCGACTAGTCGAGATTTGAAGGTCGCGTGTTAACTAGCGGTTGCAGCTAAAGGGCAGGAAAAGAGGCCGCTGGCAGCGGCAACAGTAGATTTCGCCCGCCGCGGCATAAATGCCACTCTTACGGCGGGCTTTCCTTTACTTAAAATGAGAAACAGTTACACGAAGGAGTAAATGCAGAAGCCGGCAGGACTACAAGCCGCAAAACACTAGACTTGAGACCGCAGCTCTTAACAGGCGAGCTCCTAGATACAAGTCAGCGTGTCTTGGGGAGTGCACCCTCCCCCTATTTATAGGCTCGGGGGCCTGCCCAAGCGGGCAGGGCTAAAGTTTCCGGCTGCCCGGGGTATAGGAGAACCGGGCAGAGGTGAGGGGAAGCAAATGAGAAAGAAAACGAGAAAGGAGGGAAGCTGCACGGCTTGGCGGATTCCGCCTGGCGAGTTGACTGCTGGGTCCCGGGGCTTGCCGCTGAGCAGGGCTGGCACTGGTGGCGGTCTGACATAGAGAACGCCCGACTTCGGTGATGACCAGACGAGTTGATCTGGGACGCGACTAGCCTGTCTGGCCGCCCTGTGGTGACCGCCCGAATTGGGAGGCCTGGCGGCTTGAAAGGTCAGGCCGCCCGGTCTGGAAAGCTTCGCGAACAGGTCGCGGATTCCGAGCTTATCAAAAACCATTCGGCGGACTTAGCTGATATAATTTCGCAGTTCGTATATATGCCAACAGAAATAATCTATAGCTTGCGGTCTCAAGGAAAACGTCGGACTGAGCGGATACAGAAACCAGTCCGCCCAAGATAGAAATGACCTATAGCTTGCGATCAGGTGGGCAGGTGCGCATGACATTGCTTTCCTCACCAGGTCACAAGCTATAAAATCAACCCAAGGAAACTGGCGGGATGCGCGGATAGATAAAGCCAGTCCGCAGCAAACAGAAGAAATGATCTACAGCTTGCGACCAGGTGGCAGGTGTCATGGCATTGCTTTCCTCACCAGGCCGCAGGCTATATGATCAACCCAAATAAAACTGGCGGACTGTGCGGATAAAGAAAACCAGCCCGCACCAAGAAGATTCCCTGCGAAAAGCAAGATACTCGGCGGAACGGTTCCCTGCCCTCTTGCCTGGAGTACAGTCTAAGCAGTGAGTGTCCTGCAGGCACTGCTTGAGGGTACCATGGAGTGTTCGAGGGTTACAGGCTAAGATGATCGGTGGGCAGGTGCGCATGGCATTGCTTTCCTCACCAGTTCATCAAAGTTATAACGATATCCCAAATGAGGCATTGTAGAGCTCTACTCCCACCCTGCCCTCCATAATGCAGAGGTGGGGTCAGGTACTAGCCGGTATCCGAAGTTCAGAATCCTACCGCACTAGAGTCTGCTAGCTCCCACTACACAGTGTGAAATCTCCTCGCAACACATGGTCTTCGTGGTGTTACGCTAATGACAACAGCTCTAGGGGAGGTTTAGCTGAACTCGGCGATATCTCCTGGTATCAGGGAACCGTTATAGATCTTTGGGAGAGAGAGAGGGCACTAGAAAAAGTGTCAGTATGAATCCTTTGATTAATAAAATGTATTTGCAAAGGAAGCATAAGAAAGAAGGAGAGTTCAAGGGCAGAACCGTTTTTGAAATCTTTCTTAGGGTGTCATCTGTTATGATTACATATACAAAACACTTGAAGAAGCGTTAGCAAGCAGTTTCTATTCATAATGACTCTTGAAGAGGATAAACAAAGTAGAAAAAGGAGGTTCAAGAATAGAACCGTTTGAGATCATCCCCGCTCTATGTATGTGGCATATCCTCTCCTTCGTATGTCTGCAAGCGGTAAGCGCCGTTCTTTAACGCCTCTTTGATAACAAAAGGGCCGGCCCAATTTGGATTAAGCTTTCTGACTGAACCAGCTCTTGCAGCAGCATCAATATTCTTTAGAACTAGATATCCCACTTGGAAGTGTTTCATCCTTACATTCTTATCAAAGTAGCGGGCCATCCTTCTTTTGACCTCCTCCTGCCTTATGGCTGCTTGATCTCTGATTGCCTCGATGTGTTCCAAGCTGAACCTCATCTCTTCATTATTCAACTCAAGCCAGTCCTCAACGCCTTCTCTTGCCAGCAGAACTCTAGGTGACGGGACTTCAAACTCAACTGGAATGAGTGCCTCTAAGCCATGAGAAAGTTTGAATGGAGTCTCCCCAGTTGCGGATGATGGCATTGTCCTAAGGGACCAGAGGACTGATGGAAGCTGATCAGCCCAGCTGCCCTTGAGATTCTGCACTTTCTTTTTGAGCAAATTGAGGATCTGCTTGTTGACTGCTTCAACTTGGCCATTGCTTCTGGGATGATGAACTGATGCAAACCGCAGCTCTGTTCCGATCTGCTTACAAAAATCTATCATCTCTGAGTTGTTGAATTGTGGCCCATTATCAGTGATTATTGCCATAGGTATCCCATGCCGATAGACAGTCTCTCCTCAAATGAAGTTTTTGATGATTTGAGTAGTTATCTTAGCCAATGCCTTGGCTTCGATCCACTTGCTGAAGTAGTCGATCATTACGATGATGAAACGCCGTTGCCCGCTTGCCATGGGAAAAGGACCAATGAGATCCATCCCCCAAACCGCAAAGGGCCAAGGAGTTGCAATCGATCTGAGGGACTGAGCTGCTTGGAGTTGAAGTGGAGCAAACTTCTGGCATTGAACACACTTTCTTGCATAGACCTTAGAGTCTCTCTTCATAGTGGGCCAGAAATAACCCTGCCACAGGATCCATCTTTCTAGGGTTCTTGCACCCGAGTGGCTTCCACACTCTCCTGAATGAACTTCTTGCAAAACAAGGGGAGCTTCTTCTTCTGAAACACACCGGGCCATGGTAGAGAGGAAGGTTTTTCTGTAGAGGACTCCTTCCACTAAGAAGTAGTGAGCTGCCTTTATTCTGAACTTTTTCTTATCTTTGACTGAATGGTGACAATCTCCCGTTGACAGATAGAGAATGAATGGGTCCATCCAAGAGGTACGTTGGTCCAATTGCATCAAATCTCCTTCCACCACTGACGGGCGGAAGAGCTCGGAAGTTGTTCCTCCTGAAGGCATCCCATACTTGGAAAGAAAATTCGCCTCCTCATTTTCTGTTCTGGGGATGTGCTCGATGGTAAAGCTCTTGAACCTGCCGACTTCTATCTTCACAAGAGCTAGATATTTCTTCAAGATCAGCTCTCTCGTTTCGAAGTTACCGTGGACTTGTGACGCCATTACCAGAGAATCGGTTTTGATATGAACATGATCGATTCCTAGTTCCCTTGCAAGTCTCAAGCCTGCTAGCAAAGATTCATTCTCGGCCTGGTTATTGGATACTGGAAAGTAAAATTTGATGGCCTGCTCCAGTTTGACGCCGTTTGGATTAATGAGAACCACTCCTGCTCCAGAAGAACTTCTTCCTGAGGCACCATCAATATAGATTATCCAAGCCAAAGGTGACCTTTCTGCTCGATCAGAACTGGACTCCGGCATGTCAATTAGAAAGTCTGCTAGGACTTGTGAGCTTTGATGGCTGTCTTGGGCACAAAAGAGATTTCAAATTCACTCAGCTCTATTGCCCACTTAGCTAGTCTGCTAGAATGCTCTGGTTTCTCCAACACACCCTTCAAAGGCTGATCGGTGACGACTTGAATTGAATGTGCTTGAAAGTACGGACGGAGCCTGCGAGCTGACATGACTAGTGCCAAGGCTAACTTTTCCAAAATCGGATACCGTGCCTCAGCACTCTTCAGGATATGGCTAACATAGTAAATTGGGAATTGCTTCCTGCTCTCTTCCCGAAGAAGAACGGAGCTGACGGCCTCAGGTCCAACCCCGAGGTACAAGGAAAGAATCTCTCCTGGCCGGGGACTCTGAAGCAGGGGAGCTAAGGTCAGTTGCATTTTCAACTACTCAAAAGCTTGGGAGCATTCTTTCGTCCACTCAAACTTGGATTCTCCTCGGAGGGTTTTAAAGAAGGGAGCAGTCCTATCTCCCACCCGAGAGAGAAATCTTGCAAGACCTGCTAGCCTTCCCCCTAACTGCTGAACTTCCTTAGGCGAATGAGGGGTAGGCATATCAAGGATGGCTTTCACTTTATCTGGATTGGGGGCAAGTCCTTCTGGAGTAAGGAGATGACCAAGGAACATCCCCTTACTCGCCCCAAAAGTGCATTTCAAAGGGTTAAGCTTCATTTTGTATCTACGCAGAGTAGCGAACGTCTCCGCTAGATCTAGCAAGTGCAGCGAAAACGACTTGCTCTTAATCAAGAGATCGTCTACATACACTTCTAGGTTTCTTCCCTTCTGATGGTTAAACACACGGTCCATCATTCGTTGGTAGGTTGCACCGGCATTTTTAAGCCCAAAGGGCATCACAAGGTAGCAATAACAACCATCATTAGTAATGAACGGCGTGTGAGGAACGTCAGGCTTATGCATTCTTATCTGGTGATAACCAAAAAAACGCATCTAAAAAACTCATGTAAGAGTACCCTACCGCGGAATCAACTAAAGAATCTATCTGAGGCAAGGGGTAGCAATCTTTAGGGCATGCTTTATTAAGTTTGGTAAAATCTACACACATTCGCCATTTTCCCCCTTGCTTTTTAACCATTACAACGTTTGATATCCAGGTGGGATATTGAATTTCTTTGACAAAATTAGCCTTGAGGAGCTTTGCAACCTCCTCCCTTATTGGCTCTGCAAGCTTTGTAGCTATGTCCCTCTTCTTTTATTGTATAGGCTTGCAGCCGGGATCAACATTCAAGTGGTGCATGCAACATCAGGATCCACTCCTGGCATGTCTTCCGCTGACCAGGCGAAGACATCAAGGTTATTCAGCAAGCAGGAAATCAGCTCGGCCTTTTGATCTTCAGGCAACTCTGAGTTGATGGAGAGCTTCCTCTCCTCCCCCTCAGCAATGGGGACTCCTTACGTCACCTGGGAAGGTTCCAGGTGAGCACCTTCATCAGCAGCAGCTCCTGAACTGGGAGAGGCTTCTGCAGCTGCTGTTGGAGCAAGGGAAGGGCTGGCTTCAACCATGTTGACAGTGCGGACGCATCACTCCCTTGCTCTCCTTGGGTCACTCCTGACCCGGCACATCCTTCCATCTGCAAAGAACTTGATGGCGAGGTGGTAAGTGGAAACCACCGCTTGATATTTGTTTAACAGGGGCATGCCGAAAATGGCATGGTAGATGCTGGGGGCGTCAACCACTATGAATTGCACTTGCTTAGTTGCCCCTCCAAGCTTCACAGGAAGGATGACGCTTCCTTCCACTTCTTTTCTCTCTCCTGAGAAACCATAGAGTGGCCCCTCAGTGGAAAGCAGAGGCTTTCCAGTCCTCAGGGCCTCAAAAGTAGACTTGAACAGGAGGTTGACCGAGCTGCCTGTGTCAACAAGAATTCTATCAACTGTGAAGTCCCCAACCACAGCCTTGATCACTACAGCATCATCAAACGGATTGGCTGTTTGGGGTAGATCTACTGGACCAAAGGTGATAACCTCATTTGGAGGTGCAATGGAGGAAGATGCCACCTCTGCCCGGGTGACCCTTGAAATAGAAGACTTCCGACTAGACTCGGTCCCTGCTCCACCATGGATAAAGAAGAGGCGTCCCAGAACCCCTTCATCATCTGCGTAGAAGAACTCCACCGGGACGTTGATCCGCCCCAAACGGCCTTCGTCCTCTACATCCACACATTCCTGGTATGCCTCAGCTACTTTTTTGCCCTTCGAGGTGGATGGCTTCGAAGAAGAAGAATCCTTTTTGTCCAAGTCGATCTTGCCCTCGGCAAGCAGCTTCTCTATCAGCATGCGAAGGGCCTTGCAGTCCTCGGCCAAGTGGCCCTTTTCTTTGTGGAACTGGCAATATTGTGCATTATTCCTTGCCCCCCACACTTTTTGAGGCTCTTGCCTCTTTTCTTCTGATCTCCTTTGCAAGATGTGGATGACTTCGTCAAGGTCCAGATCTGCAATGCCCTCCATGGGGTTTTCATTAGATTGGCTCGGAGCAGGCAAGGCTGCTTGCTGGAGGATGGGAAGAGCTTGCAATGGAATGGCAGGAGTGGCGGACAACGGCAGTCTCTGCTCGTAAAACTGTTGATGGCCAAGGAAAGGCTTCTTGTGGCGGAAGTTCCTGCCTCTTTGAGACGGAGGCTGGAAGTCTGGGAGAGGGGGCTTGCTACGAGAGGAAGAAGCGGAGGTATCCCTTCCTTCAGCCTTAGCTGTCAGGGATGAGACATAGGTTGGATTGGCGTTTTCTCCTTCAATGAAACGGTTGACCCTGCCGATCAACTCTTGATAAGTCTCAGGTGCCTTGGTTGTTGCTTTAAACTTCAGGGGGCCTTCCTGGAGGCCATGGATCAAGGCGACCTTGTAGTAATCGGGGTTCACATTCCTTACCCCTTGGATCTCTCTCTGAAAGCGATCAACGAATCGCACCACTGATTCATTGTCCCTTTGTTTGATTTCAATTAGGGCAGCTGGCCCATTCTTCCTCTTTCTTGAGTTAGCAAACCTCAGCAACAACTGGTTGCGAAGCTCTGCGAAAGAAGAGATTGTGCCCGAAGGCAGCTCGTAGAACCACTCTCTCGCCTGTCCTTCGAGAGTGGTAACCAGGAGTTTACACTTGATTGCATCTGAGAGGCATCTCAAAGCAACTGCCCCCTCAAATGCTTGGAGGTGAGAGACTGGATCAGTCCCTCCTGAATAGAATGGGATGCGAGGTTCCCTGAAGTTGTTCGGAGCCGATTCCCGTCAGATTCGATCAATGAAGGGAGACGGGGTCTCGAACTCTGCAGGGTAGAAGGGGCGGACTGAAGCCGGGGAGTCCGCGGGCTCGGTGGACTGGCGGTCAGCAAAATGAAGCTAGCGGGCAGGAGTGCCCCTGGCAGCTTCTCTGAAGAATTTCCTGAAAGCGAACTGCTCCTCCTGAGGGCGCAGAGGCGCGGCGGACTGAGCAGGATTCCGAGTGGCTGGCGACTGCTGAAGCGTTGTTCGGCGAGCTGGAGTCTGGCGGATTGGCGAGTCCGCTGGTTCTGCTGTGGACTGAGGAGCAAGCCGCTGGGCTAGCGCGAGCAGGGCTTGGCAAATTGTGTCGAGACGCTGGTCAGTCTGCCGACGGGACTGCTCGGCCTCAAGGCGAGCTTACTTAATTGCGTCCCAAAGAGAGTACTCGAAGAACTGGAGCGGTCTGAAGAGCGGGCTCTGCGATCTGACATATCTATCCGCTGAATTCAAAACACTACTCGTATCTGAAGGTCGCGTGTTAACTGTTGATCCACGAAAACACAAAGGGTGGTCGAGCACCACCAGCTAACAGTTCGAACACCGGTGAATAGAGAGACTTCGAGTAGTAATCTACTAAGCGGATGAGGGCAGGAAGAACAGCAGGGCCGTGAGCCACGACAACAACAGACTTCGCCAGTCACGGTCTGAATGCCTCTCTTGCGACGGGCTTTCCCTTGATTGAAGAAAGATTTGGTTACAAGTGAAAGGAAAAGGTTGATAAGAGCAGAGCGAGGAGTCCACAAGGCACAAGATTCGAGTCCGCAGCCTTTGACAAGTAGGCTCCTGGGTCCGAGTCAGTGTGCCCTAGGTGCACCACCTCCCCCCTATTTATAGGATAGGGGGCCTGCCCAAATAGGCTGGGCTAAAATAACCGGCTGCCCGGGGTACAGGGGAACCGAGCAGCGGTGACGGGAAGCAAAAAGAAAAGAACACGCCAGTCCGCGTAGAAGGGGCGGACTGGGCTCGCGGGCTGGAGCTTCCTATGCTACTGCTAGGCACGATTCTGCTGGAGGACGGAGGCCTGGGCGGACGGGACACCGAGTCCGCCGCCGTAGAAAATCCAGATCCCAAGGCACGGCAGACGGAGCAAACAGATCCTTGAGTCCGCTGCTGGGGGAACATCCTTGGTGGCCGATTGGTTACCTAGCTGGACTGGGCGGATTGCCTAATTGTGTCCGCGGGTGTTGAAAGGGGGGTCTTGGCATCCAGTAGGATATTGCGGACTGAGGGTTGAACACTCAGAATCTTATTCGTCGACCAAAGTCTGAAGTTGGACTTAGAATAATCTGGATTTATCATGTATTTAGTTTGTTGAAGTATCCCAGTTTTCACCGACCAGAAAATGAAGATCGTCGAGCTCAGCTCAAAGAAATATCTCAAGATCGTCAAGCTGAGAAGATATTTTGTCGACCTGAGTTCGACGAACGTCGAACTCATTTTACTTAGTCTTGAAATCTTCTAAGTCTTGAGTCTCTAATAGTCTTGTTGATAGCTGGTCCATCTGATGTTGACTCTTAGGATTTGTCCAAGACTCTAGGACACCACTATGACCCTGGCTATACATGTTGGGTCACATCATCCTAAGTTAGTGAAACTAGCCCAAATCAACTAGGGATCCAACAATCTCCCCCTATTTGGGTGAGGTCACTAATAGACTCAAAACAAAAACATAAAAAATTAACAAAGCAAGAAAAAGGTATATCTGTCAGAGATTTACTAACACATGCATCAGATATATATATGTACATGAGCTTTGTTTAATCAGATAATGCAGTTTTAATGAAAATGCAGAAAAGTAAAAAAAACCATGTAAAGGTTACTTCTTCTTCTTCTTATCTATGGACTTGTCTTCTTTAGTCTTTTCACCTGGCTTTGTAAATATGATTTCTCTCTTTGGATCTAAGGCATGTGCCTGTGTCATTGCCATGTCAGCTGCCCCAATAATATTCAGAGATGTAGTTCTGGGGACAACTGCTTCAGGATGTAACTTCATGTAATCATCAATATTGAAACATTTATTTGCCTTATCAAATCTTTTGAGTTCTTCCTTTCTGTATTTGGATATAGTTGAATATCCTGATATATCTTTGCCTTCAGCTTTTGCTTTATTAATCAAAGAAAGACCAATAATTTCCTGGAATCTAGCCATTCTAGCATTGCTTGCTGTTTCAGGATCCTCAAAAGGAACAGGAGGTGAATATGGTCTTTCAGGACTATTAGCTTTCTGGTCTGCAGAGATACTTTGTTGTTGCTGCTGATGTTGTGGTCTGCAGAGATACTTTGTTGTTGCTGCTGATGTTGTTGATGTTGTTGATGTTGCTGTTGTCTTTTATAAGTGTAGTGCCTTTGCTGACTATTTCCAGAAGGTCTCCCTTGGTGTCTCTGATAGGTTTGAATAGGGGCAGACCTCTGAGAGCTAGAGCCAGTGGCACCAGCAGCTGGAGGAGGAGGAGGTGGATCTCTTCTGTACTGATGAACTGGTGGAGGAGAATATTTTCTACTTCTTTTCTTCTTCTTTTGCTGATTTTTAGACAACCACATCCATGCTGGCATTCCTTTATAAGGAGTAATATTCTGGAGAATATAGAATGGAGTGTCATTCTTTGGGTTAGGCTTAGCAGCAGGAGGAGGAAGGGCTTTCCTTTTATTTCACAACAGTTTCTTCTTTTTCTTAGCAGCTTCTTCATCTGAATCATCATCATCATCATCATCATCATCTGAATCCTGAGGATTATCATATAAAGCATCTATATCTCTCAAGATGTCCTCAGATACAATAGGTTTTTTAGTTGGAATCTGAACTGAGCTTTCAACTGCTTTTGTTTCTTCTGCAGGAACCTGAACTGAGCTTTCAGCTGCTTTTGTTTCTTCTGCAATGTCAGCCAAGACAACTCATCTAAATCTGGCATAGGGGAGTCATCCATTACAAAAGTTGGTGTAGAGAGAGATATTGGAGGGGATGGAATGACTACTAAGGTTGGTACAAATACTGGAATTACAAAGCTATCACACATTTGCTTAGCAACTGCTGGAGTGACAGGAGAGGTATAAGGAATAATAGCCAAATGTGGCTTAGTAAATTCTTCTGGAAGAAGATGCATATATACAGTATCAAAAGTTTTCAGCAATTCTTCTAAGTTAATTGTTGGATTTAGGATAAAGTCACCAATAGTTTTGAATCCTTACGAAGCTGACTCGTCACAATCCATGTCAGTATCAATGAAATCAATTAACTCTTTACTTATACAGTCTGTATAGTCTGCTGTGAAGACTGGAGTATCTGCTGGTGCTGGAGCTGAAGACTCTGAAGCTGTAGCTGTTGCTTCATCATCAGGCATCTCCCCCTACCTGGTTTCAGTGGGAACTGAGGCCAGGCCACAGACTAAGGAGGGGGCAGCAGTGAGAGCAGATATTTGGGTAGATAAAGAGGTAATGGTAGTAGCAAAAGGTGTAATGGCCTCTGCTATAAGTGATTTAAGAAGGGGAGTGATGATAGATGAGATGGTAGAGGGGTCTAATGAGAAAGTGGTAGATGGTGTTGCAGTTGGTATGGAAGAGGTGGCAACTATTGATGGAATAGAGGATGGAACATCAGGTATGTGAAGGTTAGATGTTAATGGGGATGGAAGAGTGACATCTTGCATCATGGTGTCTGATGGTAGGATGTAAGATGGTATGGAAGATAAATGTCAGGGAAGTGGAGACTATGGTGGTGTAGAGATATATGTGTCATGAGGGGATTCAGGAGGTGTGGGTGGTTGATTTTCCTGAAGGGATGAAGAGTGAATGTCAGTGATGGTGATTGGTAAAGAGAGAGTGACTGGGGATTGTGTTGTTGTTGGAAGGGGGGCTGGAAGAGAAGATGTGGAAGGAATGTTCTCTTCAGTAGGGTGGGGAGTGACTTTAATAGCCCTGGTGCCTTCAGAATCTTTGGTGGAAGAGGGGGAAGCCTTAGAGTGCTTAGTGATGGTCCTCTCCCATCTGCCAAATAAGGCACATGTCAGCCTTTTACTGGCATTTATGAATATGGACTGGGAAACCATGGATTCAACAGCTTTTTCCTGTAGGAAGATGCCTAGAATTCTTCCAAAACAGACTTCCTTCTTAGTGTTCTTCTTTATCAAATCAAACATAAGTTGTGCCCAGTTGATTGGCTTCTTTTTGATGATTGCACACATAACCAAAAACTAGTGTTTGGTGATATAATCGTGTGCAGTGTGTTTTCCCAGTAGCACTTTGCCAACCAAGTCTGCTAAAAATTTATAGGCAGCAGACAAGTGTTTCTTCAACAGTTTGTTGGGATTGTCTCCAGCATACTCCATGAGGTTCAACATCATATCAGACTCCTCTATTTCAATTTCGAGGTCCTCTACTCCATTTCTGAATCCAAAAATCTCAGTTAAGATTGTGGGGTTAAAGATATGGAGTTACCCGTGATAGTATCTGTCATGATGTTCTCTTCTGTGGACGACAGTGTGTATACCCAATCCCTGATTTAAATGCTGTGTACTTTGACCCTTCTCGTCATCAGGGTTTTTAGTTCCTGTTCTTCAAGAAGTTCCAGGATATACATGAAGATTGGATCGGAATACTGAAACGAATCGAAATCCACGTCAAATCCTGTATCAAACTTCATTCCTGTGAGATTGCTTGCCAGAGCCGCCATTGAAATCACCTACAAGAAAGACACAGAAACGGCGATCAAGTGCAAGGGAATAGAAAGCGCGGGATGGAGGTCGAAGAAAACCTATATATAAGGTTTTCCAGAATATGAATTGACAAACTCCGTTCCACGAAAATAAAATTAATTCTTCGAACTGAGGTCGACGAAATAGTTTATAGTTAAATAATTCGTCGAGCTCATCAAAAAAATTGAAGACAGTTCGTCGAACTTAGGTCAACGAATATCTTCTGAAGCAAAGTTCGTCGATCGCTGGTCGACGAAAATTGTTTCACTCACAGAGAGTTTGTCGATCTCCGTTCGACGAGTATCTCTCAAACTTTCCCTGGTTTGTCGAACATCGTTCGACGAACTCTGGAAAATTCGTCGAATGCAGACAGAACTTAAACTAAGTCTTCTCCATTGATCATTCCCAGCTAATTTAAAACGAAAGCATGATTTTTCTCATCCAGAGGTTTGGTGAATATATCAGCTTTTTGTAAATCAGTGTAGATATAGTCAAGCTTATCTTATTTTTGTCTACACACTCCCTAATAAAATGATGTCTTATATCAATATGTTTTGTCCTACTATGGTGAACTGGATTTTGTGTTATGGCTATAGCACCAGTATTATCACAGAATAGGGTTGAATTATTTAAGTTGAACCCATAATCTAGAAGCTGATTCTGTATCCAGCACGTCTGTGAACAACAGCTGCCTGCTGCAATATATTCTGATTCAACAGTTGAAGTTGACACTGATGTTTGTTTTTTACAGAACCATGATACTAATCTTATACCCAGGAACTGGCAAGTCCCTGAAGTACTTTTTTTATCAACCCTGCATGCAGCAAAATCAGCATCAGAGTATCCAGTTAACTCAAATTCTGATTCAGCAGGATACCATAGGTCTAGATTAGGACAACTTTTTATATATCTTAAAATCCTTTTTAAGAAAATTACATGAGATTCTTTAGAGTTCACTTGGAACCTAGCACAAAGGCATGTAGCAAACATAATATCTGGCCTACTTGCTGTGAGGTATAATAGGGAGCCAACAATGCCCCTATAAAGTTTTTGATCTATAGGTTTTCCTGGTATATCAGAGTCCACAACAGAATTGGTGGCCATGGGAGTTTCTTAGCTGAGGCATCAGCCATCACAAACTTCTTTAGAAGTTTTTTAGCATATTTTGCTTGAGAGATGAAGATGCCATCAGGAAGCTGTTTCACTTGGAGACCAAGGAAATATAAAAGCTCTCCCATGCTGCTCATTTCAAATTTAGAATGCATGACGTCTGAAAACCTCTTGCACAATTTTGAATCTGTAGAGCCAAATATAATGTGATCTACATAGATTTGCACTAACAAGATTTGGTCCTTTTGATGTCTAGTGAAAAGAGTTTTATCTACAGTTCCTCTTGTAAATTTATGCTCTAATAAAAAACTTGCTAAGTTCTCATACCAAGTTCTTGGAGCTTGCATTAGACCATAAAGAGCCCTATTTAATTTAAAAACATAAGAGGGATAAGTTGATAAAATAAAACCAGGAGGTTGTTCTACATAAACCTCTTCTTGTAACACTCCATTTAAGAAGACACTTTTCACATCCATTTGAAAAACTTTGAACCGTTTGAATGCTGCATAGGCAAGGAAGATCCTTATAGCTTCCAAGCTTGCAACAGGTGCAAAGGTCTGATCATAGTCAATTCCTTCCTCTTGCCTATATCCTTGAGCAACAAGTCTAGCCTTGTTCCTCATAATAACTCCTTGGACATCAAGCTTATTCCTGAAAACCCATTTGGTTCCAATAACTGGGTAGTTTTGGGGTCTTGGAACCAAATCCCAAACTCTACATCTCTCAAATTGGTTTAGTTCCTCTTACATTGCAAGGATCCAGTGGGGATCTTACTCAGCATCATGAATGGTTAGAGGTTCAACCTGAGAGAGAAAATAGGCATGCATCAAATCTTGGTTGAGTTGATGCCTTGTCTGTACACCTGCTGATATGTCTTCAATTACTTGAGATCTGGGGTGATCCCTAAGTGTGACAAAATCAGTGGGTGGAGTTGGTTGTGCAACAGCATTTTGAATAAATTCCTCTTGTGGAATTATATTTGCTGTTGGTTGAGGCTCATGTTCTTCAGCTTCATCTTCTTCACTATCTTCAATGACTTGTGGAGAGGGATGAGTGGGAACCTCTTGGGTGAGGTTTAGTCCATCCAATGTCTCACACAAGTGGTGTTCCTGCAAGTTGCTACTGGTAGAAACTTCTTTCTCCTTGCAATACATGTTAGTTTCATCAAAAGAAACATGAATTGACTATTCTACTTTTAATGTTGATTTATTAAATACCATATAAGCCTTGCTTACTTGGGAGTATCCTAAAAAAACTCTCACTTCAGCCTTAGCTTCAAACTTCCTAATATATTTTTTGTTGTTATTATGTATATAACATGTACAACAAAAAACTTTAAAATAGTTTATTTTAGGTTTCTTCCCTTTGAGCAATTCATATGGAGTCTTGTTCTTCAGTTTGTGAATTAAACTCTTATTCAGGACATAGTTTGCAGTGCTTACAGCTTCTGCCCAAAAGGTTAGTGGCATGTATGCATCAGCAAGCAATGTACCTGCAGCTTCAATGAGTGTCCTATTTTTCTTTTCAGCTACCCCATTTTGTTGGGGAGTTCTAGGAGCTGAGAAGCAATGTCTGATACCTTCCTTCTCACAGAACTCATGCATAAGAAGAGACTCAAACTCTGTTCCATGATCACTTCTGATCAATGCAACATGAGTAGAGAACTGAATCTGTATGGTCCTGAGAAAATCTTTAAGAACCTTGAATGTATCTGACTTTGTTCTCAGAAAGAATACCCAACTGAACCTGGAGAAGTCATCCACTATAACTAAAGTGTAGGATTTCCGTCCTAGGCTTTGTACAACAATGGATCCAAAAAGATCCAAGTGTAGCAAGTACAAGATCCTAGGTGAATCACTCTTATTAATTGATTTGAAACTAGTTTTAGTTTGCTTGCCTAGTTGACAAGCCCTGCAGAGACCTTCCTTCTTGTAGGGAGCATAAGATAGACCTCTAACAAGGTTGTGCTTAGATAACCTAGTAATGTTTTTAAGATTTACATGTCCTAGTCTTTTGTGCCATAAGTCATTCTGATTACTAGTTAAATTAAGTAAACAGATATCAGTTGTGGCAGAAAGAAAATTTATTAAGTAAATGTTTCCTTGTATACTTCCAGTTAAAACTGTTTGGTTATTTTTATCAATGATAGGTCAAGTAGATGAGTTAAAGTATACCTGATAACCATCATCACATAACTGACTTATGGAGATGAGGTTATGCTTCAGTCCACTTACATATGTTACCTTTCTGAATGTGACAGCTCCTATTCTTACTTCTCCAACTACTTTTGATTGACCACATTTTGAGTCACCAAAGATAACGTTTGGCCCCAGCTTAGACTTATAGTTGAATACAATTTCCTTGCTGCCAGTGATATGCTTGGAGAAGCCACTGTCCAGGTACCAAGTTTGATTTTCCCTTGGACAATTTTTCACCTGCAATACAAACAGTTAATGATTTTTGACCCAGGTTACCTTGGGCCCTTTGTATGCTTGATAGGAGAAACTAGAAATAACAGAAAATTCTGGGTGTGATTTGTATCCTAGGGAGTGATATCTCCTAGGTGGAATGGTTCAGTCAGCCAATGGATTAAATTATTTCCTAGAAGTATTTAAGTTTCTGTTGAAGTTATAGCTTTGACTAAGTCTTCCTGGGTTCGACGAATTTATGTAAGTTAGTCGATCAGAGTTCAACGAATTTGGTTGAGATCGTTGATCTCTGCCCAGAGAATGAACAAGTTCATTATCTGTGCCCCACGTTCGTCGAGCTCTACTCGACGAACCATACAAAGTTCATCGATCGTAGTTAGACGAATAATAATAACTATAGTTGACATTCAGAGTTCGTCGATCTGGGTTTGATGAACTGGCCCCTTTTCATCGATATGAGGTCGACGAAAATTGCTGAACTTTGTTTTTATTGGGTGTTTTCTGTTTTTCAATTTTGTCCTTAGTTTTAATTTGTTCAAGAATTTTATTTACCTTATATACTTGATCAGTATTCTTCTTTCCTTTCTCAGAAATAAAATTTATGGGTTGTGACAGGTGGTTTTTATGAATAATAGGTGGTTCACTAGATGATGCACCTAATCCTAACTTACTTCCATTAAATCTAGCATTAGATATGTTGGTGATTACTGCTAGTTGTTTGCTTCTTACATTTAGTGATTCTTCTAGCTGTTTTGCTTTACTTAATTCATCTTTCAGAAGAGTGATTTGTTCACTAAGCATGTCTATTTCATTTTTTAATTTAGTGTTTTCTAGAACTAAGCTATCATAATTAACTTATTTATCTCTAAAAAGTTTGATTTCCTTCTCAGAATAGATTAAATCTAAGCACATGATTTTAAAATCTGATTTAAAATATTCTGAACATTATCAAACCATGATAATACCTAATCAACTTCTAATTCAAAAGCTTCCTCATTTTCTAAATCTCCTTCTTCTGAGTTGCTTCTTGAGGCATCAATTGCCATAAGCAAACCTCCTTTGCTCTTTCTTCTTCCTCATCTTCACTGGAGCTTGAGGATGTTGACTCTTCTTCAGTCTCACTCCAGGACTCAGCCACAAACCCCTTTTCCTTCCTCTTGTGTTTGCTGGAAGAGGGTTTGCTAGTGTACTGTCTCCTGTAATCCTTTTCCTTTTCTCTTCTCTTCTCTTTCTTCTGGTTCTCTGGACACTCAGAGAGAAAGTGCACAGGCTTCCTGCATCCATAGCACACCACTTCCTTTGTTGGTGTCTTATCATACTTTGGCCTGTCATCTTTTCTTGATGACTTTCTTCTGAAGTCCTTTCTAGCCATCTTGAAAAAATCTCTTAGCCAAGAGACTTATAAGTTCTTCATTTGATGTTGAAGATTCTGATTCTTCTGAGGCTTTGACGACTATGTTCTGTTCTCTTCTAGCTGCTGGAGGTGTTCTTTGTTCAGTAGCCTCCCTTGTCTTTATTAACTGCTCTTAAGACTTTAGTTTACCCAATAGAGATTCAGTTGAAATCTCATTTAGGCATCTGACCTCCTTGATGGGCCAAATTCTTGTGTCCCATGAGCTTGGGAAGCATATCAGAATTTTATCATTCACTTCAGTGAGAGTGATGACCTTTTCCAGTGTTTTTAGCTCATTAATAATTGACCTTAATCTGTTATACATCTCTGAAACTATCTCAGCTTCATATTTCTTGAAATTATCATATTGGGATATGAGATTTGATTTCCTATCCTTCCTTTCATCAGCTGATCCATTAGCCATTTGGTTTAGGGAATCTCAAATGGCTTTTGCTGATGTGCACTCAGCAACCTTCTGGAAAATGTCATCAGACATTGTTTGTGCCAATATGTTTATGGCTTTTGCATCAGTCATCTTGGATTTCCTGTAGGCATCATTATAATCTGGAGGAGGTACTGCGGTCATATTTGTAGAAGTGGTTGGAGGAGCTGCAGGTGGTGGAGGTACTCCTGTTAAGATGGAAGCAAAGATATCTTCATCAATAGAATTCATATATAGCTTGATTCTTGCCTTCCAGATTACAAACTTTTGCAGGTTGCAAACTGGATGTCTGGTGCTTGCATAATCTTTATTCTGTGCCATGACTGTGTTTCTACTTTAAAAGTTAAATGTGAATGAATGTGATGTGTAGATCTAACAAGAGATCTTTTGGTTCAAGATTTAACTTGTGCAACCCAAGGAACCAGCTCTGATACTAATTGAAAGTGAGGGTTAGGTCTACAATACTCTAGAGGGGGGGGGGGGTGAATAGAGTATATTTAAAATTTGTTAGGTCCCAATAAATGTGCTTTTACAGCTTTTGCTGTAAACTGAAAATGTGCAGTAATTAAGAAACTAGAAAATAGAAAATAATAATCCTAATAACAGCCACACAGCAAGAACAAAAAGAAAAAGATAGGCAACCAGACGACACAAGAAATTTATAGTGGTTCCCCAAATCTGGGTAGTCCACTCTTCTACCACCCTTGGTAGGAATCTACTCAGGTTTTTGATCAGGTTCCTAACACCAATGGGTTTTGATCAGGTCCCCAAAAACCAACTCAAGTCTTTTGGTTAGGATACTTGCAACTAGGAATCACTTTTGAAGGGAGATGACAACTCTTTATACAGGAGGTGGTGAGAGAGTGATTATGTCTTCTCTGTCAACAATCAGAGAGAAGACTTATGTGGAATGATGTTAGCAAATAGCTCCCCCTGAGATGTAGAATGGTTCAGGGAAGATCTGGAGCTTTGCTACAGGGTGATAGGTCTTTAATCCGAGTTCTTGACTAGCAGTGATGCGGGACTTCTTGACTGATTTGATATCTGTTGTCCTTGGATGCCCTGGAGAGAATATGGAAGAAGAAGACTCTTGATATTGTATGATTGTTGTTCTTCTTCTGAATCAAGATCAATGCATGTCACTTGTATGTCTTGTATTCTTCAGTAATTTTTTGACTGTGTGAAGTTTTTTCGCTGCTGTATGAATTCTTGCATTCAGTCTGTGTGTGTCTCTATGTTTTTTCTGACTGAGTATCTTCTTGTTGTCTCTTGATTCTCGATTTGCTTTTCTTCTATATCTATTCAAAAATTTGAATCCTCTGTAATTAATGCTGACGGCCTGAGAATAATCGGCATTGATGTATTTCCCCAACTGTCTTGTGGAAAATCAGCAAGTAATAATCCTGAGGAAGACCGTAATTAATACTTCCTCTAACTGATACATTCAGAGAATGTTTGAGCATTAATCTATCAGGATTTATTTCGTTTGAGTGAGGACTGAATGCCGGAAATGGCTAAGTCTGGAATCGTCGAACAGTTGGCAGAATTCGTCGAACTGAATTACCAGTTCGTCGAGCTGAGATACTGTATTCGTCGACCAGATAGCTTCTTGTTCGTCGAGCTGAGTTTCAAGATCGTTGGGCTGATAACAGAACTGCATGCTTCAGAACGTTTGTCTTTTCTGTCTGAAGTTCGTCGAGCTGACAATTGCATTCGTCGACTGGAGTTCAGCAACAATTCTGGACTTAGTCAAGTATTTTGTGTTGACTGATATTCTGTGTGTCGACATGAATCTTCTGGTGTCGACATAAGTGGGTATCGACTGATTGTTCTTGGTGTCGACACAAGTTTTCTGGTGTTGACATAAGTGGGTGTTGACTGATTGTTCTTGGTGTCGACACAAGTTTTCTGGTGTCGACATAAGTTGGTGTCGACACATGCCCTAAGTGTCGACACAAATCTTCTGGTTACAGAATTCGTCAAGTAGAGTACTGAGTTCGTCGAGCTGATAAGTTGACTTCATCGACCTGAGAAGTTGTGAACTCGAGGTCCAAGTTCGTCGAGCTCAGACTCTTATTCGTCGACCAAAGTCTGAAGTTGGACTTAGAATAATCTGGAGTTATCCTGTCTTTAGTTTGTTGAAGTATCCCAGTTTTCGTCGACCAGAGAATGAAGATCGTCGAGCTCACCTCAGAGAAATATCTCAAGATCGTCGAGCTGAGAACGTCTTTCGTTGACCAGAGTTCGACGAACATCGAACTCATTTTACTTGGTCTTGAAATATTCTAAGTCTTGAGTCTCTGATAGTCTTGTTGATAGCTGGTCCATCTGATGTTGACTCTAAGGACTTGGCTTAGACTCTAGGACACCACTATGACTCTGGCTATACATGTTGGGTCACATCATCCTAAGTTAGTGAAGCTAGCCCAAATCAACTAGGGATCCAACATAATTTTCCATCTAAACTAGCAGATTCTACACAGATCCAGAGGCATAACACTAAAGAACATCTACTGGTGTCTGTGGAGAAGAAGTTAGGGCTGAACTTCCTCAGCTCAGGAAATAAAGATGAAGCAGAACTCTTTCTGCCAGTTACTTCCAGCACAAGTTAAAACAATCAATATCCTAGTTGATGTGAAGAAGTTGAGCTGAGAATTCTTCAGATTATGTAGCAACAATCATTGTTGTAGTTACTTCACAAATCCAGCAAGAAATCTTTGGTACTGTGAAGAAGAAGCAAGGACTGAGTGTATCTCAGTTCATGTAAAGGAGGACTCAGGAAATAAATTCCTGAAGTCAAAGTTGGGCTGAGTCTACATCAGTCAAGGTAAATTAGCATAGAGAAATTTCTCTTATGTCTAACCAAGAAGCTCATCAAATCATTTCCATCATGTAGGATCCTTTTGGATCTGAGTGGTAGGAGTAAGTTTGCTCTGAGGAATGTGAGTCATTCTTACTGACTCGTAGGGCACTTGTGCCTGAGTTGTAGGATCCTTTGGATCTGAGGTAGGACCTTTAGGTCTGAGCTGTAGGAGAGGAATACTCTCTGAGTGTAGAATCCCTAATCGGTCTGAGGTAGGGATGTCGTCCTAGCCTGAGTGTAGGGCCTTTGGCCTGAGGTAGGTGATCCGCTGATCACTGAGTTGTACTCCCTTGTGGATGAGTTGTAGGTCTTGGAGGAGACTGAGAGATCCTGAGGGATCTGAGGTATAAAATCTTTGGAGCATTGATTTGGAGAAGTGCCTTAACTAACAGGAAGTTGGCAAGGTAGGAGGAGAGTGGATGTACCCAAAGATTGAGGAACCACTATAAAGAAGAACATTGGTGGAGAGTGTGTGTACTTTGTTGTGTTGTTTTCTTTATGCAGGTGTCATGTCTTGAAAGAAGAACATAATAAACCAACAAAGCATCTAACTAAAAGAAAAGAAAAGAAAAGATAGCCACTAAGGACTAAGAAACATATTCACCCACCTCTAGGTGATTTAGAAAAGAAATGATAGTCACAAAGTCCATGTGTGTACTTTGGTATTATCGTGACACTTGTTCCACTTATAGTAGTCTTGATTTTCTCTCCTATAGTTCCAATATCAAGGGAGATACTGCAGGAAAGAAAATCAAGACTACTATAAGTGGAATAAGTGTCAGCACCAAGAAGGCTGGCCAAAGCCCTAAAGCTGACAAAGTTCTCTACAACTGATGATGAAGATGAGTTGTCGCAGGAAGACATAAAGTCTGCAGTGAAATGGTGTGGATTGTCTAAGCATACCTCCGGCTCCATTTTGAGAAAGGAACTGAATCTAAAGCGAAAGTTTCTGGCTGATCTCATTAGGAAGGTTTTGTTATGCAAAACAGGGTTCCATGACAAAATTTCAAAGAAAATGTTTGAGGTTTTGGCTCGAGTCATTCTGACCAAAAGAATATAATGGTGCAAGGTAGTATTTGATAGGATACTGGAATGCCTTACCGAACCTAATTTAGGGAGAATTCTTTCCCTATTTCGACGACACACTGTCCCAAAAATCCTGAACTTGAAGCTTGGAGCAATAATACACCACATGAGAATAATGGATTGTAAGATGCTGGAGAGGTGGGATGGGATACTTCAACCCCATGGACCATCAGCTGTAGAAAGGAAAGGAAAGAACATTGCTGCTACTGAGCCCAGCTCCTCCAGTAGCTCATCTAAGGAGGAAGAGCCTCACAATACAGAACTATCATCTTCTACTGAAGAGTCCAGGAAGGACTTGAACATTCAGGTATCAGCCTCTTCTGAACTTACCTCTCTAAGTTACGTAAGCAGACCTGAGTCAGATATTGTCCCTGAAAATGATGAGCCTGCTGCTGAGTTGGCTGAATCAGTGGTAAAGGAAGCTGTTGACAGGATATCTGCAACGATGGATGAAATGTCTCCAGATTAGATGATGCAGATAGGCATCCGCTTATGTATGATGATGATGATGCTTCTAGGCCTCAGAATGAGGGGGAGATCAAACTAGCTTCAGATAAAGAGACTGTTATGTCCGAAGATGAGCATCCACTGGATAAAGTTATGGAAATTCCAAGTGCAGAGGAAAGGAATGCTCTAGTTAAGGGGGAGCAACTGATAAAAGAGATAATGCATGATGTATTATTTATGGGGGAGCAGCTAAAGGTCCCTCCAATAGTAGTACAGACTACTACAGGTGGTGATGATGTTACTGGTGTTGTTGCTGACCTGCATGCAAATGAAAGCATGGCAGAGGTTGAGGGGGATATACCATCTGATCTCCCTGCACATAAGTACATGATTTAGTTTCCTCAGAATCTGGGAAAGAGAAATATATTCATGAGAAAGCACACTCCTCATCACATCTACAGAATAGCCAGTTCAGGAGTGACACTCCTCAAGGAACAGGGAGCAAACCTATACAGGAAGGTATAAATTAGGGCACATCTGCCAAAGTTGATCTGCTGCAACCAACATTCCTAGCCCAGCTAAAGGGGTTGCTGGATGAACAGAGGAGAGCTTTAGAAAATTATGTGGATGAAGCTCTGAAAGATATCAGAAATGATCTAGCAACTGAAATCCAGTCAATCAGATTTGAGGTAAACCTGCTGTAAGGGGAAACTGTCAAATTATTTAAAAGAGCTGCTCCAACTAGGAACTATACCATGGAAAAGCTTGATGTGTCAGACTAGAATATTGTCGTCATCATAGAAAATCAACAGATTCAGGCTAAAAACTCAGTAACCATCCATCAAAATGATAAAGTTTTGAGAAGTGAACAAAATAATGAAATCTTCACCAAGATAAATGCCTGCACTAAGCTACTTGATGACCATATGTTGGAAGTCAAGAACCATGTTACTGCTGGAGTTAACTACCTGGAAACAGAAAGAAGCAAAGATTGCATCTCCTAGACCATTCAAGTAATTAAAGAAGTCAAAAAGGGGGAGAGAGAAGCAATAAGGACTAACACAGAAAACATGGTCTGGACAACTAATGTAGTGAGAGGCTCATTGGGATTAGAGCTAGAGTAATATGATAACATCCCAATGATGCCATATTCTAGAGACCTTGAACAAATAAACTGCTCATGATAATTAAGAGTATGGGGTATATATAGAAGAGTGTGATAGTGTTGGAAATTAGTGGGGAGTGCAGTCCACTGTTGCTAAAATTCCTTCTTTCAGCCCCACTATTGACCAGGCAGTACAGAATAAACAACTGATCACAACTGTTGACACTGAAGAAGAAATCAGAATGAGGAAAAGGAAATAAAGAGAAGAAATGGATAAAAGGCCTGATTTCGATCAATGGATCCCAGAGTGCAGATCTATTTTTCTACTTGCTTGGGACCAGGTCAAGAATAAAAGATCAGATAAAGGAAAATGTTACAATGAAATGGAATGAGATTAGATGGATAAGAGGGACACAAAAAGAAGAATCTACTGGAGAAACAGAAATGACAACCTTCTTGCTCCTGATGTTGTTGAACCCTCTAAGTACTTTCCCAAGCCTCATGGCTACTTTCAGAGACAGAATGAAAAGCTGAAGCTGAAGCTGAAAAGGATAAAGCAACTAAGGTTAAGGCTAGTGATGATGCCGACAAAAAGGAAAAGAAGATAGCTGGGCCAGAAGACAAACCAACAAAGAATTCCAAAGGTAGTGGGATTATGATAAGGGAACCTGAAACTTGAAAAGTGTCAGGTTTTTCTTATAGTGCCAAGGAATGTGACATTTTGTTTATTGCACAAACATTAATTCCGTATATGTTAAATAGAACATCATTTGTTATAATTATGATTTGTCTTACTTATCATTTGTTGTGATCATGATTCATCTGATGTATGCTGTGTTAATATCTGTTGGGTCCATTGTCCACAATGTCAAAGATTTGAGGAAGTCAATCTTGTTAACGATATACATATAGTTATAGTTGATAGTGATGAGATAGGTAGCCTAAGTGGCTAAGTCAGGTAAGTTCTTACCTAAGTGGTGGAAAGATAGAAAACTGTCTAAGTCCATAGGCATTGAGTGAAGATCATTCACTCAATGCCAGATGACGTATAACGCTGAGTGAATCCTATTTTGTTAAAGCCATGAAGTGGCAAGGTTAGAATGTGGCTAAGTTCACATGAGTTGAGTGAAGTCAACTCACTCAATGCCATACAACAAAACCTTGTGAGTCAGGCTAATACACTCAAAGCCTAATGAGAAATGAGCTGAAAAGGGGATAAGTTTACAGGAGTTGAGTGTAGCTCACTCACAGAATGCCTTAGCTTCATAATTGTTGAGTTGTTAAGTTCAGAATTCGTCGAATTAAGCCCTGAGTTCATCATTCTAAGGTTTCACTTATTCGTCAAGCTGAACTCTAAATTCGTCGAATTAAGTTTTTATTTTTTCATCCAGCTCAGCGCAGAGTTCATCAAACTGTGTTCTGAGTTCGTCAAACTCAAACTGAATTCTGAAATAGAAAATATGGCTAAGGCAGAAAGCGTTGAGTGAGGCGTGATCACTTAACGCTATAAACGCCATGATGCAGAATTAGTTAAAGTAAAAAGGCGTTGAGTGAGGCATGATCACTCAACGCTCTCAATGCTTTGATGCTGAAGAAACAGAAATGGCTAAGCCATAAGGCATTGAGTGAGGTGTGTTCACGCAACGCTCTCAATGCCATGCATGCAGAAGAAGCTGCAGAAAGGGTTAAGGCAAAAAGTGTTGAGTGTGCATTACTCACTCAATGCTATCAACGCCTAGATAAACATATTTGTCTAAGTACTTTGGCGTTGAGTGAAGCTTATTCACTCAACGCCTATTCTGCTATTGTTTGATTTTGGCTAAGTCCACAGTTGCTGACGTTAGCAAAGTCAGCAAAATCGACAAAGTCAACTAAGTTCTAATTAAGTACGGAGAAGCTACATAACACGATAAACTCTGCCGAGAAGCTACTGTACGTCTTCTTTCGTAAAAGCAAGGCGCGGCTGGAAGCTACATGTTGGGTATTGTATCCACAATGTACCTGATTTGAAGAAGCCCCTGGACAAGCTAAGGTCAATAGACTATGTATTTGATAAAATCCTTCTAGTTGTGCTTGCAGTTTTTCCACGCTAAGTGCACACCAATGTCAGGGTGCAGTAGGTCAATATACACGGGTCTGCACGACGTAATCCCTCGTTGAGCAGATCAGTGTGTTGGCCTACGTGTACTCTCTCTATTGGAGTGCACTTATTTTCAAGCACAGGGCTGTAAATATGCAGGAGCAGATAAGGAGCAAGGATGGGTCAAGGAGCATCTCATAGGTGGAAAGACGAAAATTCGTCTAAGTTAGAATCGACGAGAATCACCAAGTGATTCTCGCCGATTCGGCGAGAATCACTTGGGATTCTCGCCGATTCGTCGAGAATCAGAAGTTGATTCTCGCCGAACTCGATCCAGCAACTTCTAAGCAAGCACCTCTGCGTCTAAGTAAGAATCGACGAGAATCACTGGTTGATTCTCGCCGTCTCGACCTGGCTTAAAGCAGTGCGTGCAACCAAGGCAAATTCGACGAGAATCATCTTTGATTCTCGCCGAATCGTTGAGAATCACCTTTGATTCTCGGCGACTCGGCGAGAATCACTTTCGATTCTCAACGATTTTGACTTGGCATTTTTCTGGAACTTCCTGAGCCGGATTCTGCCGCTGTTAAATCTCTGGACCGGGATTTGGGGATTTCTATTGTGGGTCCCACAAACGGTCATTTTGGAGTTAGCTACAGTATTTATACACAGGTATTTTGAACTGAATACCTAGACAGAAAGAAGCCGAGCGAGTGCAACCCTAAAATCGCGAAATCTCTCCGCTGCCTCCGTCGCCGCTCGCGCAAGTCCGTCGCCGCTGCTGATCGCATTTCTTCCCGATCTCCGGCGACAGAAGCTTAGCAAAGCTTGAGTCTCACGTGTCTATCCAGAGATCCCTTGTCTCTCGATTTGTTGACCGGGAAAAACTCCCCCGTCCGAATCGATCGAGACGACCGATCCTAGAGTGACCGTTGGTAGACCTTGTTTGCTTGCAACGAAGACTGGATCTCAGAAGTACTGCTGCCGCGCATCATCATTTCCGTCGATCCCGAACCAAGCCACCGCTCGGATTGCCGCCGCCGGTTTCGGGAAGATCCTTTCCAAGAGAGACCAAGGTTGTAAACTTTTCGTTGACTTCACGAACACGTCGTCGAACGAAGAGGAACACCGTAGTCTCCAAACGAAGTTTGTATCTCGTGTACTTTCTATATTTACTTTTGTTGTAAAGGAACTTTTGTTCCCTGTTGTAAGGGTTGGGTGCAACCCGTTTTGTGGGAGTGTTGACTCTCACGTGTGGAAGGGCTCCTTCCGTTAGTGCAGGGATTGGATTTCAATCCCGTTGGAGAAGTGACCGAGTCGTCCCTTGTTGGGGAGATAGGTCGAAGGGGGAAAGTGGATGTACCCAAGTCGGGGAACCACTATAAATTTCCTGTGTATTCTGTGTGCTGTGCTCTTTATTTTTATTGTGCAGGTACGTTCGTAAATTCCGCAAAAGCGCTACTCGTCACCTATTCCCCCCCCCCCCCCCATAGGTGCACATAGCTGACACTAGGTGGACTTTCAAGTGGTATCAGAGGCGAGGTTACTCATCAAAAAGGTCAACACCTTGAGTTGAATCCTGCCCCTAGTGTCAAGAAGAAGACAAATATCTACTATGGACGAGCTCAAGTTCTCCGGCAAGATCCCAGTATGCGCCAGGCTAAATTTTCCGATCTGGAAGGAAAGAATCAGGTTTTACATGGAAGCAGTCGATCCTCGACTCTTCATGATCGTGGAGGAGGGACCTTATGTCCCCACCAAGGCCTCCACCATCGATCCCACCAAGAAGGTGCCGAAGACACTTTCTGAAATGGACAAAGACGAGATGGTGCTCGTAGGACTGGACAAGAAGGCAAGAAACATTCTGGTGAGCGCAGTTGATGATTCCATGATGCAAAATTTCAGCAACTGCAGGACTGCTCAGGAGATCTGGCAGTGCCTGATCATCCTAATGGAGGGCACGGATGAAGTGAGGGATGATCGGAGATCCCTCCTGAACCAAAAATATGAGGCCTTCAGGCAAGGGCCTAAGGAAGAAATCGGAGTCACATACGAGAACTTCCTGAAGATTGTCAACACCCTCAAGGGCTACGGAAGAGTGTTCACCAATGGTGAACTCAATGACAAATTCCTTAGGTCCCTTACTAAGGAATGGGACACAAAGATCTGCGCCATCAGAGAATTTGGCAGACTAGCAGAAACTGATCCACAAATCCTGTTTGGGAAGCTGATGTCCTATGAACTTCAGCTGAACACCAGGAAGGCAGAGGAAGAAGCAGAGAAGGCTGCTGCAAAAGAAAAGACTGTGGCACTAAAAGCCAGTTACTCCAGAAAGGGCAAGAGTGCGATGTCATACCGTGCGAGGAGTAAGGAAGAGGAGGAGGACTCTGAACCATGCTCCTCCGGCTCAAAGCTGTCGGAGGAGGATTTCTCCCTCATCACCCGAGAGTTCAAGAAGTTCCTCAAGATGAGGAATCAAAGAAAGAAAGACAGCTCCTCCTCCAGGAATCAGAAGAAAAATTATTCTTCTGACAGGTATGCATCTAAACCTAACAAACATCGTTCTTCTGATATTATTTGCTTTGGATGCAATAAGCCAGGACACGTCGTGGCCGACTGCCATCAAATCAAAAGAGAAAAAGGGAAAGGAGAGGAGCTCAAATCCTCCAGAGATAAGAAGAAGGAGCGGAGCTACATCGCAAGAAGACCAAAGACACTAAGTGAGTCTGATTCCTCAGACTCCAGTGATGATGAGGAAGCCTACTTTGGGCTGGTGGGTCGCTCCGACTCAGAAGGAGAATGTCCCCCATTTACTGGGAAGGTAAAAACTCACACCCCTCTCTCTGACTCCGACTCTGATCCTGAGTCTCAGGATGATGAACCTGAGGATGGCCCTTCAGCCCGTGAAGCTGAGCTCCTCGAGAAGTATGAGATTCTGCTCAACACTTTCGATGAGTGCAGAAAGAGACTGAAGGCTGAGAAGAAGGAAGTAAAATTCCTTAAGGGTGAGTGTGTATCCCTAAGGGAAGAGGTCACTAGCTTGATTTCTCTCCGACAGGAACACCTTGACCAGACTTCCAAGCATTCAGAGTCTTTGAAGCTCCTTGATCTAAAGCAGGAGGAAGTCGACAAGTTGGAAGAACTACTTGCGGCAGAAAGGAAGATCGTCAAGAGCTTCTCCATGCCAAAAACAGTTCTTCCAGTCGTTGATACCTTCTCTGCTCAGGCCAAAGGAGCTGGCTTGGGGCATATAGGGGTACCTGGTTCTTCATCTAGGAGAAACAAGAACCAGAGGAAGAATAAGGCCGCCAAGAAGGCCTCTGCTGATGAAAAGGGTAAGGCTCCTCTTAGTCCTGTTGCATTCAGAAAGCCTGGCTTTCCTTGCAACCAACACGACTTTGAGTCAACATTTGGGCATCATTTCCGGCCCTCGGTTGCAAAGCCAAAGAGTCGGTATGACGGTTGGAACTTTCCCCGGAACTTCGGTGAGAGTGCCTTCAAGGCACCTTATGAGGAAATCCACATAGGAAATTATGGTCCGTTCTCTAGCGGCCATAATGGAAAGCAGGCACCAAAAGCCAAGCCTGTTATACAGAAGGTGACAAAGTCATGCAACTATTGTCACCATGAGGCCTCCACCTCCAGATCTAAGGGCCCAGCAGTACCCACCGTTCCCAGGGTAATGCAGGAGCCTAGGAAGAGGTACAACAGATTTGACTGTTGGTGCTGTGGTAAAGTCGGTCACTTTGCCGTGGATTGTTGGTTTAATCCAAGGAACTACGAGACTCCCCATGTTAGCAATGCGAGACCAACCACTCGTAGGGTTAACCAACCGAGGGGGAGTGTGCTAACCAGGAATCTAGGACCAAAGTTCCATTGGGTTCCTAAGGCAAATTAATTTTGTTTTGCAGGAATTTCCAAAGGCCACCAAAACGCCGATCTTGTATTTGGACAGTGGATGCTCCCGGCATATGACCGGGACAAGAAGCCTGCTACGTGATTACACTCCAGTCGAGAATGGACCCAAAGTCATCTTTGGAGGGTCAGATCGAGGAGTCACCAGAGGTTATGGTATGATTTCCAACAGTATAATCTCTATCACCGACGTGGCTTATGTTGAAGGGTTAAACCATAACCTGATCAGTGTAAGTCAGTTATGTGATAAAGGTTATGACGTTAAGTTCTGCAAGGATAAATGTCTGATAATTTCACGTACCTCTTCTGAAACGGTATTATCAGGCATTAGGAGCAGAAATATGTTTTGTTTAGATTTTCTCAGTTTAGATTCATCTACCCCCGTATGCCTTATGGCAACAGGCAGTGCATCTCTTTGTGAACAATGGCACAAGAGATTGGCACATATTAATTTCAAGACAATTAGTATGCTATTTTCTAAGGACTTGGTAAGGGATGCTCCCAGTATCAAGTGCATCAAAGATAGCCCATGTCCTGCATGCCAGATGGGCAAATAGACTCGGGCTACCTTTAAGAGCATCGCTGACAAAGACTCTTCCCGATGTCTTTACCTTTTGCATATGGACTTGTTTGGTTTGGTCCAATGCAAGTTCATAGCTTGGGAGGCAAGTCCTATACGCTAGTGATAGTTGATGATCATTCTCGGTTTACATCGGTGTTCTTTTTGAAACGAAAGTCAGATACGTTTGACATCTTCACTAATTTTGTCAAGCAGGTTCAGAACGAATTTAACTGCTCCGTGGTCAAAATCAGAAGTGACCATGGAACAGAATTCGAATCTGGTGCAATGACAGAATTTTGTGAAGAACAAGGTATCTTTCATGAGTTTTCCTCCCCGCACACTCCTCAGCAAAATGGAGTTGCGAAGAGGAGAAATAGAACTCTCATTGAAGCCTGCACGACAATGTTGAAAGATGCTTCTCTCCCGGAATTCTTCTGGGCAGAGGGTGTCAATACGACATGTCATGTACAAAACCGAGCATTGATCAACAAGCATCATCGTAAGACGCCCTACGAGCTACTGAAAGACAGGAAACCAACCATGTCCTACTTGAGGATTTTTGGTTGCCGATGCTATGTACTGAATAATGGGAAGTACCCGCGTACTAAATTCGGTGAAAAATGCTTCGAAGGCATATTCATGGGCTATAGTTCCCATAGTCGGGCATATAGGGTCTTCAATAAGAAAACCCTAGTGGTAGAAGAATCAATAAATGTTGTATTTGATGAAGGAAGTTTGCTTAACAGCAATTCTTCCAGTAGTATTCTTGAAGATGCAGGTGCTAGACTTGAACAGCTGAGTCTGGATGAGACCCCTAAAGATGACGCTCCCAAGTACGTCAAAGTTTCCACCTCCACGTCATCTGAAAATGTTGAAGATCAAGATGGAACAAATCTCTTAGAAGAAAGAGAAGACCAAGAAGTAGTTGAAGCTCCAGACGCCAGACTTCTAGAGCTCCGGCACGTGAGAGATCATCCTAGAGATCAGATCATCGGGGATCCTCGTGTTGGTGTCAGAACTCGAAGAGGTACAGTTAATGAAGTATTGTATCTTAGCTTCCTGTCACAGGTTGAGCCAAAGAAGTTCGACGAGGCGAACAAGGATGCGGCATGGATTCTGGCCATGCAAGAGGAACTACATCAATTCGAACGTTGCAAGGTTTGGACGCTGGTTCCCAGACCATACAAGAAGAATGTGATTGGCACGAAGTGGATCTTCAGAAACAAGCTGGATGAACATGGGGTCATCGTAAAGAACAAGGCCAGGCTGGTGGCTCAAGGTTACAGACAGGAGGAAGGGATTGACTTCGACCAGACCTTCGCACCAGTAGCAAGGCTCGAGGCAATCAGGTTGTTCCTAGCGTATGCTTCACACAAAGGATTCACAGTCTATCAAATGGATGTGAAATCGGCATTCCTGAACGGATACCTGAAAGAGGAAGTATACGTCGCTCAACCCCCAGGTTTTGTCGATCCTACTTATCCCAATCACGTTTATTTTCTTAATAAGGCCTTATATGGGTTGAAACAAGCTCCACGAGCTTGGTATGAGACTTTATCTAGTTTTATTCTTGAGAACAAGTTCTCCAGAGGTAAAATAGATAAAACATTGTTTCTCAGGGAAGTCAAAGGCAAGATTTTGCTGGTGCAAATCTATGTCGATGACATAATATTCGGCTCAACGGACAACAATCTTTGCAAAACGTTTTCTAAACTTATGCAAGGAAAGTTTGAAATGAGCAGTATGGGAGAGCTCAAGTATTTCTTAGGACTTCAAGTGAAACAGTCAGAGGATGGAATCTTCAACTCTCAGACGAAGTTCACAAATGAACTCCTTAAGAAATTCGGTATGGAGAGTGCAACCTCTATGAGGACTCCAATGGGATCCACCATGTCTCTGGATAAGGATAAGAAAGGTAAACCTTTCGATGAAACCAAATACAGAAGCATCATTGGATCCCTGCTCTACCTTACTGCCAGTCGACCGGATATTATGTTCTCCACATGTGTCTGTGCCCGATATCAGGTGAACACTAAGGAATCTCACTATGTCGCTGCAAAGCGAATTCTGAGATACCTTAAAGGTACTCCTAATCCTGGCTTGTGGTACCCGAGAAACAATGATGTCGAGCTAATAGGCTTTTCAGATACTGATTTTGCAGGGAGCAGGGATGACAGGAAAAGCACCTCCGGGACGTGTCAATTCCTCGGCAGGAGGCTTATCTCATGGAACAGCAAGAAACAGAATTATGTTGCAACCTCCACAGCAGAGTCAGAGTATATCTCGGCAGGAAGCTGTTGCGCACAACTTCTATGGGTCAGAAACCAGCTAGCCGACTACGACCTTCAGTTCAAGGAAGTACCCATGTACTGCGACTCCTCAAGTGCAATTGCCATTGCCAACAATCCGGTGTCGCACAGCAGAACGAAGCATATCGAAGTACGCTACCACTTCATTCGGGAGCACGTGGAGAACAAAGATATCTCTCTCTGTTATGTCCCCACGGACAAGCAGATTGCTGATATATTCACAAAGCCCCTAGACGAGGCCAAGTTCAATCTTTTCAAGACTGAATTGGGGATGCTCAATTATGAGGAATGAAGACTACAGAGGCTCCAGGCCCATGCAAGAACTGAGGGGGAGCAAAGGGTAAAACGCTACAGACCCCGATTTGTAGAAGCCGAAAAGGGGGAGACTACCCTCTCGGCTAAGGCTAAGGTGGCTCCAAGCTTGCTCCCAAGAAATTGGTATTGGTAATGGATAACTCACTCAACTCTCTTTTCAGTTTATGGCTTTCATTCTCATTTGCTCTATTCACCTTAGCTTGTAGGGTTTAGGCTTCTTCAAATAGGGGGAGATTGTTGGGTATTGTATCCACAATGTACCTGATTTGAAGAAGCCCCTGGACAAGCTAAGGTCAATAGACTATGTATTTGATAAAATCCTTCTAGTTGTGCTTGCAGTTTTTCCATGCTAAGTGCACACCAATGTCAGGGTGCAGTAGGTCAATATACACGGGTTTGCACGACGTAATCCCTCGTTGAGCAGATCAGTGTGTTGGCCTACGTGTACTCTCTCTATTGGAGTGCACTTATTTTCAAGCACAGGGTTGTAAATATGCAGGAGCAGACAAGGAGCAAGGATGGGTCAAGGAGCATCTCATAGGTGGAAAGACGAAAATTCGTCTAAGTTAGAATCGACGAGAATCACCAAGTGATTCTCGCCGATTCGGCGAGAATCACTTGGGATTCTCGCCGATTCGTCGAGAATCAGAAGTTGATTCTCGCCGAACTCGATCCAGCAACTTCTAAGCAAGCACCTCTGCGTCTAAGTAAGAATCGACGAGAATCACTTAGTGATTCTTGCCGATTCGGCGAGAATCACTAGTGATTCTCGTCGAATCGACGAGAATCACTGGTTGATTCTCGCCGTCTCGACCTGGCTTAAAGCAGTGCGTGCAACCAAGGCAAATTCGACGAGAATCATCTTTGATTCTCGCCGAATCGTCGAGAATCACCTTTGATTCTCGGCGACTCGGCGAGAATCACTTTCGATTCTCACCGATTTTGACTTGGCATTTTTCTGGAACTTCCTGAGCCGGATTCTGCCGCTGTTAAATCTCTGGACCGGGATTTGGGGATTTCTATTGTGGGTCCCACAAACGGTCATTTTGGAGTTAGCTACAGTATTTATACACAGGTATTTTGAACTGAATACCTAGACAGAAAGAAGCCGAGCGAGTGCAACCCTAAAATCGCGAAATCTCTCCGCCACCTCCGTCGCGGCTCGCGCAAGTCCGTCGCCGCTGCTGATCGCATTTCTTCCCGATCTCCGGCGACAGAAGCTTAGCAAAGCTTGAGTCTCACGTGTCTATCCAGAGATCCCTTGTCTCTCGATTTGTTGACCGGGAAAAACTCCCCCGTCCGAATCGATCGAGACGACCGATCCTAGAGTGACCGTTGGTAGACCTAGTTTGCTTTGCAACGAAGACTGGATCTCAGAAGTACTGCTGCCGCGCATCGTCGTTGCCGTCGATCCCGAACCAAGCCGCCACTCGGATTGCCGCCGCCGGTTTCGGGAAGATCCTTTCCAAGAGAGACCAAGGTTGTAAATTTTCGTTGACTTCACGAACACGTCGTCGAACGAAGAGGAACACCGTAGTCTCCAAACGAAGTTTGTATCTCGTGTACTTTCTATATTTACTTTTGTTGTAAAGGAACTTTTGTTCCCTGTTGTAAGGGTTGGGTGCAACCCGTTTTGTGGGAGTGTTGACTCTCACGTGTGGAAGGGCTCCTTCCGTTAGTGCAGGGATTGGATTTCAATCCCGTTGGAGAAGTGACCGAGTCGTCCCTTGTTGGGGAGATAGGTCGAAGGGGGAAAGTGGATGTACCCAAGTCGGGGAACCACTATAAATTTCCTGTGTATTCTGTGTGCTGTGCTCTTTATTTTTATTGTGCAGGTACGTTCGTAAATTCCGCAAAAGCGCTACTCGTCACCTATTCCCCCCCCCCCCCCCCGCCCATAGGTGCACATAGCTGACACTAGGTGGACTTTCACTACATGTAGGACCCACTGATCCCTAAGAGCCGTTGATCAGCGAACTACAAAAGGATGAGATGGGCCAAGACAAAAGACAACTTATTTAGGGAATCATCAATTTCAAAAAGTGAGCAGTCGAGTTCATCTTCCTTGGCATTTTTGAATGTAAAAAGCTTGAAGTTGTCCAGCAACAAAATGTTTAGATAACTGTGCAGTCTCTATCTGCCATAGCAGAATCAGAATTAGTTCTGAAGAAAGAAGAACCTTCAGCCTTCGGCAGGTTCAGTAAGCTGCTTGAAGACTCAAGATCAACTGATCTTTAGCCTTCTACAACAAGTTCAGGAGTTAGCTTCTAAGTTCCTCCAGCAAAAGTTTTCTCTGCTGTGAGGAGTGTTAGAGCATAAATTTCTCTGCTCTAGTTGTTGACACTGAGAAATTTCTCTACGTCAAAGTTAATAAAAAACATTTCTTGTTGTAGCATCCTTCTGGATCTGAGCTGTAGGGCATTGGGCCTGATGTTGGGCAAATTTGCCTGAGATGTAGGATTGGGCTCCTATCTGAGTGTAGGATCCTTCTGGGATCTGAGGTAGGTGAGTTTTACTCACTAAGAAGCCGGGAAATATTGCCTGAGCTGTAGGAGAGTGAATCTCTCTGAGTTGTGGGAGCAAGTTTGCTCTGAGGTAGGGCTATCCTCCATAGCCTGAGTGGTAGGGATTAATTGTCTGTGGTAGGTGATACTCCTATCACTGAGTATAGGCCCTTGTGGTAAGGTGGGAGGAGAGTGGATGCACCCATAATTTTGGGGAACCACTATAAAAATACTTGTGTGCTTTTCTGTGATTATTTTCTGTTTGTAGGTTCATAAAAAGCTTTCAACTATTCAATCACATAGTAAGTCAAGAAGAAATAAAAGAAAATCAAAAGACCTAGATTAACCTATTCACCCCCCTCTAGGTTGGTACCTACCTTGAAAATTAGAACTTTCAAGTGGTATCAGTGGGAGGTTGCTCAAAAAGGGATTTAAAAATCCGAGTGATCTCTAAAGGTAGTTGCAGTTAAGTGAACATGGGCTCTGGAGAAAGCCTGAGAGAGATGAGTTCCCTGAAACTCCCCATCTGCCGGAAGGAGAATTTTGGAATATGGAATGCGAGGGTGAGGCTATTTATGGAAGCCTATGATCCAAGGATCTTTTCAACAGTCAGGGAGGGACATGTCATTCCTATGAAGGTCTCTGTTCTGGATGCCAACATCAAGACACCTAAAACATACTCTGAAATTACAAAAGATGAGGTCATCTTAGCTGTATTGGACAAGAGTGCACAGAACATCATTGCTAGTGTAGTAGATGACTCAACTTTTCAGAACTTGGTTCACTTCCACACATCTAAGGAGATGTGGGACACACTTGTGGTCTATATGGAGGGTACTGTAGAGGTAAGGGATGAAAGGAAGTCTCTGCTCAACCAGGAGTATGAGACCTTCAGGAAAAATCTGAAAGAGAACATAACTGCCTTCTATGAAAGATTTTTCAAAATCATAAATGAGTTGAAGACCTATGGGAGGGTCTTCAATAATTATGAAATAAATGACAAGTTTCTCAGATCTCTCACTAGAGACTGAGATACTAAGATCTGTGTCATAAGAGAGGTGGCCAAGTTTGCTGAAACTCCTCCCCAAATATTGTTTGGAAAGCTGATCTCCTATGAGATACAGCTAGCGGCCAGGAAAGAGGAGGAGGCTACTAACAAATCCCAAGCCAAGGAAAAGTTCTTGGCCTTCAGAGCAGAAAGCACAAGGAAGGGCAAGGAGATGTTTCCCTGTCCTCTAAGAAAACTAGTTGAGTCAGATAGCTCAGAAACATAAGCATCAAATAGCAGCATGTCTGATGAGGATTTTGCAGCCTTCTCCAGACAACTCCAGAGGCTAATGAAGAAGAAGTATTAGAAGAAGAGGTCTTCCAATTCCACTCATCACAGGAAGAATCAATTCAAGACAGACAGGTATGGTTCCAAACCTAATAAATATAATTCTTCTAAAGTAGTTTGCTACTATTGTAGCAAGCCTGGGCATATGATAGGTGACTGCCCAGAGAAGAGGAAGGATGCTGAGGAGAAGAAGCAGCATCAATACAAAGGGAAGAAGGAGAAGTCCTTCATTTCTAAGAAGGAAAAGAGTTGGACAGACTCATCATCATCTGAGTCTGAAAAATAGGAAACCTACATTGGGTTGATTGCTGCTGCTAATGATAGATCTGTTGTAGCAGGAGAAGACAATCCTCTAGTAGGGATCAGGGCCCCTCTAATACTATCACAAAGTGACTCAGAGGAGGACGAAGATGCCCACAGCTATAGAGGGCTCATGGCAATGACAGATGAAGAGGGAAACTAGGATCAGCCTGGTCAAAGTAAGGTACATCCTTTATCAAATTCTGCTTCTACGTCTGAGTATGAGATCAGTCCTTGCTAAGAAACCTCTTCACCCAGGGGTGAAGAAGATTCTGGATCTGAAGGAGATGTCAATAAACTAATTAAAAATCATGGAGAACTTTTGAATGCCTTTAAGTAGGTCAAGAAGTTGTATAAGAAGCAAGCTAAAGAGATTTCATCTCTTAAACTTGCAGTTGCCCAGGTGACTATAACAGCTAATCTGTTGGATCAGAAAGCTATTGAAATAACCAAGTGAAGTCCCTCTTGGACATCCAGATAGCCTCCATCAAGCATAAGAACTTTCTCATCAGGGAGCTTGAAGATAGACTTGAGAAGGAGAAATGAATAGTGGCCAGTTATTCTATGCCAAGAACAGTACTACCCTTGATTGACACTTTCTCCTATCAAATGGGTAAGAAAGGGTTGGGATTCAAGGGAAGCACAAGAGCTGCTCCTTCCAAAAGGAAGGGGAAAGCTCCAGCTCAGCCTATTGCTTCCAAGCCTCCGATTCTCTTTAGAAAATATCTGTTATCTTCTAATAGGTATGACCAGGAAGGCTCTTGTGGTCATTGGGAGAATGGTTGTTCCACAGGGGTGAACAAAGATGTTCACTGCTATGGTGAAAGCTCTACTCGGGTGAGTTACTTTATGGTAGCCCATGTGAAAACTCAAATGGCCCAAACTGGACCATTTGTTTTTGGTGCTTTAACTCCAACACTCAAAGATGTTGCTGCAGCCAAGTCTCTGAATATGACAACTAAGGGTCAGACTAAGGGCGAGTCAAACAGTCAGGCTGATTCAGGCATTTCTGATGCCATCGAAAGCATGCTCTCTGAAAAGAGGCATGTTGCTGATATCACTCAGAGCGGACCGAACTAGCTAGCTAGAAGACTTGCCTTCAGTCCAATTCTAGCGGAAAGAAATTAGAAAATGGCTACAACACATCCTCCTTCTATTAAGGGTGTTGTTAACCATGCTGCATGGCCTACACAAAAGAGAAGATATAAAATACATGATTGTTGGTGCTGTGGTAAGATAAGGCAATTTGCCATACACTGCTAGCACCATCCTAATATGGCCAGAGCTAGGGTCAGTCCACCTGTCAGAAATTCTTCTAGTGGACATGTTCAGTTTCATACTAATGTACCCCTAGGACCCAATAGATATTGGTGTCCTAAGGTAAAGTAAATTATATATTGCATGTTAGTCCAAGTGGCCATACCCTTATATGGTGCTTGGACAGTGGTTGTTCCAGGCACATGACTGGGACAAGGAGCAATTTGAAAGACTACACTCCAGTAAAATATGGACCCAAAGTAATCTTTGGCGGTTCAGATAAAGGGATAACAAGAGGATATGGTAGGATCACCATTGGCATAGTCACCATCACTAAGGTGACTTATGCTGAAGGGTTTCAACACAACCTTATAAGAATAAGCTAGCTCTCAGATCTTAGCTATGTTATTGTCTTCCACAAGGATGAGTGCCAAATTAGAAGGTCAAGTGACCAAGAGGTCATCTTGACAGGCACTAGGAGTGGAAATGTCTATTGCTTAAACTTTCTTTGTTTGATATAGACTCTCCTATCTGTCTAGTAGCAAATGAGAAAGCCTGTCATTGTGTCCTACGGCACAAGAGGCTAGCCCATATAAACTACAAGACTATTGGTAAGCTCTTTAGTCAAGATCTAGTTAGTAATGGTCCCAATGTGAAGTGCTCCAAAGAGGGCATTTGTTCTACTTGCAAAAAGGGCAAGCAAACAAAAGCCTCCTTCAAGAGCATTGGGACGAAAGATTTTGTGAGGTGCTTATTGTTGAAACCGGAAATCCGGCCTCTCGTGGAGTTCGACCGTTGGGGAAGGGGTGGTCTCGCGCCTACTTTGCTCCTGCAAGAAAAACAACGGAAGAGACAAGAAAGAACAGACCCAAGGGCTCGGCAGGGAGGTCCCACCACAAACCCGGAAGATCTCTGAGCGCTTCCCCTCCTTAGCCAAGAGCCGAGCTAAGGTACCCTCAGAGAACACTTGAAAATGAGAGCAAGGAGATCCTGAAAAAGTCCCTCTCTGAGGTACCCCTTGGGTCTTATTTATAGATTTTCAGAATCTGAACTGCCAATAACCAAGAGGACTGACCTGGAAATACCTAAAGGCCCCTGGCTGGGTCTGCCAACAGCCAAACTCCGCTGTTCTGAATAGCTATGCGCAGTCCAACCTGGTCTGCCAACAGCGGGGCTCCGCTGTTCTGAGTAGCTATTCGCACCCCTGGGGGTCAGCTCGCCTCCAGTTCCCCCGCAGGAGGCGGGCGCGGCCTGGTCTCGCGGGTCGCCTATGCTCCCTGGGCGGGCGCGAGACTATATGGGCGAGCTGTCCGTCTTCTGTCGGGCGGACCGGCAGCCAGGTCGCGTGCGGGTTGGCCGGCGATCGTCGCAACCTTGATCGACTCGCCAATCACGGGTCGCCGGGCTTATCTGCTTTGGCCAAGGATTCCTTGCGCGACCCGCTCGCTCGCCTGAAATGGGCGGGAGCGGGCCAGCCCTTCTGCCGCTCTGCTCAACCTCTCTGGCGGGGCCCGCTCGCCGGACACGGGGTTGTACACAATCCCCGCTCTTTTTGAGCTTGAATCAAGCTCGGAAAGAATCATCCAACCCGCGTGTTCGGCGAGCACTGTGCTGAGCTGGCAGGGAATCTTTTTGTGGGCCCCCACTGTCCGGCTATAAATACATACCGCTGACCCCTGTAGGAGGCTCCCCAGATCCCTTTATTTTCTCTGAGCAGACTTTTGTTTCTCGATGCCGGTTAGCGAAGAGGTGCGAGCTCGCCTGGCGGCAGCGGTCCTGCAGACTCAGGAGGAGGCCCTCGAGGCCGCCCCATGGCTAGTTCGCGGGTCTCCCGACCCTCTCTTCAGGTCGGCGAAGGGAAAGATTGTCAGGCGTTCTCTGGCGGGTGACTGCCAGGCCTCCAGCTCGGCGGCGGGTGCTGACGTCGTCCCTGGGGTACGTGGCCTTCCGCGGATTATGGCTGTCTCTCTGATTTTCTGTTTTGCAGGTAATTCCCTGTGAGGAGGTGGAGAACCGGTGAGAGGATCGTCCCCCTCATCCGTCGCCTGAGAGGGTCGCGAGTTCTCCAGGTCTGGACCGCCCACCTCCGGAGACCCCCCACCTGCCGGCTTCCCACGGACTGGGAAAATCCCTCGAGACCCTCGAGGGGGAAACCTTTCGGGGTCGGCCAGGCTCTTCTCGCCTATCCGCCGGTGCGGGCGACGTGCCAACCCCTGGTGAGCTGGTATTTACCGTTGGGCTTCGTCTCTTGCTCGCTCCTTCTGACTCGCCTCGTTTGCAGGCTATAAAAGGGCCTCCTCTGAAACCGAGATGAGCGAAGGATATTCGCCCCTGCCCGACGTGGACAGTGTTTCTGACTACTTGGGCGACCCGACTGATGCGGTCGGGATGAAGAGGCAGGTGACGCGGCTGTTCCAGAAACACACACTGCTGCTGCAGGAGATCATGAAGAGGGTCGATGAAGACAAGGCCGAGACTGAGGCCCGGCTCGCGGCCTTGGAGGGCCCTCCGCGTGAAGCGGAAGACGACGACATCACCTCGCCGGGCGTGCATATAACGCGGGCCGAGGGACATCTTAGGAGCGCCACAGAGCAGGTCGGCCTGGCTCAGCGGGAACTGGTGGCGGTTCGCGATTACCACGATCCTCGCGTGCCGCCGCGATCGGGAACGAAGAGGCGGCACAGGTGGAAGTGGGTCGAGTACTGACCCAGTTGTCTGCCCCTCGCTTGTGGGATACTGCGGGGTTGTTGTCATTTCGGAGTTATCTTGTATTCGTAATCGCTAGCGACTCTTTTAGCCCGCCTATGGGCCTAACTTATTACTGCTGAGGTTCATTGGAAATATCATGCTGTTTTTATTGTTTTCTGTGGGCGGGTTAAGGGAAAGGTCCGTTCTTCCTCTTGCGCTGATCGGGGCGAGGGCGAGCCGAGGGGCTCGCCAGACGGGATTCTCCCGACTCGCGCGGAACAGCGTGCGGGTGCGGGTTGAGGCTCGCCCGCACTGGTCTTCCGCGGTTGCAGCCGGGCGAGAACCGCGCCGGATCGACCTTTGAGGTGCGGTCGCGCGCGGGAAGTCGAACCGTCGGACTGATTTTTGCTGTCCGCACCCCATCTTTCGGCGGGAAGTTTCCCGCCCTTTCTCTTTCCCTATAAATAGGCCTTGTAGGCCATTATTTCTTCACCAAATCCAAACCCTCCTGCTTCCCGTTCCCTGCGGAGTACCGTCTGTGTTCGCCTTCTGTCTATTCTTCGCGCGTTCGGCGGCGACTCGATGGGAATGGGCGGAGGCGGCGGCGACGTGGACGGCCGAAGCAAGTGCGCTTGGACATTCTCCGAGCACGATTTTCCTCGCGCCGTCCTCTCTGAGCGCGAGTACCTGGATGCCCTTGGCGACCACGTTCCGCCGGGCTTTTCTGCGAGGCGGCCCGGGGATGGGGAGAAGATCAACGACTTGTCTAGGGACGAGCTCGCCATCCCTCTCGCTCACTTTGAGGTGGGCCTACGACTTCCCCTCTGGCCCGAGGTGCGACAGGTGTTGAAGTACTTCGGGGTTGTCCTGGGCCAGATGACCCCGAACTCCATCGCCGTTATGGTGGGGTTCGCCTGCTTCCTGCGAGAGGAGCGAGTGGAGTTCAGCCTCGCCGTGTTCCGGAAGCTGTTCTCCTTCCGGGCGAATCGAGACGGGACGGCCTACTTCTCCAGCGCCCACCTCAAGATGCGGGAGACAGTTAACAAGAGTCACAATTGGCTCAAGAGATTCATGTTCGTCAAAGGGGACTTCAGCAACGTCCCCTTCTCGCCGGTGCAACTTAGCGAGGCGAGCTACCGGCCCCCCAGCCTAGGCGGCCACGAAGCTGACCTGTGCGCGTTCTTCGCTGGGAAGAATTTTGAGGTTGCGTTCTTGCGCCGCCATCTTGACGACCTCGCCGCTGTCCCGCCGGGGGGAGGTTTGTCACTCGCCGCTGTTATACCTTATTCCCTTCCTTCCTTTATCTCACCCCTTCCTTCTGTCAGGCGAGCGCGACATCCCTCTTCACCCTCCTTACGAGAGCGCCCGCATTCCCCCCGGGGTTCTCGCCCGTGCGCAGGCTGAGGATGCCGCCCAGCGCGACATCCCATCGGTCCCGGCCAAGAAGCGGCCGGGTGGCGGACAGCCAGCCCCTCCGCCGAAGGTGGCGAAGACCGTGGATCAACAACTCACCGCGAGCCAAAGAAAGGGCAAGGCCCCCGCAGTCCTGCCGACTGAGGGCCCCTCGCCCCTGCTGGTTGCTTCGACCAGCGACTCCCCGGTCAGGGCGGAGGGCACCTCCGCGTCGCCGGGCGGGTCTCAAGCTGCTGCGGAGCCGGTGCCGAGAGGGCATCGTAACTTCGGCTACGGCGAGAGGTACCAGGACGAGCTCGGCATCCCGCTCCTGGCGTGGGATAAGGGGTCGAACCGCGCGATGATCTCGACCCTGCTGCCGAGCTGGATGGAGCAGGATACCATCGGCGGGGAGGCGTACAACTTCTCCTTTGGCCTGTACTCGCGCGAAGACGCAGCCATTTATGACAAGGAGGAGATGCGAGTGCTGATTCATGAGAGCGCGCGGGCCCAGCTGCGCGGTCTGGAGCTGGCTCACATGGTGGGGAGGCGCTGCACCCAGGTGGAGCGGAATGCCGCGTCCATCCAAAAGATGGCGGATGAGAAGGAAGTGGCCCGAAAGCTCGCTCAGGCAGACGCGGACCTTCACAGGGGGCGAGCCGACGCTGTCGAGGAGACCCTCGCGCAGTACCTGGGCGGGGTGGTACGTGCTCAACCCGAATTACCCTTCCCCCTTTTTGCGGGCACAGAAAACGATTATTCTTATTCCTTTCCCCAGGATGCGGCGATGGCGAGCCGGATGGGTGCCGAGATCGCCACCCTTGGCTAAGAGAAGGCGGCGTTGGAGGCGCGGGTACGCGAGCTGGAGGCCGCCGCCGCTGTCCCTCCTCCAGACAGCAGGGTCTGCCCGCGCGAGCACCTCTCCGACTATGACCTGGAAGTGCTAATGCAAAAGAACGCGGCCAGCGCAGCGAAATACACGATGCAAACGCTGCGGCGCGCGGATCTGCTTACGAGCGAGGAAGCGGGACTCTCGGCGGAAGACGTGGTGCCGGCGCTGTTTTTCCCCGTGCCGGAGCCTGGCGACAAAGGCTTCCAGCCCATTTAGGATTTCTCAACCCTGATCTCGCGTTTCTCCAGACTCTCGTAATTTTTTCTTTTAGATGAACATTATCATGTATATCAATCTGTTCTGAGATGTATGCGCGAGTTGCGCTTATACTTCGTATTTTTTAGCTATTGTTCCTTTTATGAATGCTCTCTTCGCCCGCCTTATTTTTCCAACGCCGTTGTTGCCGGATGGCGCGACCTGCCCCTGCGGCCCGGCTCGGATGAGGCGGCTGCCCGTCCGCCGAGCAAGGCGAGCCGGTTCGTCCCTAGAGCGAGGCGAGCCGGCTCGTCCCTCGGCCGTATGCCTAATTCCCTGCGGGCTCTCGCCCAGGCCTTTGCATTTACTCGGCCGCCTTTCCTGGGGCTTGAGGGTGGGGCTATGCTAGGCCCTTTCTCCCTTTTTTCTGACTAACTCTTGTGATTCCGACCTGCTGCTCATGCCTTTCGAGTAATTCCCGGCCTCGCCGGCTAGGTGGGAGTCCGGCAACGTGATTTGTTCTGGGTTGCAGGTTATCGCCTACTGAGCCATTCCATCGAGTGACTTCCGGCCCTGCCAGCTAGGTGGGAGCCTGGCAGCGGGATCTTCTCGAGGCTAGGGATGACACCGAGTGACTTCCGGCCCTACCAGCTAGGTGGGAGCCTGGCAGCGGGATCTTATCGGGGTCCTAACTCATTCCATCGAGTGACTTCCGGCCCTGCCAGCTAGGTGGAAGCCTGGCAGCGGGATCTTCTCGAGGCTAGGGATGACACCGAGTGACTTCCGGCCCTGCCAGCTAGGTGGGAGCCTGGCAGCGGGATCTTCTCGGGGTCCAAACACATTCCATCGAGTGACTTCCGGCCCTGCCAGCTAGGTGGAAGCCTGACAGCGGGATCTTCTCGAGGCTAGGGATGACACCGAGTGACTTCCGGCCCTGCCAGCTAGGTGGGAGCCTGGCAGCGGGATCTTCTCGGGGTCCAAACACATTCCATCGAGTGACTTTCGGCCCTACCAGCTAGGTGGAGGCCTGGCAGCGGGATCTTCTCGAGGCTAGGGATGACACCGAGTGACTTCCGGCCCTGCCAGCTAGGTGGGAGCCTGACAGCGGGATCTTCTTGGGGTCCAAACACATTCCATCGAGTGACTTCCGGCCCTGCCAGCTAGGTGGAAGCCTGGCAGCGGGATCTTCTCGAGGCTAGGGATGACACCGAGTGACTTCCGGCCCTGCCAGCTAGGTGGGAGCCTGGCAGCGGGATCTTCTCGGGGTCCAAACACGTTCCATCGAGTGACTTCCAGCCCTGCTAGCTAGGTGGAAGCCTGGCAGCGGGATCTTCTCGAGGCTAGGGATGACACCGAGTGACTTCCATCCCTGCCAGCTAGGTGGGAGCCTGGCAGCGGGATCTTCTCGGTGTCCAAACACATTCCATCGAGTGACTTCCGGCCCTGCCAGCTAGGTGGAAGCCTGGCAGCGGGATCTTCTCGAGGCTAGGGATGACACCGAGTGACTTCCGGCCCTGCTAGCTAGGTGGGAGCCTGGCAGCGGGATCTTCTCGGGGTCCAAACACATTCCAATTTTCTGAGCAAGCTAGACATGACAATCCTGGGGGGGGGGGAAGTGAAGAAAGACTTCATTATAACAAATCGCGCCGCTTACAGGAGCTTAGGTAAAAAACCTCTTCAAGTCGTCTCCACTCCAGGTGAGACTCAGGGCCTTGCCCTCTACATTTTGGAGCCGATAGCCCCCTGACCTCAAAGCTTCCTTCACAATGAATGGCCCCTACCAGCTGGGGTTGAGTTTCCCTACGGATGCTGATCTCCCTGCCGCGTCCACCTTCTTCATCACCAGGTCCCCTTCTGCGAACTGCCTGACCCTGACATGCTTGTCAAAGTATTTTGCCATCCTCCTTTTGACCTCCTCCTGTCGGATGGCCGAAAGATCCCTCAACTCTTCTACCATGTCAAGGGAGAGTCTCAGCCCCTCCCCGTTCTCGGCTTGCCATTCCTCTCGGCCCTCCCTGGCCGTTCCGACTCGCGGTGTTTGGACCTCAAATTCTATGGGGAGCACCGCCTCGCACCCATGGGAGAGCTTGAAGGGGGTCTCCCCCGTGGCCGTGTTTGGGGTGGTTCTAAGGGCCCAAAGAACGGCGGGGAGCTGCTCCACCCAGCTCCCCCTCAAGGTTTCCACCTTCTTCTTGAGGAGATTGACGATGATCTTGTTCGCCGCCTCCACCTGCCCGTTGCTCCTGGGGTGGTGGACCGAGGCGAACCTGAGGTCGATTCCAAGCTGCTCGCAGAAGCTGGTGAACTCGGCACTTGCGAACTGGGGTCCGTTATCGGTGACGATGGCTTGTGGCATCCCGTGGCGACAGATGATCTCCCCCCAGACGAAGTTCCTGATCACTTGGGAGGTCACCTTGGCCAACGCCTTCACCTCCATCCACTTTGAGAAGTAGTCGATCATTACCAGGAGGAACCTTCTCTGACCGCTGGCCTGGGGGAACGGTCCAACAAAATCCATTCCCCAGATTGCGAAGGGCCAGGGGGCCGTGATACTCTTGAGTTGTTGGGCCGGCTGTAGCTGGAGGGGGGCAAACAGCTGGCACTTATGACATCTCCTTGCGAATTCCGCGGCGTCTCGGCCCAGGGTGGGCCAGAAATACCCTTGCCTGACTATCCTTCCTTCCAGGGTCCGACTCCCGGAATGACTTCCGCACTCCCCGGAGTGGACTTCTTCCAGGATCCTCTGCGCCTCACCCTCGGCTACGCAGCGAGCCAACATCCCGGAGAGGGTCTTCCGGTACAGCTGCCCGTCCTTAAGGAGGTAGTAAGCTGACTTGTGCCTTAGCTTCTTCCTGTCCACCCCCTCCGGATACTCTCCCGTGGAGAGGAAAACTACCACTGGGTCCATCCACGAAGGCTGCTGATCGATCTCCATGAGCTCTCCTTCTTCGATGGAGGGGCGGAACAGGTCGGTGATGGTGCCCCCTGCTCGGGGGCCATGCTTCGCCAGTTGGTCGGCATGTTCATTCTCTCCCCTTGGCACGTGTCGGATGGAGAAGGTCTGGAAGGTCCCTATGACCCCCTTCGCCTTGGCCAAGTATAATTGCAAAGTGGGCTCCCTTGCTTCGAACTCCCCGTTGATCTGGGAAGCCACCACCATGGAGTCGGTTAGGACCTCCACATCCAGCACCCCCAGCTCTCTGGCCAGGCACAGCCCCGCTATCACTGCTTCGTACTCGGCCTGATTGTTGGTAATGGGGAAATGCACCACCACCGTCTGCTCAATCTGAGTCCCTTGAGGGCTTTCCAGAACCACTCCTATCCCGAGAGAATGCCTTCCTGAGGCTCCATCCACCCTCACCTTCCACGGAGTCGGGCAAGTGAGCTCCTCCTCTGCTACTTCTACCACGTAGTCGGCCAGGAAGTCGGCCATCGCCTGAGCTTTGATCGAGAGCCGCGGAACGAAGGAGACATCGAACTCGCTTAGCTCAACCGACCACTTGGCCAGCCGGCCTGAGTGCTCCACCCCCTCGAAGATGTTGTGGAGAGGATGGTCGGTCACCACTCGGATCGAGTGCGCCTGGAAGTAAGGTCGTAGCCTCCGAGCTGAGACGATTAGTGCGAACGCGAGTTTCTCCAAGATTGGATACCGGAGCTCGGCCTTCCTCAGGACCCGGCTGACATAATAAATGGGGAGCTGCCTCATCCCCTCTTCACGTACTAAGACGGAGCTCAAGGCCTCTGCGCCGACCCCGAGATATAAGAACAAATCCTCACCCTCCTTCGGCCCCTGGAGCAGCGGAGCCTGTGTCAACTGCGCCTTGAGGGCCTGGAACGCCTCATCACATTCCTTGGTCCATTCAAACCTCTGGCCTCCCCTCATCGTTTTGAAGAAAGGGGAGCACTTCTCCCCTGACCGAGAAAGGAAGCGACTCAGTCCTGCTAGCTTCCCTGTCAACCGTTGGACCTCCTTTGCATTCCGCGGGGACCCCAGCTCCAAGATGGACTTGACCTTGTCCGAATTCGGCTCGACCCCCGCAGGGGTGAGGAGATGCCCCAGGAACTTCCCCCAGCTTGCCCCAAAGACACACTTAAGGGGATTCAGCTGCATTTTGTATCTGCGCAGGGTGGCGAACGTCTCCTCCAGGTCCCGGAGGTGGGAGTCCACGTCCCGGCGCTTGATCATGAGGTCGTCCACGTACACCTCCAAGTTCCTCCCCCTCTGTTCCTTGAAGACCATGTCCATCATTTTTTGGTAGGTGGCCCCAGCGTTCTTCAGCCCGAACAACATCATCTTGTAGCAGTAGCAGCCGTCCCCTGTGATGAATGAGACATCCTTGATGTCCGGGGGGTGCATCCTGATCTGATGGTAACCTGAAAAGGCATCTAAAAAACTCATTACAGAAAAGCCGACGGCGGAATCAACCAGCACGTCGATCCGAGGCAAAGGGTAACAGTCCTTAGGACAAGTTTATTAAGAAGGGAAAAATCGATACACAACCGCCAGCGGCCGTCTCCTTTTTTGACCATCACAACGTTGGAGACCCAGCCGGGGTACTGAATTTCGGACACGAAGCCAGCTTTGAGAAGCTTCGCCACCTCCTCCCTGATGGGTTCTGCCAGCTTGTCCGCCGTGGATCTCTTTTTCTGCTGGACGGGGCGTGTCCCCGGGTCCAAGTTGAGGCGGTGGCAGGCCACATCCGCTTCAACCCCCGGCATCTCCGCGGCATTCCAGGCGAAGATGTCCACGTTCTTCTGGATGCACTCCAGCATCCGGCCCTGGTCCTCCGGGGTCAGCCCTCCGCTGACGCGAACCTTCTCCATCCTTCCTCCCCGGGTGAGCACCTCCAGCTCCACCACTTCTTCCGCCGCCTCTAGCCTGGATCGTTCCCCCCATCCTTCGGCGTCCCCTTCCTCCGGAACGGGGACCTCTACCTCCATCTCCCCTCCTACGGCCCTTACTTCGGCCACTTCCTCCAGATCTCCCCCTTCTGCCTTCTCTGCGCAGTCCTTCACCCCCAGCTCCACCTCCCCGGCTTCCTGCTCGTCCTCCTCCATCCTCCGCCCCATCTCCTCGGCTCCTTTCTGCCAAGAGATGGTGTTCACCGCGGTGACGTAGCACTCCCGCGCCACCTTTGGGTCTCCCCTAACCCTGACCTGCACCCCCTCAGCGCTGAACTTCAGGCACTGATGGAAAGATGAGGGGACGCAGCGGAAGGCGCTGATCAGGGGCCTCCCGAAGATTGCGCTGTAGCTGTTGGGGGCGTCCACAATGACGAACTTGCAGTTTCGGGACTGCCCCCCCCAGGGTTACGTGGAGGCCGACTCCTCCCTCTACCTCCTTACTTTCTCCCGAGAATCCGAACAAGGGCCCGTCCGAGGCCAGCACCCTCTTAGCTTCCACTTGCATCGCGTCAAATGCCTTTTTGAAGATGACATTCACGGAGCTCCCATTGTCCACGAGGATCCGAGAGACAGCGAAGTTCTCGATGGCGGCCTTGATGACCAGCACATCACAGAACGGATCCTCGTGATCTGGCATATCACTTCTGGAGAAGGTGATCCTCTCCTCTGGCGGCGGGGTTTCGAACGTAGAGGCGACGCTCCGCCGGTACATGGTGTGGAGGCTTGCCTTGCGGGAAGCCTCGATCCCCACTCCCCCATGGATCACTCCGATCCCTCCTCGGGTCCCCACATCCACCCGGTCTTCGCAGCGATCCTCCTCCGCCCGAGGCAGGACCTCCTCGATCCTCACTTCCTACCGCGCCTCCTCCTGCTACTGCTGCCGCCCCCTGTTCCCCCTCATTTCCAGGAACTCCGGGCACGTGGCTGTTGCGTGCCCCTCTTCTTGATGGAAGTCGCAGTAGGGCAGCTCCACCCTGAACTCCCTTCTCCTCCTTCTCATGATCCCCCTCCTGGCTCCCAGAGCTATGGCCATGGCCTCCTCCTGATCGGGGAGCCGGGGCCTCTGACCCTGCCTCCAGCCCGGTGTGTGGAACTGGTCCTGTCTTCCCTGATAGTGACCCCTTCCGAAGTTCCCCCTCTGTGGCCCCTGCCCCTGCCACTCAGGCCTCCAGCCCAGCCGACGGTCGGGCTCCTGGTGCCCCCACCTCGGCGGCTGCTGCCATTGGGGCTGCCTCTGCTCCCTCTGCTCCCTTTGCCTAAGCTCCCCCCTTCTCTCTTCCTGTCCTCTTCCTCCCTTCGACTCCTTTTCCTCCTCAGTCGCCCACCTGGCCAACTTCCTTGCAAATTCCGGGTTCGACGCCTCCCCGTCGACCTCTCTCGCCGCCCTCTCCATCAGCTCCTCGTAGGAGAGAGGGGGAATTCTCTTCAGCTCCATGCGGAAGAAACCCTGCTGCAGGCCCAGGGTGAAGGCCATCATCAGACTGTGGCCCGGCATCTCCTGGACCTGGGTAACCTCCTCCTGGAACCGATCCACATAGCTCCCCAACGTCTCGTCAACCCCCTGCTTTATGTGGAACAGGGACTCGGACTCCTTCTTCCTCTTCTTTGAGGTAGTGAACCTCAGCATGAACCCTCGGCGCAGGTCCTCGAAGCAATAGATGGAACTGGCCGGCAGCTGGTGGAACCACTCCCTGGACTTCTCTCGGAGGGTGATGGCGAAGAGACGGCACTTGAATCCGTCCGACATCTGACGGATGGAGACTACGTCCTCGAACCACTGGACGTGCTGAACCGGGTCTCCCTTCCCGGTGTAGTAGGTCATCTCGGGCTCCCTGAACCCGTCTGGTACTGGAGCTGAGGAGACCAGCTCGCTGAAGGGGCTGCCTCCCCCCACCTGGCAGGTCGGCGAGTCTCGCGGGCCCAACTCGCCGAACTGGCCTCGGCCTGCCGAACCGAGGAAGAGCTCGCGCCCCGGGAGCTCGCTTCCTCGGCCTTCCTCGGCCACCTCCTTCTCGGCTCGCCTGCCGGGAGCGTCCTCGCCTAAGGAGGGGGCAGCCGCGATCGGGATCGCCGGAGTCGAGCACTCGGCCCGCGTGCCGAGCGCGATCTTGACCAGAGTCAACACCTCATTCCTGAAGTCTTCAAACATTCCCACCGTTGTAAGAGGTGGCGGGGGTGGCGAGTCCTGTCTGTCAGATCCTTGACCTCCCGTCATTGAGCTCGCCGAAGCTTTTCTGCACTGACCACTCTCCACGCTCACCGCACCAGAATGTTGAAACCGGAAATCCGGCCTCTCGTGGAGTTCGACCCTTGGGGAAGGGGTGGTCTCGCGCCTACTTTGCTCCTGCAAGAAAAACAACGGAAGAGACAAGAAAGAACAGACCCAAGGGCTCGGTAGGGAGGTCCCACCACAAACCCGGAAGATCTCTGAGCGCTTCCCCTCCTTAGCCAAGAGCCGAGCTAAGGTACCCTCAGAGAACACTTGAAAATGAGAGCAAGGAGATCCTGAAAAAGTCCCTCTCTGAGGTACCCCTTGGGTCTTATTTATAGATTTTCAGAATCTGAACTGCCAATAACCAAGAGGACTGACCTGGAAATACCTAAAGGCCCCTGGCTGGGTCTGCCAATAGCCAAACTCCGCTGTTCTGAATAGCTATGCGCAGTCCAACCTGGTCTGCCAACAGCGGGGCTCCGCTGTTCTGAGTAGCTATTCGCACCCCTAGGGGTCAGCTCGCCTCCAGTTCCCCCGCAGGAGGCGGGCGCGGCCTGGTCTCGCGGGTCACCTATCCTCCCTGGGCGGGCGCGAGACTATATGGGCGAGCTGTCCGTCTTCTGTCGGGCGGACCGGCAGCCAGGTCGCGTGCGGGTTGGCCGGCGATCGTCGCGACCTTGATCGACTCGCCAATCACGGGTCGCCGGGCTTATCTGCTTTGGCCAAGGATTCCTTGCGCGACCCGCTCGCTCGCCTTGCCGGCTCGCTCGCCAGAAATGGGCGGGAGCGGGCCAGCCCTTCTGCCGCTCTGCTCAACCTCTCTGGCGGGGCCCGTTCGCCGGACACGGGGTTGTACACTTATACCTCCTGCATATGGACTTGTTTGGTCCTATGCCAGTTCATAGTCTTAGTATGAAGGTTTACACCCTTGTGGTGGTTGATGACATTTCCAAGTTTGCTTGGATATTCTTCCTAAATTGAATTAGTGAAACCCTTAATATCTTCACTAAGTTTGTCAAGCAAATTTAGAATGAGTTAAACAGCTCTGTGGTCAAAATCAGAAGTGAACATGTGACTAAATTCTAGTCTGATAGCATGGCAAGATTCTTTGAAGAACATAGGATTCATCAAGAATATTCTTCACCTAGGACACCCCAGTAAAATGGGATGTTGAGAGGAAAAATAGAACTCTTATAGAGACTGGAAGGACCCTACTGAATGACACATCTCTCCCAGATTATTTCTGGGCTGAGACAGTCAACACTGCATGCCATGTCCTCAATAGAGCCTCTATCACCAAGAAGCTCAAGAAAACTCCCTATGAGATCTTGAAAGGCAGAAAACCAAACCAGAGCTATCTCAAAATCTTTAGTAGTAAATTCTATGTGCTTCATAATGGAAAGTCCTATGTGATTAAGTTTGCTGCCAAATCCTTTGATGGAATTTTTGTTGGGTACAACAATCATAACAAAGCTTATAGGATCTACAACTTGAAAACCCAAGTTGTAGAAGAATCAGTTCATGTAGTCTTTGATGAGTCTACTATGATTGACAGGGAGCTGCCAAGCTCCTCTAATAATACTGCAGGTACAAAACAGATGATGGAAAACTGACCATCAAGGAAGCATCACCAGTTATACAAGATGAAGTGGATACTCCAAAACATCTACCAGGTACACTGGGAGTGGATGAAGATCAACAAGAGGCTGCACTTGAAGCTGAACTTGTTGCTGAAAGAAGAGTGCCACCGACATTCAGACACATAAGAGATCATCCATCACACCAGATCATTGGTGAGGCAAGCTATGGAGTAATAACAAGGAGCAAACGTCAGAACACTGCCATGTACTCAAGCTTTCTATCATAAGTAGATCCCAAAATATTTGAGGAGGGAAACACATATCAACATTGGATTGGAGCTATGTAGGAGAAACTGAACCAGTTTAAGAGGTGCAAGGTCTAGATGCTGGTTCCCAAACCACGTGGACATAATGTCATTGGAGTCAAGTGGATCTACAGAAACAAGCAACATGATATTCAGATGTAGACTTTACAGGCTGCAAAGAGGACAGGAAGAGCACATCTAACACCTGTCAGTTCTTTAGAGGGAGACTGGTATCTTGGAGCTTCAAGAAACAAACCAGTGTTGCAATATCAAATACAGAGTTAGAGTATATATCAGCAGCTAGCTGATGTGCTCAGTTGCTATGGATCCAGCACCAGCTTCAAGACTACAACCTCTAGATAAGTAGAACTCCTCTATTCTGTGATTTTACTAGTGCAATCTTAATTTCTAGGAATCATGTCTCCCATAGCAGGACTAATCATATAAAGATTAGATATCATTTTATTAGGGAGCATGTGAAATGTGTGACATCACCCTTAAATTTGTTCCAACAGACAAGCAAGTGGCTGACATATTCACTGAGCCACTAGATCAAGCCAAGTTTAACACATTCAAATTTGAGTTGGGTATGTTAAACTTAGTATAGCTTCAGTTGCCCCTCATCTGCTTGAAAGCTATTTGGTATTTTACAGATGGATTTATTCTCTAAAAGAAATGAAGATTCTCCAATTGAGGGGGAGCATGTCCAACACAACTCCAACAATCCTTGCTGCCTATTTGAGGGGGAGTAGATGATAAGAGTCCTTCCTGTTATTTGCTGAAGTCAAAAAGGGGAAGGAAAAGATGATCAGATATGATGATCAGATGATTAGGTTCAAGTATGGTAGCATGCAAGAGAGTGTGGTAACTATTGATCACTTATCAGTTATATAGTTTTTATTCTTATTGCTGCATAGTACTATGTATGTCAACTCACTCACTTGCTTAAGAGTTTTGACTTCCTCAAATAGGGGGAGATTGTTGGGTCCATTGCCCACAATATTCTAGTTTTGAGGAAGTCAATTTTGTCAATGATATACATATAGTTATAGTTGACAGTGATGGGATAGGTAGCCTAAGTGGAAAAGTCAGGTAAGTTCTTACCAAAGTGGTGGAAAGACAAAAAAAACTGTCAAAGTCCATAGGCATTGAGTGAAGATCATTCACTCAACGCCAGATGATGTATAACAGTGAGTGAAGCCTATTCTGTCAAAGCCATGAAGTGGCAAGCTTAGAATGTGACTAAGTCCACAGGCATTGAGTGAAGCCAACTCACTCAATACCATAAAGCAAAAAGCTATGAGTCAGGCTAATACAGTCAAATTCTAATAAGAAATGAGCTGAAAAGTGGATAAGTCCACAGGCATTGAGTGTAGATCACTCATTCAATGCCTTAGCTTCATAATTGTTGAATAGCTAAGTTCAGAGTTCATCGAACTAAACCCTGAGTTCGTCGATCTAAACTTTCACTTATTCATCAAGCAGAACTCTAAATTCATCGAACTTAGTTTTTACTTATTCATCGAACTGAGCTCAGAGTTCGTCGAACTGTGTTCTGAGTTCGTCGAACTCAAACTAAATTATGAAACAGAAAATCTGGCTAAGGCAGAAAGTGTTGAGTTAAGCATGGTCACTCAACGCTCTCAACACCATGATACAGAAATAGTTAAAGCAAAAGGAATTGAGTGAGGCATGCTCACTCAACGCACTCAACACTTTAGTTGTTGAAGAAGTAGAAATGGATAAGGCACAAGGTGTTGAGTGAGGTGTGTTCACTCAATGCTACCAACGCCATGCTTGCAGAAGAAGCTGTAGAAAGAGTTAAGACAAAAAGCATTGAGTGTGCATTACTCACTCAACTCTGTCAATGCCTAGATATACAGATTTGCCTAAGTACTTTGGCGTTAAGTGAAGCTCATTCACTCAACGCCTATTCAACTGATTTTTGATTTTGGCGAAGTCCACAAGTGCTGGCGTCAGCGAACTTAGCAAAATTGACAAAGTCAACTAACTTCAAATCAAGTACGGAGAAGCTACAGAATACGACAAACTCTGCCGAGAAGCTACTGTTCGTCTTCTTCCGTTAAAGTAAGGCGCAGCTGGAAGCTGCAGGTGGGACCCACTGATTCCTTAGAGTCGTTGATCAGCGAACTACAAAAGGATGAGATGGGCCAAGACACAAGATAACTTTTTTAGGGCATCATCATTTTCAAAAAGTTAGCAGCCGACTTCATCTTCCTCGCCATTGCACATGTAAAAAGCTTGAAGCTCTCCAGCAAGAAAAAGTTCAGATAGTTGTGTAGTCTCCACCAGCCATAACAAAATCAGAATTAGTTTTAAAGAAAGGAGAACCTTCACCCTTCGGCAGGTTCAGTAAGCTGCTTGAAAACTCAAGATCAGCAGATCTTTAGCCCTCTACAACAAGTTCATGAGTCAGCTTCTGAGGTCCTCCAACAAAATGTTTCTCTGCTGTGAGGAGTGTTAGAGTAGAAATTTCTCTACTCTAGTTGTATACACTGAGAAATTTCTCTGTGTCAAAGTTAATAAAAACATTTCTTGTTATAGGATCCTTTTGGATCTGAGCTGTAGGGCCTTGGGCCTGAGGTTGGGCAAATTTGCTTGAGCTGTACGAGAGTCCTCCTGTCTGAGTGTAGGATCCTGCTGGGATCTAAGGTTGGTGAGTTTTACTCACTAAGAAGTAGGGTAATATTGCCTGAGCTGTAGGAGAGTGAATCTATCTGAGTTGTAGGAGTAAGTTTGCTCTGAGGTAGGGCTATCCTCCATAGCCTGAGTGGTACGGCTTAATTTCCTGAGGTAGGTGATACTCGTATCACTGAGTGTAGGCCCTTGTGAATGAGGTATAGGTCCTGGAGGAGATTGAGAGATCATGAGGGTTTTGAGGTGTAAGCTCCTTGGAGCATTGTTTTGGAGAAGTGCCTTGACTAACAGAAAGTTAGCAAGGTGGGAGGAGAGTGGACGTACCAATAATTTTGGGGAAGCACTATAAAAATACTTGTGTGCTTTTCTGTGATTGTTTTCTATTTGCAGGTTTATAAAAAGCTTTCATCTATTCAATCACATAGTAACTCAAGAAGAAATAAAAGAAAATCAAAAGACCTAGACAAACTTATTCTCCCCCTCTAGGTTGCTAACTACCTTGAAAATAAGAACTTTCAATATCTTTTGTATATGTAGCATACGTATGTTAGTGTATATATTAGATTTGACTTCTTCAAATATGGGGAGATTATTGGGCCCATTGATCTCAATGTACTAGATTTGAAGAAGGCCAAACAAACAATGCATACACATGTGGTGATCTAACTTGTGCTCAAGTTTAATGATTGCAGGATGACCTAGTAATAATGATGGGATAGATAGCCTAAGTGGCTAAGTCGGGTAAACACTTACCTAGGGTACGGAAAGACAGAAAACTGTCTAAGTCCATAAGCATTGAGTGAAGACCATTCACTCAACGCCAGATGACTTATAGTGCTGAGTGAAGCCTATTGTAACACCCCAAAATAAGTTGGTGGCTTGAAGATCATCGAGCGGAGCTCGACGAAGATCGTCGAGCGGAGCTCGACGAAGATCGTCGAGCGGAGCTCGACGAAGATGAGCTCGATGAAATTGTCAAACATCGATGTGAGTTCGACGACTGTGGTTCCGTTCGACAAACTACCAAAAATGTGTTGTGGCCGAGCGGTGACCCGTGTCTATTAGCTGGGGACGGCCACCACGTGGTGATTGACTTTCCACCTCAACCCGAGCCGTTGTTTTCTTTTATGGGAAGAAATCGTGTGGTTGGGGATACACCCGATGCCTTATCTATAGCAGAATGGAATTTGCAAATCATTATTTCATTTTGCTATTCTCTTTCATCCCGAGTGCTGGAGCAAGACCTCTCGGGTGTTAGTGTTTGAAAGGTTTTGCTGAGTTGCTGGATTAGAATTTGGTGTTTGAATTGAAAGCAAAAGCGAGAGTTGCGAAGAGGAAAGGGAGAGGATCATTTCCGTCCGCATAGAAACGCTTTGCCATGGCTCCAAAGAGATATTCAAGGGTAATGATCATTCTTCCTTGGACAAGTGAAGTCCTTTATTTGGCATATGCATGGATTTCCCTCACCACAAGGTGGAAGATTAAGGGATTTCTGTTGGGTTGATTCTTGATATCCCCAAGATGTCTTGCATGTAGATCCGAAAATGTGAAGTACGGAATATGCATATTGTGTGAAGCCCATCTAGACAGGTTGGTCTGGATTGGTGATGTTTTATTTTGTTCACTGGAGAAGACTCCGCATAAAAATGAGTATTGTGTGGAGTCCGTGGGTTGTGCCTGTGAAATGAAGTAGTAGGAAGTATTGGTGGGGAATGCTAGGAAAATCACCTCAGAGTGCGTATGTTGTTTGCTATGAAAGTCCAGTGGTTCTGTCGCTAACGCCAAGCGATAGTGATTATCGCGGGCAATAGCTCCTAGCTAACCTGTAATTCTATAGCCAGTCCTTAGGGGACAGTGTGGCTATTGTGAGCTCTTAAAGGCCAGTGAGCCGAACAGACAAGGGGATGCCGACCCGCGTCAGTCTAGACATTGAACTGGCGATTTGAGCAATGGGCAAGGTCTAAACTATATCCGCATGATGGTTATCTAACTTGAGTGCATGAAAAATTGGCTTCATTAGGATCACATCATGAGAGTTTTGGGTTATTCGCCATCAATAGTAAAAGTCTCCGACCGTGGGCCGTGGAGCACGAATGCTCAAGTTTACCAATGGGTTTTAAGCCCGAGAATGGTGGTGGGACCCTGGTTTTCTAGTATACCGAGAATGTGACTTGAGTGCATGGAGCGTCGGGTCTTGTGGTCGACGTTTGTGATATATTGATGGTGCGTGAGTGCACATCTTGTGATATATCTGCTTGTGAAATGCTATGCCAACATAGAAGGAATACCGCTGTCATAGATATGGGTTAGGGTCATTATAAATTGGTCAGCTAAATGCTGACAGTTGCATTGTTTACCACCATTGCGGTGGATTGTCCCCATGCAGGTGCTGGAGAGCCGAGCGGAAGAGAGTGGGTTGAAGCCCTTGCTGCTGCTGCTATGCTGTCCCTCGAAGGCCAATGAAAGAAAAGTGTTTTGTGAATTTCATGTGTGTCCGGCTTGCGTGCCGATGTATGTATTCTACACGTATGAAGAAAACTTGTAATGCCTTATGGCCAAACACGTTGGTGTAATTTGTATACATTCTTGTGGGATATATATAAATATGGTGGTTTATATATATAGTGGACATTCATGGATAATTAGTTCAAGTTCACCCCTAATGCTTCTGCTAGAATGCTCTGATTTAGGATGCGTGGTTTGGGCTTTGATATTAACTTGTAACCGCGCTGTTTATTTGTGGCATATAGTGTGGGGCCCCGACCGGACCTTCTATTTTGTCATGTAATGGATGGAGACGTTACACCTATATAGTAAAATCCATGAAGTGGCAAGCTGATAAAGTGGCTAAGTCCACAAGCATTGAGTGAAGTCAACAAACTCAACGCCGTACATGAAAGTGAGAGATAGATCTCCTTTATACTAGAGGGAGGGGGGATAGTGTATATTAAAATTTTAATTTTTTTTATAGCGGAATTAAAATATGTGATAAATAAATATATATGAAAAGAAACCTATCACAGCACACAAATAAAGCAAGTAAATGCAATACAGACGACACAAGGAATTTATAGTAGTTCCCCAATAAACTTGGGTACATCCACTCTTCTACCACCCTGGTGGGAATCTACTACAGATTTTTGCTCATGTGCCCTGCCAACACAGGTTTTTGCTCAAGTACCCTGTCACCAGAAGATCTATTATTCTAAGGGAGATCTAGCAACCCTTTGAGCTTTTGATCAGGTGCCCAAAAACCAAACTCAAGTCTTTTGATCAGGTGACTTATGAACCAAAAGGTTTAACTTTTGAAGGGTGTTAAAACCTTGTACACAGTGAAATGTAAAATGAAAATGATGTTGTCTTCTCAGTCTCAAATATCTGAGAAGGCTAGTGGATTTTTTATGATGTCAAAGCTCCCCCTGAGTTGTATGGATCTGATCAGGAGTGGAATCTTTGCTTCAGGGTGTAGGCCTTCAAAGTGATGTTGCTCTTCAACAAGCTTTTAGACTAATTTTGATTTGTTGTCTCTTAAAAACCTATAGTAGATGATGAAGAACTCTATTCTATATTCCTTAGCTTTATGTATATCTTTTTCTTATTTTTCCCTTCTCTGCAATTTTCAGAAGGAGTATATATCTCCTAGCAGATTTCAAAACCTCTTAATATTTTTAAAATCTTTCCTTGAAATCCTCTACATAAACTCTGGGACTTGGATCGGCTCAATTTGTCTTTAATGTATTTCCCTAACTGTCCTAGTAAATATGGTAGAGTAATAACTCATTGAAATCCATAATCAATGCTGCTAGGTAACGACTATATTCTTGAGAATATTGAGCATTAATTATCAGAGTATTACTGTCTCAACATAATACAATTTGAAATCAAACTATTATAGTCGAACTGAGAAATTGCAGAGAAGATTAGTCGAATAGAACCTAGAAGGAGTTAGTCAAACTCAGCAAGGATTTCGTCGACCTGAGCTCCAAGTTCGTCGAACTGAGATAGTCCTTCGTCGAGTTGAACTTTTGATATGAGATCACAGTTCGTCGATCTCAGCTAGACTTTTGTTGAACTCAACTCAGAGAAGGAACTCTGAGTTCGTCGATCTGAGATCGACAGTCGACGAGCTGAGTTTTGCTATCGTTGAACGCCTTTTCTGCATTCTTGTTTAACAGCTTTTCCTCTGAAGTCTTTTGTCTCTAAAGTCTTCTGAAGGAGGGTATTGACAATCTAAGTATGTGCTGCTGACCTTGACCCTGGAAATAACCTATGACCCTAGACTATACATGTTGGGTCATCTAAACAATCCTAATAGTGAACCTAGCCCAAATCACAAGTAGGGTTCCAACAATCTCCCCTTATTTGGGTGAGGTCACTAAAAAAATAAAGAAAATCACAAATCATGAAATATATCTGACAGAATTATAGAACTTCAGTAGATATAAACAATTGTGCCTTGCGAATATATATACACAACAATAATAAAGTTCAAAATGCATAAGTAGAAAATTATAAATCTTTATTTGGAGCATTTGAAGAAGGGTCTGAAGCTGGTTTTGTGAAGACCATTATTCTTCTGGGGTCCTCTGCTTCTCTTGGAGTCATTTTCATATCTTCATTACCAAGAATCTTCACGGATGTAGCTCTAGGCACAACTGTCTTTGGATGGAGATGCATATTTTCATCAGCATTAAAAATTTTTTTTATCTGATACTTATCCAATTCCTTCTTTCTATAAGATGACATTGTTGAAAATTGTGAAGAATCCTTCCCTTCAGCTTTGGCTTTATTAATCTAAGAGAGAGCTATCAACTCATTAAACCTGGTCATTCTATAGTTAGAATCTAACTCTGGATCATAGGTTGGAGAAGGAGGTCTATCTGGGCTTGATTTTTCTTGTTGATTACCTTAAGATGTCTGCTGGCTGCTTTGATTATTATTATTATTATGTTGTTGTTGTATTCTTTGCTGGCTGCTGGATTGAGATTCTGACCTTGAAGGTCTGTCTTTGCTACTTTGAGTAGGTCTTGATTGATGTGAATGAGAAGTAGAACTATGAGCTTGTGAAAAACTTCCTGCTGATCCTACTTTTGGAGGAGGAGGAGGACGACCTCTCCTAAATTATAGGGGTGGAGAGTATCTCCTACTCTTCTTTCTAACTTTAACCTCATTCTTAGAATACCTCATCCAGTGAGGGGAGTCTCGAGTAAGAGTAATATTGTGCAGAATATAATAAGGGGTACCTGCTGTAGGAGAAGTTTTAGGAGCAGCCTTGGAGGGAACCTTCTTCTTAAACTTTCTCTTCTTAGACCTAGAATCTTCTGAGTCATCGGACTCTTCATAATCATCAGATTCACTAGCATGATTATCATAGAGAGTATCAATCTATTTTAGCATCTCAGGAGAAATTGCTAGAGGAGCCTGTAGCTGTATCTCTGTATTTATTATTTCAGCCTGTGTCTATACAACTATATCTTCCTTTTCAGCCAGAACCTGTGGCTCTATATTTTTTGTATTAACCTGTACATTAGTATCTACTGTATCTATGTCTTCAAACATAAATTCATCCATATCTGGCATGGGGGATTCAGCCCAAGCAAATGTTGGTTAGGAGAAAGCCTTTGGCTCTATATCAGTTACTTGCTCTATAATATTCTCAATAACTGCAAAGCTTGTCCTTGGTTGTTCCAAAACTAAAAGACTTATTGAGGCAGTGTAACATACTATTGCTTTTGGAGAATCATATGCAAAAACTAGATCAAAACTAGGCAGAACTTCAAAATAAAGACAATATGGAAGATAAGTCAACTGTGGGATTAATAAAAACATCACCAATAGTATAACTTCTGGAGTTTATGCATCTGCTGCTGCAAACTCTGGGACTACTAGAGCTACTTCATTAACTGCTGGAGCTTCTTCATTAGATATCTCCCCCTACATGGATTCAGAAAGACCTAAACCCAGGCCCCCAAAAGAAGGGACAATGGAGGAGGAAGCTAGCTTAGAAGAAAGGTCAGATATGGTTGCTACAAGAGGAGCAATTGCTGCTTATATCAGCTTCTTGAGGGTAGGAGTGATAAAAGCAAGAATATTAGAAGAAATGGATGAGATATCCAGAGACATAAACTTAGGTGAAGACTGAGTAGATGCAAAGGGTGGATTGGAAGAGGACGATATTGAGGTGGAAAAATTTTGACACAGATAGAATGACTGAGGTACATCCTGAGGATTGAAGGTAGGGGGAATGATATTAGGAATGATCTCTTCCTGGATAAGTGAATGTTGTGGAGTGTGTTGTGGAGATAGAGATTATAGTAGATCAAAATTTGGAGATGACAGTAGTGGATCTATATGAAGAGAAGTGGATGGTATGTCATCAAGATGTGATGGTAGAGGTGATTGAAGAGGTGGAGATGGTGTATCCTCAAAAATTTGGATTGGTGAGTATGGAGGAGATAGTGGTGAAGATGGTGAGGCAGTAGTGATGGGAGTAGAAGGTGTGTCTGCAATAATAGTGGATGTTTGTTGAAGAGGAAAAGTTAGTCTAGGTAAAGGAGGTGGAGGTGGAGCAGAAACTTCTTCTGGGTTTGGAGGAGTGACTGTATCAGTCCTTGTGTCCTCAAAAGCTCTGGAGGAGGAGACCGTGGAGGGATTTGTGATAACCCTCTCCCATCCTCCAAATAGGGCTAATGTGAGCCCCTTGGAAGCATTAATAAATATGGTCTGTGAGACCAATAGTTCTGGGCACTTGACTTGCAAGAAAACCCCAAGAATTCTACCATGCACAACATTCTTCTTATTCATCTTCTTCTTGATAGAATCAAACAGAAGTAATCCCTAATTAATTATTTTCTCATTTACCAAGGCACAAATTAGATGAATCGGTACCTGGTTTTGTGATCGTGAGCAAAGTGTTTGCCCAACATAACTTTTCCAACAATATCAGCTAAAAATCTATATTCTATCGAAAGATTTTTCTTAAGAAGGTGGCTAAACTTTCCTTTAGCATGACCCAACCTCTCTTGCATTTCATTAAATTCACTACTAGATAATTCTATTTCTTCTTCACCATTAACAAACCCAAAAATTTCAGATAAGATTTCTAGTGAAAGAGGAACTTGATGTCCTGAGATAGATCCAATAAGAACTGGAGTGTCCTGAATCTTTGTTGTATATACCCATTCCTTAATCTCTACCACTAGAAGCTTTATCCTTATTGTCATGAAGGTTCGCAGGTTCTGAACCTCAAATAGCTATAAAATGTCCTAAAATACTTGGTCGTAAAGACTGAAGGATTCAAATTCGATATCAAAACCAGCATCAAACTTCATTGCTGCGAGGATTGCTGGAGAAACCGCCATTGCTCTGCAAAAACAAGAGATCAAGTGCAGAGGGGAAATGGAAAGCGCGGGATAGAGTTCGATTAAAAACCTAGTTACAACGTCTCAGAAGTCAAAAAGACAAACTCTATCCGACGGAAAATACAAAACTTCGAACTCAGTTCGACCAAAAATCTCGCAAAGTAATAAAAACGTCAATATAAGTTTGAAGAGAAGAAAACATTTTGTTGTACTTTGTTCAACAAAAAATTTTCTGAAACAAACTTCGTCGATCTCCGTTTAACAAAAAAATTTTCTAAAATAAACTTCGTTGATCTCCATTCGACGAAAAATTTCACAAAGAAAGGTTCGCCGATCTCCGTTTGATGAACACTCCACGAAGAGTTCATAGTTCTTCGATCTCCGTTCGACGAAAAATGGACAGTTCGTCGACCACAGACAAGAATCAAATTAAAGTTTCTCCATTAATCATACCGTGCTGATTTAGCAAGAACAGAGGTTTCTTTTCATCTAAAGGTTTGGTGAAAATATCTGCCCTTTGTAAATCAGTAGAGATAAAGACAAGTTTAATTTTATTTTTGTCCACATTGTCTCTAATGAAATGATGTCTTATCTCTATATGCTTGGTCCTACTATGATGCACTGGATTTTATGCAATTGAAATTGCACCGGTATTATCAAAAAGATAGTTGAATTATTTAAGTTGAAACCATAATCCAGGAGATGATTTTGAATCCAAAGAATCTGTGAACAGCAACTACCTGCTACTATGTATTCAGCTTCAGTAGTTGATGAGGACACAGAAGTTTACTTTTTGCATAACCAGGACAAAAGCCTATCACCAAGGAACTGACAAGTTCCTGATGTGCTTTTCTTATCAACTCTACATCCAGTAGAGTCATCATCTGAGAATCCAGTTAATTCAAATTCTGACACAGTAGGATATCAGAGTCATAGATTAGGACAACTTTTTATATATCTTAAAATCCCTTTTAATAAAATAAGGTGTGATTCATTAGGACTGACTTGAAATCTAGCAAAAATACAAGTAGGAAACATAATGTCTGATCTACTAGCTGTAAGATACAATAAAACAATAGCCCTATATGTTTTCTGGTCAACTGGCTTGCCCTGTTCATCAGAATCAACTACAACATTGGACGGCATGGGTGTTATCTTAGTTGAGGCATCTGACATCCCAAATCTTTTATGTAGCTCTTTAGCATATTTAGACTAGGATATAAAGATACCTTCAGGGGGTTTGCTTCAGTTGGTGACCAAGGAAGTAGGATAGTTCACCCATGCTACTCATTTCAAACTTTGAATGCATCTGGTCAGAAAATATTTTGCACAGTTTGGAATCAGTAGAACAAAAGATTATATTGTCTACATATATTTGTACTAGCAAATTTTTTGACTTATGATGTCTAATAAATAAAGTCATATCTACAATGCCTCTAATGAACTTATGTTCTAAAAGAAAACTAGTCAAGGTCTCATACCAAGCTCTTGGAGCTTGCCTTAGACCATAAAGGTCTATATGTTGTTTAAAAACATAAGAGGTATGAGTTGAAGAGATAAAACCTTGTGGTTATTCAACATATACTTCCTCTTTTAGTTCTCCATTTAGAAATACACTTTTGACATCCATTTGATATACCTTGAACTTCTTAAATACTGTATATGCAAGAAATATCCTGATAGCCTCTAATCTTAAAACAGGGGCAAAAGTCTGGTCATAATCTATGCCTTCCTCTTGTGAATATCCTTGGGCTACCAATCTTACTTTGTTCGTTACAATTAATCCTTGAGCATCCAAATTGTTCCTGAAGACCCATTTAGTTATAATGACTGGGTAGTCTTTGGGTCTTGGAACTAAATCCCAAACTCTACACCTCTCAAATTGATTGAGTTCCTCTTGCATTGCAATAATCCAGTAAGGATCTTACTCTGTATCTTTTATGGATTGAGGCTTAATTTAAGAAATGAAGGAAGCACGCACAGATCTTGGTTTAGTTGATGCATTGTTTGCACACCAGCTGATATGTCTCCAATCACTTCAGATATGGGATGATCTCTAATTGTGACAAGATCAGCAAGTGGAGTTGGTACATCAACAACTTGTGCAATTAATTCCTCTTATGGAATTATATTTGCGGTTATGGGTTCAACTGCTTCAACAATTTCTTCTTCACTGCCTTCTTCAATCTGTGGAGAAGTATGCAATGTAACCTCTTGGGTAATGTTTAAATCATCCAACTTCTCACACAGATAGGGTACCTGTACAGAGTCTATGGTAGAATAATTCTTCTCCTTGTAAAACATTTTAGCTTCATCAAAGGATACATGTACATATTCTTCCATTTTTAATGTTTATTTGTTAAATACCCTATAAGTCTTGCAACATGGGAATATCAATGGAATGATCCCGCTGCATCCTTAACTACAAATTTCCTGTAGTTATTATTAATGTTTATTTTAGTGTTTCTTGTTATTATTATGAATATAGCATTTACAGCCAAATACTTTAAAATAATCTACTTTAGCTTTCTTCCCTTTGAGTAATTCATAGTGGGTCTTACCCTTTAGCTTATGAATTAAAATTCTATTCAGAACATAATTTGCTGTGCTTACTAGCTCTGCCCAAAAGGATAGGGCAAAGTGAGCATCTGCAAGTAATGTGCCAGTAGATTCAATAAGGGTTATATTTTTCCTTTCAACTACTCCATTTTGTTGAGGAGTTCTAGGAGCAGAAAAACAGTGTCTAATACCTTCATTCTCACAGAATTCTTGCATCAGAAGAGATTCAAACTCGGTGTCATGATCACTTATGATCAATATAACCATAGTAGAGTACTCAATCTTGATGCTCTTAAGAAAGTCTGTAAAAACTTTAAAGTTATTTGACTTGTTTCTCAGAAAGAACACCCATGTGAATCTAGAGAAGTCATCAATAATAACTAGACTATATGACTTTCCTCCCAAACTTTGTAAAACTATAAGGCCAAAAAGGTCCATATGTAGCAAGTACAAAATCCTGAGTGAATCACTTTTATTAATGGATTTGAAACTATTTTTAGTTTGCTTGCATAATTGACAAGCCCTGCAGAGTCCTTCCCTCTTATAAGAACCAGAAGGCAGTCCTCTAATAAGGTTGTTCCTCGATAATTTAGCAATGTTACTAAGGTTTACATGACCTAGTGTCTTATGCCATAAATCATTAGTGTTTCTGATTTGGTTAAATAAACAAATTTCTGAATTAACAGATTTGAAATTTACTATATATATGTTTCCTTGTCTAATTGTAGTTAAAACAGTTTGTTGTCACTAGAAGTAATAATGCAAGCAGTTTGATTGAAAGATACCTGATAACCTTCATCACATAATTGGTTTATGGATATTAGGTTATGCTTGAGACCACTTAAATAGGCTACCTTCCTGAAGGTAACTACTCCAACTTTGACAATTCCATATTCTTCTGTTTGTCCACAGTTGGAGTCTCCAAATATCTCTTTTGGTCCAAGCTTTTCCTCAAAATCACTTAGGTTAGCTTTTAATCCTGTCATATATTTTGAGCAACCACTATCCAAGTACCACTGTTCCTCTGTGGTAGGACAGTTCTTTACCTGTAGAAAAAAAAGATTAGTTTTTCTTGACCCAGGTAACCTTGGGTCCTTGATTTCTTTCAAATTTATCACTAGAAATATAAGAAAATTCAGGTTGGTCCTTATAACCTAGTAGATGATATCTCATAGGAGGAGTAATCCACTAAATAAAAGGATTAATAAAGGTTTTAGTTTGATTAAAGTTTTGAAAAGAATTATAGTTTTATTATAAGAAACTTGGTTCGACGAATTGTAATGAGTTCGTCGATCTGAGTTCGACGAATAGGGATGAGTTCGTCAAACTCCGTTCACAGAATGAAAGTATCCATTCTCTGCACCCCACATTCGTCGATCGCGGTTCGACGAACCATTTTGAGTTTGTCGAGCACAGTTAGACGAATAATTATACTGAAAGTCCGCGTTCATAATTCGTCGATCTAAGTTTGACGAACCATATTCATTTCGTCGAGCTTGGTTCAACGAAACATGTTGAACATAATTTTTATTAAAATTTTTCTTTTTATTTTGTTTAGTCTTATATAAAACTTATGTTTCTTTATTAGTGTCATCTACCTTTTTTTTCCTTTTTCAGAAATGAATTGAATAGAAGTAGATAGTATGTTTTTCTATACTAGAGGAGGCTGACTAGATGAAGCTCCCAAGCCCAGTTTGTCATATATCCTGACATTCACTGTGCTTGTGATATCCATCAATTTGATACTTCTCCCATTAAGGGATTCTTCAAACAGCTTACACTCTTTTAATTTATTTTCTAAAGAAAGTTTATGATCATTAGCAGTTTTTAAATCTTCTTTAAGCTTTATATTTTCAGAAAATAAATTATCACATTCAATTAATTTTTCTATGAGAAATTTGATTTCCGTCTCAGATTTGATTAAATCATCGCATAGTAGTTTAAATTCAGTTTTGAATTGTTCTGAAGTAAAATCAAAAGAGGAAATTATGTGATCTTTTTTTGATACAGATTCATCTTCTGAGTTGTCAGCTTCTGAATTAGCAGCTTCAGAGTTGCTTCAAGATGCATTGATTGCCATCAAGCAGATCTCTCTGGCATTGGCCTCTTCCTCATCCTCACTAGAGCTTGATTTCCTCTAGGTCACTCCAGATTTCAGCAACAAATCCTCTCTCCTTCTTTTGTATTTACTGGAGGAGGGCTCGCTGGAATGTTTCTTGGAGTCTTTCACCTTTCTTTTGTCTCTCTTCTGAGTTTCTAGACACTCTAGTAATATGTGTCCAGATTTCCTGCATCCATAGCAAACTATTTCTTTAGTTTGAGTCTTTTTATACCTTGGCTTATTTTATTTTCTAGCAGATCTTCTCCTGAAGTCCTTCCTTATCATCTTGTAAAAACTCTTAGCCAAGAGACTCATTAGATTTTCATTGTCTGGAATGGCTGCTGCTTCTTCAGTTGCTTTAAAAGCAATGCTTTGCTATTTACTTACTAAAGAAGTGGTTATTTGATCAGCTTCGCTAGTCTTGATGAGCTGCTCATAAGACTTGAGCTTGCCCAACAAAGTTTTCGTAGTCATTTCATTTAGGCTTCTGGCTTCTTTGAATATTCAGATCCTAGAGTCCCATGTGCTAGGGAAGCACATAAGAATCTGTTATTAATCTCTGTTAACGAGATGTTCTTGTCTAGAGTTTTTAGCTCATTTATTATGAGACTGAGTCTATTATACATGTTTGTAACTGATTCTGACTATTCATTCTTGAAATTCTCATACTGAGAGATCAAGTGTGATCTCATATCTTTTCTTTCATCATCAGATCTTACTACCATAGCATGTAGGGAGCCCTAAATGGCCTTTGCTGAAGTACATTCAACAACCTTCTGGAATATATCATCAGACATGGTTTGGGCTAGAATGTTGGATCCCTAGTTGGATTTGGGCTAGGTTCACTAACTAGGATCTTTGACCCACCATGTATAGCCAGGGTTATGTCTGTGTCCTAGAGTTTAGGCTAAGTCCTTAGAATCAACCACACGTGGACTAGCCAATAGAAGACAGCAGAAGAATCAAAGACTTAGAAGAAAATCTAGTTCAAAAAGTGAGTTCGACGTTCGTCTAACTCAGCTCGACGATAATACTCAGGGATCCTCCTCTGATAAAGATGATTATGATAATGATGATTCTGATGATAGCCCTTCTGCCAAGAAGAAAGCTTCAAAGAAAAGAAAGGCTCCTCCAGTTGCTGCTCCCAAGGCAAATCCCATACATGACACACCTTATTATATTCTACAAAAAATCACTCCATACCCTGAGATGCCAGCTTGGATGTGGCTTTCTAAAAATGAGCAAAAAGCAAGAAAGAAAAGTATGAGATATTCTCCTCCTCCTCCTCAGAGGCACAGGAAGGTCTTCCTCCTCCACCACCTGCTGTTGGTGCTTCAGGCAACACCTCTCAGATGCCTACCACATATGCTCAAACCTACCACAGACATCAAGGTAGATCCTCATCATATCAAGGAAGCAGCCAGCCGAGGTACTCTTCAAGCAGACAACAACATCAACAACCTCAACAACAGTAACAACAACATCCTCAACAACAGCAACAGCAAGCTCCTGAACCACAAAAAGCTGACAGTCCTAATAGTCCAGAGTCTCCACCCATTCCCTTTGTGGATCCAGATCCAGAGACAACTGATAGAATGGCCAGGTTCCAAGAAGTTGTTGGACTTTCAATGATAAACAAAGCAAAGTTGAAGTAAAAGATCTATCACAATATTCCACAATGTCTAAATACAGAAAGGAAGAACTAAAAAGGTATGAAAAACCTACATCCAGAGGCTATTGTTCCTAGTGCTACATCTCTAAATATTATTGGAGCTGCTGATATGACAATGTCCAAGAAGCAAGCAGCTAATCCCAATAGAGAAATCAAGTTTACACAGCCTGTTGACCAGGAGAAAGATGACAAGCTAATGGAGAAGCTGAAGAAAAAGAAATGATATATATTCTATTTAGTTTCTGTTGGTCTAAAACTCTTTACTTATTTACTGTCGCAAAGCTACTTTGTAAATATGTGCTGCATGTTTTAATTTTTCTGCCAGATATATTTCTTCCTGCTTTGTGAATGTTTTCATTTCATTTGTATTAGTGAACTCACCCAAATAGCGGGAGATTGTTGGATTCCTGGTTGGATTTTGGCTAGGTTCACTAACTAGGATCTTTGACCCACCATGTATAGAAAGGGTCATGTCTGTGTCCTAGAGTTTAGGCTAAGTCCTTAGAATCAACCACATATGGACCAGCGAATAGAAGACAGCAGAAGTCTCAAAGACTTAGAAAATCAAGTTCAGAAAGTGATTTTGACGTTCGTTGAACTCAGCTCGACGATAGTCTGCTCCGCTCAACGAACTCAGAGTAAATTCTCTGAGTTGAGCTCGATGATATTCGAGCTCAGGTCGACAAATTCTGGAAGTTCAACTTCAACACATTAAGTCCAGAATACTTTCTCTGAACTTAGGTCGACGAAGTAATATTATCAGCTCGACGAACTTAGAGCACAGAATTGAGAAGTTTTTCACATAAAGCATTTAGCTGATCTTAGGTCGACGAACTTGGTTCTCAGGTTGATGAATAAACTTTCTCAGGTCGACGAACATGACTTCTCAGCTCGACGAACTTGTATCTCTGGTCGACGAAATCTGTTCTCTGGTCGATGATTCCTGTGCAGTTCCAGAATTGGAAATTTCCTTAATTTTGTCCTTAGTTTATAGCAGTAATTCCTAAGTAATTAATGCTTATATTCTCTGAATATAGCTGTTAGTGGTAGCATTGATTATGGTCTTCATCAGGAATATTACTTGCAGTTTTTAATGGGACAGTTGGGGAAATTATTTTATGCAAATATTCTCTCCAGCCGCATTTCATTCTCCAGGCAGTCAACATTTAATGCAAAGGAATTAAAAATTCAAAGAAAAAATTCGAATGAACATACAAAAGAGATTTTCTCTTTCAGTCGACAGCAGAGGCAGAACATAAGAAATCATTTAAGAAAAAGAATTCTGCTCTGTCTTCATCAAGTGTTCTCCTTCCAGCAAGCTTCCAAGAGACAATCAACTTTAATCTATCTACAGCTTTTTGGAGAAAGTTTTAGAATACCTACTCGCCCTGTAAAGCTCTCAATCTTCCTGAACAGTACTTCATCTCAGGGGGAGCCTTGACACCATCAAGGATCCAAATGTCTTCTCAGTTGTTTTGAGAAAAGAGAAGACAACATATAATTTTATTTGTTTCATCTCACTGTACATAGGATTCTAGATCACTTCAAAAGATAAACACTTGGTTGCAAGACTCCTGATCAAAAGACTTGATTTGGTTTTTAGGCACCTGATCAAAAGCCTAATGGGTTTCCTAATCTACCTGAAGCAGATCTTGTGGTGACAGGAACCTGAGCAGAAACGTGATTCTTGATAGGGCACCTGATCAAAACCCTAAGTAGATTCCTACCAGGGTGGTAGAAGAGTAGATGTACCCAAGTTTTAGGGGAACAACTATAAAACTCTTATATCGTCTGTGATGCTACCTTATTTTTACTGTGTGCTGTTTGCTAAATAGTTTATCTTTATTTTTGCACTATCTGATTACACATATAAGTATTACTATTTTAATTCTAAAATAAATATCAAATAAGATTCTAAAATACTCTATTCACCCCCCTCTAGTGTTAAACAGTCTAACACCCTTGGTGGAATCTTCCATACCATCCTTCAATTGGTATCAAAGCAAGGTTTTCTTTGATTTCACAGATTCACATCTGAACCAAGATCCTTGTTAGAGTGTTTTTCTCTTCTTTAGTTTTTCTATTGTTACAGCAATATCACAGAATAAAGATTATGCTAGCACCAGACCTGCAGTCTGCAACTTGAACAAATTTGCACTCTGGAAGGAAAAAATCAAGCTTTACATGAACTCTATTGATGTGGATATTTTCAATTCTATTTTAATAGGTCCTCCTCAACCAACATCTTCTACATCTACAGCAACCTCTAGCACTCATGCAATTCCACCACCTGAGTGGACTGATGCTCAGAAGAAAGCCAAAACAGCTGATGCAAAAGCTATGAATATATTGGCCCAGACTATGTCAGATGACATATTTCAAAAAGTGGCTGAATGCACTTCTGCCAAAGAAATTTGGGACTCTCTAAACCAGATGGTGGTAGGCTCAGCAGATGAGAGAAAGGACAGAAGATCCCTCCTAATATCTCAATATGATAACTTCAAGAAGTAGGAATCTGAAACAGTGGCTCGGATGTATAATAGGCTTCGTATTTTCATCAATAAACTAAAGACCCTGGATAAAGATATATCCATAACTGAGAATAATGACAAGATCCTGATGCGCTTCCCCAGCACTTGGGATTCCAGGATCTGGCCAATCAAGGAAGCCAGAAGTTTGAATGAGATATCCACTGAATCTCTTCTGAGAAAGATCAAATCCTATGAGCAGTTAATCAAGACCAGAGAGGCTGCTGAACTGAAAGCCTCAACCTCTTCAAGGAAGGAGCACAATATTGCTTTCAAAGTAATAAAAGAATCAGAAACCCTTCCTGCCAATGAAGAGTTTATGAGTTTGCAGTCCAAAAGGTTCCACAAACTGGCCAAGAAAGACTTCAGGAGAGGAACCATCCAAGAATGACGACAAACCTAAGTATGACAGAACTCCTACCAAGTAGATTGTCTACTTTGGATACAAAAAGCTTGGGAACATTCTTCCTGAATGCCTAGAAGCTCAGAAAAGAGATAGAAGAAAAGAGAAGGAGAACAAAAAGAACTCAAGCAGGCACTCAAGCAAACACTACTCCGGCAAACATAGAAGAAAGGAGAAAGACTTCATTGCTGAAACTTGGAGTGATACTGATGAAGAGATCTCATCTTCCAACTCCAGTGAAGATGAAGAAGAAGCCAAGGCAAGATAAGTTTGCCTCATGGCAATCAATGCCTCATGCAGCAGGCCTAATGTTGAAGACCAAGCAGAAAGTCATTCTGAGGAATCAGAAGAGGATTCAGAGACAAAAGATGATTAGGTAATCTCCTCATTTAATTTTAATTATATTGATTTTAAAAATGAATTCAAGGCCTTATGTAATGACCTAATCAAATTTGAAAAAGAAATCAAAATTCTAAGAGATAGGCAAGCTGAATTTGATAATTTATTTGCTGAAAACACAAAGCTCAAGGATGATTTAGTTTTAGCAAATTAACAAATTATTTCACTGAAAATAGAATTATGTGAGAATAGGCAACTTGAGGAATCTCTCAATAGGAGAAGCCTTAAGCTGATGGACATCACAAGTACAGTAAATGCCAGACTGAATGACAAGCTGGGCTTAGGTGCTTCATCAAGCTTACCTCCTATACTTAAGAAAAACATATTAACTACTCCAATAAAATTTGTCTCTGAAAAAGGAGAGGAAAAGATAGACAACAATAAAAATGATAAACAACCTGAATTAAAACATAAGAATAAGAACAGAAAGAAGAAAAATCAAAATAAGAACAATGTTCAGCAGATTTCGTCGAACTCCGATCGACGAAATGTGTCTAGTTCGTCGAACTCCGATCGACGATTTATGAGCGCCAACATTAGCCATAATAATTCGTCTTACTGCGATCGATGAATCTTGTATGGTTCTTCGAGCAGAGATCGATGAACTTGGGGCCCAGAAAATTAATGTATTCATTCTCTGAGCAGAGATCAACGATCTCATCCCATCTCGTCGAACTCCGATCAGCGAACTTACAACATTTCGTCGAACCAAGTCAGACTTAACAAAAATCATAAGTTTAACAGAAATTTTAATCAACCTAGGAAATCTGTTAATCCATTTGCTAATTGGCAAATTCTACTTAGGAGATACCATCCCTTAGGATATAAATCTCAACCTGAATTTTCTGTTATATCAAGTTTCTCATATCAGAAAAACAAAGGGCCCAAGGTAATCTGGGTCAAGAACCACTAATTTTACTCTTGCAGGTAAAGAGCTGTCCAGCTTTAAATCAACAATAGTATCTGGACAGTGGATGTTCCAAGCATATGACTGGAAGAAAGGAAAACCTAAATAATTACAACTCCAAGCTGGGACAAAAGGTGATCTTTGGTGACTCAAATTATGTTAAGTCTGAAGGCTTTAGAGATGTTAAGATTGGAGAAGTTACTTTCAAGAAGGTTACATATATAAGTGGACTGAATCATAACCTCATCTCCATAAGTCAACTATGTGATGAAGGTTATCAGGTATCTTTTAACTCAAGAGCTAGTATTATTTGTACTAAAGAAAACCAAACTATAGTAGTTGTAAATAGACAAGGCAATATATATGTAGTTAATTTTCAATCTACAACTTCAGATATTTGTTTATTTAATATAGTTAGCAATCAAAATGATTTATGGCATAAAAGATTAGGACATGTTAATATGAAGAACATTGCTAGGTTATCTAAAGATAACATTGTTAGATGATTGCCTTCTGGTCCCTAAAAGAAAAAGGCCTCTACATGCTTGTCAATTAGGCAAGCAAACTAAATTTAGCTTTAAATCAGTTAATAAGAGTGATTCACCTAGGATTTTGTACTTGCTACACCTGGACCTTTTTGGCCTTATTGCTGTACAAAGCCTAGGAGGGAAATCTTATACTCTAGTTATTGTAGATGACTTCTCAAGATTCAGTTGGGTATTCTTTCTGAGATCTAAGTCAGATACAATCAAGGTTCTTACAGATTTTCTCAAGACCATATAGATTGAGTACTCTACTCTAGTTGCATTGATCAGAAGTGATCATGGTACTGAGTCTGAGTGTCTTCTTATACAAGAGTTCTGTGAGAAGGAAGGTATCAGGCATTGCTTCACAGCTCCTAGAAATCCTCAACAAAATGGGATAGCTGAAAGGAAAAATAGAATCCTAATTGAAGCTGCAGGCACATTACTTGCAGATGCTTACATGCCCTTATCCTTTTGGGCAGAGGATGTAAGCACAACAAACTATGTACTGAACAGAAGCCTAATACATAAACTTAAGAATAAGACTACCTATGAATTGCTTAAAGGGAAGAAACCTAAAATCACCTATTTTTAACTATTTGGTTGCATATGCTATATTCATATCAATGACAAGAAATATACTAGAAAGTTTGAAGCTAAGGATGAAGAGGTATTTTTTTTAGGATATTCCTAAGTCAGCAGAGCATAGGGTGTTTAATAAATCTTCTTTAAAAATTGAAGAATCTGTTCATGTGACTTTTGATGAAGCTAACATGTCTTATAAGGAGAAAGAAATTTCTACCAATAACACTTTGCAGGTACCTCACTTTTGTGGGAGAGTGGATGATCTAAGCCTCACCCAAGAGATTCCAATACATCCCTCTCCATAAGTTGAAGAAGAAAGTGAAGAAGAAAGTATAGAGGTGACTGAACCCTATCCAACAGCTAATGTAATTCCACAAGAGGAATTTATTCCCCAAGCTGTTGCCCAACTAGCTCCTACTACTGATTTTGTCACACTTAGAGATCATCCTAGATCTCAAGTGATTGGACACATTTCAGCTGGAGTGCAAACAAGGCATCAACTCAACCCTGACTTTATGTTTGCTTGTTTCCTCTCTCAACTTGAGCACCAATCCATTAAAGATGCTGAGAAAGATCCCCACTGGATCATTACAATGCAAGAGGAGCTCAATCAATTTGAGAGATGTAGAGTTTGGGAATTGGTTCCTAGACCCAAAGACTACCCAGTCATTGAAACCAAATGGGTGTTCAGAAATAAGTTGGATGCCGAAGGAAACATTATGAGGAACAAGGCAAGGCTAGTGTCTCAAGGCTATACGCAAGAGGAAGGCATTGATTATGATTAGACATTTGCTCCTGTTGCAAGACTTGAGGCTATAAGAATCTTCCTTGCATATGCTGCATTCAAAAAGTTCAAAGTCTATCAAATGGATGTTAAAAGTGCTTTTCTAAATGGAGATCTCAAAAAAGAAGTATATGTGGAGCAACCTCCAGATTTTATCTCTCCAACCTATCCCCCTTATGTCTTTAGATTGCATAAAGCTCTCTATGTTTTAAAGCAAGATCCAAGAGCTTGGTATGAGACCTTAGCTATCTTCCTGTTAGAGCATAAATTTTCTAGAGGCATTGTAGAGAGGACTATTTTTATTAAGCATCATAAAGATAAAATCTTGTTAGTACAAATTTATGTAGATGATATAACCTTTGGCTTAACTGATCCCAAACTATGCAAAAGGATCTCTAACCTTACGTATTCAAAGTTTGAGATGAGTAGCATGGGTGAACTTTCATATTTCCTTGGTCTCCAAGTGAAGCAATCATCTGATGGTATCTTATCTCCCAATCTAAATATTCTAAGGAGCTTATTAAGAGATTTGGGATGTGTGATGCCTCAGCAATGAAGACACCCTTGGCTGCAAATGTTGTGATAGATTCTGAAGAACATGGAAAATCTGTTGATCAGAAGTTGTATAGGGCCATTGTTGGGTCCTTTTTATATCTCACAGCAAGTAGGTCAAACATCATGTTTGATACATGTATTTATGCTAGGTTCCAAGTGAACCCTAATAATTCTCACTATATTTTGCTAAAAAGGATTTTGAGATATATAAAGGATTGTCCAAATCTAGGACTTCTATATCCATCAGAGTCAGAATTTGACTTAACTGGATTTTCAGATGCTGACTATACTAGATGTAGAGTGGACAAAAAAACATAACACGAACATGTCAGTTCCTTGGTGATAGGATATTGTCCTAGTTCTGTAAAAAGCAAACCTTTGTGTCCACATCCACTGCAGAAGCATAATATATAGCTGCTGGCAGTTGTTGCTCACAGGTTTTGTGGATACAAAACCAACTACTGGATTATGGATACAACTTAAATAATTCATCTATATATTGTGATAGTACCAGTGCTATATCCATAGCACAAAATCCAGTGGATCATAGTAGGACCAAGCATATAGAAATAAGGCATCATTTCATTAGAAATTGTGTAGAAAAAAAGAAAATTAATCTTGTCTTCATTTCCACTGATTTACAAAGGGCAGACATTTTCACCAAGCCATTGGATGAGAAGAAACATCTGTTTTTCTTAAATCAATTGGGAGTGATCAATGGAGATGAGTTAATTTAAATTTTGTCTGTGGTCGACGATTTGTTGACAGTTCGTCGAACGGAGATCGATGATATGTGAACTCCTCATGGAGAGTTCGTCGAACGGAGCTCGACGATCACTTCTTAGTGAAACAGTTTTTGTCGACCGAAGATCGACGAATTTGCTTCAGAAAACTTTCGTCAAACGGAGCTCGACGAAATGTTTTCACATCTTCTGACGGAGATCGATGAATTCTTTTGACAATGAAATATTTCGTCAACCTCAGATCGAAGAATTTTTATTATTCGTCGAACGGAGTCTGCCGGTTCATATTCTGAAAACCTTATATCTATGTTATCTTCGACCTCCGTCCCGCACTTTCAATTCCTTTGCACTTGATCTTTGTTTCTCTGTTGCAGGTGCACTCTTAACGAATCCGGCGAGGGCTCTTTCCACAATGAAATTTTACATGGGTTTCGATATAGACTTCGAATCTTTTCAACATTCTGACCCAATTTTTTTGGAAATTCTGGAACTATTTGGAAAGCAGAATCTGCATAACTTCATGACCCGGCGCATCAAGATTGCAATGACAAAGATCAAAGAATGGGTCATTACATCCTCAACATCTGAAGACAATATGACAGGAATAATCTCTGGTAATCAAGTCTCCCTCTCCCCTACTGTACTAACCGACATTTTCGGTCGACAAAATGGTGATGAAGAGATAGAAATGGACACTGATGACTATAACAACATGCTGATCAAAATTGGTCATTCTGGCGATAACCCAAACAAGCTGCTGAAGAAGAACTTATCTGCTGAGTACAACTTCTTAGTAGATGTAGTCAGGAAGGTGCTACTGGGCAAACATACAGCACAAGACTACATCACTAGGCACCGGTTCTTGGTGATGGGTGCCTTGGTTGAAAAGAAAAATGTAAACTGGGGCCAGTTATTATTTGATCTGATTCAAAAGAAAAACAATAAGAAAGAGGTCTGTTTTGGACGGGTTTTGGGGATATTTCTGCAAGACAAGGCATCTGAACATCTGGGTTCCACAACAGTGTTCATCAATGCCTCCAAAAGGCTAACCTCTGCCCGATTTGGCAGATGGAAGAGGAGAATTACAAAGCCATCCAAGGCTTCCTCCTACTCCATGCCTTCTGAGGGCACCAGGGCTGTAACAGCCACTCCCCACCCTAGTGTTGAAGAAGTTCCTCCTACACCACCTCCTTCAACAAATCTCTTCTAACAATAACTCCTCTATCTCCCCAGCCATCATCACCTCCTCCTCTGCAACCACCAGCTATATCAATTCCTTCATCAACAAATCTGCCAACACCTATTCAATCTCCACAACGTATCACACCTCCTAAATCTCCACTACCATCCCACCTACAAGACATAAACACTGACACATTCTTATCATCCCCCACCTTTAATCTACTCACCTCCTTACCATCTACACCAGCCCCACCTATCCATGACATTCCCAGTCCAACACCATCCCCTGCATCATCCTCTCCACAGGATGACATCATACCAGACGTCACTCCTTTTGCTCCACCATCTGTATCTACTCAAACTCCCCCTGAGTTTATGGATACAGCATCTCCCTCCCTGTCCACCATCCTGGAGCACATCACTCTAGTGATTAGGAAACTTATTGCAGAGGCTATAACACCTCTTGCAAATTCCATTTCTTCTCTTGCTGCCATCATTACTGCTTCCTCCGTCCCTACTTCTTCTACCAGGGGCCTGATTCCAGCTACCACTGAAATCATGCAGGGGGAGATGCTCAATTAAGAAGCAACTCCTGTTTTAGTAGCAGAAGAAGAAATAGATACAAATATCTATATGGTGACAGATACAGCAGTTACAGATATTGATATGCTCTGCACAGATACAATTATGGAGACTATAAAAATAATAACTGTTGGTGATTGCTGTTGATGCACGAAAACACAAAGGGAGGTCGAGCACCACCAGTTAACGGTTCGAGCACCGGGGAATAGAGAGACTGCGAGTAGTAATCTACTAAACGGATGAGGGCAAGAAGATCAGCAGGGCCGTGAGCCACAAGAACAACAGACTTCACCCGTCGCGGCCTGAATGCCTCTATTGCGACGGGCTTTCCCTTGATTGAAGAATGATTTGGTTACAAGTGAAAGGAAAAGGTTGACAAGAGAAGAGTGAGGAGGAGTCCACAAGACATAAGATTCGAGTCCGCAGCCTTTAACAAGTCGGCTCCTGGGTTCGAGTCAGCGTACCCTGGGTGCACCACCTCCCCCCTATTTATAGGATAGGGGGCATGCCCAAACGGGCAGGGGTAAAAATAACCGGCTGCCCAGGGTACAGGAGAACCGGGCAGCGGTGACGGGAAGCAAAAAGAAAAGAACACGCCAGTCCGCGCAGAAGGGGCGGACTTGGATCGCGGGCTGGAGCTTCCACTACTGCTGCTAGGTGCGATCCTGCAGCAGGACGGCGGCCTGGGCGGACGGGACACTGAGTCCGCTGCCGTAGAAAATCCAAAGATCCCAAGGCACGGCGGACGGAGCGGGCAGATCCTTGAGTCCGCTGCTGGGGATCATCCCTGGTGGCCGATTGGTTACCTAGCCGGACTGGGCGGACTGCCTAATTGAGTCCGCGAGTGTTTAAAGGGGGGTCTTGGCATCTTGCAGGATATTGCGGACTAAGGGGTTGAACATAATCCCCGCACATTTTTAAGTTTCCAGAAAACTTCGAAAATGTTTTCTTAACCGCCGAGTCCGCAAGCCTCGTAAATTCCACCAGCGCTATAAATATCGCTGGAGGGCCTGGAACTGTTGAAAATCCCAATCGACACGGGGCGCTATTCACCACTTGCGGTCTCCACTTTGCAGTCCGGCATGGCAAGGCTCGGAGCTTTCTTCTCTAGTCTCACTACAAAAGGCGACTCAGCACTGACAACGCCTGTGAAGACCAAGAAGATAATAAAGAGGTCGATAAGAAAGGATCCTGTCCGCCCTACTGGAGAAAGGTCCCACAGCCAGAAGCCTGTGGAGAAAGCAGTCCACCGCACTGATGTATCGGTGCGCAAGGACGCCGCACAGTACTTGATGCTGAACCACTGAGAAGTGAAAAGATGGTGACTCTTTCGGACTCGGCGCCTTACCAGAAAACTGCGAACTCGGCAGACGCCGCTGGAAAAGATAATGAGTCCGAAATATCATCCCCCAATGCCCAGGTGCCCATCGTTAACTTGGAAGAAGAAGAAAGGCAGACTTCAGGAGAAGAGGCTGGCAAGAATGCGCCTTCACAGGCATTGATAGCTGTGGACACTGTGACTGTCCGCGAGAGTCAGCCCGACTTAGGAGAGGCCGCCGCGTACTCTGCCGAGAAGAGAGCTAAAAGAATAAGAGGAAGAGGGACGGGTCGACTGTTGCCGAGCGGGTTGAGAAGAAACTGCGCGCAATGAAAGAATTGAATATCTCCAAGCGGACTGGAGAAGCGGACTTGCAGCACAGACCGCGCGACAAGGAAGTTCCGGACAGCGATTTGATTACACCGGAGGCACAAATTCGGGGAGACAATTCCCTCTCCACGGCCAGTTTAACCACGGATGAGATGCTTGACTCTATAGGCGTCAATGAAGTAGATCTAATCAATGAATCCCTGCTGATTGTACTGCAGCGACCTGAGGCGGAAACCACTGGGAATAAAGGTAGCGAACTCCCTTCTTTGTCCGCTGTGGAGGAAGAAGAGAGGGAGAGTCTGAAGCAGAAGATAGAGGAGCAGAAGAAGAAAATTGCTGCTCAAGTAGCTGTGGTGGAGGCGGCCTCGAAGCAGGTCGCGGCGGACAAGAGCGCTGAGGATCTGCGGACTGCTGCGGAGCTATTGCGGTCAGGTAAACTTCAACCGGAGCCTAAGTATTTTAAGCATCAGTGGCTTTACAGGTCGCCGCCGCGGAAGTCGAGACCAGTTAAGATTATCACTGAAACTGAGGACATCGTGGTTTCGAAAAGCTCTGTTGCTGAGAAAAGAGCTAAGGTCCATCGCGAATGGAAGAAGCGGTTAAGGCTTTTTGACCCAGAGCAGGCAAGGCGGCCTGTCTTTCTCGATAGTCGGCAAATCGCTGCGGCTATATCCAAATATGATCTTTCATCCTTTCTTTGAGTCCGCCGCGGACTGTTTTTGAATGATGAAGTTGACTTTCTTTCTTGCAGGTAGAAAGTCGCCGCCGGGCTCCGTTGAGAGTAGCGAGATCGTGTTACACCGAATACTGGTGTTGACGCGGTCTCGCATGAGGAATCCGCAGGGGATGAGCTGCCCAGCCTGAACATCATCAAAGAGGTAGAAAAGAAATTTCAAGCTGAAGTTCAGAATATGAAAGCAGAGTTAAAGAAGGCGGAAGAGCGCGAGAAAGCGTCCGCGGAGCAGGAGAAAGCCCTAAAAGACCAGATCGCCAACATCTCCAGGGCGCTGGAGAGGTCTGACAGGGAGAAGAAGAGGCTCGCGGACGATGTCCGCTTCTACAAGGGGAAACATTTGGCGTCAGCGAGGGAAGAGAAAGGGAAGCGGGCTGATGAGGTTGCCGAGCATAAGTCGCGATTGCAAGATCGCGCTGCTCCGGAGGCCGCAGCACCGGCGGGCGGTCAACAGGTTGCGGACGAGGAGCCAAGGCCGGCAGCGGAGCCAATGGTGCCCCTTAGCCGGGTAGACCGCGAAGCTGCCCACATACATCGGACTATAAACGTCATCCATCATCATATCTACCGTTTGTACAACAAGATTCTTCAAATGAGCGATCAAGCCGCTCACTTGTGCAGAGATAGACCTGAAAGGCAAGCCCGAACCGAAAATAGGGACCGCTGAGTCCGTGCTGCCATGAATATTTGTTTGATTTGTATAATTGTGCTTTTAAACAATGATGTTGTAGAATGAATTGTGTTGCGAACTGTGCGAACTTAATCATATATCCGCAAATTATGTTATTTTTGCTGTGATCTGTGGCGAACTGTGCGGACTAATACTGCGCCCGCTTCACGTAATTTAACTTCTGCAGGTGGGAAAATTTGTGAGCTAAGCGGACTGAAACTGTGTCCGCCTCTTATGTTTGACGTGCAGGAAGGAAACATCGCGAACTGGGCGGATGAAAGCTGTGGCCGCCATAATTTTTTCTTTAAATTTTTATTGGCATTTGAATCTACATTTGTGTCCGCGTTTATCGTTAACTCTTGCTACGTAATGGTTTGGTTTTTGCGGACTATGCGGATTAGTATTGCGAGCTCTGCGGCCTGGTCAAAAAGCTGTCAGAACTTGTAACTCTAAATAGGCCCTGCCGCTTTCTTCTATGCAGGAAATAGTTGAAGTAAAAGGAACCATGCGGCCTGAAAAATGGTGTCCACGCGTACTGATGTTGCTGTTGCCTTCCACTCTGCCGACCACCGGAAGTGCACATTGACAGAGGCCGACCTGGAGGCATTTGTCGAGAAGAAGATGGCGAATTCGAATATCCTCGTCCGCCTTCCAGCCCACCAAGAAAGGCTAAACTTTTCAACCGCAACCCAGATCGCCATTCCAGTGGACCACTTTGATAGCGGATTCAAGTTTCCGCTTCTATGGGAGTTAGCCGAAATCTTTGAACACTATGGAATGGTGCCTGGTCAGCTCGCGCCCAACACACTCGCTGTGATCTGTAGCTTCATCTCCTACTTGCGATCTGAAAAGATTGCTTTTTTCCATGAACATCTTTCGCAAGATGTTCTCTGTCCGCTCCATAACCGCTTGTGGAGGACGCCCCTACAAGGGGGTTATATACTTCTACTGCAGAGGGATGAAGGTTGTGGGCCTTCCCAACAAGATCCACAAATGGACCTCTAGGTTCTTGATCTTTGAGGGCGACCTAGGGTTCACGCACACCTATCCGCAGGTGCGCGCGGACTCCGCCTTCAAGGGCGTGCAGCTGGATGACTTGGAATCCGGCATTGTCGAGTTCTTGGCCAATGCCAGGCTTGACATCGAGCATTACATTCCGCTACTGGCGAGCTTAGCGGACGTTCTGCCCGAAGAGAGTAAGCAGCTTCCGAACTCAAACTTTGTATCCGCAGTGACCTTAATCCCCATCTATTTTTGCAGCGACCTTGGCGGTACCCGCCAACTTGCCGCAGACGCCTAGCAGCTTTGTTCCTACACAAAAGGAGAAGAAAGAAGCAGTCTCAAGGAAGAGGAAGGAGGAAGGGGATTCTGCGGCAGATTACTCTTCTTCTGAAAGCTTCACCATGAGCGGCTTTGGCATCAGCCAGAAAGATCTTAGGGGGAACCCTATGATCCACTGGCATAGCAAGAACAAACACGTCCGCCTGTCCACCGCGCTCCCTTCATGGAAGAGTTTGCAGATAACTCGCCACGCCCATATTGCGATCTCCGCGCTCTACGGAAAGCGCAATTTGAGCGACCTTAAGAAGGTGGCCGTCGCCGACCTCCCTCTACTAGCCTCTCAGGCCGCTGCGAACAGCGTGGTGACGAACCACTATGTAGCCACCCTGGCCAGAGACCTGCTAAGGCAGAATGATCAGCTTCAACAGGAAAATAAAGTGCTAAAGGAGAGGAACGCGCGGTTGGGGAAAAGTGTTGCTCAGCAAAAAGAAGAGCTCGGGGTGAGTTGAATTCGCAACGGCTTTAATTTGCTGTCCGCCGCGATCTGTCTGATGTTTGCTTTTGTTTTTCGCAGGTCGCCTATGACTTAGAGAACAACAGCTTCCACGCCGCCATGCTCCCTTTCGTGAAGGAAACCGTCGAGGTTGCCATTGAGCGACTTATCCGCGGCGGCTTTACAAAGGAGGGAGTGGATGGCGTCCCTTTCTTGGAGCTCTTCCCTGAGTTGGCACCGCAGGTCGCGGCGATGGAGCGGGATAAAAAGGGCAAGGACATCGTCGAGGAAGAAGAAGAAGGCGAGGAAGTAGAGGAAGAAGAAGAAGAAGAAGAACAAGGCGAAGGGCAAGGCGCCGTGGAGACGGCGGACGGAACTGGCTCAAGCCGGCGAGTTGGAGATCAGTATGCCGGGTCAAGCACCTCTGCATCCTCCTCTGCGGACAGGAGCTCGCATAGCGAGTCCGCCTCAAGCACAGGATCAGATAGTAGCGGGAGCGGTTCGGGGGGCTACTCTCCGGAAGTCGACATTGTTGGTGAAAGCCCTGCACCTCCAGAAAAGAAACAAAAGACTGCAGATGATTAATGTATTTTTATCTTTTTGATTTTGTAAATGTGGCGGACTCAAGACTGTAGTCCGCCGAATAGATAAAAAGATGTATAAATTTTTGATGAAATAGAAAGGATATTTTTGCATGTGTGCTTCCTGCAATGTTCTTTCTTTTTCCACGCTCACCGCACCGACACATAGCAGTCTGCACGACATGCTGATAAATCACACAGCTTTTTTAGTTGCTGATTATAGACAATTATTGTCCGTCGTTGGAATGAGAAGAAATTGTCAGGCGGACTCCGTTGAGTTCCAATTGTAGTCCGCGCGATACTAAGATCATCTATAACGAGTCTTGCTGATTAGAGAATTCAACTTATCAATCCATTCAATGTCCGCCTTAAAAATGAAAACGAAAATAGCCGGCAGATCACAATATCAGGTGGACTTCATTGAGTTCTAGTAGCAGTCCGCAATTCTCTTTATTAACTTATCAAATGATAATATATGAAAACCATTCGGTGGACTTAGCTGATATAATTTCGCAGTTCGTATATATGCCAACAGAAATAATCTATAGCTTGCAGTCTCAAGGAAAACGTCGGACTGAGCGGATACAGAAAACCAGTCCGCCCAAGATATAAATGACCTATAGCTTGCGACCAGGTGGGCAGGTGCACATGACATTGCTTTCCTCACCAGGTCACAAGCTATAAAATCAACCCAAGGAAACTGGCGGACTGCGCGGATAGATAAAGCCAGACCGCAGCAAACAGAAGAAATGATCTACAGCTTGCGACCAGGTGGGCAGGTGCCATGGCATTGCTTTCCTCACCAGGCCGCAGGCTATATGATCAACCCAAATAAAACTGGCGGACTGTGCGGATAAAGAAAACTAGTCCGCACCAGGAAGATTCCCTGCGAAAAGCAAGATACTCGGCGGAACGGTTCCCTGCCCTCTTGCCTGGAGTACAGTCTAAGCTGTGGGTCTCCTGCAGGCACTGCTTGAGGGTACCATGGAGTGTTCGAGGGTTACAAGCTAAGATGATCGGTGGGCATGTGCGCATGGCATTGCTTTCCTCACCAGATCATCAAAGTTGTAACGATATCCCAAATGAGGCATGGTAGAGCTCTACACCCACCCTGCCCTCCATAATGCAGAGGTGGGGTCAGGTACTAGCTGGGATCCGAAGTTCAGAATCCTACCGCGCTAGAGCCTGCAAGCTCCAACTACACGGTGCGAAATCTCCTCACAACACGTGGTCTTCGTGGTGTTACGCTAATGACAACAGCTCTAGGGGAGGTCTAGCTGAACTCGGCGATGTCTCCTGGTATCAGGGAACCGTTATAGATCTTTGGGAGGGAGAGAGGACACTAGAAAAAGTGTCAGTATGAATCCTTTGATTAATAAAATGTATTTGCAAAGGAAGCATAATAAAGAAAGGAGAGTTCAAGGGCAGGACCGTTTTTGAAATCTTTCTTAGGGTGTCATCTGTTATGATTACATAGACAAAACACTTGAAGAAGTGTTAACAAGCAGTTTCTATTCATAATTACTCTTGAATAGGATACACAAAGTAGAAAAAAGGAGGTTCAAGAATAGAACCATTTGAGATCATCCCTGCTCCATGTGTGTGGCATATCCTCTCCTTCGTATGTCTGCAAGCAGTAAGCGCCGCTCTTTAACGCTTCTTTGATAACAAAAGGGCCGACCCAATTTGGATTAAGCTTTCCAACTGAATCAGCTCTTGCAGCAGCGTCAATCTTCTTTAGAACTAGATCTCCCACTTGGAAGTGTTTGATCCTTATGTTCTGGTCAAAGTAGCGGGCCATCCTTCTTTTGACCTCCTCCTGCCTTATGGCTGCTTGATCTCTGATTGCCTCGATGTGTTCCAAGCTGAACCTCATCCCTAAATTATTCAACTGAAGCCAGTCCTCAACGCCTTCTCTTGCAAGCAGAACTCTAGGTGACGGGACTTCAAACTCAACTGGAATGAGAGCCTCTGAGCCATGAGAAAGTTTGAATGGAGTGTCCCTAGTTGCGGATGATGGCGTTGTCCTAAGGGACCAGAGGACTGATGGAAGTTGATCAGCCCAGCTGCCCTTGAGATTCTGCACTTTCTTTTTGAGCAAATTGAGGATCTGCTTGTTAGTTGCTTCTACTTGGCCATTGATTCTGGGATGATGAACTGATGCAAACCGCAACTCTGTTCCGATCTGCTTGCAAAAATCTATCATCTCTGAGTTGTTGAAATGTGGCCCATTATCAGTGATTATTGTCATAGGTATTCTATACCGACAGACAATCTCTCCCCAAATTAAGTTTTTGACGACTTGAGTAGTTGTCTTAGCCAATGCCTTGGCTTCGATCCACTTGCTGAAGTAGTCGATCATTACGATGATGAAACGATGTTGCCCGCTTTCCATGGGAAAAGCACCGATGAGATCCATCCCCCCAACCGCAAAGGGCCAAGGAGTTGCAATCGATCTGAGGGACTGAGCTGCTTGGAGTTGAAGTGGAGCAAACTTCTGGCATTGAACACACTTTCTTGCATAGACCTCAGAGTCTCTCTTCATAGTGGGCCAGAAATAACCCTGCCGCAGGATCCGTCTTTCCAGGTTTCTTGCTCCCGAGTTGCTTCCAAACTCTCCTGAATGAACTTCTTGCAAAACAAGGGGAGCTTCTTCTTCTGAAACACACCGGGCAATGGTAGAGAGAAAGGTTTTTCTGTATAGGACTCCTGCCACTAAGAAGTAGTGAGCTGCCTTTATTCTGAACTTCCTTAGGAGAGCGGTATAAGAAAAGAATCTCTCCTGGCCGGGGACTCTGAAGCAGGGGTGCTGAGGTCAGTTGCATTTTCAACTGCTCAAAAGCTTGGGAGCATTCTTCCGTCCACTCAAACTTGGATGCTCCTCGGAGGGTTTTAAGGAAGGGAGCACTCCTATCTCCCTCCCGAGAGAGAAATCTTGCAAGACCTGCCAGCCTTCCCCCTAACTGCTGAACTTCTTAGGCGAACGAGGGGTAGGCATATCAAGAATGGCATTCACTTTATCTGGATTGGGGGCAAGTCCTTCTGGAGTAAGGAGATGACCAAGGAACTTCCCCTTACTCGCCCCAAAAGTGCATTTCAAAGGGTTAAGCTTCATTTTGCATCTACGCAGAGTAGCGAACGTCTCTGCTAGATCTAGCAAGTGCAGCGAAAATGACTTGCTCTTAATAAAGAGGTCGTCTACATACACTTCTAGGTTTCTTCCCTTCTGATGGTTAAACACATGGTCCATCATCCGTTGGTAGGTTGCACCAGCATTTTTAAGCCCAAAGGGCTTCCCAAGGTAGCAATAGCAACCATCATTAGTATTGAATGACGTGTGGGGAACGTCAGGCTTATGCATTCTTATCTGGTGATAACCAGAAAACGCATCTAAAAAACTCATGTAAGAGTACCCTATCGCGGAATCAACTAAAGAATCTATCTGAGGCAAGGGGTAGCAATCTTTTGGGCATGCTTTATTAAGTTTGGTAAAATCTACACACATTCGCCATTTTCCCCTGGCTTTTTAACCATTACAACGTTTGATATCCAGGTGGGATATTGAATTTCTTTAACAAAATTAGCCTTGAGGAGCTTTGCAACCTCCTCCCTTATTGGCTCTGCAAGCTTTGTAGCTATGTCCCTCTTCTTTTGTTGTATAGGCTTACAGCCGGGATCAACATTCAAGTGGTGGCATGGAACATCAGGATCCACTCCTGGCATGTCTTCTGCTGACCAGGCGAAGACATCCAGGTTATTCAGCAAGCAGGAAATCAGCTTGGCCTTTTGATCTTCAGTCAACTCCGAGTTGATGGAGAGCTTCCTCTCCTCCCCCTCAGCAATGGGGACTCCTTGCATCACCTGGGCAGATTCCAGGTGAGCACCTTCATCAGCAGCAGCCTCTGAACTGGGAGAGGCTTCTGCAGCTGCTGTTGGAGCAAGGGAAGGGCTGGCTTCAACCATGTTGACAGTGCGGACGTAGCACTCCCTTGCTCTCCTTGGGTCACTCCTGACCCGGCACATCCTTCCATCTGCAAAGAACTTGATGGCGAGGTTGTAAGTGGAAACCACCGCTTGATATTTGTTTAATAGGGGCCTTCCGAAGATGGCATGGTAGCTAGTCGGGGCGTCAACCACTATGAATTGCACTTGCTTAGTTGACCATCCAAGCTCACGGGCAGGATGACGCTTCCTTCCACTTCTTTTCTCTCTCCTGAGAAACCATAGAGTGGCCCCTTAGTGGAAAGCAGAGGCTTTCCAGTCCTCAGGGCCTCAAAAGTAGACTTGAATAGGAGGTTGACCGAGCTGCCTGTGTCAACAAGAATTCTATCAATTGTGAAGTCCCAACCACAGCCTTGATCACTACAGCATCATCAAATGGATTGGCTGTTTGGGGTAGATCTGCTGGACCAAAGGTGATAACCTCACTTGGAGGTGCAACGGAGGAAGAAGAGGCCACCTCTGCCCGGGTGACCCTTGAAATTGAAGATTTCCGAGTAGACTCGGTCCCTGCTCCACCATGGATAAAGAAGAGGCGTCCCAGAACCCCTTCGTCATCTGCGTCGAAGCACTCCACCGGAACGTTGATCAGCCCCAGATGGCTTTCGTCCTCTACATCCACACACTCTTGGTATGCTCCGGCGAACTTATTTGCCCTTCGAGGTGGATGTCTTCGAAGAAGAAGGAGAATCCTTCTTGGCCAAGTCCTCAGGGCCTCAAAAGTAGACTTGAATAGGAGGTTGACAGAGCTGCCTGTGTCAACAAGAATTCTATCAATTATGAAGTCACAACCACAGCCTTGATCACTACAGCATCATCAAATGGATTGGCTGTTTGGGGTAGATCTGCTGGACCAAAGGTGATTACCTCACTTGGAGGTGCAACGGAGGAAGAAGAGGCCACCTCTGCCCGGGTGACCCTTGAAATTGAAGATTTCCGAGTAGACTCGATCCCTGCTCCACCATGGATAAAGAAGAGGCGTCCCAGAACCCCTTCGTCATCTGCGTCGAAGCACTCCACCGGAACGTTGATCGGCCCCAGATGGCTTTCGTCCTCTACATCCACACACTCTTGGTATGCTCCGGCGACTTCTTTGCCCTTCGAGGTGGATGGCTTCGAAGTAGAAGGAGAATCCTTCTTGGCCAAGTCAATCTTGCCCTCGGCAAGCAGCTTCTCTATCAGCATGCGAAGGGCCTTGCAATCCTCGGTCAAGTGGCCCTTTTCTTTGTGGAACTAGCAATATTGTGCATTATTCCTTGGCTTCCACACCTTCTGAGGCTCTTGCCTCTTTTCTTCTGATCTCCTTTGCAAGATTTAGATGACTTTGTCAAGGTCCAAATCTGTAATATCCTCCATGGGGCTTGCATCAGATTGGCTCGGAGCAGGCAAGGCTCCTTGTTGGAGGATGGGAAGAGCTTGCAATGAAACAGCGGGAGTGACGGACAACGGCAGTTTCTGCTCATGAAACTGTTGATGGCCAAGGAAAGGTTTCTTGTGGCGAAAGTTCCTGCCTCTTTGAGACGGAGGCTGGAAGTCTGGGCGAGGGGGCTTGCTAAGAGAGGAAGAAGAGGAGGCATCCCTTCCTTCAGCCTTAGCTGTCAGGGATAAGACATAGGTTGGATTGGCGTTTTCTCCTTCAATGAAACGGCTGACCATGGAGATCAACTCTTGATAAGTCTCAGGTGCCTTGGTTGTTGCTTTAAACATTAGGGGGCCTTCCCGGAGGCCATGGATCAAGGCTACCTTATAATAATCGGGGTTCACGTTCCTTACCCCTTAGATCTCTCTCTGAAAGCGATCAACGAATCGCACCACTGATTCATTGTCCCTATGTTTGATTTCAAAGAGGGCAGCTGGCCCATTCTTCCTCTTTCTTGAGGTAGCAAACCTCAACAACAACTGGCTGCGAAGCTCTGCGAAAGAAGAGATTGTGCCGGAAGGAAGCTCATAGAACCACTCTCTCGCCTGTCCTTCGAGAGTGGTAACCAGGAGTTTACACTTGATTGCATCTGAGAGGCATCTCAAAGCAACTGCCCCCTCAAATGCTTGGAGGTAAGAGACTGGATCAGTCCCTCCTGAATAGAATGGGATGCGAGGCTCCCTGTATTTGTTCGAAGCCGATTCCCATCAGATTCGATCAACGAAGGGAGACGGGGTCTCGAACTCTGCAGGGTAGAAGGGGTGGACTGAAGCCGGGGAGTCTGCGGGCTCGGCGGACTTGCGATCAATAAAATGAAGCTGGCGGGCAGGAGTGCCCCTGGCAGCTTCTCTGAAGAAATTTCTGAAAGCAAACTGCTCCTCCTGAAGGCGCAGAGGGGCGACGGACTGAGCAGGATTCCGAGGAGTGGCTGGCGACTGCCGAAGTGGAGTTCGGCGAGCTGGAGTCTGGCGGACTAGCGAGTCCGCTGGTTTTGCTGCGGCCTGAGGAGCAAGCCGCTGGGCTAGCGTGAGTAGGGCTTGGCTGATTACGTCGAGATGCTGGTCAGTCTGCCGGCGAGACTGCTCGGCCTCAAGGCGAGCTTGCTAAATTGCGTCCCAAAGAGAGTCCTCTGAAGAACTGGAGCGGTCTGAAGAGCGGGCTCTGCGATCTGACATTTCTGTCCGCTGAATTCAAAACACTACTCGGATCTGAAGGTTGTGTGTTAACTGTTGATGCACGAAAACACAAAGGGGGGTCGAGCACCACCAACTAACGGTTCGAGCACTGGGGAATAGAGAGACTGCGAGTAGTAATCTACTAAGCGGATGAGGGTAGGAAGATCAGCAGTGCCGTGAGCCACAACAACAACAGACTTCGCCCGTCGTGACCTGAATGGCTCTCTTGCGACGGGCTTTCCCTTGATTGAAGAATGATTTGGTTACAAGTGAAAGGAAAAGGTTGACAAGAGCAGAGCGAGGAGGAGTCCGCAAGGCACAAGATTCGAGTCCGCAGCCTTTAACAAGTAGGCTCCTGGGTCCGAGTCAGCGTGCCCTGGGTGCACCACCTCCCCCCTATTTATAGGATAGGGGGCCTGCCCAAACGGGCAGGGCTAAAAATAACCGACTGCCCGTGGTACAGGAGAACCGGGAAGCGGTGACGGGAAGCAAAAAGAAAAGAACAGGCCAGTCCGCGCAGAAGGGGCGGACTGGGCTCACGGGCTGGAGCTTCCACTGCTGCTGCTAGGCGCGATCCTGCTGGACGACGGCGGCCTGGGCGGACGTGACACTGAGTCCGCTGCCATAGAAAATCCAAAGATCCCAAGGCACGGCGGACAGAGCGGGCAGATCCTTGAGTCCGCTACTGGGAATCATCCATGGTGGCCGATTGGTTACCTAGCCGGACTGGGCGGACTACCTAATTGAGTCCGCGAGTGTTGAAAGGGGGGTCTTGGCATCTTGCAAGATATTGCGGACTGAGGGGTTAACAATTGCATTGTCAATCCCACAGTTGATCTCTTCAGTTTGTTAAATTCTTTTGATACAATCTATTTAAATTCTCTTCCAATTGTCTGCATAAAGCCCTTCTTAGATATTGTACCATATACAACACCAATAGGTCTCACAGTTGCCAAGCAACTCAAGGACAGTTTTGTAGTTACTGAGATTCAAACAATATCAGCTCCCAAGGATATTTCTTCTCCAGAGGCTGTCTCAGCTCCCACTTATAAGATGGATGACAGTCCTCTTCCTGATTTGGATGAGATAATCATGCCAGATACAGAAGCAAAAAATGTATTAGTTGTTGAACCTATCCCTGAAACAGTTGCTCCAGCTCTAGAACCTCCAGTACAGCCTCAGGCTGAAAAGCAAATTGATAAAGATCTTCTGAAAAACTCTGGATGACTTATATAATAATTATCAGGGATCCTTCTCTGATAAAGATGATGATGACAATGATGATTCTGATGATAGCTCTTCTGCCAAGAAGAAAGCTTCAAAGAAAAGAAAGGCTCCTCCGGTTGCTGCTCCCAAGCCAAATCCCACACATGACATACCTTATTATATTCAATAGACAATCACTCCATACCCTGGGATGCCAGCTTGGATGTGGCTTTCTAAAAAATGAGCAGAAAGCAAGAAAGAAAAGTAGGAGATATTCTCCTCCTCCTCCTTAGAGGCACAGGAAAGGTCCTCCTCATCCTCCAGATGCTGCTGGTGCTTCAGGCAACACCTCTCAGAGTCCTACCTCATATGCTTAAACATACTACAGACATCAAGGTAGATCCTCAACATATCAAGGAAGCAGCCAGCATAGGTACTCTTCATGCAGACAGCAACATCAACAACCTCAACAACAACAACATCATCAAAAACAGCAACAGCAAGCTCCTGAACCACAAAAAGAAGACAGTCCTAAAAGGCCAGAATCTCCACCCATTCCCTTTGTGGATCCAGAAATAGAGACAACTGCTAGAATGTGCAGGTTCCATGAACTTGTTGGACTTTCAATGATAAACAAAGCTAAGGCTGAAGGAAAAGATCCATCCCAATACTCCATAATGTCAAAATACAAAAAAGAAGAACTAAAAAGGTATGCAAAAGCTAAAAAATTCTTTAATGTTGATGCCTATATGAACCTACATCCAGAGGCTATTGTGCCTAGTGCTACATCTCTAAATATTATTGGAGCTGCTGATATGACAATGTCCAAGAAGCAAGTAGTTAATCCCAATAGAGAAATCAAGTTTACACAGCCTGCTGACCAGGAGAAAGATGACAAGCTAAAGGAGAAGCTGAAGAAAAAGAAATGATATATATTCTGTTTAGTTTCTGTTGGTCTAAAACTCTTTACTTATTTACTGTCACAAAACAACTTTATAAATATTTGGTGCATGTTTTAATTTTTCTGCAAGATATATTTCTTCCTGCTTTGTGAATGTTTTCATTTCATTTGTATTAGTGACCTCACCCAAATATGGGGAGATTGTTGGATCGCTAGTTGGATTTTGGCTAGGTTCACTAACTAGGATCTTTGACCCACCATGTATAGCCATGGTCATGTCTGTGTCCTAGAGTTTAGGCTAAGTCCTTAAATCAATCATATATGGACCAGCCAATAGAAGAAAGCAGAAGACTCGAAGACTTAGAAGAAAATCAAGTTCAGAAAGTGAGTTCGACATTCGTCGAACTCAGCTCGACGATAGTCATGCTCCGCTCAACGAACTCAGAGTAAATTCTCTGAGTTGAGCTCGACGATATTCGAGCTCAGGTCGATGAATTCTGGAAGTTTAACTTCAACACATTAAGTCCAGAATACTTTCTCTGAACTCAGGTCGACGAGTAATATTATCAGCTCGACGAACTTAGAGCACAGAATTTGGAAGTTTTTCACAGAAAGCAGTCAGCTGATCTCAGTTCGACGAACTTGGTTCTCAGGCTGACGAACAAACTTTCTCAGGTCGACGAACATGATTTCTCAGCTCGACGAACTTGTATCTCAGGTCGATGAAATCTGTTCTTTGGTTGATGATTACTGTGCAGTTCCATACTTGGAAATTTCCTTCATTTTTTCCTTATTTTATAGTAGTAATTCCTGAGTAATTAATGCTTATATTCTCTAAATATAGCCGTTAATGACAGCATTGATCATGGTCTTCATTAGGAATATTACTTGTTGTTTTTAATGGGACAGTTGGGGAAATTCTTTAATGCAAATATTCTCTCCAGCCGCATTTCATTCTCCAGGCAGTCAGCATTTAATGCAAAGAAATTCAAAATTTAAAGAAAAAATCGACTGAGCATATAAAATAGATTTTCCTTTTCAATCGGCAGTAGAGACAGAACACAAGAAATCATTCAAGAAAAAGAATTCGGCTCTGTCTTCATCAAGTGTTTTCCTTCCAGCAAGCTTCCAAGAGAAAATCAACTTCAATCTGTCTACAGCTCTCTGGAGAAATTTTTAGAAGACCTACTCGCCCTGCAAAGCACTCAATCTTCCTGAACAGAACTTCATCTCAGGGGGAGCTTTGATACCATCAAGGATCCACAAGTCTTATCAGTTGTTTTGAGAAAAGAGAATACAACATATAGTTTTTTTTATTTCATCCCACTGTACACAGGGTTCTAGCTCCCTTCAAAAGTTAAACTCTCTGTTGCATGTCTCCTGATCAAAAGACTTGATTTGGTTTTTAGGCACCTGATCAAAAGCCTGAAGGGTTTCCTAATCTACCTGAAGCACATCTTGTGGTGACAGGCACCTGAATAAAAACCTATTCAGTGACAGGGCACCTGATAAAAAACCTGAGTGGATTCCTACCAGGGTGGTAGAAGAGTGGATGTACCCAAGTTTTAGGAGAACCACTATAAAACTCTTGTGTCGTCTACAATGCTACTTTATTTTTACTGTGTGTTGTTTGCTGAATAGTTTATCTTTCTATTTCTGCACTATCTGATTACACAAATAAGTATTACTATTTTAATTCTATAATAAAAATATAATAAGATTTTAAAATACTCTATTCACCCCCCCCCCCCCCTCTAGAGTTAAACAATCTAACACCCTTGGTGGTATCTTCCATACCATCCTTCACAGAATGTTCATTGCTTTAGCATTAGTAATCTTGGCCTTCTTTTGCACTTCATTCCACTCAAGTGGTGGCACTGCACCGGTACTTGTAGTTGTCACTGGTAGTGGGAGACCTGTCAAAATGGATTTATATATATCTTCATCAATGGAATTCATGCAAAGCTTAATTCTTGCCTTATTTTGTGCCATGATATAAAAGATAAACTGGAGTAGATAAGATCTATCAAAGATCTTTTGGTTCAGATGTAAGCCTGTGAAACCAAAGAACCGACCCTCTGATACCAATTGAAAGTGAAGGATAGATTTCCTTTAAACTAGGGGGTGAATAGTGTATATTAAAATTTTAATTTATTTTTACAGCGGAATTAAAGTAGGTGATAAATAAATATATGTGAAAAGAATACTATCACATCACACAAATAAAGAAAGTAAAGGCAATCTAGACAACACAAGAAATTTATAGTGGTTCCCCAATAAACCTGGTTACATCCACTCTTCTACCACCCTGGTAGGAATCCACTATAGGTTTTTGCTTAGGTGTCCTGCCACAATAGGTTTTTGCTCAGGTGCCCTGTCACCAGAAGATCTATTTTTCTAAGGGAGATCTAGCAACTCTTTGAGCTTTTGATCAGGTGCCCAAAAACCAAACCCAAGTCTTTTGATCAGGTGACTTATGAACCAAAAGGTTTTAACTTTTTAAGGGATTTAAAACCCCATACACAGTGAAAGGTAAAATGAAAATGATGTTTTCTTCTCTGTCTCAAATCTCTGAGAAGACTAGTGGATTGTTGTTGATGTCAAAGCTCCCCCTAATTTGTATGGATCTGATCAGGTTTGGAAGCTTTGCTTCAGCGAATAGGCCTTCAAAGTGATGTTGCTCTTCAACAAGCTTTTAGACTCTATCTATATTCCTTAGCTTTCTGCATATCTTTTTCTTGTTTTCCCTACTCTACAATTTTCAGGAGTATATATTTCCTAGCAGATTTCAAAACCTCTGAATATTTTTAAAATATTTCCTTGAAATCCTCTGCATAAACTCTGGGAATCGGAACGGCTCAATTTGTCTCTATTGTATTTCCCTAAATGTCCCAGTAAATATGGAAGAGTAATAACTCTGTGAAAACATAGTCAATGCTGCTAGGTAACGGCTATATTTTTGAGAATATTGAGCATTAATTAATAGAGTATTGTTGTTTCATTATAATACAATTTGAAATCAAACTGCTATAGTCGAACTGAGAAACTACAGAGAAGATTAGTCGAACAGAACTTGGAAGGAGTTAGTTGAACTCAGCAAGGATTTTGTCGACCTGAGCTCCAAGTTCATCGAACTGAAATAGTCCTTCGTCGAGCTGAACTTTTGATATTAGATCACAGTTCGTCATCGTAGCGAGAGTTTCGTTGAGCTCAACTCAGAGAAGGAACTCTGAGTTCATCGATATGAGATCAACGATCGTCGATCTGAGTTCAGCTATCATCGAACGCCTTTTCTGCATTCTTTTTAACTGCTTTTCCTCTGAAGTCTTCTGTCTCTAAAGTCTTCTGAAGGAGGGTACTGTCAATCTAAGTATGTGCTGCTGACCTTGACCCTAAAAATAACCAATGACCCTAGACTATACTTGTTGGGTCATCTAAATAATCCTAATAGTGAACCTAGCCCAAATCACAAGTAGGGTTCAACAATAAAGTTCGATGAACTCAAAACCCAGTTCGACGAACTCTGAGTTCAGCTCAACGAAAAGTGAAAGGTACGTTCGACGAACTCAGTGCTCAGTTCGAAGAAAGAAAAAGCAATCATCGTAGTTGAAAATTGTGAAATATACAAAGTCCACAAGCATTGAGTGAGGCAAGCTCACTCAACTCCATGTGCAAATATGTTGACTAAATCTCAAAGTCAGTGTTGTTTCTTAGACACAGAAATTTGGCTAAGCCCAAATGCGTTGAGTGTAGTTCATTCACTCAACGCAAGATAACAAAAGAAAATCTGTTAAATTGTTTGCGTTGAGCGGAGCTTACTCACTCAAAGCCAAGAAGCAGAAAATCTGGCTAAGGCCGAAAGTGTTGAGTGAGGCGTGGTCACTCAACTCTCTCAACGACATGATGCAGAAATGATCAAGACAGAAATCGTTGAGTGAGGCATGGTCAATAAACGCTCTCAATGCTTAAGATGCTGAAGAAGCAAAAAAGGATAAGGCTGAAAGCCTTGAGTGAAGCATGCTCACTCAATGCTCTCAACGGATAAATAACAGAAAGTATGGCTATAACACAATGCATTGAGTGAGTTGTGCTCACTCAACGCTAGGCATTCAAAAAAGGCTGCATAAAAGGTTAAGGCAAAAAGAGTTGAGTGAGGCTTGCTCACTCAAAGCTGTCAATGCCTAGATAGACATAATTGTTTATGTACTTTGGCATTGCGTGAAACTTATTCACTGAACGCCTATTCTACTGATGCTTGATTTTTGACAAAGTCTTCAGGTGCTGATGTCAGCAAGTCAAAAAGTCAACCTTATTCAAACTATTAGCGGCAAATCTACTATACAAGACAAAAGGCGTTGTAGACCTACTATATGACAGTTGGGCATTTAAGCAAATGATGCAGCCAGTATTAAATGTGTGTGGCCCACTGGTCAAAGAGTCGTTGGGCATAAATAATAAAAAGAAAAAGCCTTTACATAGGAAGACAACATTTGGAAGCAGTGCCATTGAGATACTTCTTCTTCATTACCATTATTGCATTGAAGAGGAGAACATCGAGCAAAAAGACTGGAGGTCTAAAGGCTCAAAAAGGTCAGTTGTTGGTCTTTATCAACGACTACACCAAGATCGCAGAAAATTTATGAAGAAAGTTAGCTTGTGGCATTTTCCATCTACACCAACAGATTCTACACAAATCCAGAGGCATAACACTGAAGAACATATACTGGAGTATGTGGATAAGAGTTAGGGCTGAACTTCCTCAGCTCAGGAAATAAAGAAGAAGCAAAACTCTTTCTGTCAGTTACTTCCAGCACATTCTAAAACAATCTATATCCTAGTTATTGTGAAGAAGTTGAGCTGAGAATTCTTCAGCTTAGGTAGCAGCAAGCATTGCTGCAGTTACTTCACAAATCCAGCAGGAAATCTCTGGTACTGTGAAGAAGAAGCAAGGACTGAGTGTATCTCAGTTCATGTAAAGGAAGACTCATGAAATAAATTCTTGGAGTCAAAGTTGGGCTGAGTCTATCTCAGTCAAGGTAGATTAACACAGAGAAATTTCTCTTGTGTCCAATCAAGAACCTCATCAACTTACTTCCATCCTGTAGGATCCTTTTGGATCTGAGTGGTAGGAGCAAGTTTGCTCTGAGATAGGTGAGTCATTCTCACTGAGTGATAGGGCACTTGTTCCAGAGCTGTAGGATCCTTTGGATCTGAGATAGGACCTTTGGGTCTGAGCTGTAGGAGAGGAATACTCTCTGAGTGTAGGATCAATAGTGGATCTGAGGTAGGGCTGTCCTCCTTACATGAATGTTGGGACTTTGTCCAAAGGTAGGTGATCTGCTGATCACTGAGTAGTAGGCCATTGTGGCTGAGTTGTAGGTCTTGAAGGAGACTGAGAGATCCCAAGGGATCTTAGGTGTAAGCTTTTTGAAGCATTGATTTGGAGAAGTGCCTTGACTAATAGGTAGATGGCAAGGTGCGAGGAGAGTGGATGTACCCAAATATTGTGGAACCACTATAAATCTCTGTGTACTTTGTTGTGTTGTTTTCTTTATGTAGGTGGCATGTCTTGAAAGCAGAATATAATCAACCAACAAAGCATGTAACAAAAAGAAAAGAAAAGATAGTCACTAAGGACTAAGAAACCTATTCACCCCCCTCTAGGTGATTTAGCTATCCTTGAAATAAAGAATTTCAGGGGGAACCATTGGAAATGCTCCTACCGCCGGTGGAATTTTCATACAATAATAGCCATCAGGCCAGCATCGGGATGGCTCCCCATAAGGAACTTTATGGAAGGAGGTGTAGATCTCCACTGTCATGGGTACAGGATGAATATCCAAAGGCTTTAGGGATCGAGTTCATTGATGACACTGATGTTGCGGTTTGATTGGTACGAGACCGTATGCGTGAGGCTCAAAGTTGGTCGGCTAAGTACTATAATACAAAGCAGCAGATGGTGGAATTTTAAGTGGGAGACAAGGTGTTGCTGAAGATCTGGCCAATGCATGGAGTGTCACGGGTGCGTGGTATGAAGAAACTCAGCCCGAGGTATGTGCGGTCGTACGCTATATTGGAGAGAATAAGTCCTTTGTCCTATCGACTGGAGATACCACCAGAGCTGGTGAAATTGCACGATGTTTTCCATGTGTCATCGCACCGGATGGAACTACTACGGCCAGACCAACATGTCCCCACCATTTGATGGAGCGGTAGCAACTGACAGATTCGTCCAACTAGAGCTGGTGCGGATAGTGGACATCGATATAAGGAGCTTGCGGCAGAAAAGTGTACCATTGGTAAAGTTCCAATGGTCTAATCATGGGAAGCAGGAATTTACTTGGGAGCTAGTGGATTTGATGGAGAAGCGCTACCCGGAGGAGTTTTCCCAAGGTAAGGTTTAAAAGCATACTATATTTTACTTTCTTGCTTTGCTTCCCTGTAGCATTAACCTTATTTTGGGGACGAAATCTTTTATTTTGTTTATAAGATTTGTAACATCCAATTTCACACTAGGCCCCTCGCACGCTTCCTGAGTCGAGAGACTTGACTCAGGCCCGGGGTGTATAGGCTGGTGGGCAAGGGTTGAATGATACTCAACGAATCTTGGGGGAACGGACTTAAGATAAACCGACCAAGGGAGATTCTTCCGATATCGCCAAGGATACCAACGAATTTGTTGAGAATGATTGGGGATTTATCTAAGTGTATTCGTCAGGTATAGTTATTATTCGTCGAGTATCGCTGGGTGATACTCGACGTACTCGATGCCAGATTTGGATAAATGGTCAAGTGAATTTCGTCGAATATCACTTAGGCAATTCAGCCTGACTAGTCTAGAATTTGTCGGGAATACACGTGTACACTCACCGATTCGTCAAGTATTGTGGAGAAGAATTCGGCGGGAGAAAACTTAAGAAATTCGGCTAAGAAGAATTCATCGAATATCACTGAGGATATTCGAAAAATTCGTCGAATATCACTTGGACTATCAGGCGAGAGTAGTCGGGAATTCGTCAAGGATACCGACATTCACTCGCCGATTCATCGAGTATTCAAGATGATACTCGCCGAGTTTGACTTGGTGCATTTTCGGTCCAGGAAAAATCCGCAGTCTTGTGAAGGTGGACTGAACCGGACATCGGGATTTGTTCAAAGTGATTCTTTGGACCGGTCATTTCGAATAAGACTTAATTTAGGCAATAATTGGCAGTCCAATAGCGCGACGACATGTGGCAGAGTGACTCAACCCTAGTAAATATTATATGGAGCGAACAAAACCCTAGCCATCACCCTTGGTGCTAGGTCTCTAGTTACTTCTAGGAGAGATATCGACTCAAAAGAGTTTTGATTCGTGAGAAGAAGACTTCCTAGGAAGAGACCATGTTAGGACTTGTGTCCTAGAGTTTAGTTGTCTTCAACCTTTCCTCTCTTCATTGTGAAGAGGATGGACTTGGTTTCATGAAGAGAAATGGTCTTGTGAGGGTGAATAAGGGAGGAGGAAAATCTGTACTGAATTTTGAGTAAATGTCTAGACGAGGAAGACGAACCGATGTCGTCCGTCTTGCTTTAAGATGCATGTAGAAATCTATTTTCTGCGGGCAGCGAACTTCAAGGTCTTTTTCGGGTACGACATGATCAGATCTGGGCTTTCGGCTAAACACAAAAGTCGTAGCCATTTTAAAGACCTTTCCAACGGATTGATACACATTTTCATACGAGTCATGTAGCCTCGAGAATATCAACTCCAAGTTGATGTATCGTCAAGTTTGGTGTACTTGATATTCTCTGGTTCATTTAGTATTGGGCTTGGTTTGAGTAAAGAAATTGTAAGAATAGATGTTGAGGTTTTGGTGAACATAGCATGTGAACGTGATAAACAAGTGGTTGGAGAAACATAATTGAGTTTGATTGTAATTTGGGAAATGGTATAGTCTTTGGATGTGGTTGTGACGCTCGATAATTGAATAAGTAAACCAAAACTATGTATCCACGTAAATGAAAGGGGTGAAGTATCTTTATGATGATGTGATTATCGTGGTGGAAGTATATTTGTTGGTGAATGCTCGATCCTTAACAGTAATCGCAAGAGGTTGATGTATGACCATGAGAGGTGATAAGTAATGGAAAGTGTAAGTGGTCCACTGCATAGAGTTGTGTCACCCTACGGGTAGCAATGTGTGTTGTTATGTTGTACAAGGTGGCTTTCCACCTAGGTTTCGAGGAACCCTTTAGTTCTTGGATGCATGAAACTGTGGAAGGGTAACTAGTGCGCATGTGTTTGCCGCACTGGAATAATATGCTGATAAGGGTCTCGGTGTGGATCCTTGAGTGTTGTTGAGCACTAGTTTGGTAATGATGAGAAGGGTCTCTGTTGGAGCCCTTGTATGTTGATGGAATGCCTACATGATACTACATGCGGTTTGAGTTGACACACGGTGTCATAATCCTGGGTTAAGGATAGTGTGGTAGGTCTACGGGCTTGCCAGTCATCACACCGACGGGAGCTGACAAATAGACTTTGGGCGGTTGGGCTTGGTCCTTGGTGCTCACTCTCAAGGCTCCTTCCGTGCCAAGTGGACGGTTGGGCTTGGTCCTTTGGTGATACGCTCCTATAAGCTCCTTTTGTGCCACGATATTAGGCCAATTGGGCTTGGTCCTCGATGCACACCTACCCGAGGCTCCTTCTAAGCTGTAGTACGCAGGAGATCTGTTGTTGTGTTCTTAGCATTGAGGTGTATGGAGGCTTAGGCTAGGTAGTGTGGACGTCCGCCTAATAGTGGAGAAACCCGCTCTATTTTCACCGTCTGGACACGTCGGATGATGCTTGAGAGGTTAGCTACCTGATCGAAAAGAGGGAACTTCAAGTCTGTGTCGACATAGCAATAGCATGTGTCTGAGCATGGGTGAGTCATTGTATTGCATGCATAACATCGCATTTCATTGCATGCACTGGATCCTCATCATATAAGTTTGTATGGGCACTCTTGTATGGTGTGTTACTTTACTGTGGAGCCGATCCTTAACTTATATATTTGTATGGGCATTCATATAAGTTAAGTTATTTTCCTGTTGTGTTTTACCTGCTTAATGGATTGATACAAATGAGTATAAATACTAGATTAAAATTTTGATAGACTTGCTATACCTCACTGCCGTTTCTACTCTCTTCATATATATATGCTCCTCACCTGATTGTACAACTATTGTATATTTATATTATATCCTTGTTCCTTTCTCCACCCAGTGTCGAGGAGTCGCCGGGGAGCGGATGTGATAGCCAATTAGTCTTTATGACTAACGGTTGCTACCTCTTCTTTATTAGGAGGAAACCCCGCAGACAGAGCAACAACTGGTATTGCAGGAGACCAGCCAGGCCAGATGGACAGGGCCTGAAGTGACGGTGTCATCCATGCCATCAGTGACTAATGTGAGTTATAGAGAGACTCATTTTGTAGCCATTTGACATTTTTTCTACTCTAATATTATGGAAACCTTGGTTGCTCCTTTTACCTGATGTAATTATTTCTGGAATATTATACAATTGTGCAATTTGACTTCTATTTTATATTCATTATGTTGGGTTGGCATGGATGAGATGTTTACCCAGCAGGATGGGCGACTTGTAGTATAGGTTAGCCCGTGCTCTAAAGTTACCGCAAGACGGATGTTCTGGGCATAATACTCTACTCAGACGTGTTCTGTGTTCGAGAGGGCGGGGGGTCTTACATTCTGGGCATGGACTGGTTGTCCAGATATGATGCAGTTATCCAATGAAAGGTTAAGCATTTGGACTTCAAGATGGACAACGGCCACCGCAGGAGTGTGTATGGCTTTCCGTGCCAGGATTGCCCGATTATTTCAGAGGTATGTGCTCGGAAGCTTTTAGATTCCGATTGTTGTGCTTATTTGGTTTCTGTTTTGGAAACCGTTGGTAGTTTGGTGCATGTCAAGGATTTTCATGTGGTGTGAGAGTTTCTTGATATTTTCCCAATTATTTTGCATGGTCTTCCGCCTGAGAGAGATGTGGAGTTTGTTGTAGATCTGGAGCTGGGTACTCGCCCTATTGTTAAGGCACCATACTGAATGGCCCCGAGTGACCTGGAAGAGTTGCGCACCCAACTAGATGAGTTGTTGTAGTGTAGATTCATTAGGCCAAGTTCTTCACCTTGGGTGTGCTCTCGTCTTGTTTATAAAGAAGAAGGATGGATCTAAGAGGTCGTGCATTGCTATAAGGAATTGACTAAGGTAACTATCAAGAACAGGTATCCATTACTGCAGATAGATTATTTGTTTGATCAATTGAGTGGTAGTATAGTGTTTTAGAAGATTAAACTTCGTTCAGGCTACCATCAATTGAGAATCCGTGGGACGGATATTCTACAGACTGCCTTTCATTCTTGGCATGAACATTTTGAGTTCTTCGTAATGTCCTTCGGATTGATGAATGCACCTTTTGCTTTCATGGACATGATGAACAGAGTGTTTAAAGATCTCTTCAACCAATTTGTGGTTGTTTTTATTGATGATGCTCTGTTTTATTCTCGAAGTGCTGAGGAGCATGCCCAGCACTTGCGTTTAGTTCTGTCTGCTTTAAGAGAACATAAGTTGTATGCCAATTGGAGTAAGTGCGAGTTTTGTCTACCTCAGGTGTCCTTTTTGGGTCATGTTGTGAATAAAGATGGAATTTCCATTGACCCAGAGAAGATAGCTGCCGTGATGGATTGGGAAAGACCTACCACACCTAAAGAGATAAGAGGCTTTTTAGGCTTGACGGGCTATTATAGAAGGTTCATGGGAGGATTCTTCGCATTGTCAGCTCCATTGAATAAACTTACGCAGAAGAACACAACTTTTCTGTGGAGCGATAAGTGCGAAGAAGCCTTTCAGAAGTTGAAAAGGAGGTTGTACACTGCTCCAGTGATGTCTTTACTTACCGAGAGAGTGGAGTATGCTATTTATGTGGATGCATCGCACATCAGGCTTGGATGAGTCTTGATGCAAGAAGGAAAAGAGATTGCGTATAGATCGAGGCAGTTAAATATTCATGAAAGGAACTACCCTAGTCATGACTTGGAGTTTGCGGCACTGATATATGCCCTGAAGTTATGGAGACATTTGTTGTATGGCACGTTGTGCAAGATTTACACGGACCATAAGAGTTTAAAGTATGTCTTCACTCAGAAGGAGCTGAATTTGTGCAAGCATAAATGATTGGAGTATGTCACAGATTATGATGTCGAGATTCTTTATCATCCAGGCAAAGCTAATGTGGTAGCTGATGCCTTAAGTACGAAGTCCACATAGATATTTAATCTTTATGTGGAATCCTTGGTGGAAGAGTTTTTATTAATGGGTATTTCTGATGGGAGTAGTGAATCACCAAGCAGCCTGAAAGTGGCAGAGCCTTCTTGGATTACGCTTACAAGGCTACATCAAAAGGACAACCCTGATTTGCAGCATATTTGCAGTAGAACTGAAAAAGTGGAATTACCGGACTTTTCAATCGATGATGCGGGTAATTTGAAGTAACGCGGTAGGTATTGTATTCCCGCTATTGAGGATATTCGTGCAAAGTTGTGTAGCCTATGACCCTTGTATTTGAAGTACAGCGGTAGGCTAACATGGTTCTAGTGTTGTCTACGACCCTTGTTCTACAAAGATATATAGAGATCTGAAGCAGATCATTGGTGCTATGGGATGAAAAATGATATAGCCAAGTTTGTGTCTGAGTGTTTTACTTGCAAGCGAGTTAAGGCAGATCATGGATGGCCTGATGGCAAGCTAATGCCTTTGGATATTCCAAGTTGAAAGTGGGAGAGTATATCTATGGACTTTATTACTGGTTTGCCAAGATCTCCCCGAGGGCACAATTCTGTGTGGGTCATAGTTGATAGATTGACAAAGTGTGCTCACTTCATGCCGTTCAAGATTGATTACTCCATGAAAATGATAATATAGTTGTATTTGGAAGAAGTCATTAGATTGCATAGAGTTCCTGTAAGTATCGTGTCAGATTGAGATTCCAGATTTACGTCACATTTTTGGAAAAGTTGCAGGAAGGGTTCGGTACCGATCTCAGGTATTCCACTACTTATCATCCGCAGACCAATGGTCAAACAGAGAGGGTTTATCAGATTTTGGAAGATATGATAAGATGTTACTTCTTGTACCACGAAGGAGCGTTGGATGAGCAGCTTAGATTGATGGAATTTGCCTAAAATAATAGTTATCAGGAGAGTTTCCAGATGACCCCCTTTGAGGCCTTGTGTGGTAGGCATTGTCGAACCCACTTGTTTTGGGCTGAAGTTGGTGAAAGACCATTGTTGGCTCCAAAACCTTTGGAAGAAATGAGTACCTATGTGTTGCATATTCGAGAGAAGCTTCGTATAGCTCTAGAGCAGTATGAGAAGATTGTTAATCGATGAAGGGTTGATCTGGAGTTCGTATTTGGGGACGTGGTTTTTCTCAAGGTTTCTCTGATGTCTGGCGTTAAGACGTTTAGAAGGAACCACAAGTTGGATCCCAGGTATGTGGGACCTTTATAGGTTGTTGAATGCATCAAAGTGTCAGCTTACAGGTTGGATTTTCCTGCTAAGTTTCCTAGCGATGTGTTTCATGTGAGACAGTTGAGGAAATGTGTGCTTAGTGACTGATATGTCCTTGACTCGGTTCCCCAATTGTAGCCTAATCTTACTTATGTTGAGGATGCCTGTTCGTATCCTAGATGCGCAGGATCGGGTGTTGCGAAGGAAGACAATACCCATACTCCCCTTTTGATTTTTCCTCCTTAGAAAGTAGGGGCAGTGTAGGGTTCGGCCAGAAACTGATTCACTAGGTAGCATAGGATTTCTAGCAAGACAAATTCGTCGAATATGCATGAGTTAGAATGAGTATAATTCGTCGGATAATGTTTTAGTCTGGTTATGTCTTATTCGTTGAGTATTCTCGACGAATTCGTAAATTGCTGTCTTTGGTGTCGAGTGCGTTGTGTGTAACTATCTTGACGTCGAGTGATTTGAGTGAAATTGCCTTTGGCATCGAGTGTGTCGAGTTCATCGAGTATTAATGAGAAGCTAAGTCTTTTTCGTCGAGTATTGCCTTTCGCGTCGAGTGTGTTGAGTGTAACTATCATGGAGTCGAGTGTGTTGAGTGTAAATTTTATGGCGTCGAGTGCTTTGAGTGAAATTCCCTTTGGCGTCGAGTGAGTTGTGTGAACTCAGCTAGGCGTTGGGTGAAATAAAATTCGTTGAGTTAAGTCCTGGTGTTGAGTGAAGTATTTTCGTTGAGTGATATTGGCATCGAGTGAAGTCTTTATCATCTAGATTAATTCGTCGAGTGATGTGGCATCAAGTTTGTTGAGTGCCTTGAATTTGCCAAGTAAAATTTGTTGAGAGAACCTTGTAATCATTGAGTATAGTCAATGAATTTCCCGTGGACTTGAGTATTACACTCGTATTCGTCGAGTATCGCTAAGTTATCCAAATTTCGCCTAGTACAATTCGACGAGTATCTCCTGTATTCGTCGAGTACATTCAACAAATCAGGGTGGACTTAGGATCCTTTCTCGCTAAATGAAGTCAATTCGTGGAGTATTTACCTTAGGGTGATTTTTTTCGATTTTCCCTTCCTCTTTGTCGTTGAGGAAATCATGAGGTTAGGCTTGAGTTTTATTAGTGATCTGGATGTATGGTTGTGGCTAGGTTAGCAGTGGATAAAGGACCACCAAGTTGATGTCAGTGCGTGAATCATTACACATGGTGGTTTGTATTTTCTTATGGATTGTTGGGTTGTGTTAGACAATGTGGCCACCTCCACAGTGCCTTTTTGAGATGTTTGGACTCTTGGGTTGTGTTGGATAATGTGGCCACCACCAAAATACCTTATTGAGATGTTTGAGTCTGTTTGTTCGTGTTGGAGAATAGGGCCACCAACTCAGAGCTGTTTTTACCAAATGTTTATGATTCACGTGTTTAGAGTTGTTCAGTCTCTTCTTATTATATGGACAAATGTTATTTTGCTTGTAGAAACTAAAAATCAGCTTCTGTGGAGTTCAAACCCTTGGTGAAGGGGTGATCTCACATTTACTTTTCTCTCACAAGCTCAAACAGCTAGAGACTTAGAACAAGAAATGGACCCAAGGCTCCAGCACGGAGGTCCCCCCAAACACCTAGAAGATCTTTGAGTGCTTCCCCTGCTTAGCCAAGTGTTGAGCTAAGGATATCTCAGAAAGCCCAAGAAGACTAGAGCACAGGCAAGCATGCCTTCTGAGGTACCCCCTTAGGTCTATTTATAGTTTTCTGAAAATGGTCTACAACTTCCAGCCTCCACTATTCTAAACAACTATATGTAGTCCAGATTAGCCTGCCAACGGCGTAACTCCGTTGTTTTGAAAGGCTATGAGTAGGATAACATTGGTTACTATTAACAGGGATAAAATGGTAAGAAAATACATCATTCAACACTTAGGTGAGTGGCCCTTGAAAACCTCCACTCGCATGGTGTAGTGAGTGCACAATGGTGCTAGCACTCTCCGCCTCCGTATGGCAGTTGATGAGTGCAGGACAGAATTACTCCACTCGCCAACGGCCTGGCGAGATGTCATTCAACGCTAGGAGGCATTTGTGAATAAGCCTCGCTCGTTGCCGGAGTGGAATGACTCGAGTGGACTCGACTCTAGAGGCAGGGGTCGAGTGAACTCGATGCTAGGGGTCCGGCTTGCCCGACTTTGCTAGTCAGAATCCTATTGATCCCAACTCGCCGAATATGGCATTATACATAATCCATGCACTTTGCGATGTTTCCCCAAGCTCGGAAAGAAACATCCAACCATGCAAAATGCGGTGAGTGCGGTAGGAGCCAGAGAGAATCTTTTGGTTGGATCCACCAGTGGCTATATATATGCGCCCGCGTACCTGGGCGACCTTTGCCATTCCCCTTACTCTGACCTTGTCTAGATGACTCTTTCCATAGAGCTCTAAGAGAGGTTGGACCATGCTCGCAGACTCAATGTCGCTCGCGCTGCCAGCCTAGTCGCTATATCACCTAGCGCTTTGCTGCGCAAGCCTCCTAATCCTCAGCCTACCAAAAAAGCAAAGTCAGCTCAAAAAAATTTCGAGTCAGACTATCGCGACTATCCTCCACCCCGATCATGGACTCGCTTTTTCCTCTAGGCCAGCTCCCAAACAAAAGGGGAAGGGGATCATCGAGATTCCTACCGACCAGGGCAGTCATTAGATTGACATCAAAGCCTCTATGTCATGAGTCCACTCCCTCCAAGATGACTCACGGGCTCAAACTCCTCCTGTTACTCTCCTACGAGAACCATATCCCCCTTTGGGACCACAGGGCTGGACTCGCTGAGGCCAAAGTCGCCAGCTCGTGCACCTTCTTGGCAACCCACACCTGCTCGTGCACTCATGGGGGGAGATGCTGGGGAAATCCCTATTCCGAGCTTCGAGCTCATCTCCCTAGGATCTTAACTTCCAGGTCACGGCAAGAGCTTTAACTTACCCCCACATATATCTTTCGGGGGCAATCAAGCTCATCCCATAAGTTCCACTTGAATATGGCCATCTCGTGTTGTTCTTTTGAAGCACAACCTATTATACATTAACCGAGATAAAATGTCCGTGTAGGTCTCCCTAGACAATCCGAGGCGGAAGAATCTTCCGAGCTGACTCGCTATTCGCCACCTTCTTCCTCCAGCGCGATAGAAAACTTCCTGGACGTCTCGCAAGACTCCACCGTGCTGAGGAGGCGATTTGTTGAAGTATTGAAGAAGTAGGGACTCGCGCTGTGCAGGATCTAGGAGGAGAACGATCTTAGCGAGCAGAGGCTGCAGGCACTGGAGCAGTACTATATGCTTCTCACTGACAAGGTGAAGCGTAGCTCGGCAAGTGGGATGAAGTCCCACACCCGCTCATGGACAGGGATCAGCGAGAATATGGGTTCATCCACCAAGATCTGGAGCTGGTCAGCGAGTTCAACAACCTGTGCCGACCTCCAGGGGTGGGGACGCAAGGCCCATATGGAAATGGCTCCCTAGCTGAGCCTACAGGCTATCGCCCCCCCAGTTCCCATCTCACGCATGTTGAAACAACTATTTATCAGCTTGTTGTACTTTCTTTCCCTGGATTGCGAGAACTACTCTCTGTAATAACTTGAACAATTTTTAGATCTTATGGCCTATTGATTCTGCATAATAAGCTTTTCTTTACATTCAACTCGCCATAGTATATAACTGGGCACAGTGGTCAGCGAGTCATGGTTGTGAGCCGGACTGACCGGTCGGCTCAGCCATTAAATTCATTTTTTATAAATAGTCCTTCTCACATACCCCAGACCATCGCCTTTACTACAGACATATACCATATTCTTATTGCCCTTCTCGCCACTTTCAGTCACGCCAAAACCTTTGAAACAATTGGCAAGACGTGACTCAATGATCCAAGTTTGCTCGACAATTTTCCGAGTATAGCTTCTACGAGGGAAACACCACAGAGCAAGAATACCATAACTTGTTGCCGACTAAATCCCCATGGGGTTCTCTGCACGCTGACCCACGGCTGGCCAGGCCATCAACTAATTCTTTGAGGATGAGCTCGCATTCCCACCTCACACTTTGAGGTGGGGTTGCACCTCCCCCTATGGCTAGAGATTCACCAAATCTTGAAGTACTACGGGGCAGTCCCGGCACAATTGAATCTGAATGTCATCGCCATGATGGTGGCATTCTCCTGCTACCTCCACAGAGAGTAGATAAAGTTCAACCGGATGGCCTTCAGGAAACTCTTCATCTACCGCGCGAATAATGATGGGGTCGCCTTCCTGGCCGGCTTGTAGTTCAAGGTCCGTGAGACGATAAACAATAACCACAATTGGTTCTCAAAGCTCGTCTTCATCAAAGGTTTGCTCGGCAACATACCCTTCTCGCCTCAGTAGAGGAGCTAGGAGGTGTACCGACGCCGACGGTGACGGGCAATGATCCAGAGCTGCACAAGTTCTTCCTCGGCCAGGACTTTGAGGTCGTATTCCTTCGAAGGGGCATCGATTCTCTCCCCCTAGTTCTGCTTGGCGAAGGTTTGTCTCTTTACCTTCTTTTCCTTATTAGGCTCGCCTAAATTCAAATTTTTTTTCTCTAACTCTTAAGTTATCCTGCATGGGAGCGGTTGATCCCCAAGCACCCTCCATTTGCAGACTCGGGACTGCACCCTGTCCCACTCACATGTGAGAGGGCAGCCGCCGAGGCCTGCCGGAGCGAGTTGGGTCTCGCCAGGCCCTCATCAACAAGAAGAGACCTGACCCCGCGAGCTCCAGCTTGCCTCGCCGTCCCCTGCCAAAAATGAAGATGAAGAAGGTGATGGTTGTCTCCAATGGGAGACAACAACAATAACAAAAAAATATTCTTGATCTCTCTAGAGACCATGCTAGAGAAGTCGCCAGAGAAAGACCACGGCGGAGGCGACCCTCCTGCCTCCAATGCCTTCGAGGAACTCGCTGCCTACGAGCCGAACCTGCCGAAGGATCACCAGAACTTTCATTTCGACAGAAAGGCCAACGACCGGCTCGGCGAGCCGATGGTCCGATGGGATGAGCAGAATCACCGACTCTCCAACTCCCCTCTCCTTCCCTCCTGGTCAGAGCGCTACCCTCCCAGCGGGCATGCCTATTCCATAAGGTTTGTGTTGTATGGCCATAAGGACGCCGCGGCCTATAATGACATGATCCTCCATAGGATCTCCCATGAGAAATCGCGAGCTCAAATGCGCATGTTGGAGCTCGCACACATGTCGACTCGCAATAGCTTTCACATCAGCCACACTTGGCAAGGCGGAGCAGGAGTGGGATGTCATGACGGACGATGAATCCGACCTGACGAAGCGGTTGGGGATTGTCGTGGGTCTCCTTGCCAAAGCTGCTAGTGTGGTGGTAAGTATCGATCGTCCCCTTCTCCTATTTACTTAGGTTTTCCACAATTTCATACCTTTTCTTGCCTCGCAGGATGCTGAGACCGCGGACCGCATGAACGCTAGCTCCGCCGAGCTGGAGGAGAAAAAAAGGCGTTGGAGGAGCAGAATAGGGCCTCCAGGCGAGATTGCTCGCCTAATGGACATCATCCTCCTTCCCTCTGGCGGCGAGCCGGGCGCCCCAGTCTAGAGGCCAAAGATCTTCAGCGAGGCGGAGTTCACCAAGAAGCTCTGTGTCAACTCCATCAGCACCGCCGACTATACCCTACATGTCATGCGAGACATGCAGGTGTTGACAGAAAGTTGTGCGGAGATGATTGTGAGGGACTTGGTGGCGAAGATGTTCTCCCCTCCCGCTTCCCCCCCTGGCGAGAAAGAAGACAGCTTCGCATCGCTCTTCAACGACATCTCCGGCTATAAGGATGATAATTATGGAGGTGAGGGTGAGAGCTAGCTACCTTATTTTATCTTTGTAATGATCTCCCCTAAATTTGTGACCTCGCCAAGGGGACCCCCTTTTGTAATGAAATGCACATTAATGAAAAATCACTTTGCCAAATCTTCCTTCTCTTTTCAGTGTTTACTTTTTGTAATATACTCACGCGAGTGTCGCCCCCTCACTGTGTGACCTCGCTAGGATAACATTCGCCATTATAATGTATTTGAGTTAGTATATATACTCGTGCAGAGACCCCAATATCTTGCCACCCTTTAATGGTGGGTACAGGCTACTTGTCAAGCTGGACCTGCGAACATCCAACTCGCTTCGGGAATCCTTCCCTTTAGAGATTTGTTATAAACCATCATTTCCCAAGTAAAATCTTGATAGGATGGAGTGTAGTTATCGAGAACTGCCTCGGCTCGCCCTTATTTAGTAGATGTCGAGCTCTCAACTCGCCATGTTCAACCCTGTCTTACTTAGATAGTTCAATCCCATGGTAGTTGTCGATATCCCAGCTCTCCACTACGAGCTCGCTTGGGGATTGTTAGGTCTAACCCCTAGTTTTCCTCGTGACCTTTACCCCTGGCCTGTTCCCCAAATTCAACTTCGGATGCCTTGTGTTGATTTGCAAGAGTAGCCCAAGATTTGGTTATGGAGTAACAACTTCATCCACCGAGGACGCTTTCCTTGTTAACTAGGTGAAAGCCTTACGACGGGAGCAGCTCGAGACCTAGCTCAAGAGCGAGAACAATGCCCACAAGGGCCCCCTGCCTTTGCCAGCGAGGTGCCTGACAATGAGGAGCTACGCGGAGCTTAGCCCAGAGAAGAGCCGTCTTACGTTGCACTACTCACGGTGTTAGTGACAGCGGGACAGTAACACTCAGAAATTAGCCCGAGCTAGTACAATCATCCACCTGAGGCCATATATAACATAGAGC